>OZ020619.1:35781951-36464451 GCA_963971575.1 Liopterus haemorrhoidalis | reverse complement strand
ATGCTCATGTACGAGGCGTTACTAAAAAATATAATAATGTATGGAGCAAAAGTGGAAAGAGAACAAATACAAATAAAATACTTAAAACAGATGTTGGAATTAGACACGAACACAACAACATACATTATACTGGAAGAAACGAAAATGAAGAAAATAAAAATAGAGGCAGTCTGAAAAGCAATAAAGTATGAAGAGAATTTAATTTAACACCCGGAAGAAGAAATTCTTTATGAATGCTGGAGGGAAATGGAAAAACGGAATCAACAAAGGAAGGAAATGTATGAATATTGTGACTACTCAACAACAGCGGTAAGACTACAAAGAATGAATGGAGAAGAAATGAGGCACGAAGTAACAGAGCGGATGATCGACATACATCAATCGGAGTAAGATACAAAAATAAGAGAATCAAGATATAACAGCAAATATGATAAGACCTGGACGCTGAAAAAACCACAGTATTTGACAGAAAAAGGCAGTAGAGAGAAGAAAAAAGTACTAGCGAGATTTAGATGTGGAAATGAGGAGAGGGACAATAATTTTCAAAACTACACGGATCAAAAGGGCGTTAACTAAGGCCCTATTTTTTATCTAGGCAGTAAAAAGTCTGTAGATTTCAAAAATTCAAAACGCAGGTGCCTATATTTTAGTATTCTTAAGTTAGGATTTTTTTAAATTAAAAAAAAAAAATTAAATAAAAAATTTCACAGCAACATTTTTTGTTTGAGGGTTGTTTTTTAATAAGTTTTGAGACCCTTTAGGACTGCGAGATTTCAAAAATTCCAACCGTAGATCCCTATCATGTAGTTTTTGCGATACGTTCTTTGGAAAATTAAATATTTACAAATTTTCAAAATACACGGATCAAATAGTTAAAGTGGCTCAAAAGAGTTTGAATTTTTATTCAGATAGATAAATCTAGATTTCAAAAATTCAAAGTAGGTTTTCTATCTCTAATCCTTCAACAGAATCATCTCTCGAAAATTTGGACTTAATATGAACTTTAGGTCAATTTCTCTTAGGAAAAGTAAAAAAAAAAATCTAAGGTGCCTATCTTTGTCCTCAAAGACTAATTATAAAATATTGCTCAGAATCTTTGGTCCCATTCAAATTAATGGTGAATGGAGAATCTGTAAGAACAAAGATATCCGAAAACTGTACTCAAGACCAAGTATCACCCAAGAACTCAGAGGCAGACGATTACAGTGGATAGGACACGTTATGAGCATGAAGGAGGACAGAATAGTTAGGAATATATGGGAAGGAAGATTGAATACCCGTCGACCAGTGGGAAGACCTCGGAAGAGATGGAGAGATCAGCTAACCGAGGATCTAACAAGTATTGGTATTAGAGTACTTGGCAAGACTTGACAATGAATAGATCGAGATGAAGGGCTTATATGATTGAGGCCAAAAGTCAATCTGACTGATAGTACCCAAAGAAGTAGAAAGCCGCATTAGAGCGTGACACTTCTAAATATGGAGCAAAATATTGCATCTGTGAGTAGAGTGAGTGAAACAAGACAATAGTTCTTTCTTATCACCCGAACAAATAGGATCGTTTAATTTTTGTGATGACCTAGCTTGATATACCCATTTTCTGGCGAGTATTGGTCGAGTAAATCCCCACGATTATAGCATTTTTTCAGCAAATGACATTTGGAAATCGTCAAAAAATCATTGGTATTTTTTACACGTTTATTCGGGAAAATGTGTATTTTCAAATTAAAAATTATGTAATAAAAAGTAGTTTTTTTTTATGTCTTTTCAATTCAAACAATTTACCAGTTGCAAAACAATTTTTACATTTAATTATTTAGTTATTATTCATTATATAATTAGTTCTGGAAAATCCACACAGATGTCACTATATTTAATTTTTCCCTATTGTTTAATATTCACATTTAATAATAATTCAAGGCCTAACTGATGGTTTAATGACAATGATATGTATATTTAATTAAATCTCACGTGTGATGGAACGCTGTCACTCTGATTCATGACTTAATTGTTATTAATATTTTGTTGCTACCTATTTACATGACTTGCTGAGATAATGTCCAAAAATAGTCATAAGATTTTATTGTTCTGAGAAAAGCTTAATGTCTTTAATATTCTTTTCGTGTGTCTCATATAAATTGAGTTGTTAATAGTTTTTATTGCCTTTTTATAGTAATTGTCAACTAAAGATTCATGATTATAATATTATAGTTGTTGTAAAGCCCCCAGCGCCGGAAATCGGCAACAGTTAGCTTAAGAAAGAAAGATTTAAAGAAGCCAGTCCAGAAGTCCAGTACTAAACCGGGTATAGTTTTTAACATGTTTCTATATGATTACAAAAATTCCACACCAAAGTATTAGCAATAATACACTATTTGTATTATTAAAAACATTAGTTACCTGTTTCATTTAATGGGCTAGTTTGCTCGTTTATCGAGTAGCCTACTTATTTAAATTGTCTCCTTTAGTTGTAATACGTTGAAAATATTTGTGAAGTCCTCAAGATACTAATGTTCGAATACACTGCATTATTGCACTTATTTTATAATCACTTATTTGATTATTAAACACAGCGCAGAAACTATCAACAGGTATAAAAACGTCAACCACTAACACAGCCTACGCCATATTGTTCCGAGCTCAAAACGCATGTATAAGGCATATACGTCACATACCTGGAGGACTAACATAATTTATTAGAAGCACAAAATTATTCAGTATCATTATATATTTGTTTTACATGGACTAATACATATCTCGTAGCAACAAACTTAATTTGTAACCTTAACAAATAGGTAAGAAACTAATTTCCCTTTGTTAGAATGACTTTAAGGTCTGAGTAAGATCAACCAACGTAATAGAAAAAATATTATCAGTGACAATTTTATTATGTTACTCTAGCAAAAACTTGGCCAAGTAAAATATTTTACTTGAGGGAACATGTAATTTTTTTCCGTATATTTAGGATATCTCTTCCTTCAAGTCATGTCCTGAAGACCGGATCAAAATTTTTAGTCCAAGGGGTTGAGGTCAGAGCTGCTTGGTGGCCAATCAGCAGGAGAAACAAAGTTCGGTACATTATTCAAGCCACTGCTGCGCTGCCTTCGCATTATAGGCTTATGTTGTATTTTGTTGGAAGCTCTACTGGTAATCAGTGAAGAGGTAGTTGTTCAGTTCTTTAACTATCGAGTTTCTAGTAGAACTTGACAACGTTTTTACCCCTTTCTCGTAAAAATGAAGCTTAGTGGTACCGTTATAGCTCCCACCCTATCAAACCATAACTGAAGCAGTGTTATGGTCCCTCAAGCCCTGTTACGCCCTAAGCCCTGTGCCTTCTCGGTGCGTTTCTGAGAGGAGACGGCGGCGGAGTCTGACTCGTGAGTCCTGGGAGTCCAGACTCAAGAACCATCAAGACCCTTGTCAGACAGATGTAGAGCAGACTGGAGATACAGGAACAGAGGAACAGGGAGCCTATTCAGAGTCCTAGGCCGTCGGGCCACCCATGGAATCGCTTGCTGATGGTAAAGGCAACTCAAAGGTCGGGTAATGGACACCCGTATCCAGAGAGTGTGGGTATGCCATGTTGTCACCTAGCGATGCCTCGGGGGATCCGTGCGTAAAACCACGCGAGTCTTCATTGGGGACGCTTTGTATTCGGACTGGATAACCTGGTAAACAGGTCAAGTCCGAAAACACGAGACGGACGCCTACAGTTGGATACCTGAAGTGGGCGGGTACTGTGGGTGATCTGGTGGGGGGACTCGATATACTTTGCAGCCTGACTCTAGGACGATTACCGGACGAACGATACAGGAGAATCAGGAGGACGAAAAAGACAGAAAACAGGAAGAATCAAGATAGAAGACAGGAAGAATCAAAAGGGAAGGCAGGAAGAACTAGCCACTCCGTCACGAAGAATAGTCCACTACGACAGTCCCATGGTGGAGAGGAGGCAAGCACGGTTTTTAGTTGGTATGCCACTTGTGGAGATTCCGACACTACCTGAATATGGTGTCTACAAAAGATTTCCCCTGGATAAAAAAAAGGTCCCTCCGGATCGTCGGCGCTTTCTGAAAAGCTTATTGTGTACTTTCAGCATACACCATGCCGTTCTGTCGGTTGAAAGCGTCCTCATCATTATAAATGTTCTCAAGAAAGCTTTAGCAATTCGTAAGTGCTTTGTAACGGCCTGAAAAGGTCATCTTAAAAACTGTTTGGTGATACTTTTTTAAGATGTATCTATGCATAACGTACTAATAGAAAATTACAATATCTTTCAGCATCTTGTGAAATTCAGTATTCATGGTATGACTAGATATATTGCCTTTATATATGTGACGAAGACGTCCGAAAGTCTCCCAACATAAAGATATTCTTCTTGTAACTTCGAAGGTTTGGTTCTCTTTGGCATATTCCTGTTTGATTTAGCTATTGTCAGTTGTCAATAATTGTATGTATGATACTTGATATTTAATAAAGTAAGGTACACGATTTTCGTGAATAAACCTAAAAGCTAACCCGACGCTAACGAGAAAGCGAATTGATTTAAATTAGTTGCAATTACAATTTAGTCCGGTCCTGTTTTTGTCCGGAGTTAGCTACGAACCCATGCACATATTCCATTAAACTTTGTTAATTTATATTCTCAACATTTAATAAAGTAATTACAATGGTATACGCGTTTCGGAAATTGAATTGGTTATTAATATAATACCAACCCTGTTTTAGAGATTCAACAATGTCTCTTTTTCCCAGTTTAATTATTCCGTATCCGTGCTGTATTGCCGCTTGACATGTAATGACAATTTCACTGATTTTAATCTTTTGCAATTGTCCTTTTGTTGTAATGAAATTTCTGTAAACATATATTTCATTTTGTTATTTAAATTTACTTGCTTTGAATTTTTGTTAACCGTTCCCACGAATATTTTGGTTATCTTTGCAGTTAGCATTGTTTAAAGATAGTGTTAGTCGTCAACACCCACGGTTTAATGCGGTTTTTCTAGATTTTAAAGTAGATTACGTTAGTTACCTAACGTTTCTAGAAACTATGTTTTTTTTAATAGCTAAATAGAGAAATTATTTTTGTGGTAAAAATACTTAGTATTCATATGGAGTTGCTGCTAGACGCTGATAACCGATTGTCTACGAAGTACAGGGGCTTGGGTTTAAACCTTGGACACTTTTGTTAAGTTTAGGGTTTCGTAGCTAAAAACCAAAAAGCCCTTATAGCCCCAACTGTTAACGTGTCTGACAGTCGGTCGCTGCTGTCGAAATAGTGGAAACTTGAAGGGGAAAAGAGGAAGATTAGGGGGTAAAGTCAGGAGGATAGTGAGGCTAATATGCGGCAATGGAGAGAGGTACTGGGCAAAGCCAGACGACAGGCTCTACAAAATGTGCAAGGATGAAGAGAAATCCTTGGAGCATTTAGCTACGAGTTGCAAGGAGGTGGCAATCTGGGAGGAAGAGATAAAGGAACTGATGAGTAAGGAAGACAAAGGAGAAAGATGGGCGAGAGAATTGGAAACAAAAAGAAAGGAGATCGGAGAGGGAAACCGAGATGAAAATAAGAAGAAAGAGATCGACACTGGAGGAACAAATAAATGAGATAAAAAATATTGTAAAATTATCAAATATGAAATATTGTACGTTATTTTATTTTTTATTGTATTTGTAATAGTTAATACCCTAACAAGAGAGACGTTTCAAAAGATTAGCTTTAGGGTCCCTCCCCCCACCGAAACTCATAAAACGAAAAATTGCATAAAAATAAAATATTTATTTTCTTATTATAAACTATTTTTGTAATACATAATTTTGCTGTTAAGTCTATAATAAAGGAGATATATGCAGATTTTAGTTTTAAGGTGCCTCCACCGTAACGCATTGAAAAAAAAAATGTTTTCCTACTATAAACAATTTTTGTTGTATATATTTTTTTTCTGTTAAGTTTTTTAATAAACAGTTTTAACATCCCCTAGACCACCGTTTTCCAACCTTTTTTCATGGCGGACTTGCAAACAACCTAGAAAAAAATCGCGGACAGGCAAGTTTAGAAAGTAATGTGTATCGCAAAAGTTTTATAATTTTTATTGCACTGATTACAGAAACAAAAAAAAAACATCAAATAAAAAATCAAATATTATTAGTGAAAAAAGAAACAAATTATTACTTAAACAATTAACAGATTAAGGACCGAGATTTTTATCTAAAAATTAAGTGGGTTATAACTTATTAGGCGAACAGTTGCATAGTAAAATGAAAATTTTTAGTGAATAAATTTATTATGAGGTGGATATTTTTGTTTTATAAACTTGCACATAAAAATAATTTTGCGGCCCGACAAAAAATCTCCCAGACCAGCAAAAAAATCTCGCGGAACGGTGCCGGTCCGTGGACCGGCGGTTGGGAAACACTGCCCTAGAATAAAATTTTTGTAATACCTTATAGCCTATATTCGAATCAGGTTTTATAATCGTACCAAATTACGTGTAAATTTATCCAGCCGTTTTTGAATGAATGTCGGACAGACAGACAGACAAAAGTTGATTTTTTTAGGGATCCAGGCTAATAAACATCTGAAATGTATAGAAACCAAATATGAGGCCGAGAAAATAAAAAAAAAAAAACGATATAGCCTCCAATTTTATTGAAATAGATGTACATACAGCAAAATCTCGTTTAGCTCGTCCTCGATTAACGGAAGACTCGGTAAAACGCGGTCGAAGCCTAAAAAAAGCTCAAAATTTGCGCTGTTTCAAATCATCACGATATTTCATTGATTCATATCCAAAAATTCTCAACCAGAAGCCTGTCGTTGGCCAAATTGTCAACCTAATCGATACAGCAGAACTAGGAGATGTAGATGACCAAAGTATTGAGGAGTTACAGACGGTTTCTGGTGATAGCCCCAACAGAACAACGGAAACTTATGCAAAACTTCAGCAGGCCTCCGGAGACAGTATTTTGTCAAGATCCCAGATTTTTTGTTGGTTTAAGGCATTTTTAGAAGGAAGAGAGTTGATTGAAGATGACGCAGCGAAAGGCCTTCATCTTCAAGAACCGATGAAAATGTCGACAGAATCTTGGATCTTGAGCGTTCAGATCGCCAGTTGACAGTCAGAATGATCGGGGAAGAGTTGAATTTGACTCATACTACCCTTCATCAGATTTTGACCAATGAATTGGGGATGAGAAAAATTTGCCTTGTCACACAGCAATTTCAATAAATTAATTTTTGACCGGAAAAACATTCCTGTGGCTCCTCAGCCTCCTTATTCGCCTGACTTGAGTCTTTTTGGCTTTTCCTTCTTTTCAAGATTGAAAAATCACCTCAAGGGACGTCATTTTGAGACACTCGAAAACATTCAATCGTCCATAACCAACCAGCTGAAAACTATTCCAGTATCCGAGTTCCATCACTATGAGGATTGGAAGAACCGTCTCCAGCGTTGTGTGGCTTCTCAAGGAAGTTATTTTGAGAGAGACAATATTGAATTGTAATTCTATTCGAATATTTTTTTTTTTAAATCAGTGCTGTTACTGAATTTACACACCTTGTATATATATTTTTAAAACTTCAAAGACCTGATAGATTATGCTGCGGTTATTGGACCAGCGGTTGAGAAACACTGGCCTAAAGGATTGGTATATCTAATATTGAACCAAAAAACACTAATGATGATGGTGTTAATAATATATGTAATTCTTTTATGGCCCAGGTATTTTGGGTTCATTGCTTTGACAGAAAACTTAATTATGGATTAGTCTAGAATTGGTATGAGTTAATGGTAGATAAAAAGCAAAACTCCTGGATCCCATATTATCTGTTGACTGTAGATGAATATTGAAAATAATCATTAATATTGACTTTTGTATCATAATTTGTCTACATAATTCATAATTCCGATTGTAAGGCACTCATTTTTGATGACTGCCTAAAAATCCAACGACTTAATTAAAGGTAAGCGCGTCCATGCGCTGACATTTTACTTATTTTTTTCTCATAATTTTAATGCATCATTCAACGCATCCAAGTCTTCTACATTCACATCCCATCATTAAGTATTCAATCCACAATCAATTACACTAATCCACTTATTATGTTTGTTATAGTAACATTCGTTAAGAAGTATGTTATTTGTTAGGTTAGGTTTATTCAAAAAGCGGACATATTTCTTTAAATTGGACGTCGTTGTTATGAATAAAATGACAGAAGCCATGTTATTTAGGGTCAATGATCGTCAAGCATTGTGAATAAGCCACCGTTAAAAGTGCTATGAGGAATAACTTTATTATTTCATATTCGTGATATCTGAGCGGAATGTAAATACATTACACACATTACATTTTTATTTTTATAAAATAGCCAGAACCGCAAAACCGCAGATATTTTTATTAATTATTATTTTCCTTAAACCATAGAATGCAATGAGAAATATGAACAGATACAATAAACTTAATGGACAGTAACTTTACTTCCCATTCACAAATTATGGAAGTAAATTTTCAGGGTCGCCCCTAGGCGGGGGCAAGTGGTGCATTTGCCCCAGGCCCCGCGCTTCGACCATCAAGTAATTAAATAATAAAATAGATTAAAAATTTTATTCCATTTTAACATTTACTTTCACTTGAGTTCAGGAGAATCAAGGGGGTGGTGTGCATAGCTTAAAAGTAAGTACATTTTTAGGGTTTTGTAGGTATGACCACCAAAAAACCCTTATAACGTCACTCATGTGTCTGTCTGTCTGTACGGTAGAAATTGTAGCCAAACAGCTGAACATTTTGGCATACTTGTACAACTTTTTGACCCACATCTAGGAAAACTATAGAGTTCAAAATAATACAGCGCGGGATAAATATAAACAAATATGTATCTAATGGAAAAATATATTTTTATTTCTAATTTTAATTTGGGTATCAAATGAAACCTCTTAATGCGTGGATGCACAAACAAATTTTTATTTTTGAAAAATCTTTTTTTTTACGGGGTTTTTGTCAATATAAAGGCAAAACACTTTTGTCCCTCACCCTATCTCCCAGAGGGGTTGAATTAAAAATCTGAAAAAAATCTCAATAATGTACATTGATGGGAACCGGAATAGTTCAACAGGACATTTTGATCAAATTGGTTTTTCTCAAAATATTGATGTTTTTGTGTCATCGAACTAGTTTTTGTACTAGCTGTAGAAGCTAATTAATAAATTTATTATTATTATTATTAGTTATGTTACACAGTATAACAATAGTTATACTGGGAGAAAAAATGTCCTCTTCACGAATCGGGTCCTAACCAAGGACCTAAGAGTCGCAAAGGTATCTTCGCAAAATTCGTGCTGTTCCCAACAGGGCTGCCTTTTGCAACTGTCCGGTTGTAATCCATTGCAGCCCTAACGCGTCCAAGTGTTTCTGGAGATTAGGTGGTATTGCTCCTAGGGCGCCTATTACTATGGGAACTACACTGGTTTTCTTTCCCAAAGTCGCACAATTTCAACCTGTAGGTCTTTGTACCTCGTGATCTTCTCCAGCTCCTTATCTTGTACTCTGCTGTCTCCTGGTATCGCTATATCAATGATCCAGACTCGTTATTATTATTATTATTATTATTATTATTATTATTATTATTATTATTATTATTATTATTATTATTATTATTATTATTATTATTATTGAAGGGGGGTTTGTAGTCTCGCCAGTACCGTTCAGGTTTGCCCGCAACGTGTTCGGCACAGACGAGACGGTCTCCTCTTACCTTCACGAGAAGGTCGAGAGAGCTTTTTCCCAGCAATCGGTCGCATCCCAAACCCTGGCGATATGCGACCGATGGGCTCACACCAGATCCAGCGTCCGCACAATGCGAAGCGATCCGAGCAGCACTGCTTTTTGCAATCTGCAGACCAGAGAGGTAGCAGATGGTCTGCAGACGGGAATGATCTCGATTTCCCTCTTAAAAACAGCTTTAAGGCCACCCAATATACCCAAAATCAAGACTACGAGCTTTACAGAATAACCCGGGTACATTTTTCTTAGCTCGGACAAGAGGTCCAGGTTATTATTATTATTATTATTATTATTATTATAACTATTACCGAAAAAAAAAATATTATAAAATGTATTGTGTGGTATCAAAAGAAAGCTCTTAAGGCGTAGATAAAGGAACGGGATGTAGTTTTTTGTTTATTTATTTATTTTTTGTTTTATTTTAATACGATATTTTCCAAAAAAATACTCCAGAAGGTTCCGTCTTTGCTCTCGAAAAATCTGTCCAGGTGAATTTTGATATCGTCCACAGATGCGAAATTTTTTTCGTTAAGGAAATTTTGTAGAAAGCAGCACAAATGGTAGTCAGATAGTGCGATGTCTGCACCATATGCTCCGACTACCATTTGTTCCGCTCTCTATAAAATTAACGGAAAAAAATTCGCATCTTTGGGCAATATCAAAATTCACCACTACAGATTTTTTGAGAGCAAAGACCGAACCCAGAGCCGCAGTAAGGAAAACTTGCGCTAGGGGCAAAACTGTGTTTTGGCGCCCTTGGGGTGATGAGCAAAGGAAAAGATTCTCACCTCCCAAAATCCAAGTGATGAGCAAAAAAAAAAAGGTCCTCACCTTCGCAATGGGACGCCCCTTAATCAAGCTTGTCGGCGCCTTTTTCCTTAGTGCGCTAGGGGCCATCGCTCCCTCCGCCCCCCCCCTTACTGCGGCTCTGACCGAACTTTCTGAAGAGATGGCATTATGAAATTACCTGAGCGTTTGTCCAAAGTGATAGAAAATAATGGACAGTACATTTGATAATAAAAGTTTTTTTAGAATGTATATTTGATTGAAAAAAAATTAAAAAAAATAAAAACGAACGGACTTATGTAACAACCCAATATAAGAAACTATAAGGAATATACTAGTGTGCCTTCTTTTAAGAGAGTCGGGTAAACTAAACTGAAAGTGTCCAAGAAGAAAGAGGTGAATTCTTTTTACCTCTATTGTTTCATTTTAACTATTTTAGAGATTATTTCATTAAAAAAAGTGTAGGTATCCAAGTGACATGTAACATTCT
Source organism: Liopterus haemorrhoidalis (assembly GCA_963971575.1). NCBI lineage: Eukaryota > Metazoa > Arthropoda > Insecta > Coleoptera > Dytiscidae > Liopterus > Liopterus haemorrhoidalis. The sequence goes on along the minus strand of OZ020619.1, from coordinate 36,453,395 downwards.
CGAGGAATTTATTTGTTGAGTGATAAATATGGTTACACAATAGTAACATAATGTTAGCAAGACTGAGCTATGTGCGTACTAGCCTACTCGCTGCCGCTGTTGCTGCCTCTGTCCAAAATAGAATGAAACACTCCATTCATGAAACATAACTTCCATTCTTGTTTACAATAACATGCTAACGATGACGTGAATCCTAATTCTCTTCAATGAAATGTGCGACACATTCAAATTAAAAGGAATTTATAAAATCAATGTACATTATTCTGGTTTATCAGATTTTTAAACCAACCCCAATGGCGTATATAGGAATTATAGTCCCTGAAGCAAAATATGGAACGCCTCTCCCCGAGACGCTTCTTAGAGCCCCAGATTTTTCTTTAAGAAACTTTTTTATATTTAACAATTAATGGATATTTTGTGTAAAATTGTTTTCATATTTATGAAGAAATTGAGTTAAATTAGTTACAAATAATATATATATATAAAAGATTTTATTGCCAGGCAATTAAGGTACAAATTTAAAAAAATAAAATTACATAGTGGTTATACATATGCCTAATTGTATTTCTATGTATTCAAGTATAAATATTTTATTATTTTTTAACAATAGTGTTTAATACTATGTTACCACACACAATTAGTTACGCCGGGAAAAAGGGCAAAACCCAGCACTTTGTAGTTACAAATAATAAAATAGTATACATACGTAGGCTATTCCAAACGTTTAGGCGGAACTAACAGGAATTTTCATTTTTGTAAGTTGTTATAAGCTTTTCTTGTATGCTTTAAAGCAGTGGTTCTCAAACTTATTTGGGCTACCGCCCCCATTTCAGAAAAAAATTAATCAGCGCCCCCTGGAAATCTACATTGTTTAAACGAACAAACAGAAAGATACATGTATCTATATTTCTACCTACGTTCTAAAATATAGTAAAGAAAGATATTGTAAATAAGACACATTGAAGCTTGAAAAATTATTTATTAAAATCATATTCTCATTCAATGAGAAGGATGAACCTGGTGCGCTGCAATGTATCAATCCTCGGCTCTATTTTTGTCAGCAATATTCTTAAATCACCGCGATTAGCTATTTGCAGTCGGTTTCTTTTTTTTTGTGAATAGATTTGTGACCGCACTGAACCCACGTTCCACTAAATATGACGAAGAAAATGTAAGTAACAACTTTTGTATTATAGCCCATAACCCAGGATAAGCTGTAGGAATCTACATTTGCAGCCAGAACTGTTGGTAGCCGTCTTTGAATTTAAATTTCAATTCATAATTTGTTATTACTTCCATCAGTTCTTCTTGTAATTTTGGAGTGTTTGCACTTGGAAAAGGATCCAAAACCCAATCGGATATGTTCATTTTAAAAATATCTTCAAATCTTTGGTTGAAGTCAGAATGGAGAGCATCCAAGTTCTGACAATAAGTAAGCAAGTCTTCAACATTTTCAATGCCCCCCAAATTAACCCGAGGCTACTATCGCCCCCCTGGATCGTTCCAGCGCCCCCCAGGGGGCGGTATTGCCCACTTTGAGAATCACTGCTTTAAAGTAAGCTTTTGTCAAACAAAATTATCAAAAGCCTCACTTAATCTGTAAAAGTAACTAGAATTGAAAATCTAGTTCCGCCTAAACGAAAGAAACAGACTTTATGTACAATTTTATGTTAATAAAATACTTCTTATACAAAAAAAAGTCAAACTGAAATAAAACTGATAGCAATCTACATAGTCAATATAATAAGACGTCCTTGTTGATTTTTGGCGAACTATAATAGAGAAAAGGAAAAACTAAAAACAATTTAAAAATTTACTGTAAATATTACTACGCTACTACCTATTTAATAATTGGTTAAATCTCGGTTATTATCAATTATTGCTTGGCATCTTTTCGGTACACTTTCTACCGGTTTTTCGACATACTTTGGCAGTGATCTCCATATCTGATCCAAATTTTGAACGTTTTTTGTTCGAAGCTTATATTTCATGTACCCCCTATGTAAAAACTAGATTCATCAGAGAAAAATAATAATGGTTTTTGTTTGGTGCGCCTGGATTTAGTACCATTTTCAATTAAACGACTTCTCAGAATCATTAGAGTTAACTTAATGTTCTTTTTTAACAAAATTGCCTGATATTTACGTAAAGATAACATAGGATTATTTTTAAAAACGTTAAAAATCACTTTATCTTTTTTTATCATTTTTATTAATTTTATAATGTTTCACCCAATACTTCACAGTGTCAACTGACTTGTGCATATACATATTTTGCTGCACTTGAAAAGGACATTTTTTGTCCTTTTAGGTGTGTACATAAAAATACTTCTTCAAAACGTTTTGCATAAATAGCACTCATTATTACACAACCGCAATACTGAAAGACAAAACACTAACTAAACAATTTTTATTATCGGGTGTGTTAGGTCCTGATGTTCTTATCATGTTTGAACCTGTTTATTATTTGTGCACATGCCTGATCCTGAGCCATAAGCATGTATGTCTTATTATACAGACTGTTTATCAAAATTGGCAACGAATTTTTATGTATAGGCTACTCCAAACGTGTAGGTGGAACTAGATTTTGAAATCTAGTAATTTTTATCTATTAATTCGGCCTTTTGGTCATTTTGTTTAAGCTTTGTAAATCATACTCACTTTGCAAATTCTAGATTAAATTGATTGTCATTATAAAATGTCCTTTTCTTTGCATTTTAACTTTTTGTCATTCTTAATAAAAAATTCCCATTTATTTATTTTTTTGTCTTCAAAATATGGAAAAATGTATTAAAAATTTTGACATATGTCATTCGTTTCCATGGTTTCACTGTTGGAATTTTAAATTTTCACATACCAAACCTGAAACATCAAATAACCCAAGCAAGGTCCCTTTTCGTGACAACTTAAAGAAAAAAACATCCATTTAGTTCCGCCTAATCGTTTGGAATAGCCTGTATCTTATGAAAATAAAAAATTGCATTATAAACTTAACTAGCAAAACAACTAGCTTCATTTTACAAATGTATTTATAAATATTATGTTCTATTTTGAAAAGAACTTGTAATTATTTTACTTGGTGTTCTATTTTTACCACAATTTTAAAGCTGCCACGGTCTGCGAATCTTAACCCTGTAATTTTTCTTGGGGAGGGGGGTGCCGAAGATGAAGTTGTTTTAACTGAAAAATTCGGCTGAGAAAACATAGAAATACAGTGGAAGAACGCAAAAAACCCTAACGATAATTGAAAAGAGTTATGGATAAAATCACCAACATTAACATAAAATAAATTCTGAAATAACCTGACAATTAACTAAAAATACGACGGAATTAAGTAAGTAAAATTGAAAATAAAAATGCAATAAATCAGTATATATTATCTAAAAACGGAAGTGAATATGTAGTAGAGGAACTGTCAAAATCCATGCAATTGCTTTTGAGTTCCTGTAGTGTGGCGCCTCTGACGGGCAAATGTTAAAACGGAAATTTAATTTAGCTCTGAATATATAGTATTTATGTATGAACGCATCGTATGAAATAATTGGTAATTTATATTCAATGTTCAGTTCAGCACTAACATGAATTGTAATGCCAGTATACACGCCTCCTATCTAATGAAGTTATTTCAATAGTGGCCAGTTTTTATCAACACAGGTAATAAAATTAATAAAGGATATATAAATATTAATAGTGCTAAGTGGTATTGTGTTCAGACCTATAGGAAGGATAAGCTATAAATTAACGTAGGTTGTAACTGTAATTCTAGGTCTTACGAGTACGCGTGTCATTCTGCGACAAACATATTCAGGATAATTTCAGACCTATTTTAAACCAGCTTTGCTTAGTTCAAATACCTTCCAACATTGGACGCATGATAAATTGACGTATAATGAATAGCGAGCCTGGACAAATCGTCGATTGCTGACCACTACTGGGCGCTTCAGGCATAATGCCTAGAGCCTATGAACATTTTAGGGCCTAATAAAACAGGATTAACAAATAAAAAAAATTAGGAAATTAAATTAAATTTAAAAAAAGGCGTATAATGGCAAAGAAAGTTCTTCGTTTCTAGACCGCCGGCTATAAATATGAAAGCCACGTGGTCAGTGTAACGTTACAATAATTGGGGAAAAAAAAATAAATTTTACAATAAAGATATTTTATATTTTCAACCACATTCAAAAGAATGAATATTATTACATTCTTTAAAATAGTGCGGGGCGATTTTAAGTGCAACTTGTCTCATCTTATCACCCTCAATAATGATGGCCGTCTGCGTGGACAAGTTTTTAAATTAAGGCATGACTTTTTTTAAAAAGATGTGCGTTTTAACTTTTTAATTAACCATATTTTTAAAATTTGCAACAATTTACCTGAGCATGTTGTGATTTTGAATGGTGCGAATAATTTTAAAAATAATTTGGATTTATATTTAGCCTTAAAAAAATAAATGTATTTTTATTTCTAGTATAAGTTTACTGTTAAGGATTAGTTTAGTCTTTTTATGTATTTTGTTTTTGCACATACTAATTGTATATTATATAATACTATACAAGTCTTATGACTTCTGCTCTTAAAAATTCCAAATTACGGTGAGATATTAGAAATGAATCCTATAGTGAGGAGTTATGCTTGTTGGATATTTCATTAAGAATATTGGTTTTGTTCTTGGTTTCATGGATTTCCAGTAAATTTAGCTTAAGGCCATTTCTGTTGGTGTAAAGGATTTTTGGATCAAAAGTAGCTGTATGGTTTTCTTTAATCTGATATTCTGCAAAGTGGTTTGGTGAAAGACTTCTTATCTTTAGAGATTCTAGTTTTAAAATATCTTCTTATTTGACCTATATAGGCAGAGTCACACGAAGCGACATATAACTTATATATTACACTTCTATCCAATTTATCTGTTTTATCTCTTTTATTAGTTATTAGTTTTTTAAAGTTTTTCGTAGAGTTAAGCGCGATTTTTATATTTATATTAAATATTATTATTATTTTGTGATTATAACTTTAGTTCATTTGTACATGCTGTTCGACCGCTATGTTAGAGTAGAGCCTATGTCAAATAATTTGTGTAACAAATATTTATATTAATTACAGATTCTGCTTAGCCGTTTGCAACCGGCTGTAAATTGTAGGTGCCTTTCTGTATACGCTAAAAACTGACAAAATTACTCTTGAATGTACAAAGATTGAAAATACTAAATAATGATAATGATGATGATGATAATTTTAAAATTTTTTGAGCCAAATTTTTCCCTTAGGGGCTCAGTAGCCAAAAAATTTTCTTAGGGGGCACTGAAGCCAATTTTTTTTTCTTGGGGTGAGCTCAGTTTCGATTACAAAACAAATGTGTCTCTTAAAAACGTATTTTTTAGTACTGAAGGGGGGCTTAAGCTCGTTAGTCCTCCCCCCCCTTGGATGGGTGCCTGATGTACAATAGGTTTATTTATTTTAACTTCATTTCGAAAATAATGGCATCGCTAGATTTTAAAATTTGGGAGATCCAGTACGCACCAGGAAATATTTAGTGGAGGTTCAATTTTCTTTATGGATAATAATCAGTCTTGTGGCGACCCTATCCCAGTCCGGCCCGCCAATTGGACCGGACCAAATTTTCATTTTCTCCAAGTATATCGTCGGGATGGGGGGCAGCTGGAAGCCTCAACAGTTTTTAGCGGGTCCGGACTCCTCTGAAAAACATTATCAACAGAAGGAAATACAAATGTTTATTCTAACCTATAAACATTGATCTAACCATTAAAATCTGTTTCGTAAAATATCAGTGTTTTTTAGATTGTAATTGTTGAATAGTTATTAAAATTAATATTTCAAATTGTATTTATTTATTTGGTAATAATTCTTGTTATAGTCTAAACTGAATCACGTGCGTAACACATTACGTATCAAAAGAATTTTTCTCCGTTTGGTGAAGAAGTTTTCTTTTCTATGATGGCAATACAGAAGCATTAAAAATATGAATTTTGCTGTATCTGTTGTCTAAAATGATCGCTCTTGAATGAAAGCAGCAAGAGAGAAGATCACGATGTAAGCCAAAAAAGGACTAGAGACGATCGGTGTATGTAGAAATACGACGATCCTTGAAGGAAATGCGGGAGTTTGTAAGGAAATATGTTGAGGACGTTGGCACCCTATATTTCTAATGGAATTTGGACTTAATTATAATATTTTACAGACTTAATCAGAAGTTAAAATAGATTTTTATAACATGAATGGGTCCACTATTGTATGATCTATGTATGAATTATCCAACTAACACTAATCTAATTCCCATTATACTGTCTAACGTTAACAGAGTAACAACAGTGCATCTCATCTAGTGGGCCTTGGTACGCTTTTGATTACAGATGTGGGCGAGTGCATTTAAAAAAATCATTTCCTGTATATTACAATACATACATAATTACCCGTAGAGAGATAATTGTCATAATGACATCTATTAAGTGTATCACAGACTCTGCTATCATGACATTCCCGCTTAACGAAGCGGCTAAGTACCTACGTACGAGTTAGCAACTCTACCGTAAACACTCCTCACCACTCTTCTCTCCTCATCACTCTCCTCCTCCTCCTTCTCTCCTTCTTACCAACAGACAGACATTGTTTATTTAATAATGGAACTATGGCTGACGCTATTAACATCCACAAATTAGGATAATGTGAGAAAAATTATGATTTAAAAGTAATAAGGCTCGTGAGGATATTAGTATTAACGCGTTTCCGTAGATGGTTTTTATATAATTTTTTAGAGGTCAAGGTACCACCTGTAAAGTAATTAGATAGGCCAAGAAATAGAAATACATTGAGGTAGGCAACAACGAACGATGGTACAACAAGCAAATGCAGCAATAGCATTTTATTTAACAAGCCTATGAGGGTTGCCTTTTATATTTCGGGATTTGAGATCAAAAACAATTATTTATGAACAAAAGTGGCTTTATTGTTTTTCAAAATATTCTTCATGAAGATCAATATACTTTTGCATGCGTTGGAACTAATTTTCGAAGCACTTTTTCCACTCCGATTGTCAAACAATGTGGGATCCAACGCGAACAAATCTATTTAACGGCCAAATGTTCATGCAATAGTGTATGTATGCTGGTCCCACTAATACCCAAGGATACCTCAATCTCACGATAAGTCACACGACGGCCTGGCAGTATCAGTTCACGCACAGCATGAATGTTTTCCGGAACTACAACCGATTTTGGACGACCTTCACGAAATTCCTCCTTAAGGCGGCGCACAACCCTATAGTCCTCAATAGTTTCTTATACAAAACTAATAATCGGAAATAAAATTAATAACAATCTATATATCAAAATTTACAGCGAATTTTTATCTATCTAATAGGATAGTTTTAATTGTAGAAAAAACTGTTAGGTAGTTGTAAATAAGCAAATTGCATTATAGACGCCATCTTGTAAACCAATTGACGCATATTTGCGTACGATGCGGCAAATTGTACCTAAAGCTTCATTCTACAAATATTATTGTAGCTATTTTGTTGTATTGTGAAAATTACTTATAGTTATTGTACAAGGTGTCTCAAAAGAAATTTTATATTTAGTGGATCGATTAAAAAAAAAGTAAGCCGTATATAGAAAAAATGTTTATTAATTATTAAAATACACTTTTTGGGGATTTATTTCTTAAAAATAATATCGTCTAAATGTAGACCCTCGCGTTCTCGGCACTCATTTAATCGAACAGTAAAATTACTTATGACGTCTCGGCAGGTGGACTCAGGGATGGCTGCCATTTCGTGACGGATATTTTCTTTCAAATGCGCCAGTGAAGTCGGTTTATTGGCGTAAACTTTAGATTTAAGATAATCCCATAGGAAAAAGTCCATAGGGGTTAAATCTGGACTGCGTGGAGGCCAATTTATGTCACCTCTCCGGGAAATCAATTTGCCTGAGAAAATTTCACGAACACGTGGCAGAGACATATTGGACGTGTGTGAAGTTGCTCCGTCCTATTGGAACCATGTTCTTTGGTCATAGCCAGGAAAGTTTTGCAGTTCAGGTACCAAGAAGTTGTCTAACATCTCCACATAACGCTCTGAATTCACTGTAACTGCACGCCCCCTTTCGTCTTCAAAAAAGTAAGGGCCGATAATTCCTCGCGCCGACATCGCAGCCCATACGATCACTTTAGGCGAATGTAGGGGTTTCTGATGTTTGCGTTTCGGATTCGTTGCACTCCAGTAGCGGCAGTTCTGCTTATTTACGTGGCCATTAAGATGAAAATGAGCTTCATCCGAAAACAAAATGTTGGTAAACGTTGAAAATCGCTCAATCACCTGATTTACGAAATTAAGCCTCTGACTGGCATCTTGGGGCTTTAATTCTTGCACCAATTGAATTTTGTAGGGGTGCAGCTTTAGGTCTTTGTGCATAATGCGATGTAATGATGATCTATGCACATTTAAAGCACTTGCGCGCTTCCGAATTGAAAGGTTCGGGTCGTCACGAACAGACTGATTAACATTCTCCACGTTTTCTACCGTTCTTGATGACCTAGGTCGCCCGGATTTTGATTTATCCAGCGTTGTACCAGTCTCTTCAAACTTTTTAACCCAATGTCGAATGAGAGGAATGCTTGGCGCATCATTTAAGTGGCGAAAACCTCGAATACTGCAGAATTTTCTACGCGCTACAGTCGCCGAATCACCGTTTTTGTAAAACTCTCGCACGCATAACGCGCGGTCTGCTCCCGAGAAACGCTCCATAGCGACTGAATTCCCAAGAGCCAGGCTACCGATTGACATAACCCCCGCGCCCCTCGGATACGTTGCGTTCACGCAGTAAGCTAAATAAATATAAAATTTCTTTTGAGACACCTTGTACATGGTAATCTATTTTTGCCGCCCTCTTGAATCTGCCGCGGTTTTCAAAATTGGTGTTACGGGCAAAAATGATATATTTTTTGTGAAGAATACGTGTACCAAGTGGCATTCTATTATCTTTAAGTATAATATTTTTAGACGAAGGCTCTAAACTATAAGTAATCAAGTCAAAAAAAAATGAACTAATTATTTGAACATTTCTACACAAAACTATATAAATATAAAAGTTAATCGAAACCCACAAATAGATTTAAAAAATTACAGGACAATATCGCTGTTGTCTATTTTTAAGTTATTGAGCGATAATATTTTTACAATAAATGTTTTTACAATTAAAACATTCATATTAGATAGATACAAATTCGGTGCAAAATTTGATGTATAGGTTGATACTAATTTTATTTCAGATTGTTAGTTTTGTATAAGAAACTAGTAACCTCTGGGGGTTATACGCAGCCTTAAGCGAACTACGGCCACGATTGAAGTCGGCAAACCATCGATAAATAGTAATCCTTGATGGTGCTTCATCGCCAAAAGTCGAATTAAGTTCATCGATGCACTGTTGTTGAGTTAATCCATGTAGAAAATTGTAAAAAATAATCGCTCCAAAATTTTCACGATTTAATTCCATTTTTGGCCGAGATGATTTTTTTGTTACTGTAAACAACACAAATAGTGCTCGTACGTCAAAACGTTCTGTGTACGTATACTGTCAAAAATGTCAAACTTTACGATAGAAGCGTCAGTTGCCAGATAGCAGCACCAGTTTAGCGCAATCCCGAAATCTAAGAGGCAACCCTCGTATAATGGAAGCTATATTTCACGAGGATGAAGTTTCCCACCCGAGCTGTGCGGCGAGGGTTGCAATCATCTGAGTGAAATATAGCGAAATAATAGCGAAATATATGCGAGTCATTGACAATATTTTATCTAGTTTTATCATTAAAAAATTACAAAATTTAATTTTAAAACACAGTAATTCTGAGTGTCAAATGTTAAACTTCAGAAGCTACGTCATCAAAGATGGTTGTCGAACCAGCAGCTGATTGTATTATACAGCAATGTTTAAAATACTGTTATTTAATGTTTAATTTATTCCAATTTATAAATAATATTCTGGTTATAAAAGGCTTTGTGAGGTACAAATAGCCATTATTGCTAAGCGCCAAATATTTTAACTAATTAACTAACTTGCTAAATAAAAGTTGCAGTACAAAAGAACGTTAATTTTAAATTAGTGAATGAGTCCATCCCACTTCTGATGTTAACGTTAAGTAAAATGATAATAACAATTGGCTTTCGTATCTATGACTGGCAGTCTAGAAACGAAGAACTTATCTTCTCTGCCTCTTTACGCTTATGTAGGCGTTGGGAACCTGTTATTTATTTATTTATTATTACTGTAAATGATGATGACGTAACAAGAGCGATGCAAGTTATCCGAAACAAGTTAAGCATCAAGAGTAAAATGGAAAAAGAGACCTATAAGAAACTGAGTAGAAATTATGCTATCATAATAGGCTTTTAGAAATTATATAGTCTTGAATATTTCTTGGAAATATCTGTAGTTTAATAATCAGTTAATGCAAGTGATACTTAACTGAAATACAGCCTTTGTTGTTAAGAAGCACATTTATTAAAACAATAGGTGACTCGGATGACAGCTACTAATTTTCTAGTATTTTTTAGACAATGAATGTCAAATATTGTATAATATTCTCCACGGTATTTGCGCACGCGCTGCTTACAGAAGTTCTAAAACTGTTATGAATGTAACAATATATTTGATCGTCATTTCTTCTTTTCATTATAGACCGGGAGCTCATGACAGTTTTTGGTCTCCGATTTCATACAGCATGCCTTTTGGAGGAGAGAATATTTACCCTGTGACAACAAAAAAGGGATGGTACTAAACCCCTGCACGCTTTCTGGTCATAGGAAAAATTGCATTGATACTGGAGAAGTCCCAACGCAGGGCCTTGTTAGGGGTGGCATCGGCCTATCGAACCGTTTCTACCGTGGCACTGCAGGTAGTCACCGGTGTACTCCCGTTAAGACTCCAGGCGATGGAGAGAACGGAGGTATACGAGGAAGGCGGCGGGAAGGAAGCTCGAGTTGCGGCCAGAGCTCGTTCGATCCAGAGATGGCAGGATGAGTGGCAACGCAACACCGAGAAGGGGCAGTGGACCAAAAGGATAATTCCGAACATCCAGGAATGGCTGGCCTGTAAGCATAGGGTCATCGACTACTATGTTACGCAGGCACTTACAGCACATGGATCTTTTAGAGTGTTCACTAAACGGATCGGGAAGGAGCAAGAGGACACCTGCGTATACTGCGGAGCCGTAGACACTGCAGAACATACGCTTTTCGCATGCGGAAGATGGGACGGAGAAAGGACAAGAGCGACAGTCGCCGTGGACGAGTTCCTGACACCGGACAATCTTTTGCAAGTGATGTCCAAGTCCAGAGAGAACTGGGAGTCAGTGAGGCGGATGATGACTGACATCTTGAAGGTAAAGGAAGCGGACGAAAGAGAGAGACAGGGTCGAGTTGAAGCGACCTAGCTGGGCAGGGCGAGCCCGTGGCATACTCTCCAGACGGACCGCCTGATTGGGCATTGCGGCAACTTAAAGGTCGGGTCACAAACACTCGCATCCGGAGAGTTAGGGCGAACCTCCAGTCACCTGGCGAGGCCTCAGTGACCCGTGATTAAAACCATGAGAGCTACTGACGGGGACGCCTTGTATTCGGACCGGCTCACCTTATAAACAGGTCGAGGTCCGAAACGCGAGACAGACGCCCTAAGCCCGATGCTTTCTCGGGCGTTTTTGAGGGGAGATGGCAGCGGAAACTGGCCCTTCAGACCTGGGAGTCCAGACTCAAGAAGAAAGAACATGATCCTGGTCAGACAGATGCAGAGTAGGAAGAAACAGGAGCTGAGACACAGGTCGGAGTTTCAAGCCGCCGTTTCACCGGCGGGGCTGCCTGCGGAAGGCCACGGCAGCTCAAAGGTCGGGTTATAGACACCTGCATCCGGAGAGTGTGGGTACGCCATTGAGTCACCTAGCGAAGCCTCGAGGATCCATGCGTAAAACCACGCGAGTCCTTGACGGGTACGCTTTGTATTCGGACCGGATAATCTGGTAAACAGATCAAAGTCCGAAAACACGAGACGGACGCCTACAGCTGGACACCTGAAGTTAGCGGGACCTAAAGGAGTTTTGGCGGGGAGGACTCGACAGACCTTGTGCTCAGTTGGGAACATACCGGAAGAAAAACACAGGAAGAACAGGAGGAAGTACAGGAAGACCCAAGAGAGAAGGCAAGAAGATCTAGCCAACCTGCCATGAAGAATAGTCAACTACGACAGTTCCGTGGCAGGGTTGAGGCAAGCAGGGTTTTTAGTCGGTAGGCCACTTTGTGGAGAGTCCGACACTACCTGAATATGGTGTCTATAAAAGATTTCCCCTGGATAAAAAAAAAAAAAAAAGAAGTCTTTAAAGTAATTAATAATTTATTTGTTTTGTCAATATTCAAGCACAGTTTGTTTGATGAAAACCAGATATGCGAATCATGAATTAACTCATTATTTTTTAAAAAAAGATCGTTTTGAGATTTTCTGAGCAGCAACGTGGTATCATCAACGTATATAAAATGGGAGTAGTCTTTAATACACGAAGGAAAGTCATTGACAAAAATTAAAAATAAGAGGTCCTAAAATATGTCCTTGTGGAACTCCACAGGTAATAGGCAAGGATGTTGAATTTGTGTCTTTAAACTAATTATACTGCAATCTATTAATGAGATATGATTTCAAAAGTGTACAACTGTTTTGGTCAAAGCCATACTTGGTTAGTTTAGTCAGTAAAATTCAGATAAAATAGCTAGTGATAAAACTTGAGTAGAACATAGGAGAAACCTATTGAGAATCACTGTTTTTAATCGGTTGACCGCGATCAGCTAGAGGCATAGCAATACATCGCTCTGGTAAAAACGTAAACTGCTTAAATTGTAGGGGTTCGGATTAGAAAATCACTGACATAACCACTGAAACAATACAATCTAACTTAAGGAAGTACTACTCAAATTGATAAGTAGCTGTATTTTCTTCTTCTTGATTAAGATTGAGTTAATGTTTAGGTCACGATATTAAAAACTATTCCAGAAATTTACTGTTTTTTTCGAAAGTACCAGTTAAATTTAAATAAAATTACTAGCTATAAAATAATTTATAGTTTAATTCACTGAACATTTATAAGTATTTTGAACAATTTCTCAGAAATTTGAAAGCCATATATTAAATTTCTTTTATGGTATAGATTTGGCTAAAAGTCGAACTCAATATCAGAAATGAAAAAAGTAAGTAGTTCATTGGCAGTACAAGTTAAAAAGATAAGAATAACTTGTTGGCAAATTGTCGAAATTTGTAACTTCAAATATTTGGATACCATCAGGTATATCTAATTCAACTACAAATCAATCAATTATTATGCAATAGAAACACTATTGCAATAGAAATGAAATACTTGGGAAGATTTAAAATACTAGGGAAATACTTGTAATACTAGGAAATATTTGAAACACTTCTAAAGAATTTTCAAACACTTTTCAAACAACTAATCTTCTTGTTTTTGGGGTTTTCACTTCTTAGATCTATAGTTAGCTGATATCTCCGTCTCTTGCGAGGTCTTCCCACAGGTCGACGGATATTCAATCTTCCCTTCCATATCTTCCTAACCATTTTTTCCTGTCTAATGCTATCAGATCGTCAAGGATGAAATTTGTAGTTAATAATATTGCCAACTTTAACAGCTTATTATTTGAAATTGGCTTAATATTTTACCGCTGTTTTTTTGTTGTTGGAAAGTTACACATCTTGCCTGTTTAAACAATCATTGTATGCTCTAAAAATATCAAAAACTTTTGTTTAAATTAATTTTGTTGAAAATGGTACGTATATAAATTCGCACTATTATGAAGTATGAGTTTTTATGTGGAACTACGTCAGATCGCGCTAAACATTAATAGGGTATTTGGCTCTAGTGTTACTACGCAGAAGACAATATCAAATTGGTTCGCCAAATTTCGTACAGGTAACTCAAAAACAAAAAAAAAAAAAAAACTTGGCTCATGAATCACAGCAGAAATATACTGCAACCAACTGGACGAAATGATGCAAAAACTTAAAGAAAAACAGCCTAGATTGGTCAACAGATCTATTCCTATCTTACTGCATGATAACGCTAGACCACACACTGCACAAATTACTGTGGCAAAACTACAGGAATTAGAGTTGGAACTTCTTCATCATCCTCCATACTCACCAGACCTAGCCCCACTGACTACCACTTCTTCCGCAATTTGGACAACTTTTAAATAGGAAAACAGTTTAATTCCGACAATGCTGTAAAACTGGCCTTCCAGGAATTCATTGACTCTCGTCCGCCGGGGTTTGACACCACCGGCCTAAACAACCTGCCAATGACAAAAGTGTATAGACAATATGGGTGCATACTTTGATGAATAAAATAATTACTTATATTTGTAAGTTATCAACCAACTTTGCCTTTCTTTCTACAAATTTCATCCTTGACGAACTAATAAACACTATTATTACAATTATTATTACTTCCACTATGAGGCCAGTTATGACGGATGGTCTTCTGATTAAATTTTTTGTTCATCAGCTTGTTTGAATTCCTTTCTTTTTTGCCTATCAGCTAGTTTGAGTTAATTTTTTTTTTTTTTTCTCTCTCAACAGGTAATTTGAGTTCTTTTTAAGCTCATCAGCTTGTTTGAATTACTTTTTGTTTGTTTTTTGCTCTTCAGCTAATTTGAGTTCCTTTTTTGCTCATCACTTCTTCCAAGTTTCATTTGTTTAACCCTTCTCCGTCAAGAAAATAGTCTGGTAACCCTCCTCCGTCAAGAAAACAGTCTGGTAACCCTCCTCCGTCAAGAAAACAGTCTGGTAACCCTCCTCCGTCAAGAAAACAGTCTGATAACCCTAGTTGAAGATCTTCGCAAGAGTAACTCAAGCAAAGTCGAAGAGAGGAAGCCAAAAATCTATATGACCGTACCCAAAAATAAGAATATTTAAAAAATATAAGCTGTTTTTAAAACGCATTTGTTTAATAATTTTCAAATTACATCTACCAAGCTGTACATTCACCAATAGTAATTACAGATTAACAATACAATACAATACATTTTAATAACCAAATTAAATTGTATTCACCATTAATTTTATTTCAGTTCGTATTAACTTTCGAATACTTAACAGCAAATACTTCCTCTTAACAATTTAATTTAAACTTTACCAAAAAAAAAACTTCAATTAATCACGATTCAAAAATATTCTCATGTCACACAGACAAAGAAATAGTATTTATAAAATATTTCTAATATAAAAAGTAGTAGCTACTTCCTAATCAAAGAGGCGAGTAGCACTAGCCATTAGTACAGTACAGTTATCACATTGAACAATAAGACCGAATAACGACATGTAATATACTGTGTGCTACATGTTAATACGCAAATTGAATTAATATTTCAATGAGTTGAAAAGAGAACCGTGAGAAATACCAACGTGACTGACAGAGACAGCAATAATCACGTAATTTAATAAGTAATTACCATCTTTATCCCACTCGTCTTAACTCTTATGTTGTTTTCCTTGTCAGTCAAGAACTTACAGTGGCGTACATACACTGCACTGACAAACTATTCACTACATTTGTATAATATATGGCATTCAGGGCCTTTCAGAGGAAATGCGAGGCCAGTGGTTACCGATATTTTTGAAAACACCCAACCTTTACATGAATTGTAAACACTACAATTGAGAGGATTGGACAGTAGCTTCTCGTGACGCCCCTCTGATAGAATCTGATGGCATTCGTGATATGGGAAACGACAGACAGCCAAAAATACCGTATCTCAACATACCTATGGATTTTCCAAACGAAGATGACACATAAGAGCAGAATATGTAAGTTCTCTGTTTATAGACTTACGGAATTATATATATGTCATGTGGTCACCGTGACTCATAAAAATTTTGAAAAATATCTCAGTTCCATTACTTCCATTTCTTCATACACGTCAGTCGTCCAGGATCTTAGATTCTACCAGGTTTCCTGCGTATTTCTCGTATCCAGCATTCGTTGTAGATGTCTTAACTAATATTTCTGTTTTCTTCTACAACTATTTTGGCATTATCGATTTATTTCGTACATAAGAAAACTTGAAGTCTGACAACTGTTAGCATAAGCTAATGATGTTGATATTATATACAGGAACAAAAATGAGTTAAATAAGTTTGAGGCTGTCGATGAATTTATCTATCTTGGAGCACTAATGACATAAAACAACAACATGACCAATGATATTTTAAGACGTATAGTTCTTATCTTATTATAGTATAGTGTCTTATTAGACACTTTCGATCTAAAAGACATTCTAATGTATCTTATACACAAGACACTAATAAGATCTGTGCTAGTATATGCTTTTCAGACATGGACACTATCACAAAATGACTTAACCCTCTAGTGCCCATATAAATCCATGGAAAAATACAATACGTAACAAATTTCCTCGCAATGCCCGTGGCCGCCTACAGACGACTGCACAATTGGACACTTACAAACGGCAATTGAGCAAAATTACATGTGCTAAAAACAATTAGTTGAGTGAAAGAGTTGACGTATTAGGTGTTCGCCCTACGTTGCATATATATATATATATATATATATATATATATATATATATATATTAAATTTATTTTTTAATTTACAATCTACTTCATTGCGTGTAAGGGAGACATCCAGTGACATTTCTTCTTATGTATCACTGTCTTCGCTGTGTTGCGATAGGTCGTTTGGCCAAAGTCACTTTAACCTTCTGTTGTCAAGGTCATTTATTAAATTTCCCACAAGATCATTTTCATGTCCAGTGAGTCGGTCATGGTATTTGTTGGCACCTGTGAATTTCTTCCGTGATGAAAGGGATTTTAAGGTCTTCATGGATCATTTTATTTGAGACGTACCAAGGTGCATTCACCAAAGCTCGAAGCGCTTTTGATTGGAATCTCTCTATTATTTTTAACCTGGTCGGCTTGGCACATCCCCATAATTGAAATCCATACGACCATATGGGCTTGATTATGGTCTTATAGAGCAAACATTTATTTGAAACTGATAATTTTGATTTTCTATCAAGAAGCCAATACATTTGGCGAAATTTTAGGTCTAGCTGCTTACGTTTGGCTTGTATGTGTTTACTCCAGGTCAATCGTGGGTCCAAATGCAATCCAAGGTATTTTACTTCCGTTTTTATGGAAACTGGAATGTCGTTGATTGTTATTTGTGTGCAAGTACTGAGTCTGGTTGTAAACTTGACTTGGACAGATTTCGACTGATTAGTTCGCAATTTATTGAACCAATCGTTTATAAGATTTAAATGACTTTGAAGAATTGTACAAGCTTCGTTAGGATCATCATTTGTTGATAGTATAGCAACGTCATCAGCAAATGCAGCTGTCATAGTGTCGTCTGTCTCAGGTATATCTGCAGTATAAGGTAGGTAAAAAAATGGCCCAAATACACTACCTTGTGGAACACCAGATGTTATGGGATAGTAAATTGATAAGGCATCATTGTATTTAACTAAGATGTTTCTATCTGTCAATTAGGACTCAAAAAGAAAGTAATAATTGCTGGATAGGAGATTTTTTAGTTTATAAAGCAGACCCGTACGCCAAACCTTATCAAATGTTTGCGAAACGTCAAGAAAAACGGCAGCACAATATATCTTCTCTTCAAGGCTTTTGGCTATTTGATTTACTATTCTATGGTCTTGCTGAATCGTTGATAAATTTTTACGAAATACAAACTGATGACTGGACGTTACATATTTAAAATAAAAATTTAAACAATTTACAGAACTAACGGGATTGTAATTCTTGAATAATAAATACATCAGAAAAATGCACAAAACCAACTCAAGGCGGGCTTACCGTTTAGGTAATTGCAATTTAGGTTAAATTTGAATTCAAATTTAGCATTAGTGACCCTCCATTAGCCTAGTGTAATTTTATGGCCAAGAAAACAAATTGGGGCACTAGAGGGTTAAGCTACCTGTGCTTATTTAAACACAAAATCCTGAACAAGATCATTGGCCCTGTTCAAGAAGGCCAGTTATAGAGAAATCTATAACTTTGAAGTTTATAATATTGTTCAACATATAAAAATAGTGGTCACGTCAGTGGTTTGGTCACGTCAAAAGGATGAGCGCGAAGATAACTACGAAGCATACAATGGAAGTTCAACCGATAGGAAAGCGAAAAGTAGATAGACCTAAGCTACAATGGCAAAGTAGTGTTGAGCAGGACATCAGCGTCCTAGGAATTCGGATTTGGTGAACGGTACAGGACAGGACAGAACGGCAACATATCTTACGGTAGGACAAAGATCAGCATGGGCTGTAAAGTCAATGATGATAATAATGATAATTAATAAATTTGTACAGCATCTACGTTCCAGTAAAGTTTTCTCTGCAACAAGGTATACCATTCCCTTGAACATCGAACTGTTCCGCTCCTGTGTATGAGAATATCTAAGTGTAATGTTAACCACAACAATGTGGTAATGATAATTTGTATCTTCGTAAATTGGAAACGGTTCGGTTAATTTTTGTACGAATGTATCGGTCAGTAACTTTCTTATTTCTTTGTCCGTGTTGGTGTACCGAGTTGGTGTACCGTGAAACCTGATATACTGATGGAACAATACTTATGAAAAGATATAATAAGTTGCTGTTATTGTATACTTTGACAGAATTTTAAGTATAATTTATAAAAGTGCTTAAATAATGCTTCAGTGATTTGATACAGGAATTACGCAATTATCAAGATTAAGAAGAGACAATAATAGATTGAAAAATACCCGGTAGGTAGGCATATTAAATTCTAAACATATGTTTTAAATCAATTTAACAAAATGTTGTGGGCATAATATACATCAGTGAGCATTTAAACCGGTAATATTCAAGTCGACATAGGAGCCAACAGATATTTTTCATTTTATGATTTATTTGAACAAATGCCGTAGCTTCGTGGTTCAATGGTTGCCTACGGTACACTGAGGTACGGGTTAAATCCACAATACACCATTTAGAAAGAATCACGTTCTGATACTGAAAAAAACGCCATCACAAAGTACTTGTAAAAGATACTGCAGCAGAGTAGAAATAACTTGGCCCAATATTTTCTAACAGAGATATTATTTATCATGACCGTGGAAACGTTACACATAAGTATGAAAAAATCAGCTGTAGTCACCACAGGACCGACCGCCATCACAAAGTATTTGTATAAAATACATTCTAGCAGCAGAATAGAAATAACTTGGCCCAATATTTTCTAACAGAGATATTATTTATCATGACCATCGAAACGTTGCACATAAGTACAACAAAAATTATAGATAATGTATATTGATCTGAGCCGGAAACGTACCCCTGAGAGAAATTTTTGATCAGATTGCGTTTTTGTGTTTTTGAAAAAAAATATTATTTTTTTAATTCATGGTTAAATTATGGTTAATAATGTTATGGAATTTTTGTATTTTTTTGGAATTAAAAATATTAAAAAATAATATATTTTTTTAATAGTTGCGAACTACTTACACCAGACTTTACTTACACCACACCACACTACACTCTACACCAGGGGTTCTTAACTTATATAGTCCGAGGACCACCTCTTGAACAACTTTTTTTTTTGAGGACCCCATCCCAACCCTAGGCATTTTACGACTTAATTTCTGGCTCAGTAATCTCATAGGCACTACGTTATAATAAATATTGGTAAAAATGTATCGCTGGTTATCTTAATAAATGGTCTTGCGCATTTATAGAGACGAACATTTTTATTAGCATATAGAATAAAAAACATAAAATGTATAAAAATAGTAGTAAAAAGAATTAAAAAAGTTACAAATTATAATACGTTAAACTCATACAAACATTTCTTGATCAAATATTGGTCAAAATAGATCTTATTATAATACGTTTTCTGTAAATAATTTGCAGTTGAATAAAAATAATTAAATTTTTACTAATTATTGTTTAGTTATGTCAATAACTAGTTAGATAACAACAAATACAAAAAGTCTTGACCATGAAGGATTTTTATTAAATGAGTTATTTGAATAAAAGCAAAATGTTGGGAGATGTAAAGTTAATGTCAAAATTGTTTCGCGGACCCCAGTTTAAAACCCGCTGCTCTACACTGTAAAATATTTCTTATTAATCTAATGAAAACTGAATACGAAGCAAATGCAGAAAAAAACGCTGGAATATTTGGCAAATTATTTAAATTTTGTTTAAAAAAATTAAATGGAAGAACTTAGATTTCAAATAACGAATAAAAGTGATTAACAAAAAACTGATTTTGATGTGATACATATACCTAGACAATATTAATAATATACTTCACATTTGTATTTCGCACTCCTCCTATACGAAGTACTTAATGCGATTATTTAGCACTTTACCGCTTTTGGGCTGGCAATTGATACGCCCATGGGCCAGCTAACGGTCACGGGGACACCGGGGTACTGGCCCATTACTTTCAATACTGGGGAGTATGTGCTTCAACAGTACTGGCCCGTATAAAAATGTTTGCTGGGTATATAAGAAAATTTGTTTCGAATGAACAAAACGATCTTTTTTTTATTAATGCAGTTATTAATAAGATGAATATTTTGGAGACTATGGAGAGCACTACCTTACTTACTTAATCCTGAAGCTTTTTTACCTTGCGGTGTAAGGCTATAGTCGAGTTACTTATTTTATGGTGTTGTTTTCCATACTTCTTTCCATCATGTTCTGTCCTTTGTATATTTTCTTATCTTCTCCTACTTTGCGCCTCTCTTTGTTGCAGTTTCTTTTGTTTCTTGGTTTTTCTCGGAGAGCACTACTTATAAAATTGAAATGTCTCACTTGTATTTTCTTATAAACAAAAATGTCAGATAATTAGATATAATAAGCAAGAAAAATAATATTTAGACAGTTAACACTTGATATAATAATATTATATTAAATATGCATATTTATCGACGTCGTCAAACCTAACTCAATGGCTCCCATTTTAATTGCTTTCATTTTATGCTGATTCTGAATAAGCTGGCTCATTCAGATACAGAAATACGGCGTAAACCGAGGGCTACCTGTGTTGGTATACAAGATATATACAGAAAGACATAACCGGATAAAACTGAGTGAGACTGTGACCAAAAGCAAAATCAACTGACACTGTCCCAACAAAGAGAGACATAACTGTAACATATCGTATTGAACTGTTATATCAATTTCTAATTACGACATATATAAATCAGTCATGTTATTAGCAAAAATATCTATGTCATATTCTATTACTGATATTGTATGCTGAATATAAAACAGTAACTAATATCCTAATGTCCTAGTTTGCCACTTATAACGACAATGCATGTTACAATATATGCAAATTATTATTATTTTTTTGTTTACTAGTAGCACGTATGTGTTGTCAATAGTTGTCTGTCAATTGCTTGCAAATAAAACATGTCAATTCAGTAATCATGTCTTTATTAGACATACAATTTATTTGTTAGTAAAACTTATTTAAATAATTTTCAGATTTCGAATTCACTTTGATTTAAGGATGGATAATACTGATTAAAAGAGCAAGTCTAGAAATGGGTTAAAATAAAATCAAAATATGTGTAATAATTATTTTATTCGTGCCTTTCGGCCTTGAGTTATTTACATTTCTTTACATTAATTACTGTTTATTTAGAACAGAAAAAATTTGGGGCTTTAATCGTTAACGTGTTTTGAGATTACGACATTTTCTTAATAGTATAATTTACATTATTTGTGAAAATTGTGAATTAAAAAAAGCTCAAAAACAGTTTGAGACAGCGACCTCCGATTAAAAATGTTGGATTCTCCGTAGTTTATTTAATCTAGAAATAATTTGGGGCTTTAATCGTTTAATGCGTTTTGAGATTATTAATGACTAATATTTTTAAGGGCATAATTTACATTATTTGTGAAAATTGTGAATTAATAAAAATTACAACTCAAATAACGGTTAGATAAAATGACCAGGGGTTAGAATTTCTGGATTTCTCGTAGTTTATTTAGACTATAAAAAAATGTGAGGTTTAATTTGTTTAGCTTATTTTAAAATAATGACAAATTTTAATATGGCGTGATTTATAAAAATTTTCATTTTCGCGTGGACATATTTCAAAAACGAAATGCGATAAAGATCTGCGGTTGAAATTTTTAAAATCTTGAGGTTCTGATTGACTTGTAACCAAATTTTGAAAGAGTAATTTTTGAAAATTTTTCATTATTTTAAATTATTATTTATTTTTTTTTATAAATCCTAACTATAAAATGGTTAGGGATAGAAATCTACGATTTGAATTTTTAAAATCCACATAGATAGTTTAGTCAAAAAAAAAAAAAAAAAAAATGGGCTTTAATAAGGACTTTATTAAGATTTGTATGGGCAGTAAACCAAAACCGTTGAAAATGGCCAAAAATCGAAAAAATCGTACTAAAAGCGCACTAAGGAAAAGGGCGCCGATGAGCTTGACTAAGGGGCGCCACATTGCGAAAGTGAGGACCTTTTTTTTTGCTCTTCACTTGGAATTTTGGAGGTGAGGACATTTCATTTGCCAAGGGCGCCAAAACGCAGTTTTGTCCCTAGCGCAAGTTTTCCTTACTTACCCTTTCCTGTTATCCTTCCCCAATCTCCATCCTTCTTGCCTCTAATTCCCTTGCCCACCTCTCCCCCATTCCATCTTCGTGCAACAGGTCTAATGTGCTCCCCGACCATTCTGTCATCTCTCTACACCTCTTCGCGAGGTGCTCTATATTGCGACTCTGAGTAATAAATTAAAAATATCTCCCTTATTATTGACTGAACAGAAAAATGTATGTATATAACAACTTTGTTTATGCAGATACATATAAAAGTTAATATTACATATCAAATTCTTAATTAAATAATATATAATGCATATGGGCGGCGATATTGTTCTTGCACCTGTGCCAATAACTCAGAAAACGACCCTGTTTTTGACCAACATAATGATAAAATTCTAAAATTTCAAAAAACATATCCCGAAAATTATATTAAAATTGTATGTACAGCTATGGCAAAAAAAAAAATAGTACACCTTTTTAATCTATTAGTGCGTATATTTTTTTCTAAAATTTATTTATTTAAATTAGGTTTTCTAATTATGACATCTGTTAAACATTAAGTTATCAATATATTATCAACACTGGAAAACAGGTATGCCCTCCATTAATAATTTTGTTAAGGCTAACATAATTGCTAAAAGGGAAGATAGATGGTCGGTGCGGTGAATTGCTGGACATTACGGATACACGTTTTGGATATAGATGCCTACTATTATCTGCCTCATTTTGTAATACGTAACTAACAGGGAAAGTTCATTTTTTATGTTGTATATTGACAATACATTTATAATATTATCATAGTATTGGTTCACCGGATATGCCGAAGTCTGTTTACACCACAACAGTCACCAAAGTAACCAGATCTAGTTTCGTATTACAACTTGAGACGGATTATATTCAAATTCGAATAGGTAGATTCACACTAGACAAAAAGAAGTGTCTTACTTTTTTTGTTGTCCATAACTGTACATATTTTTCAAAAATAACAAAATAGGTGTATGTAACAATAAATTATTAAAATGACACAAAAATATTAAACAAATTGTAAATGATCTATTCAACATGATGCATTTTGTAGTGACAAGTCGGATTACAGATTTAATTGATAATTTTGCTAATTAGCTAATTAATAAGAGATTAGTGACGATCTGATGGATAAAACATTAGTACACAGTTATGAGCGCGTGTGGTGTGACCGTCCGGCGACATGTTCCCATGTAAAAGACTTCAATAAATTGAATTGTTGTTCAAGAGTATTGTTACCCTTTATTCATAAATAAATATTTATAACATATATTTGTGTTATTAAGAAATATTTTTTTACTGATTTTTTGTAAGTGGAATCTTGGTTCAAAAATAACTTAAACTTAAAGAACCAGTGTTTTGTTCCGTTTATTATTTATTAATAGTTTTTTATTACTTGTTGAAAATGTGGTCTTCACTGCAAGGCTATTGGCCACAGATTTTACCCGTTTAATATGTACCAGTAATTATTCTGGGTCTTATCCCAAGATTTGGTGTTAGTGGCCCCTCGTGTTAAGTGTTACTGTGTCCAACAAGTAGAGCGGGATGCTGTCCAGTAAAGGACTATTGCAGCCCTCCTGAGTTAGTAAATTTGGTAAGTTTATTTTTATAATTGATATACAGGATGTTTGTTTGAAACGGGGCATCCCGAAAATCTCCTTTATTTGTAAAGATACAAAAAATCTTCAAAACAAAAGTTAAACTAGACAAAAAGGCCAATCTAAAGGTTACTATAAGAATTCTGAGGCACTTCCGGTTTCACCGGAAATGATGTCAACTTTTGATCTAGCATAGGGAATCGATAATTTTATATTTGTTTCCTAAAAGTACATTAAATTAGCTTTACAATGACACCAAAAAATCATATTTTTATGTTAACCATTTCAAAATGGCGACCATTTATTTACAAAATAATAATCAACATAAGTTTTACAAAGTTGAACGTAGCAAGCTTTCAAAACAGTAAAAAGAGAAACAAAATATCTCTATAAGCAAAATAAACTATTAAACTCTTGTTATTTATAAAACATTTAATTGAAAAATTTAAATTTAAGTTATTTCATGTTATTTCATATAATAATTAGTTATAACAGTTTATTTTAGAGATATTTTGTTTCTTTTTTTATTGTTTTCAAAGCTGAAAATAACGCGTTTTTTGATTTTTTGTTGTTGACGATGTACAAAAGTTATAGTTATGTAACACACTATATTAGAAGGCGTATCCTGGTCTAATGGTTAGCTTCCTCGCTTGCTACGCAGCAAATTATGGTTCGGTCCCAAGCGGACGAGCCACGAGCCACGTACGTTTTAATTTTAATTTTATTAATGTCTTTTAAGAAAGTCCACCAGAATTTTGTTTGTTCTCCCGCCCCTATTTGACAATATTTTCCTCTCTAAGGCCTGCCACCGGGGTTCTGTGCACCCCCAACACCCCCGCTTGGCGCGGCCCTGTATTGACACAATGTATTTTCATTAGAAATTATGAAACAGGTAATAATAAAATACTTAAGTGCTTATAAGTATTACATTTTATTTTTAAGTGTAAATAGTACGCATACATATAATAATACGGTGAATTTCTTTTATCGTGCAACATTGAAATTATTATAATGCATGGTTTCCCTAGTAACGATAAACTATTTTGACAGCAAGTTGCCTTCCATTTATTTTGCAACATAGTGATAAATATTCATTGAAAAGGCTAAACATTTTTTATTGAAAATACAATTATTTAATACAAAAATAACAAAAAAAAAATCATCTAAATTAAATGTTCAAAAATACCACCACTAACTTGTAAACATAAGGCGATCATAAAAAATTATTTAAAACATTTATTATTTGCCCTTGTGAGGTATCAGTAGTAATAAAGTGTAAAGTGGAATATTCGCTATTTTGAGATACACCATATTAGCAAATCACCATCGATATATAGCAGGAATTGATCTGAACTAATTCATTGATTTTATGCAACTGAATTCTAAGTTTTATACTTCGGAGCCCCGAAAATAAAAATGACGCCCCGTTTTTAAATTAAATTTCCTTGTGAAGAAAAAATTGTCTAAGACTTTTTGTTTATGGTGCCCCTTGATCGTGGCGCCCTGATGCGACGAATCCTTTGTATCCATTGTGGAGCCGGCATTGCTTTGGTTTATGACTAAGATTGTAGTTTATGGCGTAACTGTTAAAACTAAACTAGCGCAAATTAAAGTTTTATTCACTTGTGATTATAATATATCTATATGAGTAGACTTGTTTAAAATATAATTCTATTATCAGATTTTTGGCGTGTCGTCAGATTTTTAATTATAAAAGTGTTCCGAAAGGTAATTTCGGCGCCCTTAGCGCAAGGCGCCCCGATGCGATGCATCCTTTGCTTACCGTGTGGAGCCGGCACTGCATGAAGATATTAATGTTATAATATCGACAGTTAATAAAGAATTGAATTCTCTGAGTGCTTGGTTAAATGAACATTTTTTAAAATTAAACGAAAAAAAAACTAAGTTTATGTTAATATATATAATGATAGTATATTTGTGTATATTTATATATGTACTATCTTTGAAATGTATAATTAGCTACTGCTAAATACATGCACTATTATTATTATATATTATTATTATTATTATTACATTGTCCAACAAGCCGTACGAGTTTTATTTCAGAATAATTTTCAAGTAACGTTCCGATTCCTGAAATTATTCATTTCGAGCCCTGATAAAACAAAAACATATTAAAAATAAAACGATGTTTTGAAAAATTTTGATACACACAGAAGGCCTCATAAAATTACTTAAGAGGCCGCAAGTTCCCCATCCCTGATCTAAATTGTAGTAAATAGTAAACAACAAGCATCATTTACATAATTAAGACGCAACTAACTGAGACAATTTGTTTAAATCATACTCATACATAAATCCTAAATTATCCCACTAAAATCAGATTTCAACAATGACAAATAAATTAGTTAGCTTGAGTCTACTATATGTTTAAAACATTAACTAGATTTAGTAGAGTACGCCCACTCCAGACTAAACTCAATTAAATAACTAGAGTAATTTTCATTTATAAATAAAATTAATGTCACACCATGATCATTCAGTCTTCGCTTCAGTAACAACAGTTGTATCACTTAAGAAAATATAATGTATAATTGGTTCTGATAAGGGTATACAATCACACACATCAAAATAACATGATAATGTGTTGTAATGTTACATATGTACAACTGGTCCACTGCCTCATCACTTTAAGTGACAAATAATCATGCAGTGATTGTAGTTTCGTTAACTATCAAATTAATTGGCAAATGTTAGTTTTGATATTTTTATACAGGGGGATATCAATATTTACTTCCATAATGTAATCTTTGGATTTAATATTTAGATTTTAACTTCCATATATGAAGGGGGGAAGTAAATATAAAAAATTTTAATGATAATTTTCCATCTCTTTCTAGGGTTTTGTATGTATAACCAAAAAACCCTTATACCGTCATTTTGTCGTCTGTCTGTCTGTCTGTCTGTCTGTCTGTGTGTCTGTCTGTCTGTCTGTTCGGTAAAAATTGTAGCCAAACGGCTAAACCTAGAGAGTTGAAATTTGGCATGCTTATACAACTCTTTGACCCGCACATAGGAAAAATACTAAAACATCTAAAAAATATACCCCCCCTAAAAATATAAACAAATATGTGCTCATCGAAAACAAAAATATTTTTTTTAAATTTTGAGTAGGGTATCAAATGAAAGCCCTTAGTACGTGGATTAACGATCAAATTTTTATTTTTGCAAAATACATTATTTTGATGCGATTTTTGCCAAAATTGTGCAAACAAATTTTTGTCCCACACCCTGTAGTCCAGATGGTTTAAACTAAAAATCTAAAAAAATTCTAAGTAATCCGAAATAGTACAACAGGAATTTTTGATCAGATTATGTTTTCGGAAAATAATGCATTTTTTGTGTTTTTAACCAAAATATGTTAAATATTTAATTCACTATGTAACCAAGTTGATACGTCAGCACTCATAGCGATGTGCGTTTAGTCATTGGTTTTCTAATTTTTCAAACAGGTAACTTGCAAACTAGAGTTCGAATCCTGTCAATTTTATTTTTTTTTGTTTTTATTGCAGTTTTCTTTTGTTTAAATTGTTTTGTCAAAATTCTAGTTATATTTTGGTAAAAGTTGCATTTAATTTTTAAAAGCGTAAATTTAATAACCAGTGGGAAGTGTTGAAATTATAATTTAATTCTGTTTGATGTATGCGAAATCAGAGGGCGGGCAACCAATAGAATCCATAGGCGCAATTTTCAAAATCTTAATGAACCTTGCTATGTAAAAAAAATACTGCACATATTTAGTACTTACACATATTTAAACTTAAATAATGGTATTAGGCATTCGAATTAAAATTCATAAAAAAATATTTTGACATAAAATTTGTTTTGGCATCCCAAATAATCATCATTCAGTTATTAAATACCTGCAAAACCCTGATATGTGTGAAAATTCACACTTCACATCAATTTTTTTGGATAGTGTCATCATAAGATCAACTACGTGGGTGTATTAAATTTGGGTAAAAAAATTAATGCGAAGTATGAATTTTCACAAATTTCAAGATTTTGTAGGTACCTAGGTCAGGGGTCGGCAACCTGTGGCTCCGGTGCCGCATGCGGGATTTTAGAAAATATTGTGGCTCTTTGAAAATTGGCTGGTTTTTATTTTAATATAATTTATTTTTTAATTTTCAACTTTATGCCTGTACTATACAGGTTTTGTATTATTTAGGATGTTTTACGGTGCAATTCACGCCCGGTAATTCAGTTGCTGCATATTCCCTTTTAGAAGAAGTAATTTCTGATGAATGATATACGTGCAGAAACATTTTTACATTTTATTAATTTAAAAAAACATAAGGACAATAACAACGTTATTAATGCAAACTATTGTTAACATGCAAGAAGCTTTTGGAGAAAGATTTAAAGAGTTTAGAAAATATAAAGCTACACTAGCTCTTTTGACAAAACCAATTGAAGCAGATATGCAGCAATTACATTTATCACCATTCCCATTGATTAATCAGGTACATTTTGAACTTCAATTATTGGATTTGAAATCCAAAGATTTATGGAATAATATATTCTTAAAACTTAATTCTGAATTGGAAAGTTTAGAAAGAGAAAAGTTTATTTTATCCAGCATAAGTGGACCGAAATTCGCAATCTTCAAGATGTAGATAAAGTTGTTTTCGAAGCTTGGAATCGTCTTCCAGAATCGTTCAATCATTTAAAAAATTATGCTTTTGGACTACTGACAATTTTCGGATCCACACATTACTGTGAACAAGTCTTTTCACATATGAAATTACTAGTCAGTTAAGAAGTAATCTTACTGACCTGAAACTTGAGTGCTGCCTTAAGTTAAAGATTACTGAATATTTACCAAATATTGAAGTCTTATCGAACACTATGCAAGTAGCAATCGTCCCAGTAAAAAAAATATTATATTGTAATATACTGGCAAGTGCAATAGGTATCACAAACTAAATGTATAAGTAAATATTAATTTATTTATACATTATATATTAATAACAATTTTTACGTTTTTTTCTTAAATATAGCATATATTTTTTAGCGGCTCTTCTATGTTATTGTTTTTGTTTTCAATATAGGTTTGGCTCTTTGTCACTGAAAAGTTGACCCCTGATCTAGGTGATAAAAATTTGTAGGTAAAGTTTTTAACTATGATTGCGTCAAAATACCTACGAAATCATAAAAAAATCACTAGGAGGCTAGACAGTAAGTATGTTAGCTGGAGAATGAGGGGGTGAATTATATGTATTTACATCATTATTATTTTCCAATAAAGTCAACATTGTTGCAGAAAAGTAATAATTTATAAAAATATGAAATAATTTTCTCTAATAATATCTCAATTATGTGCCATAAAATCAAACAAAATGGCACAACAATATTAATTATGAAATAAAAATAATAAAATTTAATAGCATAATTTCATATGAAATACCAAATGCATTCCACTGGTACAATAAAATATTTCCCATTACTGTCACGACCTAACCTTTATTATTTATATTAAAAATTAGTATTCAACAAACCAACTACAATAACAATTAGATAAATATCAGGCAACGAGGTAAAAATGTCATTTCCTTATATTTAAATTAAACAATTAAAATTCAAAATATATAATCAAACTACATGTGTTTGTTAGCATTGTTATAACCGTTAGTAAACCAGTCAATTCACAAACAATTCTTACTATACAGGTAGCTGTTTTACCTACATGGTCAACTGGAAATGCGTTCGGAATATTTACTACAAAATAATGCTTGTATGGTTAACCATTTCGCATAATAATGAATTTTGAGAATCGTTATATTGGTATGATATACACTTGTTTTATGGAAAAGTACAAATACTGCAATTTTTATTGAATTTCATTGCTTCTGGGAAGATTTTTTTATAAATTTTATATTTGCCTGCTATTTTTTTTGTCTACCTTAAAGTACTGTGGCTATGTGAGATGAATAATATAAAAATATATATGTATAAAAATGGTTTAAAACATCTGATAACGCCAAAGTCAGTTTTCATTGTTGTCTGTTTAGGAAATGCTCGTGGAATCTTCTATCACTAATTGCTTTTCTTGTTCATTTTCCTTACTACCATCTGGATCTTCCCTTATTTCGCATTTGTGTATACCTAAATCTAGGCAGGGCCGTTTTTTTGCCTAGGACAGGTGTCGGCAAACTTTAGAGGTTAAAGAGCCAAATTCACCCTTTACGTGATCTGGAAATATTCTAAAAAATCATATATATATATATATATATATATTAAATACATGATATACACTTTATAGCGTATATAATAATATCAATTAAAACACAATTCCAAGCACATATTAGCATTTATTACTACGTTTGTTTACAATCTGTCACATATATGTCATTATGTTATGGTTGCTAACGTAACATATCACAAAGGACGTACAAGAACTAGTCCTGATCTTGCCGCGTCCTCGCAGCATCATCTAATTTTACTAACACGGCCGTCCTGCTCCTGCCTCGGGGCATCTTAAAATTTTAATAATATCTCGAGTTCCACCAAACTCTCTGACTATACAGAGTTCTACCAAGCTCGTTCCACCGAACTCCTGGATGTCTTCACCTAATTCAATAATATGTGAATAGAGCAATTTGAGCGCAAAATTGATCTTTCGCAAAATCAACTATGAACCAGTACCAATTAGTAAAAATATTTATTTGCTTAAATAGAACCTTCCAGGAAAAATGTAAAAACCGTGATCTGAAAGCTTAGAGACTGTTTGTTATTATTCCTTTTTTCTACCGCGAACTCAGTGACTAGATCAACAAGCTCAGATACTCAGTAACTATTTATCAGTTTCTGGAGATATCTACTTCTGATGATATACACTTTATAACGTATATAATATCAATTAAAACACACAAATCCAAGCACATATTAGCATTTATTTTAGCAACCACGATTCATTGCCAGTGACAAGATTCTTCAAAAATAACGATTGCTCGTTTCTCTGCAGCAATTCGGTGAAAATTCAAACTCGATCGGCTTATGGTCAGAGCATATGGTCCAGACATCGCACCATCCGACTACCATTTGTTCTACTTTCTACAAAATTCCCATAACGGAAAAGCAAAGACGGAATCTTCTGGAGAGATGGCATTATAAAATTTCCTGAGCGTTTGTCCAAAGTGATAGAAAATAATACATTTACGACATTATTACATACAATAGGACAGTACATTTGATAATAAAAGTTTTTTTTTAGAATATATTTTTATTGAATAAAAGGTGAAAAAAAAAAGAAACGAACGGACTTATGTATATATATATTGGTTCCTACAACTCCTCAAGAGGAGCAAAGGGCTTTTACAAAACATCGCCATCTTGTCCGGTTCTGGGCTAAGGTCTTAATTTTGCCCCAGGTCTTTCCCATATCTTTAATTTCTCTGTCCACTGTTCGCCTCCATGTGAGCTTGGGTCTTCCGACCTTTCGTTTTCCTTGAGGGTTCCATTGAAACGCTCGTCTCGTGATGTTGTCTGTCTCTCGTCTGAGTATATGTCCAATCCACTTCCACTTTCACAACTGTATTTCCCGTCTTATTTCAGTTTGCCCTGTTTTCTGCCAAACGGACTTATGTAACAACCCAATATTTGCATGGTATACTACATTTATTTTACATCTGATTTTTCTGAACTATATTCGCAATGCAATAATTAACATACCACAAATCGTACGAGATTCAAAACGAGAAATTGGATCGTGTACTACAGGCTTAACAATTACTCCAGATTATCTGAATCAGTTCGACTGACGTGGTCCAAATACTTTGTTATTCATCCTAAAATTGCATTTGATAAACAGTGAACTCATTAATTATATTTTTCTTATTGCTTCTTTCTGATCCTCTTGATTTATCTTGTTAAGTTAAATAGTAACTGAACTAGAAATCTATTTTTATCGTCATAGTGCAAAATAGATATGTCATATCGCAACTATACTATTATGTTTCTAAGATTATAAAATTAAATAAATATCTATTACATTTATCTTTAAACAATCAACGCATTGATGTTTCCTGGAGTAAAATTACTATTAAAATTTATACTATGTAAATTATAGAAGAGAGAAGAATGCGGTAGGTAAGTTAGTGAGTAAATAAGGGGCTCACTGTGTTACCTACGGCATCTAGTGTAAGAACATTTTACATCACGACCATTTAATAATAGGTGCCCGGTGCATTACCTGACCTAGGTAAATACACCAACCCATGCGGGCAAATTTTGAATTAATGTTTCCTAGTTTTAAACACAGATGGAACCAAGGTAGAAATACAGTATGGGAAACGAAAGAAAATAGTAGAGTTATGTCCAAAATAGTAGAGTGGATTTGTGGAAAGTGGAAACAGAAGTGGGGCGGCACCTTGACTTACAAATTTAATTTGTTCCTGACCGCGGTTCTTATCTTAAAAAGTATCTAGAAACCCAATGGGAAATCAATTAATCCCTTTCCAGATTAAAAAATAATAAAACAAATCTAATAAATTTAAATAACTATTAAAAATTATAGAAGAAAATGCAAAGAAATGGAGAAGGAGTGAGAAGAAGCAATTTTTCACTATAAATGTGTATTTTGTATACCATTACATATTAATTTTTATTTATGAAATTTTCTGTTTCCCATGATTAATATGAAAATCATCTCCATTTAAATTGTAAAAAATGAACAATTTTCTGGTGTCTGGTTTTGTGGTTCAGGAGTTTTTGATTTGTCGCACGTAGTAGTAGCCTGTTGGTAGCCTGTTTCTAATACTAGGGAAAAAAGTTAAAAAATGTATAATGTAAAACAGGCTTTGATTCATTTAAAAAGAAAAATATCACGATTCGTATTTAGAGGTCAAAATAGGATATGAAAATAGTTTGTACCCCGAAAAGTTCGTATTTCGAGAGCTTTGTAAGTTGTGGTACCACTGTATCAGCAAATTTACTTAGCCATAATTAGTATTAAGGGTGTGCACAACTGTACAGTTTCTTTTACAAGACTAACAACCTGAAATAAAATTAGTAACAATCTATATATCAAAATTTTCAGCGAATTTTTATCTATCTAAAACGATATTTTTTATTGTAAAAAGAACTGTCATGTAATTGTAAATATACAAATTGCATTATAGACGCCATCTTGTAAAACATTCGACGCATATTTGTGTACCATGCGGCAAATTGTAGCTAAAGCTCCATTCTATACATATGTTTGGAGATAATTTGTTCTATTGTGAAAATTACTTATAGTTATTGTACTTGGTAATCTACTTTTGCCGGCATCTCGATTCTGCCGTG
Organism: Liopterus haemorrhoidalis; assembly: GCA_963971575.1. Classification (NCBI taxonomy): domain Eukaryota; kingdom Metazoa; phylum Arthropoda; class Insecta; order Coleoptera; family Dytiscidae; genus Liopterus; species Liopterus haemorrhoidalis. The sequence goes on along the minus strand of OZ020619.1, from coordinate 36,419,826 downwards.
GTTCTTAATATATACCAAGTGGAATTTCATTAACATCAAGTATAATATATTTCGACGAAGGCTTTAAACTATAAACAATCATGTCGAAAAAAATGTTGTCGTATTATTTGAACATTTCTACACAAAACTATATAAATATAAAGATTATTTGAAACTCACAAATATATTTAAAAAATTACAGAACATTGTTGTGTGATACCTATTATTCAGTTATTGAGAGATAACATTTTTACAATAATTTTTTCTAAAATCAAAAATAACCTATTAGATAGATAAAAATTCTGTGTAAATTTTGATATATAGATTGTCACTAATTTTATTTCAGATTGTTAGTTTTGTATAAGAAACTAATAATCTCTGGGGGTGGTACGTAGCGTTAAGTTAAAATGTAAAAATATTTAAATAGCAACAATCTAAATCAAAAGAATATTTGTTGAATAAAAAGATATAAAATGAATTTATTTGCCAATGCACTTACAGTAAAAAATTAAAAACAAAAGACAATTTCTTATTTACATATACCTATAAAACAATATGCATACTTAAAATTATAATTTAATATTGTATTAACATCTATATAGTTTAGATAATACTAACAAATTTTGGTTGCTAGAGGAAAAAGGCAAAAACCTAGCACTTGTAAATAAAAAGAATTCTTGACCGTATTTTATAGAAAATATATAGGTATTTTCTTGGGTATCGGTTAATAATTAAAAGCAAATTTAGTCAAATATTTAAAAAGATTTATTTACTTGCTAACTAGTTTCGGTTCTATCTGAACCATTCTCAAAGCCTAAAAATAACATGTTTGTTAAATGAATTACATAAAGTAAATATAAAATTAATAATAAATAAAATATAAAATTAAACATTATTACACTTACTTGCAAAGATATTTATAAAAATCAGAGTTAAAATTATATCATAAAATTTGAAACATATTTAATTTTTTTTTTATTAATTTAACGGATAAAATTTTTCTCCTTATCTTCTACAGGTTGCGACACATATACGTTACACGTCAACTAAGTTAAAAAGATTAAAACAAAAATAGAAGTACAGTCATTTCTAATTGAAGTTAGTTATACTATAACAGATGGAGCTATTTAATTTTTTTTATAAGATTATAATAAATTTTGCTTAAATTATCTATATCAGTTTTAGCATTAATATTACAAATGTTTCTTTTTTAATATAAATAATTTCTAATAACAATCTTTTAGTTAAATTTTGTTCAACATTCAGTATTGTTGTATTAGGAAAGTCAAATTGATGTTTTAGATTGTTGGCATGTTCTACAATAGAGTTGTTACTTTTGTTATTGTCAATTTTATTTTTACTAATGTTGTTCTTATGTTCTTTTAGTCTTGTTTTTAAATACCGTTTACTCTAACCAACATATTTGGCTTCACCATTTTCACAGGGTATGCAGTAAATAAGTATCAAAATAATATATTTGAAAAAGGTTTGCGAGCATCTACACCCTCTTTTCGGCACACCACTGCATATTGTAACAAAAGGGCGCAGTTTGGCGAGTTTGCTCCGGACGCCAAAAGAGCTAGCGCCGGCTCTGTTCAGCGCAGGCATAAAAGTGAATCGGCGTATATCGAGTTGTACCTGTACTTTTCCTCTGTATATTTGGGTCAGAATGTACCCAACCTCAAACAGTTCTGGATCCATCGGTTTTCGGCCCCTGATGCAATGAAAATTCAGTAGAAAATCTATTTTCACTTCACGTACATCGAAGAGAAGAACCTCATTCACTTTTCTTTCGCTCACCTTAAATTTAAAATGTGTGAATTGTTATGTCCTGTTTATTTGGTTAGAATTAAATCAAGTATTGGTAATGTATAATAATAGTGATATAGTATTCTAGAATTCCGTGTTAAATAAACGTCTTAATCAGGTCCGGAGTTACGAGTGGCCGAGTCCGTCCAATATTTGTCAAACACACATACCCAGTAGCCTAGACAAACATTCACAGCCTCAAATCAAACAGGAGACGTGTCGTGTCCACTTTAAAAGACATCAGAATTATCTACACATTAACAACACCAAGTGCTAATTGTAATAAATGTTGTAATTAGTGTTAATTGCATGCAAGTGTTTAGACTAATTAACATATGCTCATTGCGTCAAGTTAAGAGAGTTTCACATATCGAGAACCATGTCTGTGGAGAACAATTCTAAAAACTATCAAATCTATGTACACAGAGCCGGTGGAACACCGCGTGCAAGGCATGCGGCGCATGTGGGCGCCGCTGCGAGGGGGCGCTGACGTGAGACTCAATGAATGCAAAAGTAGTTTAGTGAAATATAATTTGAAGTGAGGACCTTTGTTCTTTTTGTTAGATCTTCACTTGATATTTTAAAATAAGGACCTTTTTTTTAGGTCTTCACTTGAAATTTAGAAGGGAAGACCTCGAAAAAAGCTAGTTGCGCCCTACTTAGGGGCGGTCAGTTAAATCTTGTCTACGGACGCCGCATACCCTCGCGCCTGCTTAGTATGTACAAAAAAAATTAATGTGAAGTGTGAAATTTCACAAATTTCAGAGTTTTGTAAGTATTTAATAAGTGTAAGAGGCCAGCATAATACTGGATGTTTAGGAATATATGTTCTATAATCACAACAAAAGCAATAGTTTTTTTATAATCTATTTTATTTATTTATTTACTTTTTTTTTTTTTTTATTTATTTATTTTACATCGGCCTATTTCTGCACTACACTCTACGATGTAGAGTGTAGTGTGGTGTTCATATGCGTAGAATCTACACAAATGAACTCAGTTCTCAGCTGTTAAAAAGAAATATTATATTTTTAATTTAAAAAAAGATACGCACTAATCTAAGCCATGAATACAAAAAATTCACAACATTATTAGCCACTATTTAGCCATGAATTAAAAAAATTATAAATTAATTATGTCAAAAACACAAAAATTGCAATATTTTTAGGAAAATCAATCTGATCAAAAATTCCTCTCGTACGTTTCCGGCTCAGATCAATGTACAATACCTATAATTTTTTCAGATTTTTATTTTAACCCCTTTGGGTAAAAGGGTGCTGGACAAGAACTTTTTTAGCACATTTTTGACTAATATCGTGTTAAAATAAAGACATTTTAAAAAAATTACCTTTTGTTCCTTAATCTACGTCTTAAGAGCTTTCTTTTGATACAACACAATAAATTCAAAAAAAAAAAAAAAAATTGTAGGACAAAAAAATCGACATTTTTTGAAAAACAAAAATTATCAAAATTTCCTGTTGAATTATTCCTATTCCCATCAATGTTATTATGAATATTTTTTCAGATTTTTTTAAATTTTGAATCAACCCCACTGGGAGATATGGTGGGGCACAAAAGCTGTTTGACATATTTTGGTGAAAATACTATTTAAAAAAAACTAAACATTTTAATTTTCAACTATATTTTATTTTATTTAATGATGATTTAACTAAGGAATGTAAAAATTTTAATTTGTACTTTATTTTATTTTTATTATAATTATTTATTTTCATATATAGAGTTTATTATATTTTTAACCTTTAGTTGTAGTTTAATATTAATAATTATGCAAAATTTACTTTCAAAAATTGTAACATAAAATTATATCGCAATTCTTACAGCTCTGATGAAGATTTAAAATATAAATCGCGAACGTTAGCGAAGTTTAAATATTGTATTAATTTCTTATCTGTCCGAATCCCATTACTTCCTCATAATAATGTAATTTTTCGCTAGAATCAAATTTCAAAAAAGCTCACTCTACATTTGTCTGTTTTAAAGCTCCATGATTCTGCACCATAACATGATAGGGATCAATTTAAACTAAACTTTATCTCTTATGCAATAGTGTAGCTTTAACCGTTAACGCATGGTATTTTTCTACTTAATTCATCACTGCTATTTATGAATGAATGTGATGTTTGAGTAGAACGTTTCTCTCCATTGTTTAATATGTCTATGGATCTTGGCATGGCATGCTACTTAAAAACCTAAAGTCAAACATACTTGTTACTCTGCAATTAAGGCTAGGCAAATGTTCTGTCTGTTTGTTTACAATGAGTGTTTGTTCAGTAATCTTTGTTCTACATTTTTTTGTGTTGGAACCAATATTTTTACTGAAGCCACCCTGAGTTCGTGTTTAACAAAGAATATATAATACTTTTACTAAGACACTCGTTAGTTCTAACATGAGTCAATGTTTTTTATTTAAATATTGAATAGTTTGTCATTTTGGTGATTAGTCAAAGACTTGTCTGGAGACGCAGACAATATTTGTGACATGAAGGTTATAGAATTTTTTAGAAAGACGCGTTCGATTTTGTATTAGTTGAATTAGTAGATATTTGGTGCGTGAACTGACTGTTTCATTTTCTTCTTATTGTACCATTTTCTTACGAAAACAGCCGATCATTATTCTTATTCGCAGTTGATACAATATAACAGCGTTTCCCAAACTTTTACTAGGACGCAAGGCCGGCCCGAGAAAAAGCGCGGCCCGGTGCAAGATGCTCGTGCGGGGCCTTATTCTTCTAAAAAAAAAAAACACATTCAAAATATTTGTAGTTTGCATTATTGCACTTATTATTTGAACATATTAGTTACACTAATAATTTATGAATAATTATAATTAATATCTAACAAAATAATATAAATGGCTAAAAAGATCTATAAATACCTATTTCATAACGACCACTGCCCATAGAAAACCTATTGTTATGAAATCTCATCTTGAAAACAGTACTGAAATCATGACGCGACCCAGATGCCCATAGAACGTTTTAGACCGTATGCAAAAGTGCCTTATTGAGATGCGGATATAATTTCAAACTGTTTAATCGGTATGAAGAAAAAAGTTTAATTAAACCGATGATATTAAATAATATAAATTATATCATATATAAATTAAAGATGGACTGGAGCCAAAAAAATAAAGCATGTACAAAGAGATTTTCGTATTGTGCCAGTAGGTAGTAGAATTGAGGTAGCCCAAAGCTTAGGTGGGTTGATTGTGTAACACAGGATGCTCGGTCTATCGGTGCACACAATATGAGGACAATAACACAAAATCGGAAGGAATGGCGGAAGACGTTTGAGACGGTTATGGCCTTCAAGGTCCTTGAGGGCCGTACCAGTAATGATGACTAATTCCTTCTGGAATGTTTTATTGCAAAATTGTTAATTATCTCGTCATAATTTACTTTTCTTGCCAACTCGGACTCGATTGACAAAATTGCCAATGAAGAGAATCGCTCTTGACTTATACAAGATCGTAAATAATTTTTTATTATTTTCAGTTTTGAAAACGATCTCTCTGCTGATGCAACTGTTACTGGAATTATCAGTATTACTTTCAAAACAGTTACAAAATTGGGATACAATTCAGATAAATTGTTCTTGTAAAATTGTAAATTGTATTTCTATTGTAATTTTTATAAATATTTTTACACAAATTATTTGACATAAGCAGGAGTTGACCTAAAAAGAATTCCTTATTTCCGAAACACAAGTGAGACCTAAAAAAAGATGGTTCCATCCAAAATTGTTCCCGATGGATTCAGCCAAATTTGACCGAACCTCAAAAAAGACTCGTGTTGATTGGTGTAAGGGAATGCTAAAAAAATTCAACCCAGGCACGGCAAAATCCGTATACAACATCGCTATAGGTGACGAAACTTGGATTTATTCATATGAACCGGACACTAAGCAACAATCCACTATTTGGGTCTTTCAAGATGAACCGAAACCCACAAAAGTTGTTCGTTTACGAAGCACTCCAAGAAAATGATAGATTGTTTCTTCGGTTGTAATGGACATGTCGCAACCATTCCTTTAGAGCAGGGATGAGCAACCCGCGGCCCGGCGTACTTTTTCGTGCGGCCCGTCAAAGCTTTTATCTGTCAAATTTCAAAAAAGGCCATTACATTACAAAAGATATTAGATTACATAATAATTATCTTTGACTGTTTTTTTATACCTAGCATTTCTATTATATGTTTCATTTTGTTAATAAATAGATAATTTGTGTTTATCATCTTGTGTTCATATTTTAATAAATTTCGTATGCGGCCCGCAGGAAAATTTTAAATTTCTAGTTGGCCCGTAGTAAAAAACGGTTGCTCATCCCTGCTTTAGAGGATCGAAGAACAGTTAATGCTGGATGGTATACAATAATTTGTTTGCCAGAAGTCATCGACAAAATCAGGAAAAACAACCAAAAACATCGCATTATTCTTCATAATGACAATGCAAGCTCCCACACAGCACGTCAAACAATTATTTGAAGAAGAAAAACAACGAATTAATATCTCATTGCTCGTATTCACCTGATTTATCCCCTAACGACTTTTTTTGTTCCTCAATGTCAAACAAAAAATGCGTAGACAGCGATTTTCATCACCTTAAGAACTGTTGAAGCCTTCGAAAACCATGCTATCGAGATACCAACTTCAGAGTGGAAAAAATGATTCGAGAATTTGTTTGAACGCATGCAAAGTGTATAAATCATAAAGGCGAATATTTTGAAAAGCAATAAAACGGTTCTTTCCAAAAAATTTCTTTCTTAGTTTTTGTAAAAACTTAAAAGGAAATCCTCGTATCGTCGAAGTGAGATTAAAAGTTTATTGTTATGTAAGGTTTAGTTTACAAGCAACAACATTAATAATTGGCACACAAACACAAACATAAAACGTGAATACATTCATTCATACATACATTCATTTAATGCATGTGAATTGCAATTAGTTTGCTTACTTTGATTAAATAATATCATGTATGTATCTAAAGGAAGTGCACAATTTTTAGTAATTGTAATATAACTGCAATACACTGGGAATATTCGTGATTTAAAAAATATGCATATGTTGAATGTCGCTTGATTGCATACTGGAACGAATGTTTTTATAAGAGTATGTTACAAATCTGTTACCATATCACGCATAAGATTAATATGGAAATTATTGGTCGTTGAAGCAAGATGAAGACGTTAACTATACCTTGTTAAATCAATTTATGGCAATTTAAAGTGATATTAAACTATATCACATGCAATATAGATATCACTATTAGTAGGGGAACATAAAATTAAACGTTGACTACTTACAACGAAAATATTATAATAGGAGACACGATTTTAAAACGGAATTACGAAGAAGCAAAAAATTCAGACAACACGTTGTCTTTCTCACTTTCTCTTGTTCATGAGATCTCTCAGTCAGCTTGAGTTTTGACCTCACATAATCTTCCATCTTGCTCTGTTAAGTTTTTCTTCTTCTTCTTCAGGTGCCGTCGGTGCAGAGGTTGACAACCAACCGGACTATTTCAATCTTTTAATCCAGATTATAATCTAATTTACGTTGTTCATTTCTGGCTAATATCTTATTATTATAGTCAATGACACGGAATCGAATTCTTTTTTCCCTACTTCTGGTGTACCCCAAGGAACAATTCTAGGCCCCTTTCTGTTCCTACTACTCATTAACGATTTACCTGTGGAAGTAGGAACCAGTGAGTCACTTCTTTATGCAGACGATCTTAAGCTGTTTCGTGTATTCAACAAGTCGGAGGACTGCCTGCTGTTGCAAAAAGATTTAAATAGTTAACTTAATAGTGAAAAAAAAAAAAAACTTAAAATGAACATCAACAAATGCAAAGTAATATCCTTTACACGTAATATAGACAAAATATCTCACGATTACCTTATTGACAATATAGTGCTACTTAGAGATAGTAAAGTGAAAGACTTAGGTGTACTATTTAGACACGATTTTAATTTTAGAGACTACATAGACAATATAGTGAATAGTGTCCTAAAAACTTTAGGATTTATACTAAGAAACAGAGTTAGTTTTAAGATATCTACAACATGGTTACTGTACTGTGCACTATTTCAACCTAAATTAGAGTACACGAATACAATCTGGAGCCCAAAATCAATGCCCCACAAAAATCAAATAGAAAAAGTAAGAGATTTGTAAGAAACCTGACCCTGAAATTAACCGGAACATATCCATTTCGTATCTCTTATGCAAACCAGTTAAAAAACCTAGCTCTCAATAATAGCAATAAATTTCAAACATTAGAATGGAGACGCGACATCCACACAAATAGATACCCCAGAACGGTTTCAAAATTTAAATATACGAGTACCTGACATAAGATTGAGAATTAAAAATGATCACTTTTTCAAATTTCAGAATCTATGTCACCACTGAACAAAATGGTCAGTCTAGTAAACAAGCAAGTCTATGATAGAGATGTAGATATCTTTTACGACAATTATAGAAAGTTTGTTAGTATAAAAATAAATTAGACTAGTTATATTGTAATTTACTGTACGTTTGCTTATATTGTGTTTTATCCTTTATTTTATTCATTATTAGTATTTCTGTATTATTGATATTATAATTGCATTGTATTTTTTTCCCAGTACCTATGTAACTGGGCTTGTGCACTACTGTACAAATCTGTATAGTTACTGGTTAAATACATAAATAAATAAATAAATAAATAAATAAATAAATAAATAAATAAATAAATAAATAAATAAATAAATAAATAAATAAATAAATAAATAAATAAATTGTGCGTAGTTTCACATTAAATGAGTAATTTTTTTTTAAATTATATATTATAATTATATGAATAGATTTTTTTAAATAAATCTTCAGATATAACTATAAATATTTGTTTGAAATTGTAATTTTACAATTTTATAAAAACATTGCTTACAAACACTTCATTTTAACTTAGGTAAATTCTCCACCAAAAAAATATCTTGCATAAGTGTTCCGTACTTTAGGTGATTGGGAACCACTGGCTTAGACAGACTATAGTTTGCTCATCATAAACACTGAAAAAAAATTGATTTTTGGTCTCACTTAGGCAAGTCCTTCATATTTTTCTGTTAAATACATAACCTAGAATTAATATAATTAATTTAGAAGTAGATATCATTTATAAATTAATATTGCACACAGAAATGTTGAATCATATAAAATAACTATATAAACTGATGCGTGTAATGTTATTATTAAAAGAATTGTTAAACAAATTTATTGTTGGTATAACTAATGATGTTAAAGATATATGTACAGTTAAAATGATGGTTCATTTCTATTATCTTACAACTTTTACAAGCTTCAATTAGTGAGTGCATCATTACAAGCATGCAATCACATGCTCATCGTGTGTACACATTATTCTTAAAGTGTTTCGCGTGCTTCGGATCTTCATTTTTTCACATTAGACATTCTGAATCACATGTTCGAAATATGAATTGTATTTTAATTTGATTTGTTGTTATATACAAGGAGTCTCAAAAGAAATTTTATATTTAGTGGATCGATTAAAAAAAAAGTAAGCCGTATATAGAAAAAATGTTTATTAATTATTAAAATACACTTTTTGGGGATTTATTTCTTAAAAATAATATTGTCTAAATGTAGACCCTTGCGTTCTCGGCACTCATTTAATCGAACAGTAAAATTACTTATGACGTCTCGGCAGGTGGACTCAGGGATGGCTGCCATTTCGTGACGGATATTTTCTTTCAAATGCGCCAGTGAAGTCGGTTTATTGGCGTAAACTTTAGATTTAAGATAACCCCATAGGAAAAAGTCCATAAGGGTTAAATCTGGACTGCGTGGAGGCCAAGTTATGTCACCTCTCCGGGAGATCAATTTGCCTGAGAAAATTTCACGAACACGTGGCAGAGACATATTGGACGTGTGTGAAGTTGCTCCGTCCTGTTGGAACCATGTTCTTTGGTTATAGCCAGGAAAGTTTAAAGCACTTTTAAAGCACATTTAAAGCACTTGCGCGCTTCCAAATTGAAAGATTCGGGTCGTCACGAACAGACTGATTAACATTCTCCACGTTTTCTACCGTTCTTGATGACCTAGGTCGCCCGGATTTTGATTTATCCAGCGTTGTACCAGTCTCTTCAAACTTTTTAACCCAATGTCGAATGAGAGGAATGCTTGGCGCATCATTTAAGTGGCGAAAACCTCGAATACTGCAGAATTTTCTACGCGCTAGATTTGCCGAATCACCGTTTTTGTAAAACTCTCGCACGCATAACGCGCGGTCTGCTCCCGAGAAACGCTCCATAGCGACTGAATTCCCAAGAGCCAGGCTACCGATTAACATAATCCCCGCGCCCCTCGGATACGTTGCGTTCACGCAGTAAGGGAAATAAATATAAAATTTCTTTTGAGACACCTTATATATAGTAAGGGAAATGAAATGAATGGATTCAAGTCCAGCATACATTTCGAACGCATAATAATACAGTATCTGTTAGGATAGTGGGTCCCAAACTCTCGACCGCGATCAATAATTGAATCGCAAAAGAATTTTGGTGTTTTTTTTTTTTCCTTTTATTTGTTGGCTTTAGCAGCTTTGGCTATTAGCCTGATATAAATAAATACATTACAGGTTTTTAAAAATACATTTACAATTTGATATTTTCTGCTTTAACATAGTTATAAATAATTTTATAAATATCTAAAGAGTTAGTAGCAAGAAGTGTCTGAATATTAGTAGGTAAAGATATTTTTTGGAAAACTAAACTTTGTATGAATAAGTTACGATTGCGAAAATGAATTGGGCATTCGAACAATAAATGGTTCGAATCGCTGACAGAAAAATTATCACACGGACAGAAAGATGACAAAACCATATTAATTCTATGCAGATGATATGGAGAGAAGGTGTGATTAAATCTAAGCCGGATTAAAGTGGATATAAAAGATCTGCTTTGTTGAGAAGAAAACCAACGCTTTCTAGGAAGAAGAGGTTGAATTTAACCATAGTATGATCCTTTGAACTGTAGAGAATCTATGTATTCTTGTTGCCATTGGTTGTATATGGAATATTATTGGACTCAATTATTGGACGACGCTTTTACAATCAGAAAAAATTACAAATTCGTTATGAAAGTGATTCTTTAAGTATTCTAAACTCAACTTTAAGGCCACCATTTCCGCATTGTAGATAAACATATTATCTGGGAGTTAAAATTTTAGGCTAAAATTGCGTTGGTGATCTAAAACGGCACAACCTACGAATTTTGGTGGGTTGCGGTCTCTCTTTTAATATTTGTTAAATGATTTTTATTTTTTGTTTACCAGGTTCTCGAAATTCTTTACTGTTGCTTGTCAAGTTTCTAGAAACCTTTTTTCGGGTTTTGTAGGTATGACCACCAAAAAACCCTTATAACGACAATCATGTGTCTGTCTGTCTGTCTGTACGGTAGAAATTGTAGCCAAACGGCTGAACATAGAAAGTTGAAATTTGGCATACTTGTACAACTTTTTGACCCACATATAGGAAAACTATAGAGAGTTAAACAAGAATACAGCGCGGAATAAATATAAACAAATATGTATTTAATAAAAAAATAAATATATTTTTTTAAATTTTGAGTGGCATATCAAACGAAACCTCTTAACCCTTTACCGTATAGTATACCATATATGGCACATTCCGATTTTGATATTTTATTTTACTTTAAAAACTGAATCAGAACGTTACTTCATGAATGTTCATGTATGCCACATACACAGCAATTGATCCTGCAGTATCTCAAGTAATGGGCTGCAATAGATTTGAGGATATCAAGCGGAATTTGCACTTCAACGATAACTCTGAATTTACTGAGAAGGGACAACTAGAAGATACAACCATTTCTTTCAAAAATTCGAGGGTGACTGCTTTTAATCCCTAATGAAGAACACCTAGCAATTAACGAGCAAATAATACGGAATCATTTTCTTTTGTAACATAATGTAGATTCATAATGTTCCATGTATGACACAAACCCTATCTTCATAAAAATAATAATTAGTATTTTAAATATATTTTTTTAATTAATTTTTCTATCAATAAGAACCAATTCCTAATGCCCATGAATTATTTCAGCCAAAAATAAAAATTCATTCAGTAAAGGGTTAATGCTTGGATCAACAAACAAATTTTTATTTTTCAAAAATCAATTTTTTTTATTGGATTTTTGCCACAATTGGATTATTTACGTTGTTGATAAAAAAAAAAATGTTTTAAAAGAATTTATTGTGTGGTATCAAAAGAAAGCTCTTAAGACGTAGATTACGGAACGATAGATAGTTTTTTGAAATTAGTTTCTTTTAACACGAATTTAGTTTCTTTTAACAAGAATTTAGTTTCTTTTGACACGAATTTAGCTAAAAATGTGCAAAAGTTCTTGTCCCGGACCTCTTTACCAAAAAGTATTTTCAGCAGATGTGCCATATAAGAACCACTGGTGTATCGTCATTAATTAATATAGCATTCAAATAAAAAATAAATCTCTTAAAAATCAACAAGTTTTTATAAATAACACATTGCATTAGAATGTTCATTAACATTTAAGTACAAATTTAAAAACATTTTATAATTATAAAATTTCTCATTACAAAAAACTGAATGTCTTAAGCACCCTGATGTTCCGTCGGTTGAAAAGGATTGAAAAACGTTAGTGTATATGATTCATCATATATAGTTAAAAATTTTCCCCGTCAATGAACTGTATTTATAACAAAGAAACGCCGTTACAATAGTTATATTCGATCAAGAGCCATCTAAAAACTGAAACACTATACCCGCAGTAATTAAAAAGTCAAGAGGGCCCACTAAGAGCGAGCTAATAAAGTAGTGAAGGGACAATATGTGGATGGCTGGAACACAAAGGGCGCAAGGACAGTCGGACAATGGCACTGGTCGTTAGCTGTTGTTCTAACCGGAGTATTGTCATTAAACAATATCATACTTGATACAATATGTGCTGGGAGTCCATTATTTGACATATAAGTCGATTGGCCATTGTACCAGGACCTAAAGTTATATTAGAAAGACTGGGAAACGACAAAGATGCTAGATGGATATTTTATTATACACTCTCTAAGTCTGTAGATTAATAAGACTTGGCTATATTGCATCTGATGTTAAATCTTCTTTGTCAAATTAATATGTTTGTTTGAGTTTTCTTATTGTGTTTTCCACTGAGGATTAATAAGCTTCAGCAAATTTAGCCAACTAACTTTATAACTACTCATTCTACCAACTTAATTGAAAGATAGCACAGTGTTTCTCAAAGTTTGGTTTACGACTGACTGCTAGTCCTTTACTATTTACCGTCTAGTTTATACAAATTATATAGTTTTAGTTTATTTAACACTTAATATTGCTTTACGATGAATTACACATTATAAAGCGACTGTAGAAACATTTTTATGATATCTCAATGTGCCTTAAAAAAAAGCTTTCGAACTGTGTGTTCAGTTAGTCGTAATTTTCGGCACTAAAACATTAACACTGACTAAAGCGTGTTCTACATTATAATTTATTCATCAATTTTCTAAACTTTTTTCTTTGAACTAGAAGTTGTCAAAGTTTTAATAAAAATATAATTCATATCTTGTCAAGTGTTTATAACCTAGCTATTAGATTTGTAAAATTACTGATTTACGTACAAAACACAATTTATATATTCGCTTATTCAAACCAATGATCAACAAAACACTATTAAACACGTGGTAATACAAAATATTTACAAGCGTAATTTTAATGTTGGTACTATTGTTAAAAGTGTCTACTGCGCATGCACCGAGTTCCAAGTTGGATGTGTTTTCAAGAAAAGTTTGATCAAATCTAGTTTTGAATAAAGTTGACCTTGACTATATAAATTGTTCTACACTGTACAATTTCACTGATTTATTTCTAGTACAAGTTCAAGTCAAAGAAATAAGTATGAAAATTTCATGAGAATTGTATAATGTAGAACACGCTTAAACCCTATGCTAGAAAGTTGCAAGTAACCAAAATGACCATGGAAGGAACCATGCTCGGTATAACGCTGAGGAATAAAATTCCATATGCTGAAATGCGTTAACATATGAAACTAAAGATGCGTTTAGAGCTCTTTAAATTAGTTGACTATTCACTTTGCAAGTTTAGAAATCAGTGCGTTATGAATAGTGCGACATATATGTGTCTTTAAACCAACTACGGTGGCTTAGAAAAATGTTTATTATCTATTAGTGTTTTTCTAATTCTGCTGTCCTAGACTAATTACAGATTCTGCTTAGCCGTTCGCAACCGGCTATATATGCATTTCTGTGTACGATAAAAAATAGACGTAATACTGACTATATTACTGCTAAAAGAACACCAGGTTGAAAATATGGTCCTGAAATCTGGAAACAGGAAGCCTATATGATGATGATTAAATGAAGTATTTGGATTCATTAAGGAAGTCACCCGGGGGGGGGGCATGACGGGTTGGTTTGCGACATGTCCAATACAACCGAAGAAACAAGCAATCATTTTCTTGCAAATTTTGTGGGTTTCGGTTCATCTTGGGAAACCCAAACAGTGCATTGTTGCTTAGTTTCCGGTGTATATGAATAAATCCAAGTTTCATCACCTGTAACGATGTTGTATACGGATTTTGCAGTGACTATGTTGAATTTTTTTAGCATTCCCTTACACCAATCAACACGAGCCTTTTTTTGAGCTTCGGTCAAATTATGCGGAATCCATCGGGAACAGATATTTCTCATAGCTAAATGTTCATACAAAATCGAATGTATTGCAGTCTGAGATATGCCAAAGGATGCCTCTATCTCACGGTAAGTCACATGCCGAACTTATTCAATCATTTTGCGCACAGCATCGATGTTTCTTTCACAACCGATTTTGGTCGACCTTCACGAGATTCATTACTGACGGACGCACGACCAAGTCGAAATTCTGCAAACCAATTGTAAACAGTCTTTTCTGATGGTGCTTCATTACCAAAAGTTGGACGAAGCGAAGCTATGCATTGTTGTTGAGTTAGGCCTTTACTAAAATAGTAAAAAATCATCAACGAACACCTCTACATGTAATTTTTTCACAAACTTAACACAGGTAATCCTAGGTCAGGATTGCAACATCTAGACATTGTGACGCTCAGCTGTCTGATTAAAAAACTATTTGTCAGCGTCTAGCATATGTGGCCTGATTACGAAATGCATACGCCGCATTTTCGTAATGAGGAAATATTTGTCATGACGAATGAAATTTGGAACTGGGTTAACCTTCAGTACAAATAGATAGATGTCGAACAGTATCGAGGCAGAGGAATCTAGCCAACTCCTCTACACGTACTGATCCATACGGAGACGACCAAGACACCGACGCCAAATACCCGTACCGCTGGTGAGCCAAGCAAGCAGTTACCATGTGAGTGGGAGAAAGCTTCTCCAGGCTCCTCAACTCCCTGATGGGTAGTCCCCGCCTCTGAGATAGGTCCAAGCCGATCCTGGCCAACACGGGGTGGACCGAAGACTTCCCCAACTCCATGGACAAATTCAAACCTTATATTGTAAATTGGATAAATAATTAATAAATTTGTATTGTTGAAACCAGGAGTTGTATTTTAATCTAACCACCCACGTGACAAATGTAATTGAGTAATGACACATTTGAATATTGCCATCTAGTGGTCGTTTGTAAAAACATAAAAGGTAACCCTCGTATTAACAACGTGGACGAACTGAATTATTTGGTCGACATCATGGCAGAGTCGCACCACAGCGCTATGCATAAAGCCACAGTTATGTTTATACATCTCTATTGTTTAAAATGTAAGCAGTTTGTGAAATATCTGTCCAAGCTCAACTTCCTGTATCCTAATTAAATCCCAGACCTAATGAAAACACCCGAGTCTCAGGTAGTGTGCGATGTAAGAGTGTTAAGTTTCCGGTCTTACAGGAACTTAACGAGTGGCGGGTTGTTTGATGGGTCAGCAACTGAAGACAAGTGACAAGCAACGGGAGCTTACACGGCAGCTTCATTCGCCCGGCGAGCTTAGGCCGAGCTTACCGCGGTCTTAACTTCACCATCGCGTACGAACTCAACATCCTCTAAACTAACACACGACCTCTATATACATGCCACAGGTATTTAGCATGGACTTAATTTTACCTGGATTTATTTTTCTCTACAAACTTAGTTAAGAAGAAACACTGAAAAATAAAATCAAGGATATAAAGTTAAACAAAGAAATGATATGTAGGTATACAATAGCGGATGGTGACTAAAATAATTAGAAGGACACTTTTTGAAACATATACTGCAATGATGTCCAGACTACGGCCCAATAGTAAGTTTCAAACGGCTTACACGACTTGCCTACCTCTTGTTTTTTTGGTATCACTACCCCCTCCCCGTTCTCAATAGATTTTCGGTATTTCTACATTCACCCTGTCCTTAATTGATTTTCAGAATTTTTACCACCCGTCCTCTTTGGTTTTTTGAATATATGGCCCCCAATCCAACTCATTCTGACCCGTGAAACATATTTAGAAATGATATACACGATGTATCAAGGTAGAGGGAATACGATTTTACTCGAAAACGCGATGTGTAAGTTGGGAAAAAAAAATTGATGACCAAAGTTAACCATAATAAAAATAAAAATAATTAAAAATATTTCGCTTTCAAATCATACTTTCAACTACGACTTGAAAGTGAAATATTTTTTATTATATATAAAATTCTAATAATACCATTATTTGTTTGATTGCGAAATATTCAATTTTAGCCGATGAGGACCAATATTTTTTATTAATAATTTAGTTTCATAATTAAGAACGTTAATTTTAATATAAGCAGTTCACTTTTGTAAGAACAAACTAGATCTGGTTATTTTGGTTACTTTTATAGTGTGTTACTGACTTTAAATGTCAATTAAAAATATTTCTTACGCTCTAAAACCGACTTTAGGTTGATAAGGTTATCATTATAATTAAGATATCATTTTTCATTATGACATATGTCAAATGGATAGACATTTAAAAAAAGTGACATTTTTTAATACCAACATGACATACAGCTTCAAAGGTGCAAACTATTGAAAACAAAATTTCCTGTTAGTTTGTTCTTACAAAAGTGAATAGCTTATACCATGATTTCAAAAAATAATTACATAAGGGTTGGCTATAGAGAAATAAAATAATGTCTACTGCAAGCTTTAGAATTAATTAACTGTCATCACTGTTATAAGTTTATATTGTTATATAAAGCTTGCAGTAGACATTATTTTATTTTTCCATAGCCAACCCTTATGTAATTACTTTTTAAACTCATGATATAACGCACTGTATCCAGTTTCATGTGTGAGTATTTTCAATCAAAACAAACGAACTAACTTTGAAAATCCTTGAAAGAAGGTAATTTCTCTGTTACTAGACCGCCTGTCATAGATATGAAATCCAGGTGAAATCCTCTATATAAAAAGGGAATGAATATGTACTAGGAAAATATTTGAAATAGTAGGGAAATATTTGAAATACTAGGAAATATTTGAAATTTGTAATAGGGAGATATTTAAAAAAAGTACTAGGTAAATATTTGAAATACCAGGGAAATATTTAAAATATATAATGAGGAAATATTTGAAATACTAGGGAAATATTTGAAATATTAGGAAATATTTTAATTATATATTAGGGAAATATTTGAAATACTAGGAAAATATTTAAAATATTAGGAAATATTTGAAAAACTTTTTTGAAATATTTTGAAATTTGAAATACTGACGTAATCAGACAATAAATATCAAATAGAAATACCACGGAGAAAATATTTGCAAATCCAAATACCAACAGCATTTTTTTGAAGTATTTGAAATACAATATTAGCCGACTGGCGTAGCGTAGTGGCAACACACGTGTAGGGCACGTGTGTTGCCACTACTGTTGTTAAATTGTCGGGTTCGAATCCTGTTCAGGTATGGAATTTTCATCATGAAAAATGAGTATACTCCTGGCTAATTGCCTTAGGCAGCAGTCTGACTGATCGAGCGCCGTCGTGTAAGGTAGCGTCGAGTCGTGTAGCGTCATTTAAAAATTTAAAAGCTGGTCTGACTGATCAAGTACTGTCGAGTATTATCGATCATTCAGTGTCAAGTAAATTTGTTTCTCACTTGTCAAATAGTGCATATTCCAACCTAAAACTATCAAACAGTTAATTTTGTTTTTGAGGTAATATTTGGACAATAAGTTGTTTTTTATACAATATTAGTATGTCAGATAGCGACGAGGCTGAAATTCTCTACTTAATATGGAGAAATAAAATTAAAAAAAAGAAGAAAAACTTATGGGCTCGAAACATATTTTTAGATAGAGAAGTGTTAGGAGAATTTCACCATTTGAAACCTCAACTCGAAAATGATGAGTCAATGTTTTATAGCTATTATAGAATGAATAAATCATCATACGAGTTACTGATATATTTAATTTCATTATTTCAATAATTCATTAAAAAAACTAAAATCATACACTTATTTTGGAACGGAGGGAGTATTTTACTTTACAAATAAAAATATTAAATTGGAAAAACAGTAATGTTAGAGTGAACAATATTTTGAAAATCATCTGGGAATCTAAATATTTAGAACTTCCATTTAATATCCTATATGAATAATAAAAAATCCAATTTACCGCTAGTTTAGTTTTACATTTGATACCCTACATTTTTTGAGCAAATTATTGAGTGCAATCACCCAAAATTATGATTGAAAATTAATTTATGTCCGTGATTGATCATAGAGATCGTCGTTTTCTCTAACTAGATTGATTAATAAATCAATCTCGATTGTACTCTACACTTTACTAATTAGCGAGTCCATTTTACTCTATATTGTAATTTTGTTTTTTTTATTGTCGTTCCCACTGTCAAATAATATATGGTTATGAACTAATATGCTTAAATGCGCATGTGCTATTGCCTCGAGCGTCGAGTGAAATTCAAACCGGTTTGAAATACAAACAACTTGATGCTACTTGACGGCAAACGATGGTTCAGTGCGACTCATGCCCTTAGTTAACGTGTGTTTGAAATTTGCTCGACAGCAAACGATCGACAGCACTCGATCAGTCAGACTGCTGCCTTACTCTGTAGCTGCAAACGTTAAATCGTTTGTACCTGCTATTTGTTCGCTAAGCAAGGGCATGGACGTGAGTTCAATTCCTGCTTGTCAAATAATTTGTGTAAAAATATTTATAGAAATTACAGGTTCTGCTTGGCCGTTCGCAACCGGCTAAAAACTGTAGGTGCCTTTCTGTGTACGCTAAAAAATGGACGTAATACTGACCATATTACTCCTGAATGTGAAAACAAGAGGCCTAGGCTCAACACGGACTGTCGCGCAAATGATGATAATGATGAATTGCCTTAGTAGAAAATTCCATAAAAGTGAATTAAAAAATTAAAAAATAAAAACAATATTTCAAATTCCAAAAAGTAATTGAAATACTTTTTCAAATACTTTACTTTAAATATTCCCAGCTCTGCGAACTACATAACTGAACAGCTGTTTTTTAGTGAGGTTTGTGAGAACAACATAAAATTTTTAAACATTGATTATAAAGGATATAATTTACAACTGGTTTTTGCATATAATTAAATATTTTCTTACCAAAAGTTATAAATTATATGTTGAAAATTACGAAAATTAAGTTTCATTTACTCAATGAGCAATTAACCTTAAATTGTAACGTAAATATGGGTTTTGTGCATGTAATTTAAAGACATGTGGTAAGAGCTCGTTGGTGGTCTGCAATATGTTATTTTATAAAAATATTTAATTGATAAAAAATTATGAATTATTAAGAATTTTTACCAGAAATTAAATATAATAACTTGAAAACAATGAAATTTACGCTTATAACATTAAGTGATCACACTAGAATGGGAGACGATTCCAGTGAATAGGACACGAATTACGAATGGAAAGAGCGCAAATAGCCATCGTTGCTGTACGCATCTTAACTAGCTAAGAATGGATAGAGTAGATCTAGTAGTATAATATTGATCTATCTATTGTATAGTTTGAACAGCTAGGAATAAATGTTCAGTTCGACTAATACACCAAGTAATTTGGTGGAAGAAGATCTAGCGAGAATTATTATATTATGCAAAATACCTGGTAAAACCTGACTCTTACCGCAAAATTGATGTCAAGTATGATTTTTATGCGGACACCGTTATTTTGGACGTTTGCCATTGCTGATAGTACTAGGCTAGAATAGTACAATATAATGAGTATTAGTATCTAAACGATATAATACTTCAAGAGTATATAAAATATATTCGGACGTTTCGGAAATTGCTCAACAATCTGTTTCCGTCTTCAGCGATCACGAGAAGTGATGACTTCTCACACCGTCACACACTTCGTCATCACTTCTCGTGATCGCTGAAGACGGAAACAGATTGTTGAGCAGTTTCCGAAACGTCCGAATATATTTTATTATACTCATGAAGTATTATATCGTTTTGATACTAATACTCATTATATTGTACTATTCTAGCCTAGTACTATCAGCAATGGCAAACGCCCAAAATAACGGTGTCCGCATTAATATTGGACCATTGCAAAATAATTTCAAAGATATTATGATTTTTATGCGTATCAGACTTTCGTATATACCAAATTCAAATTAACATTTTATGATACGATCAAATAAAAAAAATCAGCTTTGGCCACCACAGAACCGACCGTCATCACAAGTAGCGAAACAAAATACTTTTTAACAAGGAAAAATATTATTGGAAAAGATAGTAACGTGATATAGTACGTAGACAACTTTATAATGTGTATTTATAACTTACCGTAATCATGGAAACATACCTACATATCCAGGATGGGGTGTCGGCAGAAAAATAACCGATTTATAAAATAACCGAAAAATAACCCGACTTTCGACTCCCGAGTCAGTATTTTTGAGAACCGACTCCGACTTCTGACTCCGACTCCCAACTTCGACTCCGACTTCAGACTCCGACTCCGACTCCAGACTCCGACTCCCACTACCAACTCCGAATCCCGATTCCTACTACCGACTCCAACTCCAGACTCCTTTCACTTGTAAATCGTACTTATATTAAATATTTTAGGTTGGAGTGAGCTACCATAATAAAATGTCATTTTCTTATATCTTGAGTTATTGTGTCATTCTTAATATTTATTTATTTATTTATTAAATTTTTGAATATATTTGTTTTCTAAAATTTTTTTATTTTATTTTGGATACTTTATTTTTTACATTTTTGTGTCACATTTTCCTATTGACAGTTAGATTTTGGCTACCAACATGAAATAATCACGGAACTCATTACAACGTGAGAAAATAAAAATTTCGTTTAGTTTCGCTTAAGAATAACAGATCATAGAGAAAAAGATAAACATGTGATAAAACAAAAAATCCTTTTTGCATAATCGTATTAATCTGTTAATACAAGTAGTATTAATCAAATTATAAACTAGAGAATATGGAAAACCGGTTAAAACCGGTACTGAATATTTCCAATTTCGTTTTCAAAAAAACTTATTGATCCCGTTTCTGTACTTTTAAAAATTCTAATAATTTATTTTGTTTTTGTTGTCGGTGTGTTATTACCCTTGATGAAAATTAAATCAGAGTCGATAGTTTTTCCGACTCCTGACACCCAACACCGACTCCGACTCCCCTAATACAAGTTGTTAGTTATTACTTGTATAGCAACTTTAGTTAAATACATTTTTTCGAAATATTTCTCTGTTGCGAAATATTCTTAAATAACATAAAAGTGACATCAGTAAACTATCCATTCTGGTGTACATATCTGAACCAAAAGTTGAGTAAATTGAGATATTCACATCCGAAGCTTAAATATGAAATTTAAAAAAAAAATCTTTTACTGAATTTATCTACAGGTATCCACAGACCGACATCACACTAAAAACATTCGATTCGTGTTCCAAAGAGCCTAATTCATGCTTATCTGTAAAAATATTGAAGTCAAAATTGACATAATTATAGTACCTTTCACTTTATAGGTATGTCACGGTCGGTAAAAAAAACATTTTTCGTCCGTATTAAGTATTAAGAGCTTTCATTTATTACTCTACATCAAGAGTCTCAAAACTACGGCCTGCGGGACAAATCCGACCCGCAAAAAGATATCATCCGAACCGTGTACATTTTTTCAAAAGTTTACACTTACATAAAAACAGCAATTACAAATAATCAGAAATTCGTAAATTAAAACATAACTATAGCTAAATAATATCCGATTCTTAAAATTATTATTTTTATTAATAATATCACCAATATTACTAAGCTATGTTTAAAATCAAGTGCCAAGAGCCCAGCTGAATTCAAATTGACCGGCTCACCATTTATTTAAGAAATTTTGATGTGGTCCGCATCTAAAAAGTATGGAGATCCATGCTCTACATGAAATTTAAAAACACAACAAATAGGAAAATTTAATAGTCGTATTAAAATTTAGTTTCCATCCAAATTCATAGTCTGTCTTTTTTCGGATTTTTAAACCAAGAAAAATCAAATTTGTTCTCTAATACACGCTTTAAGAGCTTTCATTTGACAGCCACCTTTTCCTCAAATCCAGGTAGACACATGAATGACGATATAAAGACTTCGTAGTTATACCTACTAAATCCTGCAAAATTCTTCTCAGCTATATAGGTGCAAAGTTCTTATTTGATGAACAGTACGGCCTGTCAAATATGAATGTCATAAGATTATATCTCATGTCACAACAAAAATAGAAGTAAGCAATTTTCATCATAATTTTGGCACAATATTATGAGGTAACTGGACGATAATTGGCAAATATAATACTCAAATATCTGCCAACAATTTGCACACTGCTTTCTAATAAGTAATGTCAATTTCATTGTTTAAACTCTAGTGTACTTGTCAAACTGTCTCTTCATTATTATTTAAACATTGTTTATGAAGTTAAAATTAAGAACATGTCTTGCCAAAACTGGACAAGGTTTAATCTAGATTTTCTACTAAATATTTAGCTACGTAGGCGTAGAAAAATTTCTGAGCCCAGTTTAAAACAATGCATCTGAAATTACATTTTCTTCACCACCTTCTTGTAGTGCCTATCCGGTTCGTAAGCTGGCTATCATATTGGCAATTTTTACATTATCTACATCTATCCGAAAAGGGTCAATAGAGGTAGCTGAAAATAATTGGCGCAGATTCTGCAACCAGGTTAAATGAAGTCCACCGAGTCATCTTCGGCCATATACTTTGTCTTGCAATATTAGCTACAGCAAGCCATGCCTGTCGCTGTTTCTCATTATTCCGAGGTATTCGAATTTTCTCCTCTGCATCGTAAACAGTATTTCTGGTTCCTTTTCCATTTTTTCCAGGATTTTTTTATTAGACTGGTGTTCTGTCCATGATACTCTCAAAATATGGCGGTAAGTCCTAAGTAATATATATAGATCTCGGATTCAATTCAGCTAACGCTGCTTTTCCGTTCTCAATTTCCAGGAACTTCTATCATGACATAAGTCTTCTGTTAGTCCTCTCGTCGACATTGCTTCCTCTAGTCCAGCTCTCCAACTTTTTCTAGGTCTTCGTCGTTTTCTTCTTCTCTCCGGTATTCAGGATAGTATCCTTTTCGGCCATCTATCTTTGGTCATTCTATTTGAGTGACTGAACCAGATTAACTGTTTAGTTTCGATCGTGTCTATTATATTTTGTTGTGTTTTTGACGTTTTTATAATTGTTTCATTTCTTATTCTGTCCAGTTTTGATTTTCTATAGCTTCTTCGCCAAAAATCCATTTCCGTAGCTAGTAATTTATTTATGTTTCTTCTATTGTATGATTTTGGTTCCAAAAGAATTTTGGTCAATCATAACGAATTGTCTCCGAGTGAAGCCAGCGAGGCAGCTAGTAGCTATGTATATAAAACAGTTTATTATTGATTTAAAACAAAATAATAATAATTCTGTGCACTATATTCCTTTTCTTGTTGCATTTTTCAGTTAATAATACGGTTACTTTTTATGTTTTTACAAACGACCACTAAATAGCAATATTGAAATGTGTCATTACTATATTTGTAAAATTTTACATTTGTTATTGTGAAATTAGTGGCAGCTTATAAATTGATCCAGTAGTTTTTTGACTGCAAGTGTTTAAAAAAACAAGTTTGTGAAAAAATGGATATTACTCGTGAAGGTTTTCGTTAAATATTTTTTTACGATTTTAGTAAAGATCTAACTCAACAACAATGCATAGATTCGCTTCGTTCAACTTTTGGTAATGAAGCACCATCAGAAAAGACTGTTTACAATTGGTTTGCAGAATATCTGTCCCCGATGGATTCCGCATAATTTGACCGAACTTCAAAAAAAGACTTGTGCTGATTGGTGAATGGGAATGGGCTGTTTAGGTCTTCCAAGATGAACCGAAACCCACAAAAGTTATTCGTTCACGAAGCACTTCCAAGAAAATGATCGCTTGTTTCTTCGGTTGTACTGGACATGTCGCAACTATTCCTTTAGTGGATCGGAAAACAGTTAATGCTGAATGGTATGCAACAATTTGTTTACCAGAAGTCATAGACAAAATCAGGAACAACCAAAAACGTCCAATCATTCTTTATCATGACTATGCAAACTCCCACACAACACGTCAAACAATTGATAATCAGAAAAACATCGAATTAATGTCTCTTTGCCCGTATTCACCTGATTTAGCCCCAAAAACTTTTTTTGTTTCCCAATATCAAACAAAGAATGCATGGACAGCGATTTTCATCACCTCGAGAAGCTGTTGAAGCCTTCGAAAACCATGTTTTTGAGATACCAACTTTAGAGTGGAAAAAATGTTTCGAGAATTGGTTTGAACGCATGCAGAAGTGTTGTATTTTGAAAAGCAAAAAACGGTTTGTTCAAAAAAAAATGTCTTTCTTAGTTTTTGTAAAAACTTAAAAGGTAACAATAATAATATATTTAGAATTTTGTATTAGGTTATAAATATATATTTGGAATTTTGAATTTTTTTTCGAAATCGAGAATTACGGACTGTATGTAGTCTGGTTTACATTTTCTAGATCTGGACATTCCCGTCGAAATCCGGGCGCTTGGTAATCCTAGTCCTGATCCTGGGAGGCATATTATTCTGTTTTGATAAGTTTTGTGGGGATGCCAAATTCTTTCTTGGTATAGTGTACAATATTGTAGCCTTTCAAAATTCATATCAAAATATTTACTTTTTCAACTTTGAAGTCCAGTGTTGAGTTGTAGGTATTGATTAAGAAAACACAAATTAAATTTAAAAGTCCATGAATATTAGAAGTAAATCTTCTACTGACTCCTAGAGTACTCTGTAAGCTATGACATGCGCAGTAAGTTTCACATATGTGTTGCAGTCAGAGCGAGCGTCGCCGTCGGTATGTTGGCGTCGGCTCTGCTGAAAACTACATATGACTTACCAAGGCGGGGGTGGCACAAAAAACACCATTCACACAAACTTTCCACATAAATATCTCAACATTCAAACCCATAATTTCAAATATACCAAGGGAAAGACATTATGAATTAGGTGTTAATTAACATGTATTAATTAGTGTTTATTTTGGTGAGTATATATTTAGTTAGGTTAGTTTTTGAAGTTTGTTTGAAGAATTAGGGGAAAGATGGAATGAATCTGTTGGAAAAAACAGAAAAATTTCTAAGTTTAGTGGTTTTCAGTCAGTCGCGATGTAAACATGTGTCGGTTTGCTATTTCAACGAAAGTTCTTGATAATCAAACGCTTAATAACATATAAGTTAGGTGTATTTTTCTTACGAACGTGTTTTGACATGACAAAATCGTGTGTTTTACTTTAGTGTCTTATATGAAGTCTATTTTGGAATAGCATCATCGCAACTTTACCTGTTGATCTTCTAATGACATGCTGACAGTAAAAAGAAACTATTCTATTATTACCCTGGTGAGTTAGTTACTAAATTCAAAAAATAACTAGATCCGATATTACAAAGTCTATTTAAAAGATAACGTATTAAATATATTTAATAATACATGCAAACTCGTCGTTTTTGTGAGTTAATATTAAAATAATATTAAATTTATTTAATACATTACTAACTTTTAACAAGCTTTTATAAAACTGGGCCCTAATATGTAAGATTTCAAAATATTTAGTATTTTTACCGTCCGAAACTAAGCAATCTATTCAAAAACCTTTTTACCCTCTAACATATAGGTATAAAATACGAAAAAATAAATACCTCTTTATTATAACACTGAATAGTACCGAACGTTACTTATCCACGTGGTTTTTGTATAGTACCAGAGGTCTAGAAACACTTTACCTGTCCTGTACGCCATATAAGAGTTTAAAACTTATTCCAATTACATTTAACTTGTTATTTCGTCAATATTATGTATAAGACTCGAAATAATAAATATTTATCAACTAGTTAACACATATGATCGAAATGTCAAACTGACCACGTGACTTTTATGTGGGGCCAGAGGTGGCCAAAGGTATATAAACATAACTTTTCTCTGTCCTATTCATCGTTTGAAACTACTTACTATTCTGTTTGACGTATTATTTTATATTAGAAGCGACATTTGTCGAAAATATCTAATAATATTGGATTGCTACCTAGGTGACTCAGAATCTTCTCTGTTTCATTGACCTCCGGTGTTATATAAAAGCCACGTGCGTAGCGTGACGTTTCGACTGTCATCTCTGTATACACAGGTACTATGTACTACTTTAAGTGCTAACGGTCCGTATAACCCCCACAGATTATAAATTTCTTATACAAAACTAAAAATCTGAAATAGAATAAGTAACGTTTTTATCTATCTAATAAGATATTTTAAACTGTAAAAAAAATTGTTGTAAAAATGTAATCGCTCAATAACATATTAATAAATATCAAAAAACAATTTTCGGAAATTTTTTAATTATATTTGTGGATTTCAAATAAATTTATATTTAATAGTTTTGTGTAGAAATGTTCAAATAATCATCATCATCTGCGATTAGTGCAACATGCAAATTCATTAGACATTCTATAACTCCTTTTATGCGCGACGATAGATTTCTGGTTGAACATTCTTCTTCTGCGGTTTCAATCATAGGATAGGACGCGTGGAGACGCGTCTCAATCCTAGGCAGTATTTTTAGTTGGACGTAGAAGAGGCAACCTAACTCCTCCATCAGCTGTCCAACATTAAATAAGTTTAACCCCTTAAGGACCGGTTTTTTTCAAATAAATGCACAAAAAAAAATATTTTTTTTTAAATAATTAAAACTTCTATTTTGACATATTAAGCACAAAAAAAAGTTTGTTTAAAAAAAAACAACTTTATTTTTATAAACATGTTTTTATTTAATTCAAACGAATGATAAATAAAATCAAATGATAAGTAAAAATGATACATATTAGTAAAATAAGAAAAACATAATATATAAGAAAATAATACGTAGAAAAATTAAAATAATTAATAATTAAATTCTGTATGGTAAATCTGGAGGCATGGAGAAACACATAACGCAACATTGCAAGGTTTACAATACTAACGATACGCTCTCCTCTTTCTTTTTCCTTTGTCGTCCCTCTGATTGCTGCGTACAATGCACACTCTAGTACAGTATTTCTCAACCAAAAACGCAGCGCGGACCAGTATAATATACAATTTTCTAACGCGGACCACTAATAATAATTGTAGGTTAATTTTTTGCAACAAAATATATTTGATGTGCTACTAAATACATTTAAGTATTTTATTTGTATAAAATCACAGAAAGTTTACAGAAAATAAACAAAATATTTACATAAAAAAATTTAAAAAAACTGCAAAAAACACATATAAAAATTTTCGCGGACCACTAAAAATTTTCAGGGGACCACTGGTGTCCCGCGGACCACCTGTTGAGATACGCTGCTCTAGTAGGTTGTTTTTTCTTTTCTGTTGGAGAAATACTGCCTTATTTTTTTGGACGCTCAGATTTTTTTGTTCCTGTGCCCGTGTGAAAATTTTGAATACATTTTTCTATCAGCGTTTTTCTTAATTCTAAATTAGTCTTCTGACCTCTATTTTGTCTGTCTGTCTGTCTGTCTGTTCGGTAAAAATTGTAGCCAAACGGCTAAACCTAGAGAGTTGAAATTTGGCATGCTTATACAACTCTTTGACCCGCACATAGGAAAAATACTAAAAGATCTCAAAAACATATCCCCCTAAAAATATAAACAAATATGTGCTCATCGAAAAAAAAAATATTTTTTTATAATTATGAGTAGGGTATCAAATGTAAGCCCTTGGTACGTGGATTAACGATCAAATTTTTATTTTTGCAAAATAAATTATTTTGAAGCGATTTTTGCCAAAATTGTGCAATAAATTTTTTGTCCCACACCCTGTAGCCCAGATGGTTTAAACTAAAAATCTGAAAAAATTCTAAGTAATGTACATTGGTGTGAACCGGAATAGTTCAACAGGAATTTTTAATCAGATTAGGTTTTTGGAAAAAAACGCATTTTTTGTGATTTTTGGTTAATAATGTACACAAGTTATAGCTTTGTAACACGCCACACTGCAACGTGTGTGCTGATCTAGTGGTATTTCACGCTGATTTTTCATCCAAGTAACCCGATCCGAAAGGGATCGAACCCTGTGAGAAGAGACTAAATTATTTTTTGTTTTTTTTTTTAATTTTTATATTGTTTAAATTATTTTTTCAAAATTCTAGTTATATTTTGGCAAATGTTGCATTTAATTTTTAAAAGCGTAAATTTAATAGCCAGTGGAAATTGTTTAAATTATAATTTAATTCTGTTTCAATGTACACGAAATCAGAGGGGCGGAACTTATAACAACCAATGGAAGCCATAGGCGCAATTTTTAAAATTCTTAATGAACCTTGGTATATAAAAAAAAATACTGCACATATTTAGAAACCTAAATAATGGTATTAAGCTATCGAATTCAAATTAACAAAAAAAATGTGTGAAAATTCACACTTCACATCAATTTTTTTGTATAACACAAAAGCGTTACATATATGTACATATGTTGAACCAATAAAAAAATATTCTTTTACAGTACTTTTATCCTCTTTTCTTGGTAAGTGGATAATTTTGCATTTGTTGGTCTAGTACAGTGATGGCGAAACTATGACACGCGTGTCACGGGTGACACGCCAAGACATTTTGGGTGACACGCATCGTTTACGCACAGTCCTCAAGTGTTTGTCGGCTTGAGGTCCAAGCTTGAGAATCTGGAAAGAAATCATTTGGAGAATGAAAAGGAGTGCCACTATGGGCAGGAAATTTGGAACGCTTGGAATCGATTACCAGACGATTTTAGCACTTTGAAAAATCTAGCGACGGATTTATTCAAAGTTTTTCCCTCTACGTACTTTTGTGAGACCTTATTTTACGCGTTAAATAATATTAAAACCAATATAAGAAACCGACTGACAGATGAAGTTAGTAGCGCTTGCTTGGGCTTGAAGTACACGAAATACCAACCTTCAATTGAAGATTTAGCAAATGCAAATCCGCAACAAAAAAGTCACTAATGACGAGAATTATTTGTCTTAGCTTTTTTAACAAATAAATATATCAAAAATGTAACTATTTTTTTACTCGGGCTGCAAATATCACAGTGCGAAGTCAAAAATTAAAATTGTCACATTTTTAGACAACCTTTGTGATGAAGAACAGAAGAATTATGTCCTTTTTTAATCCTTATCAAATGTCCTACACTGTTCTCTTCTTTTTTTTCCTTCCTGACACTTTATTGTTATTTGTGGAATTATGTATTCTGTTTATTTGTTCCATCGTGTTTATATTTATTTCTCCGTTTTATTTATTTCTAATTTATCAAAATCTTTTGAAATATAAAATATAGGCTTAGTAAATAGAGTTGCTAAGTTAAAAGACGTGAGTGCAAGTTTTGACAGACAGTTAAATTCCCATTAACTTTGACTCGTCTTTTGAACTAACGAATCAAACTTGAAATAATCTAACACATATGTCAAACATCTTGAAAATTCAAAAATATCACTCCAATTAACAGATCCAGTTGGTCTTGGTACGTTACGTCATACGTATAATTAAAGTTGTACAGAAAAATCAGATTTAGAAACAGTAACTAAAATTAAAATAATCTTTGCTTAGTTACGGTTAAGTGTAGGGGTACTTTATAAATAGATGTACGTATGTATGCTTAGATTATATGTCTGTTACATTTGCGGGATTTTATTTCACGGTGTATGTGATCACATCACTGGTCTATGTAACATCGGGGTTAAATTTTACTAAGTGTTAAACTAAGTGTTACATAAAAAAATCAGCTGTGGACACCACAGGACCGATCGCCAAAGTACTTGTATAAAATACATTCTAGCAGCAGAGTAGAAATAACTTAGCCTAATATTTTTTAACAGAGATATTATTTATCATGACCAGGGCCGCCGAGAGGACTTCTGGGGCCCCGGAAAGAAACTTTCTTTGCGGGCCCCGGGTAATGATCAATTCTATACTTCTATACCCGGGGCCGTTAAGAGCGTGAAAACTAATTCTTTCAGCTCGGACTCTGGACCATATATAAATGAAGCGGGAATTTTTATTATAATACAGGTGAAAATACAAGTAATGACCTAAAAAAAAGGTCTTCACTTCTAAAATACAAGTGAGTGACGACGGCCCCTCGATGCCATGCCGTTCTTATGGCTCTGCCCAGGACCCTGGGGCCCCAAGAACCCCGAACCAGATGAATTTTTCCCGGCTACCCCCCTTCTTGTCGAGCCTGATAACGGAAACGTGATAATGGAAACGTTACATATAAGTATGAAATAATAGATTTTCAGAAAAAAATTAGAGAAAGTTTTCAAAATTTTTTCTTGGAAGTGCTTCGTGAACGAACAACTTTTATGGGTTTCGGTTGTTCATGGAAGACCCAAACAGTGGACTGTTGCTTAGTTTCTGGTTCATATGAATAAATCCAAGTTTCGTCACCTGTAACGATGTTGTATACGGATTTTGCAGTGACTAGGTTAATTTTTTTTAGTATTCCCATACACCAATCAACACGAGCCTTTTCTTGAGCTTCGGTCAAATTATGCGGAATCCATCGGGAACAGACCTTTTTCATAGCTAATTGTTCATGAAAATCGAATGTATTTCAGTCTGCGATATGCCAAAGGATGCCTCTATCTCACGGTAAGTCACATGCCGATCTTCTTCAATCATTTTACGCAGTTTATATAAGCACCCTGTTTCTCAGTGGGATTGATCTAAATTCTCAGTAATATACATGGATGGGAACCGAAATAGTTCAACAAGAATTTTTATTTGAATTAGATTAGTTTTTCGAGACAAATTTTGTGTCGAAAAAATTTATAGTGTGGTATCAAAAATTATAGCTGCACCTTGATGTCAGTGGAACTCGCAATTAACTAAACTTGTTACCTCTAGATGAAAGCACGTGGCTTATTCTTTCAGAAGTTACCGAAATTTATCGAGAAAAAATTGTGTGTAACATACACACAATTTTTTCTCACTTATTAAATACCTACAAATCTCTTAAACGTGTAAACATTCACAATTTTTGTTTTGTTTATGAAGTCTGTGTATTGGAGAGAGAAAAATAAAATGGAAAATAATTTTGCATTTTAAAATTATATTGCAAAATGCCCGTAAATTGTCTAAAGTAATTCACAACAAATGTCTTTAACTGTTTGATTTTATTGACTGTTTATAGATGGCGCAATAATTTCCTATTTATCTGTTAAAGTTAAATTATTGTAATCCATATGAGAATAAAACAGTCTAGTTGTCTATTTGCACCTAAATCAAGAACATTCGACCGACTTGGCTCAATTTTATAAACAGAAGAAAAGAATTCAAGAATTGTGGGTCACAACTGTTTTATTAAAATTAAGTAACATTGTTAAATTTATTTATTTCTTATAATAGTTGTAATGGCACATGTATCTTACAATTTTAAGTAGAACATAACTTAAGCTAAATTACTGTAGATACCACACAATAATTCTTATCAAGCGACAAATATATAAAAATTATAATAAAATTTACTAACTAGCCTGCAGGCCAAACAAATATATATTTAATACACATGAGGAAAATTTCAAAAACAAAATAACTGAAGGCGGCGTGCTGAGTGTGTAGGTCAATTTTTGCTTTGTAGTAATCATGGCAAAATGAACGATATTTTTAAAATAATTTATCGTCTGTTAATCTAAAAACTTTAAAAACAAACTTTATATTAAAATATGTTTTTGTTAATTTTAATTCGAATACTTAATACCTATATTTAGGTTTCTAAATATGTGCAGTATTTTTTTATAAAGCAAGGTTCATTAATATTTTGGAAATTGCGCCTATGGATTCCATTGGTTGTTTTAAGTTATATGCTCCACCCCTCTGGTTTCGTATAAATAACACATAGAATGAAAATATATTTCCAACAATTCCAACTGACATTATTAAATACGCTCTTAAAAATTAAATGCAAAATTTTCCAAAATATAACTAGTAGGTATTTTGACAAAATAAAAATTGAAAAAAAAACAAAAAATAAAATTATTTCCTCTGCCCGGGAGTGAACTCTAGTTTGCTGCGTAGCAAGCGAGGAAACTAACCATTAGACCAGGATACGCCTTCTAGGACAGTGTGTTACATAACTATAACTTTTGTACATCGTCAACCAATAAAACACAAAAAATGCGTTATTTTCCGAAAACATAATCTGATCAAAAGTTCCTGTTGTAGTATTCCGGTTCACACCAATGTACATTACTTAGAATTTTTTCAGATTTTTAGTTTTAACCATCTGGGCTACAGGGTGTGGGACAAAAAATGTTTTGCTCAAATTTGACAAAAATAATTTATTTTGCAAAAAGAAAATTTTGATCGTTAATCCACGTACTACGGGCTTTCATTTGATACCCTACTTATAATTTTTTTTTTTTCTGTGACCATATATTCGTTTATGTTTTTAGGGGGATATGTTTTTTAGATGTTTTAGTACTTTTCTCATGTGCGGTTCAAAGAGTTGTATAAGCATGCCAAATTTCAACTCTCTAGGTTTAGCCGTTTGGCTACAATTTTTACCGAACAGACAGACAGACGACAAAATGACGGTATTAGGGTTTTTTGGTCATACCCACAAAACCCTAAAAAGACAAGACATATTTGGAGTTCACGTTGTACTTTATTCTACTGTTCTTAAAAATTGTGAGTAAGACCGTACAAATCGAATTCAAGAGCTTTACTAATTTGGAGGACCTATGCAGCATAAAAATTTAATGAGATTGACTATTCGATTTCATATCGTTACTTTATACATTATCTTTAAAGATAATCACAAAATGATTGAAGAAAATCGGCATGTGACTTACCGTGAGGAATTCTTTGGCATATCGCAGACTGCAATACATTCAATATTGCATGAACATATAGCTGTGAAAAAGATCTGTTCCCGATGGATTCAGTATAATTTGACCGAAGCTCAAAAAAATGCTCGTGTTGATTGCTGTAAGGGAATGCTAAAAAAATTCAACCTAGGCACTGCAAAATCCGTATACATCATTACAGGTGACGTAACTTAGATTTATTAATATGAACCGGAAACTAAGCAACAATCCACTGTTTGGGTCTTCCAAGATGAACCGAAACCCACAAAAGTTGTTCATTCATGAATCACTTACAAGAAAATGATCGCTTGTTTCTTCGGTTGTACTGGACATGTCCCAACTATTCCTTTAGAGGATCGGAGAACAGTTAATGCTGAATGGTATACAACAATTTGTTTGCCAGAAGTCATCGACAAAATCAGGAAAAAACAACCAAAAACGTGTTCACTCTTCATCATGACAATGCAAGCTCCCACACGTCAAACAATTGATTATTTGAAGAAGAAGAATATCGAATTAATGTCTCATTGCCCGTATTCATCTGATTTATCCCCTAACGATTTTTTTTTTCACCCACAGCGATTTTCATCACCTCAAGAAGCTGTTGAAGTCTGCGAAAACCATGTTTTTGAGATGCCAACTTCAGAGTGGAAAAAATGTTTCGAGAATTGGTTTGAACGCATGGAAAAGTGTATAAATCTTAAGGCTAATATTTTGAAAAGCAATAAAACAGTTTGTTCAAAAAAAAAAAAATCGTTCTTAGTTTTTGTAAAAACGTAAAAGGTAACCCTCCTACCAACTGTCACGCGTCATTCTACTATTTCTTTCTAATAAGAGATTTAAATGCAAGGTGTCTCAAAAGAAATTTTATATTTATTTAGCTTACTGCGTGAACGCAACGTATCCGAGGGGCGCGGGGGTTATGTCAATCGGTAGCCTGGCTCTTGGGAAGTCAGTCGCTATGGAGCGTTTCTCGGGAGCAGACCGCGCGTTATGCGTGCGAGAGTTTTACAAAAACGGTGATTCGGCGACTGTAGCGCGTAGAAAATTCTGCAGTATTCGAGGTTTTCTCCACTTAAATGATGCGCCAAGCATTCCTCTCATTCTACATTGGGTTAAAAAGTTTGAAGAGACTGGTACAACGCTGGATAAATCAAAATCCGGGCGACCTAGGTCATCAAGAACGGTAGAAAACGTGGAGAATGTTAATCAGTCTGTTCGTGACGACCCGAACCTTTCAATTCGGAAGCGCGCAAGTGCTTTAAATGTGCATAGATCATCATTACATCGCATTATGCACAAAGACCTAAAGCTGCACCCCTACAAAATTCAATTGGTGCAAGAATTAAAGCCCCAAGATGCCAGTCAGAGGCTTAATTTCGTAAATCAGGTGATTGAGCGATTTTCAACGTTTACCAACATTTTGTTTTCGGATGAAGCTCATTTTCATCTTAATGGCCACGTAAATAAGCAGAACTGCCGCTACTGGAGTGCAACGAATCCGAAACGCAAACATCAGAAACCCCTACATTCGCCTAAAGTGACCGTATGGGCTGCGATGTCGGCGCGAGGAATTATCGGCCCTTACTTTTTTGAAGACGAAAGGGGGCGAGCAGTTACAGTGAATTCAGAGCGTTATGTGGAGATGTTAGACAACTTCTTGGTACCTGAACTGCAAAACTTTCCTGGCTATAACCAAAAAACATGGTTCCAACAGGACGGAGCAACTTCACACACGTCCAATATGTCTCTGCCACGTGTTCGTGAAATTTTCTCAGGCAAATTGATCTCCCGGAGAGGTGACATAAATTGGCCTCCACGCAGTCCAGATTTAACCCCTATGGACTTTTTCCTATGGGGTTATCTTAAATCTAAAGTTTACGCCAATAAACCGACTTCACTGGCGCATTTGAAAGAAAATATCCGTCACGAAATGGCAGCCATCCCTGAGTCCACCTGCCGAGACGTCATAAGTAATTTTACTGTTCGATTAAATGAGTGCCGAGAACGCGAGGGTCTACATTTAGACGATATTATTCTTAAGAAATAAAACCCCAAAAAGTGTATTTTAATAATTAATAAACATTTTTTCTATATACGGCTTACTTTGTTTTAATCGATCCACTAAATATAAAATTTCTTTTGAGACACCTTGTATTAATACAAAATACCTTCAAATGGGACAATTTTTGACATAGGGAGTCAAACTCTGTATAATAAGTACTGTTGTGGTTGTACATATATAAATTTTAGTCAATTCCAAAAGAATTTAAATGGTTCCTAATAATTTCTTAACAACATACTTACAAAGAATCTATAGATTATTGTTATTTAAATTTGTGAAACCACCTTTCAATAATTATATTTGACCACTGGTCATTCCAATATAAAAGGCTTAAATATATAATTACAAAAAAATAATTTAAGGCTGCAGAAAGTTCGTTACATTAGCATAACAAAATTATAAACAAAAAACTCCCCAGGAATAAGCGGACACTTTGGTTCCCATGTCTAAACAAAGAACCAAAAACCAGACTGTTTGTTTCATTCAACCATCATGATCCTTCAAAACTGGACCTGTCACTTCTTTGGAACAAATCTAACCCTTATAACACTTTATATAAAGGTTAAAATAAAAGGATGTTAACGGTTAGCTGTTAGCTGAACTGACCCTCTCGGACATATGTTAATTAAGCCAGTACAATATTGTATTTAATTGTCGTGAAAGGGTTGAATTTTAAATAAGGACAGCGTGTTAACCCTACAGGGGGTTATTAGGTCTTAGATTAATGGTCAGGGATGAAATTCGTTGATGCAAGGGTGAAATTAGAGCAAAAAATTGTCATTGTTTTCAAGATCATGGGAAGATTTTCATCAGTGATATAAAGACACATAACTATTAAAATAGGTAATCCAAACTATTCAGGTTCCATTGTCTCATCCTCAAAATTCTTACTGAACTATAGAAGAATCGTGTTTCATCAAAGTAAAGATAAAGGATACGAACACATAGAAGATTGCTAGTTAGAATAAATATTTTACTTAACGTCTTACTTTAAAATGTACCTGTACACGAATAACGCTTGTCGGTACTTGTTGACGCTTGAAATCTGCGCTTTAAGTAAACAGTAATCTAATTTAATGAAACATTACTTACCAGCTTGCAAAACGCTGTCAATGTACAGCTTATAAAAGCTGAGACTTTTTTTATATATTGGTGTTTTGTAGGTATGACCAAAAAACCCTTTAAGCGTCTCGTGTGTTTCCGTAAGTCCGTATGTCAGTTTGTATCTTCGGTAAAAATTGTGACTTAACATAGAATGTTGAAATTTGACATGCTTTTATAACTCTTTGACACACCTATAGGAAAACTATAAAGAGTTCAGGAAAAAAACAGCGGGAAAAATATAAACAAATAAATATTTACTGAAAAAAAAAGCTGTGGCCACCACAGGACCGACCGCCATCACAAAGTACTTGTATAAAATACATTCTAGCAGCAGAGTAGTTATTATTAAGACAATAACGTAATATATTACGTTGATAATTTCATAATGTGTATTTATAATTTACGATAACCATGGAAACGTAACATGCATGCATACAAAAAAAAGTTGTTATTGCTTTTATAGCAACTTTTGTTAAATAATGTTTTTCGAAATGTTTCTCTGTTGTGAAATATTCGCAAAAATCTTAAAACTGACACGAGTAAACTCCCATTTCTAGTTAACCGATTTTTACCAAAAGTTGATCAACTCGTGCTATATTTGTCAAAAGCTTAAATATGAAGTTTCATAAAAATCCTTTTAGCCGAATTTGCTGCACATGTACACAGACCGACAAAGAGACAGACAGACAGAAAGACATGCATCATGCTAAAAATAGTCAAAACGTTATGTAAGGACCTCAATTCGTGGAGATCCATCGAAATCTCGAAATGTCAAAATCGGTATGATCACAATACCTCCCTTATATATGTTGGCGGTCGGTAAAAATATATTTGTTTTTTTATTTAGTACAATATATTGGTCAGCAGTCAGTGTATTCGAGCGTGTCATTTCTCAATACCTAATGAGTGACCATCATTGTTCCACATAGTTTTCTTGCCAATTTTTGTTTTAATTTGTATATAGACCAATTTTAGGATAGAGTCTCAAAAATATATTAAAACGCCCTCTCATATGTATTTTTTGAAATATGGTTATATTCTGTCAGTTTTTTGAATTTTTTCGAAAATTGTAAACGGTAGCTTGTAATGGAGATTATTTTTGTGATCTATTACTCAAAATACATAAATATATCCCTTTTGAAGTAAATCAAAGAGAATAAAAAAAATTGCTCAAAAATCGAAAAAGTAGTAAGAGGTACATACCCCTTATAATTTTTTTCGATTTTTGGCCATTTTTCAATGTTTTGATTCGTATTTATTGTAAAACTTGGGTTACTAAGGCCCCAATTTTTTTCTAGACTAAATAATATGCAAAAATTTTAAAATTCAAACCTAAGTACTTTATATTTTTCTGTTCTTCAGTTAGATTTTTTTTAAATAACAAAAAAAAAAAACAATAAATATTTCACAAATTTTTGTTTTTGTTTGGGGTTGTTTTATAATATGTTTTGAGGCCTTTTAGGCTCTCCGGATTTCAAAAATTCCAACCGCAGGTCCCTATCTCATGTAGTTTTTGAGATACTGTCCAGATACTGTACAGAAAATTTCAAAACTACATGGATCCAAAAGACGTTAACTCAGGAGAGCTTCAATTTTTGATTTGATTTTTATTTCTAATCGTTCAACAACAGAATCATCTCGAGAAAAATTTTACTTAATATTAATCCCTCCATTTTTACTGACCGCCAACATATATAAGGGAGGTATTTTGATCAAATTTTGGTAAAAATCGGTTAACTAGAAATGTGAATTTACTCGTGTCAGTTTTAAGATTTTTGCGAATATTTCACAACAGAGAAATATTTCAAAAAATTTATTTAACAAAAGTTGCTATGAAAAAAATAACTAACAACTTTTATCGCAGACATTTTTTGTTAAATCAGCATAAATTAAACAAGTACTTTGCGATGGCGGTCTCCCTGTGGTGGCCACAGCTGATTAAAAAAAATAAAATAAAAAATAAACTATGATGACTATCTTTGTTTTGTGACAGACAAAAACCCTACAATTTGTTCTGCTTTTATAGTATTTCACAAGTTTAAACTGTACTGCAATATGTAGTACAATAATTTGACCACCAGTTAGCATATTCGAACTTGTCACTTCTCAATGGACCAAATTTTCGTAAACCGTAAAAGATATTAAAAAATAAATAAAAGTAACGGGTGTTTTTTTTAGAGGTATAGAACTTTAAATTGCAATAAAACAACGATGGATTATTCGATTCACATGAATTTTTTTTTATTCGAAAGATAATCTTGTGGCATTACATTAAATCATACCAACAAGACGGCGCAACATGTCACACAGCTCGTGCCACAATCGATATATTGAAAGACACGTTTGGTGACCGCCTAATTTCACGTTTTGGACCTGTGAATTGGCCTCCAAGATCTTGTGATTTAACACCGCTGGACTACTTTCTGTGGGGCTATGTAAAGTCATTGGTCTATGCGGATAAGCCACAAACGCTTGACCATTTGGAAGACAACATTCGCCGTGTTATTGCCGATATACGGCCACAAATGTTGGAAAAAGTCATCGAAAATTGGACGTCCAGATTGGACTACATCCGAGCCAGCCGTGGCGGTCATATGCCAGAAATCATATTTAAAATGTAATGCCACAAGATTATCTTTCGAATAAAAAAAAATTCATGTCAATCGAATAATCCATCGTTGTTTTATTGCAATTTAAAGTTCTATACCTCTAAAAAAAACACCCATTAGTTTCTTTTCAAAAGCTCTATCTAAAAATACCTAACACGACACGTTCCCATTTAAAAAATCAAAGTTTTCCTTGATATCCTTTACTTCCGCTTTATTCCGGAAAATTTCAATACCATCAATCTGCGGATAAACTTTGGTTTTCAAAATTTTTTCCCCAACTTGTTCACACATCGCCTTTTCGAAAAAAATCGTGTTCCATCTTGGTACATATATAGGCAAGGCCGGCTCAGAGGTCGGGACTTCGGGGATTTTTCCCGAGGCCCCGCGCTTTAATGGGGATATTTCTAACAATTATTAGTAGCTAGGACAAGTTTTTGACACCAAATGCATTATTTTCCCGAGGCCCCGCAAAACCCACGGCCGGCACTGTATATAGGCCTTACATACATATATAGGTCGATACTTATATAGGTATACTTGTATAGGTCGGGGTTAGAACTCGGGACATGAAACACATACATATCGGGAGATGAAACAGTCTATATTGTATTCCAAGGTATAAGTTCCCAAAATACCATTAATTTTCATAATTACCTAATCATTTAGTATTCTTAACTACCTGTAATTTATCATTCTATTAAAAATGTTCTTGAAAACGCACGTGTCAAAAAGAAACTTAACCTAACCTAACCTTGAATATTTCTAAACATTTATAACACAGTTGTCAACGACTTCTTTTTATTCTACTAAATATAAAAATGCTAATTTTAAGAATATGAAAAATTATTTAGATTTTATTCTTGTTGGCAACAAATACATTTAAAAATGCTTTTAAATTTAATATAAAGAAGCTGGTATTAATTACTTCAATAATAATTTAAAGAAATAGTTCTGTGGTTGCCAGAATTATATTTTAGGTACCTCTAATTGGCAATACGTCAGGTAAAATAGTGACATTATGCTAATTTTGCTATTATGTAAAGGGGTGTTACTAAAGGACAAAAAAAAACAGATTTATATGCGTGAATATATTAACAAATAAGTACTGCCTTTATGGTTTCAAAACTTTATAGCGGAAATTCTTACATTAACGTTAAAATTGGTTAAGAAACTTCGTGTCATTAAAAAAATCATGGAAAACGCGATGATAATAGGGATGAAAATATCAATCGCAGATATCAATACTTTGTGTCGGTATTGATATCGTTTCCTAGTATCGATACCGGTATTGGTATCGAAAAGGACCGATACTAAGTGGTACGATTACTTTACTAATAAAAAATTTATGTGAAGTGTGAATTTTCACACATTTCAGGGTTTTGCAGGTATTTAAGTGTAAGAAGCCAACATAATACTGGATGTCTAGGTATATTTGTTCTATAATCACATCAAAATCAACAGATTTTTGATTTCAATTTT
The DNA here is from genome assembly GCA_963971575.1 of Liopterus haemorrhoidalis. Taxonomy (NCBI): domain Eukaryota; kingdom Metazoa; phylum Arthropoda; class Insecta; order Coleoptera; family Dytiscidae; genus Liopterus; species Liopterus haemorrhoidalis. Next base: position 36,379,277 of record OZ020619.1, on the reverse strand, counting down.
ATTCGTTATTTGGGTACTAAGAGCTTAGTACTAAGAAAATATATTGATAATTAGCTTTATTTTTTCAACTTCAGAAACGTATTTCTCACTATTAACTATGTGTTATTTGTTTTATAAGTATTTCATTACTATAAATGATTTATTCCTCTTTGATACCTTAAAAACAAAAATCTAAAGTAATTTAAACAATAGGATGATTCACAACGTATAATAGTATAATAAAATAACTGAAATCTACACACTGCACTCTACAGTGTAAAGTGTAGTGTGATGTTCAAAACTCGGTCCTCGGCTGTTAATTTTTTTTATTATATTTTTTATTTAAAAAAAAGAGACATACTCTCTTAGTCATAAATACAAAAAATGCATAACATTATTAGCCATAATTTAGACATGAATTAAAAAAAATATTAATTTTGTCAAAAACACAAAAATTGCAATATTTTTAAAAAACGGAATCGGATCAAAAATTCCCCTGGTACGTGTCCGGCTCAGATCAATGTACATTACTTATGATTTTTTCAGATTTTTAGTTTAACCTCTTTGAGTAGAAGGGGGTTGGACAAGAACTTTTCAGCACATTTTTGACTAAAATCGTGTTAAACAAAACTAATTTAAAAAAAACTACTTTTCGTTCCTTAATCTACGTCCTAATATCTTTCATTTGATATCACACAATACGTTTTTAATTTTTTTTATCTACGACGCAAAAAATTGATATTTCTCGAAGATCTAACAGATTTTTCTATCAACCCTTCTGAGAGATAGGGTGGGAGATAAAAGTTTTTTGACAAATTTCTGGCAAAAATCCCATAATTTCTTTTTTTTCAAAATTAAATATTTGATTGTTGATCCACGGATTAAGATGTTTCGTTTGAGATGTCACTCAAAGTTTTTAAAAAATATTTATTTTTTATTAAATACATAATTGTTGACATTTATCTTGGGATGTGTTTTTTTAACTCTCAGTATTTTTCCTATATGTGGGTCAAAGATTTGTATAAGCATGCCAAATTTCAACTTTCTATTTCAAGCCGCTTAGCTACAATTTGTACTGTACAAACAGACAGGCAAACAGACACATAAGTGGTGTTATAAGGATTTTTGGTGATCATACCTACAAAACCCTAAAAAAGTATTGTGCAGTCAGCGCTGGGATATTGAAATGCATGCTTTTCGCACACTCAAGAAAGTTTGGAAGTCTCAGCTATATTCCATAACTACAAAACAACGTATCTTCCCGGTTACAGGTTTTCACAAACATGTGTCTGCACAAAATCTGCCACATCTTTTAGCCAAATTCAATCTCAAAGGCAGACCTATGAAGTGTAGCAAGCCAAAAGTTAATTGCAACAGAAATATTGACCCGGAAATGGAAGTGGATAGGACACACACTGTGGAAGCCTGACAATAACATCTCCAAATAGTTACTTGAATTGAATCTTCAAGGAGCGCGCATACGAGGTAGACCTGTAATTACCTGGAGCTCAATTTCTCAAGAAATTGGACGTATGGGAAAATCTGAGCCGAAAATTAAGGCCCTTGCAAAAAATAGAACCAGATGGCGATCCTTCGAAGAATCCCTTTGATTCATCCAGGAGCTGTAGGAAACAATATATTACGTAATTTAAATTTTAGTATCGCGTAGTGTTATGAGTTGCAATAAATTATCAAAATAATAATTCATCAATTTGAAATTTGTGCCTAATTACTTAAATTCGCGCGTGACACCTTTCATTTAGTGCTGCTATCTGTAGTAGTTGATTTTGGGCTTAGTGATTGTGGTTTATGTTAAAACTAATTCAGAATTCTTCTTCTTCAAGTGTCATCTCCACTTCGAAGGTTGGCCACTAATATAGCAACCTTGGATGCTACAGTCCTGAAAATATCTATGCTTGACATTTCCAGCCACTCGCTTAAGTTGCGCAACCAGGATATTCGTCGTCTTCTTCTGATTTCGTCCATTATCAACCATAATAAATGGAATTTATTATTACAGCGTTACTTAATATCAAATAACATAGTTCATCGTTAAGATGACTCAGTCACATTACTACACAAATATTACCGATAATAATTATAACTGATACCAATAAATAAAGTCTCAATACCAGGAAAACGTCTTAACAAGAGCAACGAGTACTAAAATACTAGTGTCGAAAGAAAAACATCGATATCCAAGTAGTGTCTATAGTATCGTTTCATCCGTAGGTGTGAGGAATTTGTTTTCAAATCACAAAACAAATTCATGGAGTAGTAAACAGACTTATAATGCGAGTACTAAAAATGGAAATGGGTTGACAAGTGGCGAGACTGCGTCACAGTAGTTGCAACAGAAATATTTGTGAATTAAACCACGAGTTTACTAGGAGCAGAAGTAGACCACCTACCAGATCAATGAACGATATTATGAGTCGGAAATACAGAATGATTTGAAGAAACAATGATACATGTTTTCAATAATGAACGAATTTAGCAGTAGTTGATAATGACGAAGATAGTGTTTCCCAAGTTATTATAATAGCCATACTAAATGCCAATAGAAAAAAACGTATATCTATAGGTAACCCTTTTTAATATTACAGCGCCAAAGTGGTTAAATTGAAACTAACCAAATAGACAATAACAACTTTTTGAAATATTGTAATCTGACATCTAGAAGAAATTTAATTATATTTTTATGTCTTGTTTTGCATGTTTTGTATTTTATTTTCACAAATAATAAAAATGTCTTTTCAATGTCTTGAAAAATATCGATTCCTTGTCTGTTCTACTATGTTTACTGCTTGTCCAACCGTAATTGCACTTTTGGTTCGCTTATGTCTTATATTTGGGAAACACTGGCATATCGTAATCCTTCAATGAAGGACAGAAGAAAGTGAAAGATGTTTAATAAAAGCTATGGAAAGCTGCCAAACTTACAAGTGGTGGTGTTACTCTATCTATACTCTCAGCAAGAGAATTTTCTTTATCAACAATCTAAATTCTATGGTTGGAAAATTAGGAGCATAAATGGTCGTCTATACCAGAAACACAGATGAATACATTTGATTACAATTTTAGATGATCATATGTTACGTATTCTGAATTTCCAAACGACAAATTGACCAACTTTGTGGTACTCTAGCGCCGAAACTGTTGGTTCCACAAAAAAACTAATGAAAGCTAAATTATCGAAAATGTATTCCTCTTTAACTCAATGTAGATATACTTTTTTTGAATTTTGCAATGCAACGGAAATGGCATTTACAAAAAAAAAAAAAATTCACGATTCATGTTTTTTTCGAAGTCCAGGCAAAAGATTTTAGTTGCAAAATGTGACCTCGAAAACAGCAGCTCAAGATCTATTAATCGCATCAATCTTCAAAACATTCTTTCGAAATCTATGTATTTCCTGGATTATTAAACTTTGTGGGATAATTTGTCTTTTTAGAGTTTTGTAGGTATGACCAAAAAACCCTTATACTGTCATTTTGTCGTCTGTCTGTCTGTCTGTTTGGTAAAAATTGTAGCCAAACCGCTAAACCTAGAGAGTTTAAATTTGGCACGCTTATACAACTCTTTGACCCGCACATAGGAAATATACTAAAACATCTAAAAAACATATCTCCCTAAAAATATAAACAAATATGTGCTCATCGAAAAAAAATATTTTTTTTTAAATTCTGAGAAGAGTATCAAATGAAAGCCCTTAGTACGTGGATTAACAATCAAAATTTTATTTTAGCAAATAAATTATTTTGATACGATTTTTGCCAAAATTGTGAAAAAAAAAATTATCCCACACCCTGTAGCTCAGTTGGTTTAAACTAAGAATCTGAAAAAAATCTAAGTAATGTACATTGGTGTGAACCTGAATAGAATAACAGGAATTTTTGATCAGATTATGTTTTCGGAAAATAACGCATTTTTAGTGGTTTTTGGTTGATGATGTACAAAAGTTATAGTTATGCAAAAGCACACTATACTAAAAGGCGTATCCTGGTCTAATGGTTAGCTTGCTCGCTTGCTAAGCAGCAAACTAGCGCTCCCAGAGAGGAAACAATTTCATTATTTGTTTTTTTTTTTCATTTTTATTTTGTTTAATTTATTTTGTCAAAATTCTAGTTATATTTTGGCAAACGTTGCATTTAATTTTTAAGAGCATAAATTTAATAACCAGTTGGAATTGTTGGAATTATATTTTTATTCTATGTGTCATGTATACAAAACCAGAGGAGCATATGACTTAAAACAACCAATGAAAGCCATAGGCATTATTTTCAAAATATTAATGAACCTTGCTATATAAAAAAATACTGCACATATTTAGAAACCTAAATAATGGTATTAGGCATTCGAATTAAAATTAACAAAAAAATATTTTAACATAAAATTTGTTTTTAAAGCTGTCTAATTAACAGACGATAAATTATTTTAAAAATATCGTTCATTTTGCTGTAATTACAACAAAGTAAAATTTGTCCTATACACTCAGCATGCCGCCTTAACTTATTATATACCGCGAAACCCTGCAATGTGTGAAAATTCACACTTCACATCAATTTTTAGCGTCCGCCAACATATACAAGTGTCTCAAAAGAAATTTTATATTTAGTTAGCTTACTGCGTGAACGAAACGTATCCGAGGGGCGCGGGGGTTATGTCAATCGGTAGCCTGGCTCTTAGGAATTCAGTCGCTATGGAGCGTTTCTCGGAAGCAGACCGCGCGTTATGCGTGCGAGAGTTTTACAAAAACGGTGATTCGGCGATTGTAGCGCGTAGAAAATTCTGCAGTATTAGAGGTTTTCGCCACTTAAATGATGCGCCAAGCATTCCTCTCATTCGACATTGGGTTAAAAAGTTTGAAGAGACTGGTACAACGCTGGATAAATCAAAATCCGGGCGACCTAGGTCATCAAGAACGATAAAAAACGTGGAGAATGTTAATCAGTCTGTTCGTGACGACCCGAACCTTTCAATTCGGAAGCGCGCAAGTGCTTTAAATGTGCATAGATCATCATTACATCGCATTATGCACAAATACCTAAAGCTGCACCCCTACAAAATTCAATTGGTGCAAGAATTAAAGCCCCAAGATGCCAGTCAGAGGCTTAATTTCGTAAATCAGGTGATTGAGCGATTTTCAACGTTTACCAACTTTTGTTTTCGGATGAAGCTCATTTTCATTTTAATGGCCACGTAAATAAGCAGAACTGCCGCTACTGGAGTGCAACGAATCCGAAACGCAAACATCAGAAACCCCTACATTCGCCTAAAGTGACCGTATGGGCTGCGATGTCAGCGCGAGGAATTATCGGCCCTTACTTTTTTGAAGACGAAAGGAGGCGTGCAGTTACAGTGAATTCAGAGCGTTATGTGGAGATGTTAGACAACTTCTTGGTACCTGAACTGCAAAACTTTCCTGGCTATAACCAAAGAACATGGTTCCAACAGGACGGAGCAACTTCACACACGTCCATATGCCACGTGTTCGTGAAATTTTCTCAGGCAAATTGATCTCCCGGAGAGGTGACATAAATTGGCCTCCACGCAGTCCAGATTTAACCCCTATGGACTTTTTCCTATGGGGTTATCTTAAATCTAAAGTTTACGCCAATAAACCGACTTCACTGGCGCATTTGAAAGAAAATATCCGTCACGAAATGGCAGCCATCCCTGAGTCCAGCTGCCGAGACGTCATAAGTAATTTTACTGTTCGATTAAATGAGTGCCGAGAACGCGAGGGTCTACATTTAGACGATATTATTTTTAAGAAATAAATCCCCAAAAAGTGTATTTTAATAATTAATAAACATTTTTTCTATATACGGATTACTTTTTTTTTAATCGATCCACTAAATATAAAATTTCTTTTGAGACACCTTGTATAAGGGAGGTATTGTGATCATACCGATTTTGACATTTCGAGATTCCGATGGATCTCCACGAATTGAGGTCCCTACATAACGTTTTGACTATTTTTAGCATAATGTCTGTCGGTCTGTCTGTCTGTCTATCTGTCTTTATTTCATTTCGATTCCTGTGTGATTTTACTTCATTTCTTCGCCTATTTAATAAATTTACTGCACAAGATGTGGATTTATCATAATTTACATATATTATAAGCACATTTACATACTGTAAATTAAAAGATAATTGAACGAAAGTTGGGGAAGAAATATTGCATCATTCAACTTTAAATGGCATTAAAAATATACGTACTTCATTTGTATCTGATAAAAAATAACAACTTAATATTCAAGATATTAATTAATGCATTATTTAGCGTGTGTCGTGCATATGCTGAGCATTAGTAATATTTTAATTTTTATATCTGATTTAAACAATAGAATAGTCCCCCATTTATCAAAGAATAGGATGGAGAGATTTATATCGCATTCAAATTGTTCCTTTATCTGTATAATCTTTAGATCTGTATTGCGCAGTCCATATGCAACAGTACGGGCTCTGTAACCCTTTCATAACTGCCCCTTTTAATTGTCTGATTTTAATTTCATGGTCAAGAGGTGTACATTAAAAGACTTGTTTGAACGTGAATGGCTATTGAAATTTTTGCAACGTACATTCGGAAAAAAAGGATGAGAATTACTATACTTAAAAGGAGTGAAATTTGATCTATTAGAGACCCATTTTTAAGTATTAATTACTTAAAACTGAGTCCACACATGAGTTACTTTATACAGCAATAGAAGTTGACAATTCCATCACTGGAGGATCTCCAATGGAAGTCTAATTTGATCCCTGTGCTCCGTAAACAATCGTAAAATTGTGTTGGATAATTGTTCTCAACCTTTTTGGGATCAAGGAACCCCTGTAATATCCTTTGAAGTTGGCGGGTCCCTTCTAGGAGGTCCATAAAATACAAGGGTTACCTTTTATGTTTTTACAAACGACCACTAGATTGAAATATTGAAATGTGTAATTACTTTATTCGTAATATTTGACATTTATTATTGTGTAATCAGTGACAGTTTATAAATTGGCCGAGGAGTTTATTGACAGTGAGCGTTTAAAAAATGGATATTATTCGTGAAGGTTTTCGTTAGATGATTATTTACGATTTTAGTAAAGGCCTAACTCAACAACAATAGATAGATTCGCTTCGTTCAACTTTTGGTAATGAAGAACCATCAGAAAAGACTGTTTACAATTGGTTTTCAGAATTTCGTCGTGGTCGTGCGTCCATCAGTGATGAATCTCGTGAAGGTCGACCAAAATCGGTTGTGATTCAAAAAAACATCGATGTTGTGCGCAAAATGATTGAAGAAGATCGGCATGTGACTTATTGTGAGATAGAGGCATCCTTTGGCATATCGCAGACTGCAATACATTCGATTTTGCATGAACGTTTAGCTGTGAAAAAGATCTGTTCCCGATGGATTCCGCATAATTTGATCCAAGCTCAAAAAAGGCTCGTGTTAATTGGTGTAAGAGAATGCTAAAAAAATTCGACCTAGGCACTGCAAAATCCGTATACAACATCATTACAGGTGACCAAATTTGTATTTATTCATATGAACCTTTTTATTTTGTCTTTTTATAGTTTATTTGTTTATGTTTGTCTGGTATACGTTAAAGAAAACCCAAACAAATATATAATCGTATCCTCTAGACATGTTTACAATGTTCGCTCTGCTGGCAACATCAGACTACCAAGACTTAGATTGGCTTAATCTAGGAATGGTATTTTTTTGGCAGCCACTTTCTTTAACTACCTACCAGTCTCTTTAAAAAAATTGTCAATTAGATTATTTAAGTTGTAAGTTTTTTTTTTTTCTACCTTTGTTAATTTTATATATATTTCTTTTTCTTTATCTTATCTATCATATTTAATATTGTATTTTCATTTTTCAATGTTATCAAATGTTTTTCTACTTTTGTTCAATGAATTTATCATATATTTACTGACAAATGTAAAAGTCGTAAAATGTCTAGCATGAAATAAATATTATTATTATTATTATTATAAGCAACAAACGAAAATCACAAAAAATGTTCACGAAGCACTTCCAAGAAAATGATCGCTTGTTTTTTCGATTGTACTGGACATGTCACAACCATTCCTTGAGATGATCGAAGAACAGTTAATGCTGAATGGTATAAAACAATTTGATTGCCAGAAGTCATCGACAAAATCAGGAAAAACAACCAAAAACGTGGCATCATTCTTCATCATGACAATGCAAGCTTCCACCCAGCACGTCAAACAATTGATTATTTGAAGGAGAAAAACATCGAATTAATGTCTCATTGCCCGTATTCACCTGATTTATCCCCTAATGACTTTTTTTTATTCCCCAATCTCAAACAAGAAATGCTTGGAGCGATTTTCATCACCTCAAGAAGATGTTGAAGCCTTCGAAAACCATATTTTTGAGATACTAACTTCAGAGTGGAAAAAATGTTTCCAGAATTGGTTTGAACGCATGCAAAAGTATATAAATATAAAGATGAAAAGGTATAGAGAGATAAGGACGGTAGGAATACCTAAATATTTGAAAGGGAGGAGAGGAAAGGCAGAATGTGTAAGGAGGAAGAAGAATCCTTGGAACACCTGACAAAAAGATGTGGAAAAATGACAAAATGGGAGGGAGAGATAAAGCAGCTGTTGAGTGAAGAAGGAAAGGGAGAAAGGTGGGTGAGAGTACTCGAGGAAAGAAGGAAGGAATGCGGAGAGGTAAGACGGAACTGAGAACAGGAAGAAAGAGAGAGGCAAAGGAGGAGGAAAGAAAAGAGGGAAGAGAATAGGAAGAAAGAGAGGAACACCGGAGGAAGAATGTAGAAGAAGAAGAAAGAATGTCATAAAATGTATTATTATTATTATTATGATTATTTTCAATGTTAAAACCTTAAACGCCGCAAGGCTAGGGTAAATAAAGAATTATAAATAAATAATAATACATATATACATCTTAAAGACGAATATTTTAAAAACAATAAAACAGTTTGTACCAAAACAAATTTTTCTTTCTTAGTTTTTGTAAAAACCTAAAAAGTAGGCGTTGTACATATCAAATCTGTGTGAACAGTAACAAAAGGCGAAAATTAAAAAATTGATGTGAAGTGTGAATTTTCACACATTGCAGGGTTTCGCAGGTATATAATAAGTGAAGGCGGCATGCTGAGTGTGTAGGACAAATTTTGCTTTGTAGTAACCACGGCAAAATGAACGATCTTTTTAAAATAATTTATCGTCTGTTAATCTCAGAGATTTAAAAACAAATTTTATGTTAAAATATTTTTTTGTTAATTTTAATTCGAATACCTAATATCATTATTTAGGTTTCTAAATAAGTAGTATTTTTTTCATATAACAAGGTTCATTAAGATTTTGAAAATTGGGCCTATGGCTTTCATTGGTTGTCTTAAATCATACGCTCCGCCCCTCTGGCTTCGTATAAATGACACAGAATGAAAATATAATTCCAATTTGTTATTAAATTTACGCTCTTGAAAATTAAATTCAAAATGTGCTAAAATATAACTAGAATTTTAACAAATTAATTTAAACATAATAAATATGAAAAAAAAAAAAACAAAAAATAAAATTGACTCCACAAGCCAGGAACGAACCTGTGTAGTGAATAACGATCCTGTGCAGTTGTCGAGCAACTGAGCCACTAGACCACCAAACGCTTATCAACTTAGTGTGTTATAAGAGTATAACATGTATGCATCGTCAACCAAAAAACACAAAAAATGCGTTATTTTCCGAAAACATAATCTGATCAAAAATTCCTGTTGTACTATTCCGGTTCACACCAATATACATTACTTAGAATTTTTTCACATTTTTAGTTATAAACCATCTGGGCTACAGGTGTGGGACAAAAATTTTTTTGCACAATTTTGGCAAAAATCGCCTCGAAATAATTTATTTTGCAAAACTTAAATTTTGATCGTTAATCCACGTACTAAGGGCTTTCATTTGATATCCTACTCAGAATTTTAAAAAAATATTTTTTTTTTCGATGAGCACATATTTGTTTATATTTTTAGGGGGATATGGTTTTTAGATGTTTTAGTATTTTTCCTATGTGCGGGTCAAAAAGTTGTACAAGCATACCAAATTTCAACTCTCTAGCTTTAGCCGTTTGGCTACAATTTTTACCGAACAGACAGATAGACAGACAGACAGACAGACAGACAGACAGACAACAAAATGACGGTATAAGGGTTTTTTGGTCATACCTACAAAACCCTAAAAATGGTACGTAGTTTAATTATAGAAAATCTCGGTGTTACAAAAGCAAATTTTAGTCTTCTTCCGGTTAAATATTGTCTAGTAAAAAGTTGAATACTGCTCATTTTCTGAATAGCATCTAATCCAGTGTACGGTACAGCTTTTCTTTGTAATCTTAATTGTACTAGTAACATATGACATTAGTCCTTTATCTCCAGAAATCAGTGATCCTTTTTCTTTATCGCATAGATTTCAAATTAGCTTTCGTCGACAAAATTCGTTTGTGTAGGAGGATTGTCACTCAATAGTTTTTTTGGTTAATTAATGACGTCATTCAAACACTATTATTTTTGGGCAAAACTCCAAATCACATCAGAATGACAAAACTAGTGAAATGTTTTCAATCTTAATGACTTAAGCTTCCTTCCTGTTACTAACCAAGTTGATATTAAAAGCCATTTATCGGTTGATTTTTATCAGAAATTTTATATTTTTAAATAAAGTTGCTCACTCTTGGCGAGAGAAATAAAAAAGATTTAAATAACTTCAGCAATTAATTTTTAAAGTACATTGCGTAAACGAACAAGAATTTTATTTTCGTCTGTTAAAAATACTTTTCCAAGGACCACTTTACCAATGTTACATTAAATGATATGTTCTTGAATTCATCTTGAGCGCATTGATTGCAAAATTCATGAAATTTGCAACTGTATTTTTAGTACTGATCAAATTATCCGGAGTCTTGAGAGATGGCTTTGTCACCTCCTACCAAACAGTAACTACAGTGACATAAATTAAGCAAATACGACGCAACTTAACATGAAAAAGAATACCAGGTCTACAAGTATGAAATGCGGATTTTTTTTTTTTTTAAATAAAACACATTAAACTCAAAAGAACAGTAAAAGTTTATTTATTCAAAGTATGTTCCATTAGAAGTTATACATTTTTCCCATCTTTCAGGCAATTTGTGAATACCTCGCCAGTAGAACTCTTCCCCTTTCCCCGCAAACCATTCATCAAGCCATTCTTTCACATTTTCAGTTGAACAAAAGTGCTGCTCGGCAAGTGCGTGACCCATCGATGCGAACAAGTGGTAATTTGAAGGGGCCAAGTCTGGTGAGTAAGCGGCATGGGGTAGCACTTCCCACTTGAGTGCCTCCAATGTGTTGCAAACTGCTTGTGCCTTATTTGATGGAGCGTTATTGTGAAGAAAGATTACCTTGTGCTGTCTTCTTTCGTATTCTGGTCGTTTTATGAGCAGCGAATGGTTCAATTCGATCAGTTGTTGTTGGTAGCGTTGGGTATTAACTGTTTCACCAGGTTTTAACAATTCATAATAGACCACACCCTTTTGGTCCCACCAAGTACAGAGCATTGTCTTTTTGCCAAAGCTATTTGCAGTTGATGTGGATGGTGAGCCTGGGTTCACCCATGATTTTTTGCGTTTGGGATTTTCAAAATAAATCCATTTTTCATCGCCAGTAATGATACGATGCAAAAAAGACTTTCTTTTGTATCGTGCAAGCAAAATTTCACAAGTGTTTTTGCGTTTTTCCATCTGCCTCTCATTCAATGCATGTGGAACCCATCTGCCGACTTTCTGGATATTACCCATCTCTCGTAGACGATTGGAAACAGCTTATTGACTAACGCCTCACTGCTCTGCTAGTTGTTTTTGTGATTGACTATCGTCTTCCTGTAGCAATGTTTCCAATTTTGTATCTTCATATTTTTTTAGAGGTTTTCCATGTTCTTTGTCTGTAAGATCAAAGTCACCACCAAGGTATATTGTCCAAGGTCTGGTGAGTATGGAGGATGATGAAGAAGTTCCAACTCCAATTCCTGTAGTTTTACCACAGTCATTAGTGCAGTGTGTGGTCTAGCGTTATCATGCAATAAGATAGGAGTCGATCTGTTGACCAATCTAGGCTGTTTTTCTTTAAGTTTTTGCATCATTTCGTCCAATTGCATTATTTTTCTGCTGTGATCGATGAGCCAAGTTTTTTGTTTTTTTTGTTTTTAAGTTACCTGTACGAAATTTGGCGAACCAATTTGATATTGTGTGCTGCGTAGCAACACTAGAGCCAAATACACTATTATGTTTCGCGCGGTGTGCGTTGCTGTAGTTCCACGTAAGAACTCATACTTCATAATAGTGCGAATTTCCGACCATTCCATTTTCAACAAAATTAATTTCTTTTATCATCATCAGGCCCATAACCAGTGAATTTTAAAATAAATTGTTAGATCAGTTTCTTTTATTTAATGCTTGTTTTACTAGAGTCTGTGGTTTAGACTTTTCAAATATAGATTTTGTTAGTTTTTATGACACATCTACTTTATATAATGTATTTTTAGATTTTACTTATCGTTTCGTTTCGTCTAACACTTGAGTTAACGCGCAGTCTTCATTTCAAATAAAAGACTGCTTTAATTTAATTAAATTTATTTAGTTAATAAATAAATTTACTCTTTAGTTCCTGTTTTAAAATAAACTTATATAATTAATTTAAGATATGATAATTTACCAACCGTATTTATTAAATTAAGTAATATTGTTATTACAAAATGATTCTTTTTATGTTATTATACTTTTATTAATAGTTAAAATGAGTACCTGTTTATACAGGGATAATAGGACCAGCCGAAAAGTCACAATGACCACGTTGCTTTTATATCTATGGGCGGCGGTCTAGAAATAGATAACCTACCTTCTCTGTCCCTTATAGGTCTATCTACGCATTAGGATCCTATTATTTATTTATTTATGGAGTGACAACACAACACCTTCCCTCTGAAAACCAGGCTGTCTACTAGGTATACTTGAAAGTACAACATGACACTACGACTGAAAGTGAAATATTTTTAATTATCTTTATTTTTATTAGATAGATCCATTAGATAGAGTAAAGATGCGAAAGAATTTATATCAAAATGGAGGGCACTTTGAACACATGTAAATAAAAATACTATACTTTCAAATCGTAACAGAGAATACTGTTTAACAGTATATACCGCAAATATAATATAAGAGTGTAACCAGACTATGACTGGTCGTCTAGAAACGACGAACTTACCTTCTCTATCCCGTATACGCATATCTAGGCATTGGGATTCTATTATTTATTTTTATTTTTATTATTAATTATGCTTATTTTGGATGGTATCCATAAATGTAATCATTCGTTTTTAAAGACTGCGAGGTGTTGATTTAATTTCGTTAAGATCTATGATTTATAGGGTAACCAGACAACTGGGGCCATAAGACAATTCGGGCCGTTCACAATTGGGGCTTTTCACAACTGGGGCCACTAACAATTGGGGAGATGGACAATTCGGGCCGTACACAATTGGGGCTTTTCACAATTGGGACTATTAGCAATTCGGGCCATTAACAAATCGGGCCGTTCACAATTGGGGCTTTTGACAACTGGGGCCATAACTATAAGTGCTAGAGTCTTCTTTTGTTTAAAATAAAAAATAATTATTTTACGAGTTGGATTAAGTAAATTTGCATGTTCTTTTGAAAAAAAATATTTTAATGGTTTGCTTAAGTACATTTTGGTGCTAATTAGAATAAATTTAAAAAAAATATTTTAAAGGTTGGCTTAAGTAAATTTAAGTGTTCTTTTGAATAAATAGATAAAAAATGTATTACTATTACAACTATGAAAAAAAACAGTTATTTTTTGTTTGACTATTTGATTTTCCTAGTTTTTTTCTTTTATGTATGATAGTATTTTTTTGTACATAGGTATTTTATGTTATCGTATATCTGTATGTATATATCGTATATCGGTATGTTATGTATATCTCGTTTATATAAAACGGGCAAAATTTTCTAGATAAACATAATAAAAATTAAAAATTGATAATACCTATCATGTTTCTAATGTTACTAAATTTGCCCCAGTTGTCAAAAGCCCCAATTGTGAACGGCCCGATTTGTTAATGGCCCGAATTGCTAATAGTCCCAATTGTGAAAAGCCCCAATTGTGTATGGCCCGAATTGTCCATCGCCCCAGTTGTTAATGGCCCCAGTTGTGAAAAGCCTCAATTGTTTACGGGCCGTATTGCCTTACGGCCCCAGTTGTCATGGAACCGTTATAGAAATCACCCGGGTGACACTGGCATGTAATGACCTTGGCTCGAGTTTTAGTTTTGTGGTATATTGGTAGATGGCAGAAGATTGCAAAATAAATTACGAATACACCCGAATTTAAACGATCAGAAACTTCGTGTTCTAGCTGTAGATCGGCCGCCATTAGCTGTCAAACACATGACAGTTGGTGTTGAAGTAATACGCATTTAAGCTTGTTAATTTTCAAATACATGGTTCAAATAATAGAGTTTTATTTCCAATTTTGGTCATCTTATACTGTATTTGATACATACATTGTACATCTCGGGAAGACGGACAAAAATTGATTTTTTGCGGATATTGTCTTATAATGATCTGAAATGTGTAGAAACCAAATATGAGGCCGAAAAAATAAAAAAACAGGTATAGCCTCCAATTTTATTAATACAGTTTTTGTAATTAGTAATTATAATGTTGTGTTTAAAATAATATTTAATGTTGTGTATAATTTTGTGTTTCAAAAATAAATAGCTTACACCTTTTATTTAGATTTATTTATTTAAATTCCTTATTTATATGTTATATTAATGTATATGGATTATTAAATATATATGTATTTCTTTTTTAATTGTAAAACTTTTGATAATATAAATAATAAAATATATTTAATACAATAATAATGGTAATTATGAAAGTTAATCAGATAGTAAAATTTAAATTTGGCGGTTGTTGTTGTTTAGTTCATTGGTATATTCCTAGAGGGAACGTACTATTTTTTTTTGCTGCCAGTGTCCGTTCTTAATATATTGTGTTCTGTGATAGAAATTTTTAGGTTAAGACACATGCTTACTGCGCATGCGTCAATTATAAATTAACGTAAGAGTTTAAAGCTTGCAATATCTTAACTTTAATTTATAAGTATAAGTATTAATTAAGGTTGTGAACGCTAACGTACAGTTACGTATAACAAACATTTACATTAATTTTAAGTACTAATTCTAATTTCTAATAATGACGTTGTGAATGCAGCATATCCAGTATGGGTTTAAACAAATTTGATATGGACACTATTTGCAATGCTTTTCAAGCATGTGGACCAGCTCCTTAACGTATACAAATACATTTGAAGGACGTTTGATCAATATACAAATGACGTAGCTTTTAATTAGTTTACAAAGAGATTTTATTTGAAGGCGCATTAAATTTATTTGCGGTTTAAATGTGTAAGTATCAGATGTAGTTTGACGTATATGCTTTTAATTTATCTATAATGTTTCACTTATTGCAATATACTTAGGTATTTTTGAACATGCTCCAATGTTTGGATTTTAAATAAAAATAATTTGACTTTGTCTAGAGTCTAGAACGTACACTATTAAACTTTCGATTATTTGTTCCCAGATTTATTGGAATGACTAATGAAAGTTATTTTAATAAGTGGGTGTTGGAATGTGGAAGTTGTCGAAATTAATGAAAAATATTTTATAGAAATATTCGCATAAAATTTGTCATCGTTATTTTTGACATTTTTAAACATTTGCCACATATAATAATCTTTTACAACAAACTAAATACACATGATGAGAATGAAAGAGGACACAACAACAGAGCCTAATTTATAAGACTTATGCACAAGGGTTACCTTTTATGTTTCTACAAACGACCACTAGATGGCAATATTGAAATGTGTCATTACTATATTTGTAAAATTTGGCATTTGTTATTGTGATATCAGTGGCAGCTTATAAAATGCCGAGTAGTTTGTTTGAAAGTGAGTATTTAAAAAAAACAAGTTTGTGAAAAAATGGATATTACTCGTGAAGGGTTTCGTTGGATGATTTTTTACGATTTTAGTATGGGCCTAACTCAACAACAATACATAGATTCGCTTTGTTCAACTTTTGGTAATGAAGCACCATCAGAAAAGACTGTTTACAATTGGTCTGCAGAGTTTCATCGTGGTCGTGCGTCCGTCAGTGATGAATCTCGTGAAGGTAAACCAAAATCGGTTGTGATTCTAAAAAACATCTATGCTGTGCGCAAAATTATTGAAGAAGATCGGGATGTGACTTACCGTGAGATAGAGGCATCCTTTGGCATATCGCAGACAGCAATACATTCGATTTTGCATGAACATTTAGCTGTGGAAAAGATCTTTTCCTGATGGATTCCGCATAATTTGATCCTTGAAGATCCATAAAATACGATGGTTACCTTTTATGTTTTTACAAACGACCACTAGATGGCAATGAAATGTGTCATTACTATATTCGTAAAATTTGACATTTTTTATTATGAAATCAGTGGCATAATTTGACCGAAGCTCAAAAAAGGCTCGTGTTGATTGGTGTAAGGAAATGCTAAAAAAATTCAACCTAGGCACAGCAAAATCCGTGTACATCATTATGCGACGATACTTGGATTTATACATATGATCCAAGATGAACCGAAACCCACAAAAGTTGTTCGTTCACGAAGCACTACCAAGAAAATTATCGCCTGTTTTTTCGGTTGTTCTGGACATGTCGCAACCATTCCCTTAGTAGATCGGAGAACAATTAATGCTGAATGGTATACAACAATTTGATTGCTAGAAGTCATAGACAAAATCAGGAAAAACAACCAAAAACCTCTTTCTGGATCATGACAATGCAAGCTCCCACACAGCACGTCAAACAATTGATTATTTGAAGGAGAAAAACATGGAATTAATGTCTCATTGCCCGTATTCACCTGATTTATCCCCTTTTTGTTCCTCAATCTCAAACAAAAAATGCGTGGACAGCGATTTTCATCACCTCAAGAAGCTGTTGAAGCCTTCGAAAACCATGTTTTTGAGATACCAACTTCAGAGTGGAAAAAATGTTTCGAGAATTGGTTTGAACGCATGCAAAAGTGTATAAATCTTAAAGGCGAATATTTTGAAAAACAATAAAACAGTTTGTTACAAAAAAATTCTTTCTTAGTTTTTATAAAAACTTAAAAGGTAGCCCTTGTATGCCTAAATCTCGTTTGTTTTTTTTTGGATCACATGATTAAGTGTGCCATTTAATAAGAAAACCAATTTCAATATTTCAAAAATTGCATATAGAATTTCTTTTATAGGGGTATTGTAAATGAAAAAACATTTACAATTCAGTTTTGTAAGAACTTTTTTCTGTGATTCTGGGAGGAAGAGATAAAGGAATTGATTAGTGAGGTACGCAAAGGAGAAGGATGGGCGAGAGAACTGGAGGCAAGAAGGAAGGAGATAGGAGAGAGAAGCCGGAAGGAGAATAGGAAGAAAGAGAGGGACACTGGAAGAAAAAGAAAGAAGTGAAATAAAAAAATTATTTTTTTTTGAGGAGGGCAAACCTATTTTCTTGAAACGGGCATACGTTCAATTACAAGAAAAATGTATCCCTTAAATACCAGTTTGATTTTTGGAGGGGGGGTCAAGCTTTTGAGCTCCCCTGGTTGCGCCCCTACTGTCCACATTGCGTTTTGTTGGAAACCTATTATTGTTAAGACCAAATAGATTAAAGTTTTCCACATTCCTATTATTTACATCCCTTTGTGAAAGTAACAGTGCAAAACAAAATATAAAATCCTATTCATACACATTTTCATTGCAATAAAATATCTTAATAACGTCTGCATTGACCACAAATTCTAGTCATAATAATTAGAAATCAAATATATAGCCAATAGACGTACCCATAAGAGCATAATCGGGAAATCTTAATGTAAATTGAGCATATAAACAACAGCTATGTTTCTTTTTAATCTAAAAAAAACTAATGTCATTTCTAAAGTATCCACAATAATTGTATAGGCGCTGATGTTGGATTTGTGCCAATTGGTGCATTCTGAAGATCACGACCGAGAGATCCCGAAGTGTAGGCGGGGAAAATTTGGTATGTTTGTAGCAATACAACATCGTAATATGACGTTTAATTTATTTCACATATTTGTCTGCTTCTTATAAATTTTACTTTTTAATATATCTTAGCTATATGTTTTATAAATAGATTAAGACAGCAGGATTAAGTCCACAAACTACGACCAGGGGTCTGAATCCGGATAAAAAGATGATTTCGTTCGGCACGCTATCATCAGTTATTTGTAAAAAAATATATGTAAATGCTATTCCAAACGTTTAGGCGGAACTAAATGGGAATTTCGTTCTTTTAGGTTGCCACAAGAAGGGACCTTGCTTGGGTTATTTCATTTTTTTCGTTGGAATGTCAAAATTTAAAATTCCAACAGTGAAACCATGGAAACTAATGACATGTGTCAAAAATAAAATAACTTTTTTTTTTAAGTTTAATGACAGAAAAATAAATAAATAGAAAATTTGTATTAAGAATGACAAAAAATATAAAGAAAATGACATTTTAAAATGATATTAACCTTAACCAAAAAATGTTTATTCTAAGTATGATTTACAAAGCTTAAACAAAACAGGCAAAAAGCACGATTCAAACGATGAAAGTAACTAGATTGCAAAATCTAGTTCCGTCTAATCGTTTGGAATAGCCTATATATAAGACAGCAAGAATTAAAAAACAATCAGAAATAAAAAAAATAAAAAACAAATATAATTTTATAACTTCAGTGAAAAAACGCTTTATGAATGAGAATATTTTTTCTACGACTGTCTGCAATTAGAAAACAAAATAGAAATTGATGTATACATAAATTTTTCTACAGCTGTCTCTAATTAAAAAACCTAGACAAAACTAAAATTTGAGATTTTTCGAGTTAAAATCACGAAATAATTTTAATTGTTTTCAATGCAATGAAATGGTTCTGTAGGTCCCATGAGCTCGTGTAAACCCGTGGAGTTAGTGGTGTAGCCCCCATTAGCCGATGTATTATGCTTATAGAAAACGTGTAAAAATGAAACGCTTATCAGACTTTTTTAACACTTTTATCATTTATAAACACGATGTGCATTTTATGCACAAAAACAAGTGAAATATAATAGTTATTTTTAATAGTCGTAGAAAAGGGTATGAATACTCGATAAGTTTCACTAATTTTATTTTTTACTCTCTCAATCCCATTTCTAACACCGTTCCCAATACTACACTGGCAAGCAAAAATAAAAACAGACTGGATATACAAAGGCCTTTCTGGAATATTTGTTGAATCTGAACCAGTCTGCAATGTCAACATCGAAGGTTTTAGGAGACCAGTGCCTTCTAGAGTTGTTTCTGAGAAGCAGAATCTTGTAGACCACAGTTTACATCAGAAAAAGATAGAAACAACCAGTTTATCGTCTCTGCATCTCTTCGAAATCTCTTCGAATAGCTTTCAACGAGTGAACAGTTCGAAGGAGACTCGCGAAAAGCAATCTGAGATTAACCCAAAGAGGACCTATACAGAGCCCCATTTGACGGCACCTCATAGACAGATGTGACTTCGATTTGGCCGTGAACACGCGGCGTGGCGTTTGGAAGAATGGAGCTTAGTTTTATACTCCAAAGAAAGCAGAATGTGCTTACATGACAGCGACTGAAAAGGACGAGTCTACAGGATACCTGGAGAGCACTATGTCTAACAAATCCGCTACGACGGAGGTTCCTGTTTTATGTGGGCTAGAATCTCACTTGAGGAGAAAACTAATCTTTTTGTCATTAACAGCGGCTTGATACGTCCGCGATATTTCAATTGATCATGTTGTTGCATACGCAAAGTTTGTCGGTGACAACTTCATGTTCGATTTTTTACTCGCCAGTAGAGTATTTCGACATTTGTGACATAGTCAAGAATTTGTCACAAACTAAACTTAAAATAAAGGAATTAGTCTCTCTAGGATAGAACATGCGCTTTACAATTTTAGAGGAAACAGTTAAAGATAACAGTTTGCCGATGAATGGAAATAAATAATCCTCGGTCATTCATCAAAGGAACTCCTTTCTTGAACGACTTTTCACCTATAAAATTTTATACGTCTATGAAACTACTTCTTAATCATATGAGTAGTTGTTCTAGCTACCGAATACGCGAATGATGATATGTGACAATAGTTATATGTTTATTTTGACATTAACAACACAAAGCGCTGATAAAAAAGATTTACGAAAATCATTAAAATACTTGAATTTTATTGTGTTTTATATATAAAGGTACTTTTAATAGCTTTTAGTATTGGCCGTACAACTCACTCTCTGTAAGGCTGTCGTTTTCATCTTAATATTCATTCATTGATAGTCTAATAACGGGTGTTTTTTTTAGAGGTATAGAACTTTAAGTTGGCATTACTGTTCAAGATGGCGACCGATTTAACAGCTGTCAAGTGATTTATTCTCAGTTTGGTTTGGCAATTCATCATGAATAGACTCACGCCTGAACAACGCTTGCAAATAGTGCAATTTTATTTCGAAAATAATGGTTCTGTGCGGAATACGTATCGCGCACTACGTCCATTTTATCGTCGACAAAATCGTCCATCAGAGCAGTTAATTCGATTAACCATGGAACGTTTTCGCACCACGTTTACTCTTATTGATAACTCGCATCCCCAGAGACGCCGTACGGTGCGTACAGAAGAAGCTATTGGTACTGTAGAGCGTAGCATTGAGGAAGACCCGAATGAGTCCATCCGCCATCGAGCACAGGAATTGGATCTGTGTCCATCCACTTTATGGACAGCCATGATGTCCAGGAGCTGTGGTTCCAACAAGACGGCGCAACATGTCACACAGCTCGTGCCACAATCGATTTATTGAAAGACACGTTTGGTGACCGCCTAATTTCACGTTTTGGACCTGTGAATTGGCCTCCAAGATCTTGTGATTTAACACCGCTGGACTACTTTCTGTGGGGCTATGTAAAGTCATTGGTCTATGCGGATAAGCCACAAACGCTTGACCATTTGGAAGACAACATTCGCCGTGTTATTGCCGATATACGGCCACAAATGTTGGAAAAAGTCATCGAAAATTGGACGTCCAGATTGGACTACATCCGAGCCAGCCGTGGCGGTCATATGCCAGAAATCATATTTAAAATGTAATGCCACAAGATTATCTTTCGAATAAAAAAAAATTCATGTCAATCGAATAATCCATCGTTGTTTTATTGCAATTTAAAGTTCTATACCTCTAAAAAAAACACCCTTTACATATAATTTAATGTCGACAAATTAACTTTGTGAAAATGTTGTACATTCAATAATGGTTGAAATAAAAAACATTGTAAATTTTCACTATTTTTATTTATTAACTGCTCACTAGTTTCGGCTTTCGTCATTTTCAAAGCAATGAAATAAGATACAAACATTACAACTTCAATATTATTTACAGGTAAGATTTTAATAAGGTTAAACCAATAAGAGGGGAGGTAGGGTCTCATTAAGGGTTTTTCCTTGTTTGTTCAATTTCATAATCTCGTGCGCTTCCAATAAACTTAATTTTGGGCCTTTTGGTTGTGAATGAATAACATCTGGCTTGAAAGTTGAAAAAACATACTGGACAAGAGGTATACCTACCTGTTAAAAACTTCCTTATTATTGACTAACAGAAAAAACAATGAATCTTTTCAATTAGATGAATAGTTGAGTTACAGGGAGACACCCTAAAACTAAAATCTACATATACTTCCCTTATTATTGACTTAACAGCAAAATCTCGAGTAAAAATAAACAGCAACATTACTATGGTCGAACAACAGCCGCTCTGGATTGTCTTCATCAAATAATTTTAATATTTTTGACTCCAAAACTTCATTAAGTATGGTAATATAACAAGCAGAATAGTGCGTCCCACGCATAAAGAGATTTCGCTTAAGCCGTTGGCCAGTGCACCCTCAGATCATGATGCTACCACCACTAAATTTGACCGTAGGGATGATGCTGTCAGGATGAAAAGCTTCACCCGGCCTACGTCTTACAAAGATGACTCCAGGTTATCGAAAAAGCTGATCCACAAAATAAGAAAACAAACCTTAATTTTCTAAATTTAAATTAAATTTTACATTGTTAGTGCAATAATTGCTTAGAAATTTATTTTTCTGTTAAATTCGTAAGTACAATAAACCATTACAACGCGTACTTCTATATTGGACTCATCCGATTAAATGATTTTCGCTCATCCATCAGGTGTCCAATTTAAATGTATTTTGGCCCACTCAAGGCGAAGTTTTTTGTGTCGCTCGGTCAACAGGTGTTTTCGGCGAGCTCTTCTTCCATGCAAATTAGATTCCACTACATGTCTTCCAATTGTTCTAGAAGAAAATTTAACTTTTCTATGCTCCCATAGATCACCAACCAAATCTTTTGACGATATTGAGCGTTTACGAGGAGCACTTCTCTTTATAAAACGATCATCTCTGGAAGTGGTTGCACGTTTTCTTCCGGTTTTTTGTCTGTTTTCATAAGTATCAGTCTCTTGGAACCTTTTGATGATAATTTGCACGGCTTTTCTTAAACGCTCCCTTATTTTTTAATTTTCACATGCGACTGTCCTTGTGAATGGAGCAATACAATTTGACTCCTTTCTACCACAGTGAGTTCACGTTTTTTAGGCATAATTTAATTAAATATATTCATTTGAACTCAATAAAACATTAAAAAGATAGTGTTCACTTCAAATGCATGTGTAATAATGATCTAAGCTCTAGGTTTTTTATTTTTTTGTAAACAAAACGTAACAGATCTGAACCTATATTTATTTGTATTTCAAGATTTATCGTAACTCTGTTTACATTTTCGGTTATCTGATTAAACATACGTCTTTTAGAATGTGTCAATGATATTTTAAAAAGATTTTGTCAAATATATGAAAGTTACAACGTACATAAATTTAGATGTTATATTATAACTGCATGGGTGCTCCATACATTTGTCCAAGGCTGTATTTATTTATTTATTTATGGGTAGACCTACATATAAAAGAAGTATCGCACATATTAATTACTTAACATTAAAAATATATACAAGAGAATTGTTTAGAATAAACGATTATTTTGTGTTCTCCTTGAAATTGAAATATTTCACTTATCATTTGCGTTACAGTAAAAATATGCATTACAAAAACCGTACAAAGTACGAGTACTCCAGCTAGTAAGTAACCAAGTTGATACTTGTAGGTTTCTGAGTAAATTTTTGAAGCATATTGCCAGTAATTTTGTACGCCAAACGCGCTCATTGAAACATTAAATTTTATTGTAAATTCGTTCAACAATTCTTAATATTTTAATAACAAAATAATACAATTATTTTTATGGTAAATATTCTTAGGTTGTTCTTATCCCAATCACGCGCCATATCTCCCATAACCCATCAACCATTTATGATTAGAATTGTCATTAAAAAGTGTAAAATTACCATAGGAACACTTTGTTAAATTCTTTATCCATACATAACATTCTTCCAAAGATGAAAAGTGCAAAAATACTGTTAGTTTACAGTTGTAAGCAGTTTTAAGTATAATTTTTATTCTTCTAGCATCTCTGATATGATGTGGCATGTTGTGGTCTCCTAGTTTGCCCACACATTTCTGGGAAGTATCTCATTGCGACAGTAGTCAATTTATTTTTATGTTTTTCGCACATACCTCACATTTTCTTCCTTAACAGACAAAACTAAACACACAAGTGTATAATATAAGATTTAGATATTTGTTTTTGGAAAAAATAGGTTCCAGCAATTATAAACTAATATATTTTTAGGGTTTTGTAGGTATGACTACAAGAAAATCCTTATAACGTCACTCATGCGTCTGTCTGTCTGTACGGTAGAAATTGTAGCCAAACGGCTTAACATAGAAAGTTGAAATTTGGCATGCTTATATAACTATTTGACCCACAAGAAAAATACTGAGAGTTAAAAAAAAACGCATCCCGAGATAAATATAAACAATTATGTATTTAATAAAAAAATATATATTTTTTTTACATTTTGAGTGGCATACCAAGTGAAACCTCTTAATGTGTGGATCAACAAGCACATTTTTATTTTGAAAAATCTTTTTTTTTGTGGGATTTTTGCCAAAAATATATCAAAAAACTTTTGTCCCCCACCCTATCTCTCAGATGGGTTGACAAAAATCTGAAAAAATCTCCATAATGTATATTGATGGGAACCGGAATAGTTTAACATGATTTTTTGATCAGGTTAGTTTTTCGAATTATATCGATTTTTATGTGACGTTGAAAAAAAATTTTTTTTTTTTTTTAAATTTATTTTGTGGTTTCAAAAGGAAGCTCTTAAAACGTATATTGAAGAACAAAAGGTAGTTTTGTAAAATTCGTTTCATTAAACACGATTTTATCCAAAAATGTTCTCGCCACTTTTTATTCAAATTAAAATTTTTTTTTCAAAAAAAAAATTTTTTTTCAATTAAAATTTGAAAAAATTGAAAATAATGTACATTGATCTAAGCCAGAAACGTACTAGATGAATTTTTGATCAGATTTCGGTTTTGGAAAATATTGTAGTTTTTGTGTTTTTGAGAAAAAAATATTATTTATTTAATTCATGGCTAAATTATGGCTAATATGGATTTTTTGTATTTATTACTAAGGTAGAGTATATCTTTTTATTTATATTAAAAATATAATAGAAAATTGTTGACAAATGAGAACGAATCGCTTTCTTCTCGAACTCGATCATTAGGCGTGCCGAAAAAAATCGCTAGGTTTTTTTTAATTTATATTTTCTATTTGCATAATATTGTTAGTACTCAAATATCGAATAAAAATTATTATCAAAAATCTGTTAATTTTGATGTGATTATAGAAAAACAATTTTCTTAGACATCCAGCATTTAATTCTTACACTTATAAATACCTACAAAACCCTGAAATGTGTGAAAATTCACAATTCACATCATTTTTTTTTTATTTATAATAAAAAAGTGAGGTAGTGTGAATTTTAACACTTTTCAGAGTTTTGTAGGTATTTAATAAGTGTAAAAAGTCAACAGAATGCTGGATTAACGCCACAAAAAAATTGATATTTTTTGAAAAACTGATCTAATCAATAATTCTTGTTGAGCTATTCCAGTTCTCGTCAATGTACATTATGTTTTTTTTTTCAAATTTATAGTTGGTTAATTTTTGGAGCACAGCAACGATGGCTATTAGCGATTTATAAATTTATAAATGAACCCCTCTGAGAAATATGGTGAGGGACAAGAGTTTTTCGACAAAAACTTTTGTCGAAAATACTATTAAAATATTTTATTTTTCAAAAATAAAAAT
The DNA here is from genome assembly GCA_963971575.1 of Liopterus haemorrhoidalis. Lineage (NCBI taxonomy): Eukaryota > Metazoa > Arthropoda > Insecta > Coleoptera > Dytiscidae > Liopterus > Liopterus haemorrhoidalis. The sequence goes on along the minus strand of OZ020619.1, from coordinate 36,353,817 downwards.
TTATTAGTTAATTCAGGCATCAATAGGTTTTATTTGATACCGCACTCAAATTTTTTAAACAGCATTTAAGTTTACATGAAACAGAAGTTTGTTTGATATTTTTTCCGCGATATTTTTTTTTAACCGTCTTTAGTTTTCCTATATGTGAATCAAAGAATTGTACAAGATACTTTGGTTAATAGCCATTTTATTGCAAATATTCTTTGGCAAAAGAAGCGTTAGTCGGAGAAGAACTTCATGGCTAAAGATCAAAGAAGAGCAAAGGCAAAATAGACCTGGGACTTGAGCACCTAGAAGAAGAACCTTTTAGCACAGGACTTGAAGTAATGATAAGAAGTCAGTACCATAAAGCTACTCGAAGGAGATAAAACAAAATTCCTAATATCCGTGGATGGTACGGTAAAACACTTGAAGGAGAAGTTCTTTCTCTAAAAATATTTTCTTCAAAACGGCTTAAAAAATCTGTTTTTCGCCGTATTTCTCTCGCTCTCTTTGTTTAGCTTTGTGTCTTTCTGTCTCCATCTCTTATTGTCTTCATTTTTCTTTTATCTGTATTTTCCTTCTCTCTTCCTCTCTCTTTCTTTCTCTCTCTATCCACTCAACGCGTATTTACATCGAATATGAATACTGTGTTAATTGAGCATTCTTGTTTTCTTTTTTACAATTTCTTTTGATTTCAGTTAATTGGTCATTTTATTTACACATTTTCAGTTATATTTAACATTTTACTTGGCAAATCTCCACTACTCTACAAAAATGATTCATTATGAGTTAAAATTAATTCTGAAATTAAAATATTTATTAATTTGTCATTCAGCCAAATTCTGACTTTCTCATAAGAAATTGAATCATTTTCTAAAACGTTAGAATTATTTTAACATGGAACGGCAAATATATTACTCGTTCCTTTTCCCTTACAAAATCAATGTTCATTTCACAAAAAAGTCGTCTAAAACTTAATCTGAAATTCCGTCTTAATTCCGATGATCATCAGCACAAGTCACGACCTATTCTGCTATCGTACGTCGATAACCGCATCCAACAATGCGAACGTTCGCGAGTAATGAATTAATTCTGATTGTTGTCGGCGAGGTATTGTCGCTATGACGTCTACACCATCACAGGCGTACGTCACTGCATAATACTAGGGCACATAACATAAGAATTAAACCTGTTGTTAGATATTTAATAATTAAACACAAAAATCATGTTCATTAAGTAGAACTTTATTTATTCATCCCATTTACAGCACAAATACTAGCGGCAGATGTTCAAAGGCGTACGGTAAAAGAATCTATGTTGCATATAGCTAGCAGCTAGTTCTTATTATTTTATCAGCACTAATTAATAAAACCAATTAGTAGGAGATTGCCCCTTAATAAAAATTAATGCGCCAATCGAGTGGCCGAGCGCATTGAGTCGTGCGGTTTAGACTGGTGGAATATACAGTCTGCACTGGGCGGTCGGTGGTTCGAGCCTCCTTCGTTGGTGATATTATTCTGGCGAGAATAATATGTTTACATTACTCCCATTTTCACAATCATTCACCCCTCATCCAGGTGTAGGAGCTCGCCCCCTGGCATTGGCGATTAGCCTCGTTGCAGAAATAGGCCGATGTACAATAAATAAATATATATATATATATTTTTTTAATTAATGCTTCGTTTTGCGGATGACATTGCGGTGTTAGCAACGAGTGAAAAAGAATTGACAGCAATATTGGCTAATATATATTAATATTGGCGGAAATGGAGAACACATTTAATACCCAATACGGGTGATCATCATCATCATTCATCACCCTTTCTTGTCCACTGCTGAACGTAGGCCTCCCCAAGCTTTTTCCATTCGGAACGATCTTGTGCTACTGATTTCCAGTTTCCCGCAACTCTCTTTACGTCATCCGTCCACCTAGTTGGGGGTCTTCCTCTGCTTCTGTTTGTATCTCTGGGTCTCCAATCTAGGATCTTTGTCCATCTGTCATCTTGAATTCCAGCCACATGTCCAGCCCAGTTCCATTTAAGACGAGCAATTCTTTCGATGACGTCACATACTTTTGTTTGTTCTCGAATCCACTGATTTGTTTTTCGATCAGCTAGACTAATTCCTAGTATTGATCTCACCATCGATGTTTGGGCCACTCTTAATTTTTGTCGACTAGTTGAAATAACAACACAAGTTTAATTTAAACACCTATACCTACCTCCAGCTTAGTTCTTCACATCAATTAATTACAACACTGGCGGTGAATATGGACCTAACAAACCATTATTGTTATTATTATTATTATTGCCGACCAGCATGCCCTGCGTTGCTAAGGTCTCGAATTCGAATCTTGTTCAGGCATGGAATTTTTATTACGAAAAAATAGAATTATCCTGGCTAATTACCTAAGTAACAAACCACCACAAACGTTAAATAAAAAAAATATATATATATTATTATTATTGAAACCACTCCAATGAACATTTGCAGAGATGTCTTTTAATATTTGGCGCGTTTAGAGAACGCAACTTTTGGGTGTGCTGACTTCCAGATCGCAGTATTTCGCTTGCTGTTCGTTTGAAGATTTGGCAACACTTGTCAAATCACAAAGTAAACATGTTCATTGATTCTCAGCAGTCGCGTTCACTAAACGCACCCATTGTCAGTCAACATACTCAACAGTTGCCAACAGCTGCGCTTGCTAAATGCACCTATTGATAATTAATACTAGTGCGCAAAATATTTTCGTCGATTTATACGAGGTCTTTAAAATAAGTAACAGGACTGATTTTTTTAATTTTTTTATTCGTTTAGAATTACAATTCAATATTGTCTTCCTCAAAATAACTTCCTTAGGAGGCCACACAGCGCTGGAGACGGTTCTTCCAATCCTCATAGCAGTGCTGGAACTCGGATACTGGAATAGCTTTCAGTTGGTCGATTGTGAACGGTTGAATGTTTTCGAGTGTCCCAAAATGACGTCCCTTGAGGTGATTTTTCAATCTTGGGAAGAGGAAAAAGTCACAAGGACTCAAGTCAGGCGAATAAGGAGGCTGAGGAGCCACAGGAATGTTTTTACTGACCAAAAGACCAAAGATTTTTCTCATCCCCAATTCATTGGACAAAATCGGATGAACGGTAGTGTGTCAAATTCAACTATTCCCCGATCGTTCTGTCAACCGACGATCTGAAAGCACAAGATCCCGGATACTGTCGACATTTTCATCGGTTCTTGAAGATGAAGACCTTCCGCTGCGTGATTCATCTTCAATCAACTCTCTTCCTTCTGAAAATGCCTAAAGCACCAAAAAACCTGGGTCCTTGACAATACAATGTCTCCGTAGACCTGCTGAAGTTTTGCAAAAGTTTACGTTGCACTGTGTCCAAGTCTGAAGCAAAACCTGATAGCACACCGTTGCTCGAAATGAATGTCACTCATTTTTAGAACGCACTAGAAAAAACTGTTTCACGAGAAAAATCGTTACGGACAACAAAATAACTCTAGCGTGTTCAAACTCGTACTGATGGCGTATCGCATGTTCACCTGCCGCCATTCCAAGTCCCGCGTCTCTAATGTTGCCAGATCAAACTCTATGTTGCCAGTCCGGTTAATTAATTTACACACCTCGTGTAATATTATGATGAATCTGGCACATCATCTCACTGCAACAATGCTTACAGGGACCCCAAACTCAAAAGTGTATCTTTACAGATGTATTAAAAGGATATGTTCTTAAAAATTAAAATGCATTTAATTCGTGGGTGTTGAGCTGTAGAATACGCCACTGACGTCAGTGTGTCGGGTAACGTAGTGGGTTAGAGGATGTAGGGAGGGATGGAGTGAGGTAAGGCGACGGACAACGGCGCTTGGTCCTTGTAATCAAGTAGTTCATTAGTCACCGAGGAAAAAGAGCGATCGCTTTGCGTTGCAAGGGGCTCTTCTAATTAAACACTGTCGGACGCTGCTCGCCCGTCGTGACGTATTTAATCTAGCGCCGCTTATTAAGATGTCCGTTGAGGTCTGGTCACTCTGTAAATATCAGGTGGGATCGAGCTACTTCGCCTTCACCATCGCCATCGCCTCTAGCTACGACTTATTTATCAAATGCCCTTCTTGAAATATTGACTGTAATTATTAATATTCATTTTAGTAGAAGCATGCATCTATTATTAATAATTTAATTAGATTTAAAGTTTCTATCTTATAATTGCTTCTATGGAATATTACCCAAACTTTCATAAACTAATTTTAATTATGCATGATGTAAATTATAACAATTGTATTCGTGAGCTCGCCTTAAATAAAAACAATAACTGTTCTTAGAATTGTCAGAATATTAATTCAAAAACGAATTAGTATCGCCATCATTGCAATGAAAGCATTAAGGCTGCGTATAACCCATGGTGGTTACTAGTTTCTTATACAAAACTAACAATCTGAAATAAAATTAGTATCAACCTATACATCAAGTTTTGCACCGAATTTGTATCTATCTAATATGATAGTTTTAATTGTAGAAACATTTATAGTAAAAATATTATCGCTCAATAACTTCAAAAATAGACATCAGCGATATTGTTCTGTAATTTTTTAAATCTATTTGTGGGTTTCGAATAACTTTTATATTTATATAGTTTTGTGTAGAAATGTTCAAATAATACGTCAATTTTTTTTTCGCCTTGATTACTTATAGTTTAGAGCCTTCGTCGAAAAATATTATACTTAAAGATAATAAAATGCCACTTGGTACACGTATTCTTCACGAAAAATAAATCATTTTTACCCGTTACACCAATTTTGAAAACCGCGGCAGATTCAAGAGAGCGGCAAAAATAAATTACCAAGTACAATAACTATAAGTAATTTTCACAATACAACAAAATAGCTACAATCATATTTGTAGAATGAAGCTTTAGGTATAATTTGCCGCATCGTACGCAAATATGCGTCGATTGGTTTACAAGATGGCGTCTATAATGCAATTTGCTTATTTACAACTACCTAACAGTTTTTTCTACAATTAAAAATATCCTATTAGATAGATAAAAATTCGCTGCAAATTTTGATATATAGATTGTTATTAATTTTACTTCCGATTATTAGTTTTGTATAAGAAACTATTGAGGACTATAGGGTTGTGCGCCGCCTTAAATTGGAATCCGCAGAGTAACGAAGAGTTGGAAAATGTTAGTTAGTTACAATTTTTGGCGCACAGTAACTATGGCGCCTAACACAGCCTATCTAAATGAATTACAATCCAATATTGTCTCCCTCAAAATAACTTCCTTCGGAAGCCACATAGCGCTGGTGACGGTTCTATCAATCCTCATAGCAGTGCTGGAACTCGGATACTGGAATAGCTTTCAGCTGGTCGCTTGCGGACGTTTGAATGTTTTGGAGTGTCCTAAAATGACGTCTCTTGAAGTGATTTTTCAATCTTGGGAAGAGGAAAAATTCAAAAGTCCATGGTGTAGCCTCCATTAGCCAATATATTATGCTTATGGAAAGTGCGAAATAATTAACGTACAAATTAGAAACTTACATGAACTGAAACAAAAAATTTATAAGACAAAAATCAGTTTTTTGCTCGTATCTAGTGACCTGCGCACTTTTCTGGAGAACCAAATACATCTTTAAAGTGGCCAACTTATGCGTCAACTTTGCCCCAACTTAACCGACTTCGTATCTCGTACGGTTCACGAGATTCCAATGTTTAGGATCGAAAAATGGGAAGCCTGTATAAAAATTGATGAATAAATATTCTTTGTAAATTAAAAAATTGCACGAACTTTTTGATCACTTCTCGTATATCGATAAGATTTATTAATTCTAAATACTTTTAGACTGGTTTTATTGAAATGTTGATACAACAGTTGAACAACTAGATGGATACTGAACTTAATAACAATTATTATTGTTTATAAAACTTTTTTTGTTTGTAAAATTAATAACTCGGAAAACGATAAAAAAATAAAAAATAGGAAATGCTATATATCAACCTCACCCATAAGACAAATTGCGAATATATAAAATATTTTCAACTTCAAAAGTAATGATTAGTCGTGACAGTAATTATAGGTAATACACTATATTAATAAAACTATAAAATTAAACATAAAATTAGTATATTTTCAAATCAAACCATTCCTAATATCTTACAATTATAGAATTTTTAAAATGTTTGACACGTTAATTGTAGCTTTCGCCATGTTCGTCGTGCATACTATATTCTATATAATGATAGTTCTGTCTTCAAAATTTACACTCTGATAGTCACTGAGGAGGAAGTCCAACCAGAACATTGCCTCCTGCACAAACAAACACAGTTTTATTAAATGTCATTTTTGGGAAACAATGAACAATAAAATGTATAGAATTTTAGAATAATTGTAGTTTACTATGAGATTTTTTAATTTGTTTAAAATTGTGTGAATACATTTCAAAATATACATACATATTTGTGTAACAGTGGCGTACTGTCCGCATGTACAGGGTGTGCACTGCAAACCTTAAATATTTTTTTGATTTGTTCCCTAAAATATTTTATGATCCGCACATACGAAGTGCGTAAATTAAGTAGATGGATTGGCAACATAGCTTTTAATCTGGCAACTTTTGAGACGATGTGATACGCCTGCAGTACGAGTTTGAATTCGCTATAATTTTGTTGTCCATAGCGATTTTTTTCGTGAAACATTTTTTTCTAGTGCTTTCTAAAAATGAGTGACATTCATTTCGAGCAACGGTGTGCTATCAGGTTTTGCTTCAGACTTAGGCACAGTGCACCGGAAACTTTTGCAAAACTTTAGCAGGCCTACGGAGACAGTGTTTTGTCAAGGACCCAGGTTTTTTTGGTGGTTTAAGTCATTTTTAGAAGGAAGAGAGTTGATTGAAGATGAATCCAGCAGTGGAAGGCCTTCATCTTCACGAACCGATGAAAATGTCAACAGAATCTGGGATCTTGTGCGTTCAGATCGTCGGTTGGCAGTCAGAATGATCGGGGTAGAGTTGAATTTGACTTACACTACCGTTCAAAAGATTTTGACAAATGAATTGGGGATGTAGCAATGCGCCTTGTCACACCACAATTTCAATAAACGAGTTTTTGGCCAGTAATAACATTCCTTGTGACTCCTCAGCCTCCTTATTCGCCTAACTTTGCCTTTTAGTAAAACTAATTCTGCCTATAATTCACCAATTAATCGCATTTCTTTACATGTAAATAGTTTAACTGAATATGACAACTTGTCCTGATATTTTTTCCACCAGTTTTATTACCTTTAAGAAAAATATCATTAGTATACTACAAAATTTTAACTAAAACTTAAATAATATTCTGTATTATCTATGTTAAAATTATTCTACAGATAATTTAATTTTGTTTTTTTTTTTCTTTTGATACTGTGTATGGTAAATAACTTTTATTGGGCTTGTGCCTGTTGTGTGGCCAAAATTAAATAAATAAATAAATAAACTTGAGGCCTTGTGACTTTTTCCTCTTCCCAAGATTGAAAAATCATCTCAAGAGACGTCATTTTAGGGCACTCGAAAACATTCAAACGTTCGTAACCGAATAGCTGAAAGCTATTCCAGTATCCGAGTTCCAGCACTGCTATGAGGATTGGAAGAACCGTCTCTAGCGCTGTGTGACTTTCCAAGGAAGTTATTTTGAGGGAGATAATATTGAATTGTAATTCTATTCGAATAAAAAAATCAGTCCGGTTACTTAATTTACCTCGTATATGTCAATTTTATTTTATTTTTTCTAGTTGCAGATGTTGAAAAAGTATTGTATGAAACTAATGCATAAAGGGTCCTTTTTCACTTTGGGATTGCTGGGATTGCGCCTAAAGCTCGTGCAGTCAAACTTTCTATTCGTGAAAAAAAAATTCTGAAAGTGCGTAACTGAATAAATAACTAATACATTTTAAAACGTTTCAACTACATTTAGACATACTAAACATGTATAAATATAATTGCAAAGCCATTACTAACAAAACTCATCATCACAAAAATTTGTAACATATCTGTATAATAAATAATTCAGATGATATGGCCTTGACCCTAAAATACAGGAGAAAATTGAGAAAAACTTGGTAGAAAATATAATGTGTTAATCATCTTTCTAATTAAAGAGAGCGCTATTCTTCAGTAGGGCTTCATTAAAGGTCGATCCAAAAATAAACGTTATTTATTTCATTAGATACAACCCTGAGAGGAAAGGAAGTTTTGGTTGGAAACCATAAAATTACTGTGGAATGCCATTCATTGTTGTCATTCATTGTGCAGCGAGGTATGTACTATGCAACTCGGATGCACTATTTGGCTCAACTAATATAAACTTGCTCGTAATATATAAATGTAAACGTCACATTTGATTAAATAAAACCAAAGGTGGTTTTCATTAACTAATACATTATTAAATATGTTTAAATATTGAATATGTTTACAATTCATCATCGTTATATTCACCATAAATATATCCATACATTTTAAAGTGATTTTTCCTCCAGTATTTTCTTTTAGTGTTTCCGCTTTAATGGTTGTTCAGTAACAGCGATTTTCTCTTCTTGCTTCCAACTTACTAGGCCCTCTGATATTCTCAATCGGTGTTTTACAGCTACTCCCTTTGTATCATCAGACCATCTTTCAACCTAAGCTGGTTTTGCCCTATCTGGGACGTCAATGAACAATATTTATTGCCCACCTTACATCTGTTCTTCTGATGATATCTCCATTCCAGTTCCACTTTTGTCTTGCAATGTACAATATCTGTAACTCTTTTTATCGTGTCTAAGTATTAGGTTTCCTATTCCGCAGGGTTGTTCTCATCATTCTGCACTCTATAGCCTTTTGGCATACTGCTAGTTCATTTAGGGTTTTCAGTGTGAGATATCGTTTGAGGGTGCGTATCTAACCCATAAGAGAAAACGGGCAGTACAGAGAAAAAAATTTGGCATTCAGCTTGTGGGGGAATTTTTGATTATGGAGGATATGGAGAAAGAAGACTGAAGATTTTATTAAAAGCTACCAATTCTAAGCTAATGTTTCTATTTATTTCCGCATCCTAGTTCGTTTAGGGGTGTGATTTGTTTATTTGGGAAATGGGGTGAGGTGACCGTTAAGTCTCATTAATAATAATAATTATTATTATTATTATTTATTAACAGCCTTGCTGTCCTTTAAAACTTTTTTTGTAGATGAGGTGGGGAGAGGAGGGCGCCGTTTTAACTATTGCACGAGGCCACCTCTGCCTTCCAGAGTCTTCCGGAGTTATCTATTGTTGCATAATGGCTTCTTCATCCAGAGCCAGAGCATTCTTTAAGAGCTCTTTACAGTGATCCTAATCTGTATTTCGCCTTTCTGTGTCTTGTTGCCTTTTATATTTCAGGATTTGAAATCAAAAACAATTATTTATCAACAAAATTGGCTTTATTGTTTTTCAAAATATTCTCCATGGAGATCAAAACCCTTTTGCATGCATTGAACCAATTTTCGAAGCACTTTTTCCACTCCAATTCAGGCATTTTCCACTCCGATTGTCAAATTATGTGGGATCCAACGCGTCTTTTTGACGGCCAAATGTTCATGCAATAGTGAATGTATGCTGCTCCCACTAATGCCTAAGGATACCTCAATCTCACAATAAGTCACATGACGATTTTGCAGTATCAGTTCACGCACAACATCAATGTTTTCCGGAACAACAACCGATTTTGGACGACCTTCACGAAATTCGTCCTTAAGCGAACTACAGCCACGATTGAAGTCGGCAAGCCATCGATAAACAGTAGTCCTTGATGGTGCTTCATCGCCAAAAGTCGAATTAAGTTCATCGATGCACTGTTATTGGGTTATTCCACGTCGAAAGATGTAAAAATAATCGCTCGAAAATGTTTACGATTTAATTCCATTTTTAGCCTAGATGATTTTTTTCAAGTTACTGTAAACAACACAAATACCACTCGTACGTCAAAATTTTCTTAGTACGTATGACAAAATATCAAACTTTATGATAGAAGCGTCAGTTGGCAGATGGCAGCACAAGTTTAGCGCAATCCCGAAATACAGTCTATTCCAAACGATTAGGCGGAACTAACCGGACTTTCATTTTTGTAAGTTGTCATTAGCTATTTTTTATATATTGAAGTTGGCTTTTCCTGAACAAAAGGATCAAAAGCTTCAATCAATTGGTAAAAATAACTAGAATTGAAAATCTAGCCGCCTAAACCAAAGGAAAAGACTTAATAAGAGGCAACCCTCGTATTCGAAAATTTGTATTAAAAATGAAGAGATATGGAAAAATCTGTTGGAAGAATGCATATGGAATCTCAATTTAGAATGGCAGTTCGTCATATTATTAGTAAAATCCCAATAGAAGAAGGAAAACTTGCGTTATCAAGTGTCAAGATGTGTGGAATGTTAAAAATTAACGTAAATGATATAGTTGTACTACGTACGAGAAGCTTCCGTATACGCTAATAGGACGTATACGCTAATGCCAATCGATAAATGTCGTATGCATCAAATCTGCCGTACGACGACCACGTAATTCAAAATATATGTCTGGTAGCGCAAGAGTTAAACGGTATTAGAAAAAGGCAATTCTAGTTCTGTTTATTTTAAGTCATAATAACGAATTGTGAAGATAACTCTGTCTGTTTTATGGGATTAAAAATCATCTTTTCTTGAAGTAGCCATGCTTAGTCTAACTTTAATTCCCCCCATGAGTTGCGACCGTGGTTGGTTCGCCTGCAGCGCTGCCTTTGTCTCGTTACATATAATAATAAGGTCAATTATCCTGTTTTCAGTGTAATTATTTAAACATTAATTTCACAGTGTAAGTAGAGATTTAAAATGAACGCTCCCACGTCATGCTAAACTATCATGTCCGCCTTATTAAGATCATGTTAAGATTGTTCTAAGTGAATACACGGTAAATTAAGAGGTAAAAAATATGTCTCGGTACGTAATTAGGGGAACCAGATGGTTGGTAATTAATGTTATTGTGTTTGTTTCTACCGTCTTTCGTTTTGTAATTTCTGTCATTTGTACTGTGTAGGTCGCCACTATACTAGCGGACTGTTGCTGACTTCCGTTTTTAATTATGAAATACTGGGAAATTTCTACTACTTACATTACAAAATGTTTTATGTTTTACAGGGAAATATTTCTAGTTCTCAATAAAGTTTTAGATTAAATGTGTGAAATTGTTCTACCATGAAACATACTTCACGATATTAAAGCTCTAATCTTCTCTCCTGTTTGCACTTGTCAAAATATTGGCAACTTGAGATCGTTCATGAATCAACCCTTCCTCGTCATCTATTTTAATACTGTCACATTGACTAAGCATTGGTCTTTGCTTTGGTGCTTGTTCTGGTTACCTTAAAATCGCTCTTCTGACGATCTAGTCTCCGGCAACTGGTCTCGCCAATGCGCATGGAGTTGAAACATTTAATAGTTAAAGCTGAATCGACACCTGAGCTGACTGAACAGTATCGAAAGATGAAAATTGTGGAGTGGTGACGGGGATATGAAATTGCTTCCCTGTGCTCCATCTTACTTGGCAATAGAGAATGTTCGTTAATGAACGATCCAGCTCACTGAGCCGGATTATATTTGTTTGATCTTCCTATTTTAAGAAATATTCTTCTTCTTCTGGTGCCCTATCTACTTACCGAATGTTGGCGATCAATCTGGCTATCATAGTTTTACTGACGGCAGTGCGAAATAGCTCTATTGAAGACAGCCTTTACCACTGTCGTAAATTTTTGAACCACGAAGTCTTTCTTCTATCTGGCTCTCTACTGAATTCGATTTTAACCTGCATGACAAGTTGGAGCAGCTAATATTTATTTGAGTTCCTCATAATGTACCCTAGGTATTCCACCTTCCTGATCTTGAAGTTCTTTAAAACTTCAACTTCTTTTTGCATCTTCCTGAGAATTTCGGTATTTGTGAAAAAATATACAATTTTTGGATTTATTTTCTTTACGAGGATGACCATCAGGGAATCGAGGAGCCTGGAAACGTATTTTTCACTCACTGATGCTTAGCTACCCAGAAGTACGAGGCTAAATAGGCCAAGGCGGCCAAGGAGGCCAAAGATGCCAAGGATGCCAAGGAAACCACCCTGAAATACGTATATCATCCTGTTGGGACTCTTTTATATCTATTTTAGCGCCGGAGGCAAAAATTAAAAAGCTATTTATGTGGCGAAAATAATTTGTACATTTGTACACAAAAAGTAATTTAAAAAAATTATAAAAGAAAAATATATATCGTCGTCAATATTGACATCATTATAGACCGGGAGCTCATGACATTTTTGGTCTCCGATTGCATACAGCATTCCTTTTGGAGGAGAGAATATTTACCCTGTGGCAACAAAACAGGGATGGTACTAAACCCCTGCACGCTTACCGGTCATAGGGGAAAATGCATTTCCGCTTGCACAAAATTTTTGTGTTTTTCTCTGATTTAATATTGCTTGCCCTTTTGTCAAAAGAAAGTTATAACAAATTTAAAGTCTTTTAATTATAGGCATGCTGTATGAAAACGCGGAAAATCATATTTTTTTATTACAAGATCACATGACCGTTTGAGCCCTTTGGGACCCTCCGAATCGCATGCATATATTTAAAAGACTTTAAATTTGTTATAACTTTCTTTTGACAAAAGGGCAAGCAATATTAAATCAGAGAAAAGCACAAAAATTTTGTGTTTAAGTGGAAATGCAATTTTCCCTATGACCGGAAAGTGTGCAGGGGTTTAGTACCATCCCTTTTTTGTTGTCACAGGGTAAATATTGTCTCCTCCAAAAGGCATGCTGTATGAAATCGGAGACCAAAAACTGTCATGAGCTCCCGGTCTATTATGAAAGCCTTCACAAGATGCAATCAGCCGAATTGGGTATCTATTTTTTTTTAATAAACGGTATTGAAGATGTTGAGCTTGACCAGCGTTTTCAAAACTGTGCGCCGCGGTGCCCTGAGGCCCCTCAGCTGGGGTACAGGGGCGCCGCGAAAATTTTCCAATATTCATCCAACTGCGTTTGTTAAACCAATGGTTTGTCTTAGCGCGCCGCGGAAAAAATCTGATACAGACACGTAAAATATGTGGTTCGTCTGGATGATTTTTTTTTTCTTTATGCAATAGATCAGTGTTTCTCAACAGGTGGTCCCCAGAAAAAAATTGAATGGTCCGCGAAAGTTTTTATATGTGTTTTTTGCAGCTTTTTTTTTTATTTTTATGCACATTTTATATGTAAATAATTTGTATTTTGTTTATATTCTGTAAACTTTCTGAGATTTTCTACAAATAAAATAAGTAAATTTAGTAGCACTTTAAATATATTTGTTTTCTTGCAAAAAGTGAACCAACAATTATTATTAGTGATCCGCGTTAGAAAATTTATATTATACTGGTCCGCGGTGCGTTTTTGGCTGAGAAACACTGCTTTATGGTGTTATTTGGATTGCATCGTGAAACTTAAGCAAATACGGTGAATTTTCAAGAACGTCGAATTTGCGAAAATATTATATTCATTGTTGCATTTAAGAAATAATCTCCAAAATTAAAATATAATTTGAATAAAAGAATTCTTGACCGTATTTTATAGATAAATATATATATATTTTCTTGGGTTTCGGTCGATAATTAAAAGCAAATTTAGTCAAATATTTAATATAAAATATAATATTTATTTAGCATTCAAACCATTGAAATGCAGGCTAAAGTTGGAAGCAATGGCTTTTTTATAAGAAAAATCCTTGCCTCCAACTTAAGGGAACCAACTCCAACTCGAAAAGAACCAACTTAATTTTCAATACCATTTTTATTTCCATTTATTGAGTGTCAGTAAGCTAAAAATTAACGACTTTGGAATTGTGAAATTCGAACTATCTTAAAATTAGTTCATTTATTCAAATAATCAGGTTATTTTTAATTCTGTTTTTGTTTGCCAACACATTAAATGCGTAATGAACATTTCCAGAAAAGATAGATTAACAGAAAATTTTCTTAGAAATTAATTTTGGCAAACAAATTATTAAGCAACATTTGCGAAATTCCACTTTCAGCTATATAAAATATCAGTGAAAAAGAAACAAATATTTCACATGAGTTTGCTAATACGTTGCCATACGTATAATCTATTCATAATGTTTCCTCATCTGGGATGACATTGTTGTTGTTAGCCAGGAAATATGACATAGTAAAATAAAATAAAATAAAGTAAAATAAAATAATTCTAATAATTTTAATTCTAAAATATCATTCATCAGACATTCTATGAGAAAAATTAGTTTAACAAACTAGGGCCGGTTTCTGAAAGCTTAGCTGAGTTTAATCTTTTAGTTAAACTCGGTTACAATATAACAATCCCATAAGTAACCATAGCAATTATTTTCTAACTATTTGGTTATAGTTAACTAGACTTTCAGAAACCGGCCGAACTTTCAGAAAATTGTCAGTGTTTAGTGTTGAATTGACGAAATTTTTTTAGTACCCAACTTAACAAAAACACATCATGGCCTACTCAGACGAGGGAACATCGGATTATATGTATGTGCTGTCTAGATTAGTTAAGGTAAACTATTCATTTCTTTTCTATAGAAACTATGCGATCCAAATGCAAACGTCTTACCGCGTTCCAACCTAAATTCTATGGTTGATAATTAATTTAACAAATCAAATTCAACTAGATGTCAATTTTTTTTTAGTTAACATTTTATCACCTTCATCATCAACCATGGCTCAACAACCCTTTATGTGTATTGATCTTATCTACCGTATTTTTCGGACCATAAGACGCACCTTTTTACACAGAAAAATGGTCCGAAGATACAGGTGCGTTGTTTCAAAAGTGTGCGATATTAGTGTGGAATCAATTCGGAGCGCATAAAAAAGAATCAACCAAGAAAATATAATAAAACTGAATACAGATTTAGTAATTTCTGGAGGCCTTACAAGTCAACGACAACCCTTGGGTCGATTAATAAACCATTTAATAATTTTATGCGGGAAAAGTGGAACAAACGAATGGTAAAGCCAAATCGCGTTGTTACAGCTACGAATGAAACGGACGACAATTTCAAAAGTACGTGGGTAAAAAAATCATGGTAAGCTGTAAAAGAAAAGACGATTATAAAGTCTTTTAAGAAATTCGGTATAAGCAACGCATTGGATAGTATCGAAGATGACTTGGTTTTTGAAGAGATTGACTACAATAGTTCAGACGAAAATAATAGGAACAATGACGTTAACGAGGCGAGTGATAGTACAGAAAGTGAAGATGAACAGAATGTTGCTGGTACCAGTTATTGTAATAATAAATATTCTTTCTGAAAATTGTCTCATAAATTTGGGGTGCGTCTTATCTTCCGGTGCGTCTTATGGTCCGAAAAATACGGTAAAAGTATTTTTTATCCAGTTTTATTCTGAGCTAGCATTCTCCACTCTATTACATTTAATATTTTTAGGTCTCTCTCAACCTGACTAGTGATACTTATGCCTAGGGTGACCATTCGTCCCGCTTTTTGCGGGAATGTCCCGCATTTTGATTGGACGGTCCGCATTAAGATGCGTCCCGCAAAAGTCCCACATTCTAACATTTGGGAGGCGAGGACCTTTTTTTTTGCTCTTCACTTATCTTTGGGAAGTGACGACCTTTTTTTGCTCCGTCCCGCATTGCCTTCTTAAGAAAATGGTCACCCTACTTATGCCTAGTTACATAAAACTTTTTTTTAAATTTGGGAGGTGAGGACCTTTTTTTTGCTCTTCACTAGGATTTGGGAGGTGAGAACCTTTTTTTTGCTCTTCACTTGGATTTGGGAGGTGAGGACCTTTTTTTTGCTCTTCACTTGGATTTGGGAGGTGAGGACCTTTTTTTTTTGCTCTTCACTTATCTTTGGGAAGTGACGACCTTTTTTTGCTCCGTCCCGCATTGCCTTCTTAAGAAAATGGTCACCCTACTTATGCCTAGTTACATAAAACTCTTAAAACTAGATATATAAGCTAAAACTAGATATAAAACACAAAATTACTTAACAACGCAATGCGTTGGAATTTATAAAGGTTTAAAACTTTTATGCAACTGGTCAATAGATCTCCTACCTATTATGATATATGTTCTTCCATGTGAGACAGGTATGCGACAGGTATGCTTTTCAGCCACTAATATTGCAAGACAAGGGATATGACCGAAGAGGACCTGTACAACGTTCGAGCGTGGAATGAGCTTCGTCCGATATTATTCACTGAGTCTACTAGGCATCTGTTTGTGAGCTGCCAACTTACATTCAAATTTATGTACTCTATTGACTTATTTTGACAATACTGACCCTTTTATTATTTATTGTATCGACAATATGATTGAAAAATTTAATAAACGTGGTAGCTGCTAAGGATGCTGTTGATATTTTATTTTGGTAATGCAGATCTACTAGATTTGAGTATTTCCTAGATGTTGTTGGTCTTTTGTCACAAGTTTCTGATTAAAAATAGAGAATAAAACCCACTAGTACGTTCCCCAATTAAGAGCCAATCATAGACAAGTATCGAAACAAAAGGAATTCAGCGATAGCTTAATTGGGACAAGCGTGATAAAGTAAAGCCACAGTAAACACACTGTCCTCCTATGTTCTTCTTACCCCACCACATCCCTCGTCCTGATAATTAACTACGGTCACATCTCGGACGCAGGGTGCTGCAATAGTGTATGTGTACGTGTTTATAAAAGTATTATGTGAATGTGTATGTGTGAATGTGTATACGTGTATATATATATAAGAGTACCAAGTATATATGTGTTTGTGGATGTGTTGATGTATATATGTATGTATGTGTGGTTGATTGTCTGTGTGTTTGTACAGACATAACGCTAGAACGTGCCGGAAAAAAATCTAATTGTAGATCATCAGATTGCAATCATTGCAATTATTATATCATGTGTTTATTTAGGATTAGATGCGTAAATATTTTTCATAAAACACCAAAAATTAATTAAATGCTAGAAATTATTTACCCAAGAAAATTAACAACCTTTTTTATTAATCTTTATTTTAAGAAGCTTCCATTCTATACTCTGCTCAAAATCAAGAAATAGTAATCATGCAATGTTCACGTCATAATTTTGTCGAACCCTCGTTGGTCGTTGGCTGTTGTGCAGTCTAATTTATTCGTTAGTCAATAAGGTAGCGAATTATAATAATAATTTTTAACGTGATTTTATTACTGTTTCTGCATTTCGAATATGGTATAACCATCTTCATCCACTGATCCACTAGTGCAGGGGTTGGCAGAGAGCGGCTCGGGAGCCGCATGCGGCTCTTTGAGGTCATTTGTGTGGCTCTAAATAAAATTGATTAGGAATAAAATTTAGAAAATATTCAAAAAGTCATGTATTAAAACAAAATTCTGAAGCATATAGCATCTTAAAAGCATCAGAAATGATAAAATTAGAGCCAACACCAAGAAATATGTTATCTTCACAGATTCCCACAGCTCAGTTCAAGCACTTCTGGATATTTTCCCAACATCTGCCATCCACCAGACTACGCAACAAAATTTTCACCAGGCCATCTCATCAGGAAAAGCTGTCAATAGTATGGGTACCATCGCATGTAGGACTGTCAGGGAACGATCAGGCAGATTAAGCAGCCAAAGATGCCACAAACCTACCACCAATTACTCTCCCAATATGCCTGAAGATATAAAATCTCAAATAAAAAAAAAAAACTTGGATTGGAATCTAGAATGGGAAAATACCAGCAACAATAAGTTGAGAAGAATAAAACCCGACACCAAGCAATGGCCCAATCCCTTCAGCCGTAACGAATAAGTGGCCATCACAAGGTTACGAATCGGTCACACAAACTTTTCACACCAACATCTTTTTGAGCGACAAGAATAACCCCTCTGTGTGACACTCCTGTCACCATCGACCACTTGTTTCGATGTTGGAATTTATCCTTACACAGACAGAAATATAATATAAGCGACGACCCAAAAGTAGCCCTAGGAAACATTGAGATATCTTTTTGAATTTCTAAAAAATTCTCAATTATTCAGTGAAATATGAGTGTTAAATTGTGCATTAAATCAAACATTCTATAAATGTTATGAATCTGAATCATGTCTTCTTTTCCAAATTGATGTTAAAATGTAAACAAATGTACCTAGGCACTAATGACCTTAACAGTTGATGTGCCTCATTTTCTTCTATAAAAAAAGAAAACAAAATTATGGCTTTTTAAAATGTTTTGAGATAAAAGGTGAATTTGGCTCTTTGGCTTCAAAAATTTGCCGACCCCTGCACTAATATACAAGGTGTCTCAAAAGAAATTTTATATTTATTTAGCTTACTGCGTGAACGCAACGTAATTAGGGGCGCGGGGGTTATGTCAATCGGTAGCCTGGCTCTTGGGAATTTAGTCGCTATGGAGCGTTTCTCGGGAGCAGACCGCGCGTTATGCGTGCGAGAGTTTTACAAAAACGGTGATACGGCGACTGTAGCGCGTAGAAAATTCTGCAGTATTCGAGGTTTTCGCCACTTAAATGATGCGCCAAGCATTCCTCTCATTCGACATTGGGTTAAAAAGTTTGAAGAGACTGGTACAACGCTGGATAAATCAAAATCCGGGCGACCTAGGTCATCAAGAACGGTAGAAAACGTGGAGAATGTTAATCAGGTTCGTGACGACCCGAACCTTTCAATTCGGAAGCGCGCAAGTGCTTTAAATGTACATAGATCATCATTACATCGCATTATGCACAAAGACCTAAAGCTGCACCCCTACAAAATTCAATTGGTGCAAGAATTAAAGCCCCAAGAGGCCAGTCGGAGGCTTAATTTCGTAAATCAGGTGATTGAGCGATTTTACCGGAGAGGTGACATAAATTGGCCTCCACGCAGTCCAGATTTAACCCCTATGGACTTTTTCCTATGAGGTTATCTTAAATCTAAAGTTTACGCCAATAAACCGACTTCACTGACGCATTTGAAAGAAAATATCCGTACGAAATGGCAGCCATCCCTGAGTCCACCTGCCGAGACGTCATAAGTAATTTTACTGTTCGATTAAATGAGTGCCGAGAACGCGAGGGTCTACATTTAGACGATATTATTTTTAAGAAATAAATCCCCAAAAAGTGTATTTTAATAATTAATAAACATTTTTTCTATATACGGCTTACTTTTTTTTTAATCGATCCACTAAATATAAAATTTCTTTTGAGACACCTTGTATTATAATTTGATACAACCTTAGCTTTGTGTCTCTGGAGAAATTTTCTCCCTTTAAATCGTCTTTCATCCTTCGTTTCTTATCCAATGTTATCGTCTACCTTTCATTAATACTAGGTTTTAATGATGCGAATAACCAGGGCTGCCGTAACCCGGGTTGGAAAGGGGTGCAATGCACCCGGGTGCCAGGTTTTAGGGGCGGCTAAATGTTAAACATTCATTAATTGTTAGCACAGAAAGATCACTGTTTGAAATATTGGTTGGTATTTCCAGTAAATGTGCAGTGCTTTTTCGTATTTTCGATTTTTAATAGGCGGGATTCATACGGCCCTCAGGCCTGCTTTCAAAATTATAAAATTAGTTTTTTCTTGCGATTTTCAAACTTGTGCTCATTTTTAAAGAGTAGCAATGTAAGGGTGCCCGGCGGGTTCCTATACAAAACTAACAATCTGCAATAAAATTAGTAATAACCTGTAAGTTAAAATTTGCAACGAATTTTTAACTATCTCTAAGGATATTTTAATTATAGAAAAAAATGTTGTAAAAATGTTATCGCTCATACTGTCACGTGGGTGGTTTGATTGAGACACAACTCCTGGTTTCAACATAACAAATTTATTAAACATTTATCAAATTTACAATAAAATGTTTGAATTGGTCCATGGAGTTGGGGAAGTCTTCGGTCCACCCCGTGTTGGCCAGGATCGGCTTGGACCTATCTCCGAGGCGGGGGCTACCCATTCGGGAGTCGAGGAGCCTGGAGAAGTCTTCTTCCACTCACATGGTGACTGCTTGCTTAGCTTCACCCTCGTTACAAGAATCTGGCGTCAGAGTCTTGGTCGTTACCTTGTGGACTAATACGTGCAGCGGAGTTGGCTATGTTCCACTGCTTCCATTTTCTGTTTCATCCAGTCTTTTTGTAACGAAAGTTTAACCCAGTTCCAATATTCATTCGTCATGACAAATATTTCCTTATTACGAAAATGCAGTGTCTGTATTTCGTAATCAGGCCACATACGGCAGACGCTGACGAATAGTTTTTAATCAGACAGCTGACCGTCACAATGCCTAGGATTACCTATGTGGCAATACCTTAATAATAGATAGCAGACAACAATTTTCTGTAATTTTTAAATAAATTTGTGGGTTTCAAATAACATTTATATTTATACTAGTGGCCCATAGGCCAACAAACTGTATCAGTAGTTTGATTTCACGACACACCAAAATGTCTCAACACTCTCCCAGTTCATCGGGATTTACCAGTTTAACAGAATCACTGGTAAATCTTATGCAACATAACCTATATTATTGGTTCATTAATTTGCTTACTCGCCAAAATAGAGGTCGCGCCCGGTTGGGAAAACTGATATGGCCTATTTCACCCAAGAAGTTTTGAGATAACCAGCACTAAACAAATTTTTCAAATCTGTTCATTAATTTATTTTTGCGACACACCAGGAAGTCACACCTCTGCTTTAGTAATACACTGATATAGCCTATAATACTCAGAAGGTTTAAGCTATACAGCACTGAAAGAATTTTTCAAATCGGTTGGTAGTTTCTAAGATTTATAATATTATATTGATAATAAGTGAGATATTTCTAGATTTTAGTTTTAGGATGTCGTAATTCCCCAAATATTCATTCAAATGTTTCCCCAAATACTGGGTACCCCCCGCACCGTACGTTTCTCTTATCCTGGTGCTCGTCTGGTCGAGGACATACGAAGAGTTCCGAATATACACGACAGGTACACGAAAAACAACAGGCATAGGGGATTATTATATAAGATTTGGAAAATTGTAGTTGAGATTTACATATATAAAAAATGATAAATAAGTAATAATATTTAAAAAAAAGAATAAATAAAATAATTTTAACTTATTTTTGTTAATTTACACTCATTTAAATCGGATTTTATCCTTTTTTTGTCCATTTCAAGCAACATTTTTCCACTAAGTTCATTCAAAACATGATTTGTCTTATTTAAATAATTAATTTTTAGTATTTTTGATCAATAAAAATTTAGTGACCTGTTTAAATTCAATGTTTAGGACTTTAAAAATAAGTGGATCGAAAAAATATCTTTCCAACTTATTTCAGAAAGCATTATAATGTTTTTGAAATTATCTCAAAAATGCATTACTATGATAAATCACGTTTTAAAAGTTACCTTAAAAAGGATAATTGTGTCCGTTCCCTGCTAATAAGGAAACGATCTTTATTTTCTTCGTATTTAAATTAAATTATTGACCAAGAATTTTTACTTTACAACCTTTTTAGTAATTTTCTGGCTTTCCACAAAAAAAAAATATGTTATTTTCTTTGTACGTTGAATTTTTTGATTTTTTTTTTTTGTCGTAATAACCAAAAATTCATTACTAATATAGTGTCGTATCTTTAGATGGCAGCAGGTACGAAGGCCATTGTCTTCCGGTGTTATGAACTCCGGGCGGCTCCGGTATTTACCGGAGAAAGTTTTTAATTTATAAGCGGCGACGAGCCAAGGTTTCCGGTCGTTATACTACGAAGTTAGTAGATATAAGGAGCGAATAGACGGACGAAATGGGAAGGCTTTATCTCTTTTTCTGAATATTTGCGGTTTGTTTACGAAAAAGGGGAGAAGATTGAACAGAGCTGTGAAGTAGTTTTGCTAATTTTGTGGTATTTGGAAATTAGAAAATATAGCGTCGTTTGCTAGAAATACATTAGAGAAACTCGCCAAGAGATTGGAGTTTTGTGGCACTGAATGAGTTTGATGGGGAGAAGAAAACAGATAACGAATAAAAAGAATAAATTACCGAACAAAACAAATATATTAATCCTGGAAATAAATTAAAATTATAAAGAAAAACAAAAAGAAGTCTTTGCTGAATAACAATATTATTCATGTGGTGAAATCATTTATAAATAAATAATAATCATAATCATCCTCCTTCCTGAATCAGAAATATTCCGGCGTCGTAAGATAAACATCTTTTTCTAGATTTACTGTCATTTTATTGTATTTTATTGAAGTACAACACTTCTATATGCACGTTTCTGGATCGAGCAGTTACGGAAGCGCTTACGGAAATGTAATCCTGTCATCTCTCGCCGACCTTCACATCCAACTTCACTGTGACACGATACAGTCAGCGCCATGGTGGATGAATTGGTGTGCTACAAACATGAGTTTTTGATCATTCTGCGCATGACGTCATGTTGAGAGCACCATTCTGTTAAGTAGCGTAAACCCAAATTTTTCTGTATTGTATTTTTAAGTGTTTTAAAAACATAATTTGCAAAATCTGTCTGTATGGTCCACGTATGCATTAATTATTCTTGGAAAACTAATGGAACTCATATAAAATATTATAGTTTTCTTAAAAATAAATATCAAAATGATGGATTAACGCTTGCCATCGCTTAAATTAATTCAATATTTAATATTCCACAAGGTAAAATTAGTTAAAAGAATTATAAATATAAACAAATATGTATTTAATGGAAAAATAAATATTTTTTCAAAATTTTTAGTGGGGTATCAAATGAAACCTCTTAATGCGTGGATGCACAAACAAATTTTTATTTTTGAAAAATCTTTTTTATGCGGTTTTTGTCAATATAATGGCAAAAAACTTTTGTCCCCCACCCTATCTCACAGAGGGGTTGAACTAAAAATCTGAAAAAAATCTCAATAATGTACATTGATGGGAATCGGAATAGTTTAACAGGAAATTTTGATCAAATTGGTTTTTCGCAAAATATTAATTTTTTTGGTATCGTCGACAAAAAAATATTTTTTTAAAATTTATTGTGTGCCGCACCTTTTAACCCTAAGGGATTAAATTAAAAATCTGAAAAAATTCTAAGCAATGTTTATGGTTATGAACCGGAAACGTAAGAGAGGATTTTTTTATCCGATTTCGTTTTTAGAAAATATGACAGTTTTTGTATTATTAAATAAAAAACGCCGACGGAGTGGCCGAGCGCATTAAATCGCAGCAGTTTGGACTGGTGAAGACAGTCTGGATTGTGTGGTTGGTAATTCGATTCTCCGTTGGTGATATTATTCGGGCGAGAATAATATGTTTACATTACTGTCATTTCACAGTCATTCACCCATCATCCAGGTGTAGGAGCTCGCCCCCTGGCATCGGCGATTAGCCTCGTTGCAGAAATAGGCCGATGTAAAATAAATAAATAAAATAAAAATTAAATGAAAAAACTAATAATAATTTAAATTTTATTGTGGGAATATTAAATGGAAGCTCGTTAAGTGCAGATTAAGGAACGGTAATTAATTTTTGAAATATATTGCATTTTGACTAAATTTTGCCAAGTATTAAGATTTTCGTTTAATTTCTTAGCTAAAATTAAAAAAATATGTTTGTATATACATGGATACATTTTGTTGTGGGTAGAGAGAGGTACGTTTATTTTGCAAATATCGACTAGGAAAATAAATAAATAAATAACTGGCCGGTTGCTGGAATTCCATTTCTAGTAGAGAATCTGTTAGTTTTTCATAAAGTCGCAATATAAACAATGTCTCTGTAGGCGTTATGCTCTTGCGTGACAAAAGATCACTCGCAGTGTTTCCAGGTCTGGATTTGAATGATATAAATATTTGCAATTATATTTTTAAAAAAATGCAAATCTCCTTTATTTGTAAAGATACAAAAAATCTTCAGAACAAAAGTTAAACTAGATAAAAAGGCCCATCTAAAGGTTACTATAAGAATTCTGAGGCACTTCCGGTTTCACCAGAAATGATGTCAACTTTTGATCTAGCATAGGGAATCGACAATTTTATATTTTTTTCCTAAAAGTACATTAAATTAGCTTTACAATGACACCAAAAAATCATATTTTTATGTTAACCATTTCAAAATGACCATTTATTTACAAAATAATAATCAACATAAGTTTTACAAAGTTGAACGTAGCAAGCTTTGAAAACAATAAAAAAAGAAACAAAATATCTCTAAAATAAACTATTTGACTATTTAGAAAAAAAAAAAAACTATTACTTTAAAAAAAATAAAATAAAATTTAAGTTATTTCATATAATAACTAGCTTGCTACGTTCAACTTTGTAAAACTTATGTTGATTATTATTTTGTAAATAAATGGTCGCCATTTTGAAATGGTTAACATAAAAATATGACTCTATGGTGTCATTGTAAAGCTAATTTAATGTACTTTTAGGAAAAAAATATAAAATTATCGATTCCCTATGCCAGATCAAAAGTTGAATCATTTGCGGTGAAACTGGAAGTGCCTCAAAATTCTTATAGTAACCTTTAGATAGGCCTTTTGTCTAGTTTAACTTTTGTTCTGAAGATTTTTTTTATCTTTTCAAATAAAGGAGATTTTCGGGGTGCCCCGTTTCAAACAAACACCCTGTATATTATGGTATTATTAGAGATATATGATACACGGTAGAAAAAATCTAACTGCAACCTTCTTGTCGTGCATATTGATTTAAATGATTTAAAACTGTAATTGTGTTATGTAGTGTCAGGCATTCATCGTTTGGCCTTCTAATAATCATCATTCACTGAATAAATACCTACAAAACCCTGAAATGTGTGAAAATTCACACTTCACGTCAATTTTTACCGATCGCCAACATATATAAGGGAGGTATTGTGATAATACCGATTTTGACATTTCGAGATTTCGATGGATCTCCACGAATTGAGGTCCCTACATAACGTTTTGAGAATTTTTGGCATGATGTCTGTCGGTCTGTCTGTCCGTCCGTCTGTCTGTCCGTCTGTACGTCTGTCCGTCTGTCCGTCTGTCTGTCCGTCTGTCCGTCTGTCTGTGTATACGTACAGAGCAAATTCGGCTGGAAGGATTTTTATGAAACTTCATATTTAAGCTTCTGCCATCAATGGTAGTTGATCAACTTTTGGTAACAATCGGTTGACTAAAAATGGGAGTTTACTCGTGCCGATTTTAAGATTTTTGTGAATATTTCACAACAGAAAAATATTTCGAAAAAAATTATTGAACAAAAGTTGCTATAAAAGCAATAACTAATAGCTTTTATTTGATACGTTTTTTGATAAAAGAAAAAATTTCGAATAATTTCTGTAAAATTTTTCGAACTTTTTCTCAATTTTTTCATACTTATATGTAACGTTTCCATGGTCATGATAAATAATATTTCTGTTAGAAAATATTAGACCAAGTTATTTCTACTCTGCTGCTAGAATGTATTTTATATAAGTACTTTACGATGGCGGTCGGTCCTGTGGTGGCCACAGCTGATTTTTTTATCTAGTCTTTGTATCGCAATTTTGGAGAGCCTAAACCTCTGTAGCCTCTTCTAACTCATGCATTTGTGACTGATCATCATCTTCATCATCCTTGTAATGAACTAAGTTCGAAATCCCGCTGTTGAAATTTTGGGAAAGTAATCGATGAGACGAAGCAAAAACTGTATGAGTATAAAATAAAGTGTTAAATAAAGCTAAATGGCGTACATTGTTGACTAACCAACACCTTTGTAGGATCATAGAGGGAAGTAATATTGATAATTGAAATTGTGAGGGCAGAAGCGCTCTAGCTCACTGTCGAGCAACACCTAACTCAATCACAACTTTGCACACGATCGCCACTATCCGCTCGGTCACATATTTGTCCATCTAATAGATATCTATGTGTATTTGTGTGTGACGTAATTGTGTCCGTGGTTCCATGACGTCACATCCTCTCCCTCGGGAACCAGGACCGAATGCGACGGAATTAGCAAACATTCTCCACTGAATCTAACTCGTAAAACGTACGCTTTCAACGAAGAAAACTCCTCAAAGATGGTACGGCACTAATTTTTGTTTATTACTGCGACAGTGATTTCTGCAGCTGAATAAGAACACATTTAAGGATAGACTTTTTTTGGCTCGCTTTTATCGCTTTTAATTATCTTTGGTTATTTTTTGGGTTATTCGTTTAATTAGTTCTGATGGGAAATTCCAGCTCCTTTTTTTTCTATTGATGATAAATATTTTGAAAGTTTTATTAGTACTTATTCATGTAGTAAATAGAAATTGAAAGGATATAATTATTATCATTTATTAATTTTTGAAATTGTCAAAATTTATTTATTTACTACTCAATAGACACATTCAAATGTTAATTTTGTTTTCTACAGAGTCAATACTTATATTTAAATGACAGAATTACAATAGATCCGGTATTTTTTGTTGAGGAGTGTAAATTACAAATCCGGTAGCTAGAATTTAATTAGGCAATTTAAAAATTTCTTGGCATCTTTGTGATTTGTAGTTTGCATAATAATATGGGTTCCTGACTCTTCACTGGTGTATATGATACAAAAGTTTACTGTTTATTTTCCTCTGAATTGTATTGTCACGTGGGTGTTTTAACTGAAAGCAAATTCTTGGTTTAACAACCTAGAGCAGAGTTCTTCAACTTTTTTGCCCCCGTGGACCGGAGAAAATAGGGTAAATATTTCGCGGCAGAGCCACAGTAAAGGCGGAGCGGTGGGGGCGACGTCCCCGGGCGCATTAAGAGGAAAGAGGCGCACATGATGGAGCATATGCAAATTGAGTGGTGAGGACCTTCTTTTTTTTATTTGACAAGGGCGCAAAACATTGCTCTACCCCTAGCGCAAGTTTTCCTTACTGCGGCTCTGTTTCGCGGACCAGCTGAAAGCTAAGACACAAATAAAAACCAATATATACATAGTATTTTATTATTATATAGGTATATGTTATACAGTTATATAATTACAATTTTTAGTGCGACATCTGCAACAAAGAAGTGTTAGAAAATTTGATAGACGTGGCTGCAGAGTTGTTTCTGAGAGCCGAAGCGCTGCGTTAACATCCATTCGATTTCTCTGTTTGGTTTTTATAACTGACATGGCTGAAAAAATCTTTTCGCACAAATAGGAAGTCGAAAAAATTGCTATAATCTGATAACTTTATAACTCAAAGATGGATATTCTTTTTCTAGCGATTTTCAAAATTGAGACAATGATTGCATTTTATGTCTGGACACTAGAGTGACATCACAAGACAACTCAATTAGATTTTCTTTTTCACGAGGATCAAGTACACATGACTTTATCTCTTTCAAGAATAGATTATTAATCCAGAGGATCATAGGAGGATCTCATTTTCAGGGAAATAATTATTAAAATTTTCAACTAATGCTCTTAAATGTCGACTTATTGTTGAATATAACTTTCTGGTTGTCTGGCAGCAATCAAAAATTGTTCCAAAGGTGGAAACATTTCTATATCTTCCTCTTATAAGCGACTATTCCAAAGATCTAGCTTCGTCAGTAGTATGAAAATTAGCAGCGAGAGGCGTTGTATTGGAGCTAGTAAATATTAAATAAATCGTGGTTCGGACAAAAGTTAGCTTCTGCGCCGACAAAAAAAATGTGCTATGTACTCGTGAATAGAAGTGTGCATCTACATGATTTGGTCAAAATATTTCGCGAACCGGCAGGAATAGCTGTAGAGCTATTAAACAAATTTGAATTTTGCTTTAAACAGTTAGTCTTTTTTTTAAATAAATCTTGTCTATTTATTTATTTATTTATTTATTTTTTTTAATAAAATAACAAGTTGGTTTGTTGGCAATTGTGTAATAAACAAGACGAAATATGTGACCACCGCCTTCGTCAATACAGATTCTAATTCTTCTGTTAATTGATCTAAATTATTAAAAACAAACTCTTTAAACTTGCGGATTTGTCAAAAAATTACAGTAAAAAACATTTTTTTTTTATATAATTTTATCTAACATGGCTTATTACTGATGTCTTTCTCATCTACGGCTTACCAGATTTTTTTTTTTTTCTCTACCACACTTTAAAATATAAATATTAGGTATATGGCATTGTTAGTCCCGTATTCATCCAAATGAAAAAGTATATGCAAAATAAAAGATTTTTTCTTATTATAAAGAATTTTCGTTATATATGTTTTGTCGTTAAATCAATAATAAGAGACACAGTTTAGCTTTAGAGCTGCGTCCTGTGTCTTGTTTGACCAATGTACGCCCCTTTGCAAGTGTCACATGCAGCCCATAAACACCACTCCTATCCAATCTTTCTATTCTGTTTTTACTGGTTATTATTTATATTTGGTTAAGTATTTTTTAATATTGTTGACGGTTTTACATGCTATTTTAAATTCTTTGTTAATTTTAAGTTCATTTGCGATTTTATAACTACTTTCTCCGATGGTAGGAGCACGTAGTTATTATTTTTTTTATTATAATTTATGAAATGTAATGCTGAAGTATTCTGGAATATATGGCGAAAATGTTATATTACAACCCTTCTTTGTGTCTTCACGGCGCTCTTGAGTCTCACCTTTCCTTATAAATTAAAAACTTTTCCCAGAAAATACCACCGGATCTTCCCGAACTTCATAAGAGCGATCTAAGACAATGTCCTTCGTACCTTGTTGCGCACATCGTTCTTAGAACCACGTGTGAAATTAATAAATGTAAGAAACACGCGCGCAATTAAACAGCAGATATTAATTTAGCTTTTGTCGCACACCCTACGTGTTCTGAACGTGACTATTGGAATTTATTATTTGTGTGCCGCTGAGAGACACTTGGAAAAGATGCGCGTTAACTGCTGTTGCTCTTTGCCTCCAACCGTTTATAGTAACAAAATTAATGTAGCACATTTCTGAACAACTTTTTGTTAAGAAAATATATTGGTTAAAAGTTTCGGGATACTTATAATCATTTAATAATCAAGTTATTATTAAAAGATAAGAAATCGATTTCTCTATAGAAGCTTTATAAATTATTATAACATCGGATAATAAACTGTAAAAATTGTACTTACAAGAAAATTGGTTATATCCAGGGCCGTCTTAAGCCATGTAGGGGCCCTTGGGCACACAGAGTTTGGGGGACCTTTTAGAAAGTCAAATAAAAAATGTGAATTAAAACATCAATATGTACTTTTATTTAGTGACTTTATTGTTTATTATGGTTAGTTTTATACAAATCAAATATAATTGAAGTGATTACTATTTTGAGAATTGGACTTACGTTAATGGTGATTGTTTCTTCCGGGATTTCTGTTGTGCAAAATCTAATTTCTGAAGGATATCACTTTCTATGCACATGATTGACAAATTAGTAAGTCGATCTTGTAACATAGTCGTTCGTAATTCATATTTTATTCTTTTTAGCCTTGAAAATGAGCGCTCTTCACTACAATTGGTGACCATTAAGCAAAGGAATATCCTTGTAGCAACTTCCACATTCGGGAAAATGTCTTCTAATTTATCTGCTTTTATTGGAGTATGTAAGGCCGAGATACTCAAGTCCGCCGATTCATTTGCAAGGATTTTTAATAAAAGTAGTAAAATTGCACTAAAAATTGAGCTCCTCTTTTTTCCGTGTGAACGACGACCTCGACATTTTGAGGCCCCCATCAAGCATTAGGGAGAATTTCTTCTAATTTATCTGCTTTTATTAGAATATGTAAGGCTGAGATACTCAACTCCGCCGATTCATTTGCAAGTATTTTTAATAAAAGTAGTAAAATTGCACTAAAAATTGAGCTCCTCTTTTTTCCGTGTAAACAACGACCTCGGCATTTTGAGGCTCCCATGAAGCCGGCGGCCCTGGGCTCGTGCCCCATGTGCCCTTATGGAAAATACGGAACTGGTTATATCTTCACTTATAATGGGTGTTTTTTTTAGAGGTATAGAACTTTAAATTGCAATAAAACAACGATGGATTATTCGATTGACATGAATTTTTTTTTATTCGAAAGATAATCTTGTGGCATTACATTTTAAATATGATTTCTGGCATATGACTGCCACGGCTGGCTCGGATGTAGTCCAATCTGGACGTCCAATTTTCGATGACTTTTTCCAACATTTGTGGCCGTATATCGGCAATAACACGGCGAATGTTGTCTTCCAAATGGTCAAGCGTTTGTGGCTTATCCGCATAGACCAATGACTTTACATAGCCCCACAGAAAGTAGTCCAGCGGTGTTAAATCACAAGATCTTGGAGGCCAATTCACAGGTCCAAAACGTGAAATTAGGCGGTCACCAAACGTGTCTTTCAATAAATCGATTGTGGCACGAGCTGTGTGACATGTTGCGCCGTCTTGTTGGTATGATTTAATGTAATGCCACAAGATTATCTTTCGAATAAAAAAAAATTCATGTCAATCGAATAATCCATCGTTGTTTTATTGCAATTTAAAGTTCTATACCTCTAAAGAAAACACCCGTTACAAAATATAATATATTTGGGCATGGAACCGATTAACAGTGTGTTTCTGTTGTCATTTGGGTTTGCAAAAATATTAATTACGTGATTAATTCCTGTAATCAATTATGGATGCCAGACATGGACCACCACAAGGAACAGATTCGAAAACTACAAATATATAGGTAAAAGAAAAAAATCGATGTCATTTTTCACACATTTCAGGGTTTTGTTGGTATTAAATAAGTAGGTATAAGAAGCCAACAGATTTCTGGATGTCGAAAGATAACTAAATATAATAATTTGCGAAAATTTCATCGTGATAAAATTAACATTAAAAAATCCTAACGATTTTTTGCATTTGCTTCGTACCTAAGTCTTGATTAAATTAATAAGATATATATCGAAAAATGGCTTCATTTTTTTAATTTAAAAAATTCTTCATCATTGCATATATAAAATAAATAAAAGGTGCAAAGTTGTCGGACAACCAAGTAGGAGGATGAAATCAAAAGTCATAGATATAAACTATGAAAAAGAGAAGTAATGGATAGAGAGACATGAAGAAGAATAGGAGAAGTCCATGTTCAGAGACGGGTTCCATTAACAAAACAAAAAAATAAATAAGTAAATATGTAATTTAGTAATATATAATTTTCAAACAGCATATATACTTATACTCTATGTCAAATAAGAAAAGAGTAGATAGCGCTGCGAACCGAGTACGATTTACACAGGACAAATACAGTATATCGGGAAATTTAAAATAAGTTACAACTAGGGTATAGGCGTAGTAACTAGGTTAGTGATTTTTTTTTTAAATATGAAAAAGGAATTGGTTAATAAGATATTGAAATAAACAAGGCAGATAATACACCTACGTCATTTTTACAACATAAATTCAGTGCTTTAGGTGACGACAGAGTATTCATGGACAGGCTCATACTCTTCCTGAGAGAATCGAACTTACTGTTTTATTTGTGAAGTCTTGCACCTTATTTTAATGTGTTCTATTTCTACACTGTGATATTCGATGGTAATTGGCCCCTTTACAGCCTCTTATCATCACCCCGTTTTTTTTTAATTTTTCAATAGATTTTTATTTTATTTATTTGTATTTGCCTGTGCAAGATTTTTTTTATTGAATATGTGTATTACCGACCGCCAACATATATAAGGGAGGTATTGTGATCATACCGATTTTGACATTTCGAGATTTCGATGGATCTCCACGAATTGAGGTCCCTACATAACGTTTTGACTACTTTTAGCATGATGTCTGTCGGTCTGTCTGTCCGTCTGTCTGTCTGTCTGTCCGTCTGTCTGTCTGTCTGCCTGTCTGTCTGTCTATCTGTCCGTCCGTCCGTCTGCCTGTCTGTCTGTCGGTCTGTGTACACGTGCAGAGCAAATTCGGCTAAATGGATTTTTATAAAACTTAATATTTAAGCTTTTGACATCAATGGCACGAGTTGGTCAACTTTTAGTAAAAATCGGTTGACGAAAAATGAGAGTTTACTCGTGTCGATTTTAAGATTTTTGCAAATATTTCATAACAGAAAAATATTTCGAAAAAAATTATTTAACAAAAGTTGCTATAAAAGCAATAATTAACAACTATTATTTGAAACATAGTTTGAAAAAATGAAAAATTTTTAAAACAAATTTCGGAATTTTTCTACTTATCTATTTTTTCATACTTATATGTAACGTTTCCATGGTCATGATAAATAATATCTCTGTTAGAAAATATTGGGCCAAGTTATTTCTACTCTGCTGCTAGAATGTATTTTATACAAGTACTTTGTGATGGTGGTTGGTCCTGTGGTGGCCACATCTGATTTTTTTTTTAAATTGATTTTATCCATTTATTTATTTATTTATTTATTGTTTAATTTATTGATTTTAACATATTCAAACTGTACAGTAATATATAGTGTAGTCATTTAGATGGGCTGCGTTAGGCGCAATAAGCCTTTGTTGCTGTGCTCCGAAAATATTAACTAACTAACTAACTAACTAACTAACGTATTAAATTTAGAAGTCGGAACGGTTGCTCTCCTTACCATATAACAAACTTGTTAGTGACAATTAACAGTGCACAAGTCTACAGTCTACTAGTTCAAGAGCTCTGAACGCAGATTTAGAGAAACGGCTTTGCTACAACTTTATACAAATATATGAATATTTAGCATTTATTTATAATTTTCTCAAGTTTTACAATTCAACAGTTTATGCAAATGATGTTTAAAAATAATTATCTTGATGGTTAAAATGATTATGAAAACAATTTTAAATAAAACTGTAAAGAAACATTTACATTTTATGAATAAGCGTTGTTAAAAGGCAGGTAAAAGAAAGAGAATGTAGGTAATTTTTAAAAACGCAATAATACAATAAAAGCAAAGAACGTCACCTATGACCTACTACGAACAATAAACTGAAACTCTTTACTCCCTTTTGTTCCTTAACTGTATCAATTATGCTTTAGCATTATCCTTTCTCCTGTGTTTCATTAAAAACTATAATTAACTCATCAATAACTTTTTATTCAACGTTTTAACCAATTTATTTCTTTTGAAAACCTTTAATGAATCAATGTCATTGTTTCGCGCGAACGAAAAGAAAACAGAACCACAATGAAGTCGAAATAAAAAAAAAATTAAACAAAGAAATTACTAAAAGGTAATTAATAATATGTTCAATTATTTTCTTAATTTGACAGAATATTATTCACAACGTGGAACTTAAGTTTAATAGTTTAGTCACGATCGATTTGAACGATTGTAATCTTGTTTTTAAAATTAATTAAGTACTGACATTTATTTTGATTATTCTAAAACGTTAAGCAACACTCTTCTGTGATCTTTAGGTCAATAGCTTATTCGTTTATTATTGATAGCTTCGGGAAAAGATAGATTTAATAATTTCGTGCAGATGCTATTCTTATTTAATGATATTATTTTATTTTCAACCACATTATCTATCAATGTTTTATTAGTTATTTGTTATTATTTATCATTTTTTTGTTTCAGGGACCGTGTGAACGTAAGTTTGTTTTGATTGTTTCTGCGTCACATATTGCAGCTTTCAAATTGACTGAGGAGTAAGAGTTTACAGATATCTCCTTTATATCAGTGGTTCCCAAATTCAACTTCTACCACTTTTAATAACAGTAACAGAATGGGATATGAATTTAAAATTATGGTAAGTGTGAATTTTTACAAAGTTCAGGGTTTAGTAATGGGTTCGGAATTGATAAAAAATTGAAGGTACTTATTAAAAATCATAAATTTCGATAAAAAATAATCAACGCGTTTCCATCTATACCAGGCCTGGGCAAATGATGGCCCGCGGGCAGGATCCGGCCTGCGCTGATATTCTATTAGAACGAGTGAGGTTGTGCTTACGTTTTATTTTGAATTGTATCAAATATTATTATAATATAAATGCAGAAAGCTCTTAGTAGCCGTGCCCAAAGAAACCTATTTTTTTGACCATTAGCGAAGTGGTAACACGTCAATTTTTTCAACTGTGGTGTCATCTCATTTTTATCGTGAATGGACTTTACAGTAGGATCATTAATTCCTTAGCGTTACATAACAGTAAAAAACGGTTTTAAAATATCAAAACTGTATTCTAATTCACAGCTGAAAATCCCAGCTTGACAAAGAACCAATCAGATTACTTCGTTGGCCCGAATTCACCCGAGGAACAACGATAATCCGTTGCGAACTTCATATTTGTCATTAACTCAAATATTTTCCTAGTATTTCAAATACTTCTAGTATTTAAATTTCATTTTAAGAGTGTTTGATATTTCGAATACGGTTTTAAATTAAGTTGGCAATATCAATCTTTAGGGTCATTTAACTAACATTTGACGTCCGTGTTACAAGCTAATAATGTACCATTTTAAATTATTTTTGAAATATCAACATGGCTGCAAGCACTCTAAATCTTTTATAATGGGTGTTTTTTTTTAGAGGTATAGAACTTTAAATTGCAATAAAACAACGATGGATTATTCGATTGACATGAATTTTTTTTTATTCGAAAGATAATCTTGTGGCATTACATTTTAAATATGATTTCTGGCATATGACCGCCACGGCTGGTTCGGATGTAGTCCAATCTGGACGTCCAATTTTCGATGACTTTTTCCAACATTTGTGGCCGTATATCGGCAATAACACGGCGAATGTTGTCTTCCAAATGGTCAAGCGTTTGTGGCTTATCCGCATAGACCAATTACTTTACATAGCCCCACAGAAAGTAGTCCAGCGGTGTTAAATCACAAGATCTTGGAGGCCAATTCACAGGTCCAAAACGTGAAATTAGGCGGTCACCAAACGTGTCTTTCAATAAATCGATTGTGGCACGAGCTGTGTGATATGTTGCGCCGTCTTGTTGGTATGATTTAATGTAATTCCACAAGATTATCTTTCGAATAAAAAAAAATTCATGTCAATCGAATAATCCATCGTTGTTTTATTGCAATTTAAAGTTCTATACCTCTAAAAAAACACCCGTTACTTACTATTTATCATCTAAGCAAGGGTATAGACATGAGTTTATCTCCAAAATGTTTATACAAATTGCAGGTTATGTTTAGCCGTTCACAACCGAATATATAATTGTAGGTACTTTTCTGTGTACGCTAAAAAATGGACGTAATACTGACCATATTACTTCTGAACGTCCACAGATTCAGATAAAGATATTAATACCTATGCTCTAAAAAATATCAAAAACTTTTTTTTAAAATTAATTTTGTCGAAAATGGAACGGTCGGAAATTCGCACTATTTTGTATGAGTTCTTACGTGGAACTACGGCATCGCAGACCGCGTAAATTTTTAATAGTGTATTTGGCTCTAGTGTTACTACGCAGCAGACAATATCAAATTGGTACGCCAAATTTCGTACAGATAACTTAAAAAACACACAAAAAAAAATGGCTCATTGATCACAGCAGAAATATACTGCAATCAACTGGACGAAATGATGCAAAAACTTGAAGAAAAACAAACTAGATTGGTCAACAGATCGTCTCCTATCTTATTGCATGATAACGCTAGACACACTGCACAAATGACTGTGACAAAACTAGAGGAATTGGAGTTGGAACTTCTTCATCATCCTCTATACTCACCAGACCTAGCCTCCACTAACTACCATTTATTCCGCAATTTGGACAACTTTTTAATAGGAAAACAGTTTAATTCCGACAATGCTGTAAATCTAGCCTTCCAGGAATTCATTGACTCTCGTCCGCCAGGGAGATATTTCATATTTTATAGCACCGGAATGAACAACCTGTCGCTTAAGTGGCAAAAGGGTATAGGCAATATGGGTGCATACTTTGATGAATAAAATAATTCCTTATATTTTTAAGTTATCAACCAACTTTGCCTTTTTTTCTACAAATTGCATCCTTGACCACCTAATACAATTCTACATCATTAATTAAAAAATATACATAATCAAAAGTAAATTTTTTTAACTTTGAATTTGGTAGTAAGTTGGTGATTCGCAAGAAACAATTGATATATAACAAATTTTAAGAAACGGTGATATTTAATTAAAAATTTCTTGGTCATTGGTTTCCAATTTGAAATTTAGTACGAACCAGTAACATATGTCGCTGTGTATATGTGATTTATATGTTTAATTATATGAATATTTTTGACAAATGTGTTATAGATTTTAGCACAACATTAATTTTGGTATATAAATAACAGTTTATTTTAATTTAATTCGATTACAAACTATTCCAGATGTTGCAACTTCTAAAATTATCTTGATTTACGTATCATTGTTTCCAGTAAACAGTTATTTTGTAAGTGCTCTTTAAAACATTTTACACATTTAATGATATTTAATATAAAATTGACAAATACGTATATTATCGGTGAAATATTTGTGATATAAAATCAATAGTTAAATAAAATAATCGGTAAGTTTAAAAAAAAATATGTTTATTATCAGTTGGGTTCACGTGATTGCAGTATATATATGTTAGGAAGAAACGATGATGAATGAATATCACCAGCGAGGTGGCAACTCAGTTTTTGTTTAAGTATTATCGGTTGTTAAAGCCAAGCAAAGCTAGCTGGCCTAGATAAAGGTAATGAGATTGCAGGAGGTTTCACAAAATATAAACATTCAACAAATGAAAGGCAAAAAACGGTAAGAATTTTGCAAATTGCTATCCACTGCCACAATTCTACTAACTATTTACAGGCATATGGATTTCGTGGCCATTTATCTCCAAAACCAAACACACCAAGGAAACTTACAATGATCCTAACCTATACAAAAAGTCAAATGATGAAACTTAATCACATTTAATAGGATTGTGGCGAGCATACGACATTAAAGAACTTGTATTCTTTTTAAATTTATACCAAGGTACGTAGAAAGTTCTTGGTTAAAACATGGTAGCGCTGTTAGTTCGTATGAGCCGAAAAAACACTCGGTAAGTTTCACAAGATATTATTGTTTATTAATACCTACTCTGTACTTATATCGACAACTACGCCATCTACAGGAGTAATAGGAGAGATAATTTGTAATTTGAGCGCTTGTAGATGTCGTTATTGCCGAAATACGTATAGAGTATTAATAAATAATAATATTTTGTGAAACTTACCGAGTGTTTGTACGGCTCATTTTAGATGAAGCGTACTTAAAGCGCATGTCTTAACCTAGCACTTTCTACATACCTGGGTAAATTTAAAAATAATTGATATTCTTTTATGTCGTTTATTCGCCACAATCCTATGAAATATGTTTAATTTTCATTGTTTGATATTTGGTATAGGTTAAGATTCATTACAAGTTTCTTTAGTTCATTGGTTTCTGGTGTTATTTGGCTACGAAATATGTGTGATTATCAAACAGGAAAATTGGAGTCGTGGATAGGAATTCGCAAAATACATTTTTTCGTTTTTTTCGTTGAATGTTTATACTTTGTGAAACCTAATACAATCTCATTATCTCTACTTGGGCTAACGGCCTTTTACATGGCATTAACAACCAATAGTAATTAAGTTGCCACTATTGGTGCTATTATTATTATTAAGATTAGGAGCTGAAGCCAAGGATTTGTGATGGTCCCATAGTACAATAATCAGTGATACAGTTTGCATTTACAAATAGCAATAATACAGTAAAATTATGGAATGCTAATAGCATTGAAATCGTTTAATACTAATATACTGTACGCGATTCCAGTCATGAAAAATCTATTCATTAAGAAGGTACCGCACACATTTTTTTTTTTTTTTAATTTTTCCTGTTTTAGCTTATTCTGATGGCTACTAAGACGAGTGTCTGTATTAAAAGTATATAACTCAAAAAGTAGATAAGTCACAATTAAAATTACTGCACACAATTCTAAACATGATTATTCAGTCACCGCAAGAACGCCTTTTAGCCAGGGCAGTTAAATTTAACCTATGCAGTCGGTTCTCGTAGTAAAAGTCCTTAAATCCCGGGGGCAATTTGGAGAAACGATGCTGGACTTTTTCTGTGATGACGTTTTTCGAATCTGTGATTTATATTAAGAAAAAGAGTGGACCTAGCATGGATTCCTGCGGGACGCCACTAAGAATTGCTTGTGACTTAGAGAATGAGTCTCCCATACGCACACAAAAAGATAGATCAAAATTTATCATTAATAGATAGATCAATTTCATCATCGAGATTCTCTCAAATATATATTTACTGAACTAGCGTGGACCCAACCAAGTTGCAGGGCCTTGCACCAACTTATATGATGGAGAAATCTGGCCGAAATTTACGTCATAGAGTTTTATTCAATTATAAATTTGATATTTAATAGTTAACTTAGGTACATATGTGCATATTCGCTCAAGCATAGAATAGCTTCACTCCATCCAAGCTATTATTTGATCCGTGGCTTAGTTAATTAGCTTAAACAAGTGGTTTTCAACCTAATTGCATCTGTAGCACCATTTTCTGAAACCAGTACTGTTACTTATTATGAATTATCGAAATTTATTTTAAACTGTCCAAGATTTCGTTGTTTATTTGCCTAATTAATTATGGCCGCGTGTGTCTAATTAAATTGTTTACAAAACGATTTGCAATCATTGCAAAATTCTCATCAAAACATTCCAGAATAAATTGTGAGTAAGAAACTGTCATGTGACTACTGTACTGACGATCAGATGCATAGCTGTATGTGACAAGTTAAATAGAAATAGACAGAAGGAATTTCCACAAAGTTGCAAAATAACTGTTTCAATGTCTTTAAAGACAAAGTATTTTTAAATTCATTTGGCACGAATGTTTGTTAAATCGTGCCAGTCTTAAGTCTAGTTTACATTAGTAACAGGACATCTAAGAAGACTATGCAGTTGCAAAAATTGATGTAGAGTGTGAATTTTCGTTACTATTTCATTAATATTTTAGAGCAGTTTGGTTGGTTACAGAATTATGTTGTTTCCGTGGGTTAGACTTTTCTGATTAGGTCCAGAATTATTCAACTTCTACAGGATTTTTGTAAATCTAGAATATGCAGACGACATCTGCTTAATTGCAGAATCCATTAGCGATATGCGAAGAAAATTGGCAATATTGCATACAGAAGTAAAGGAGATTAGCCAAAATATAAATCATGACAATACTAAAGGATTAACACCAGAAACCTGTGGTGAAATTACGAGCAATAAAATTCTATTCTATACAATTATTTATACATAAAAAAAAAATGTTTTGAAGCAGAAAAAGCACTAAAAAATTTACCTCGGATAAAAACACGTTAAGTTTGACATAATTGTCGTTACAGAGTGCGAATCCTACGCCTGAAATTAGTAATGGGGATTCTAAGCTTTGACGATTTGCATTCTTTCTTAAACACACATCTACAGTCAAGTGCATAAACACATACTGGCATTTAATATTATTCTATTTGACCGGAGGACGTCTCTCTAATATTCTCTAATCAGTCTCATAGAGTCATACCTGACAAACAGGAAACAATTTGTACACACAGGAAACGAGACCGCCCAGACATTGTATGTAAAACACGGAGTCCCACAAGGGTCAGTTCTGGGCCCTGTTCTATTCCTACTGTACATCAATGATCTACCCTTCGTTAACATTGAGTTAAACACCATCCTCTTTGCAGATGACACTACGGTCCTTGATAACAACAAATCCCTAACGTCACTTATAGATAATAGAGAATTATCCATGCCCTACTACCACAACTGGTTTCTGGCAAATAAGTTAACCTTAAATACGGACAAAACCCAACTTATGGTCTTCTCTACTAGAAATCTACAGGACACCAACAATCCAGTCTCGGTATCCTTTCTAGGTCTAGAAATAGACAGCAAGCTGACTTGGGAACAGCATGCAAACAAAATAGCCAAGAAACATTGTTCGTCTATTTACTGCCTAAAAAACTTAAAATGGTGTGCGTCTAAGGCAGTTCAAAGAACCTACTACTTTGCCTCTATTCAAACTCAATTGACGTATGCCATAATCTGGGGTTATTCCAGCCACCTGGGACGGCTGTTTTCTCTACAACGTAGAGCTGTCAGGATTATTGGGCACATCCAATACCGGTCCGACTGCAAGAAAACATTTTGGAATTGGGTTCATTAACGTTACCTTCCCTGTATATTCACCACTGCATCCTCTACGTTCATGAAAACCAAACCAAATTCCTAGTCCATAGTTCAGTCCATAGACACGACACTAGAAATAAAAACGAGATACGTCCAGACTTTACAAGACTTAGAATGTCCAGGTATAGTACCAATTTCTTCGCAATTAAATTTTACAATGTGCTTCCTCCAGCCATCAAAAGTCTCAACATTATAAAATTCAAAAAAATAACCAAGAGATATTTAATATGCAGGGCCTTCTACTCCACTGAGGAGTATCTTATAAACGATTTCAGTGACTTGAAGGAGGTTCTATGATCACTCAGTTTGTCCAGCTAAATATCATGTACCTATGTAACGATTGACGATTGTAAAAAATGTAATATTTTTAGAACAGAATAGATATTATTATTATTATTATTATTATTATTATTACGTAGCATACAAACTATTTGAAATAACATGAGTTTGGAAAAAGACGCAGGAGAGGGGGAACTCTAGCCAATGAACAAGTAGATAAAATTATCGGCAAGTAGATTTCTTACATAATAAAGCTAGAAACTGTGTTTCTACAGAATTGTTACCCGACAGTGATGGGTGGTATTTAAGTTTGTTGGCCTAACTAATAAATATAATGTACAAGTGTTAGATGTAAACTGATACTTGTTTCTTTGACTGTTCTATGTATCTGTCGCTGTCATAATGCTGTCTCTAATCGCAACATAAAGACCGCCTGTCACGAGATTTTTGTCAAATAATATGTTTTGACCAAGAACAGCATAACGCCCAGTGTAACAGACGATCAAAGCCGCATTCAGAACTCTTTAAATTAACATGCTGATGACTGTTCGTTGCCACGTTATGCGTTATGTTTTTATACATTGTTTTAACGTTCTACGTACCGTTTAGAGCAGTTAGAAATTAGTGGGGTAATAGTCTGACATCTGTGTGTCTTTAAACCAACTAAATGGCTTCGTAAAATGTTTTCTATCTATTATCGTTTTTAGGGTTTTGTAGGTATGACCAAAAAACCCTTATACCGTCATTTTGTCGTCTGTCTGTCTGTCTGTCTGTCTGTCTGTCTGTCTGTCTGTCTGTTCGGTAAAAATTGTAGCCAAACGGCTAAACCTAGAGAGTTGAAAATTGGCATGCTTATACAACTCTTTGACCCGTAC
Source organism: Liopterus haemorrhoidalis (assembly GCA_963971575.1). NCBI lineage: Eukaryota > Metazoa > Arthropoda > Insecta > Coleoptera > Dytiscidae > Liopterus > Liopterus haemorrhoidalis. The sequence goes on along the minus strand of OZ020619.1, from coordinate 36,312,537 downwards.
TTAGGAAAAATACTAAAACATCTAAAAAACATATCCCCCTAAAAATATAAACAAATATGTGCTCATCGAAAACAAAAATTTTTTTTTTTAATTCTTAGTAGGGTATCATTTGAAAGCCCTTAGTACGTGGATTAACGATCAAATTTTTATTTTTGCAAAATAAATTATTTTGATGCGATTTTTGCCAAAATTGTGCAAAAAAATTTTTGTCCCACACCCTGTAGCTCAGATGGTTTAAACTAAAAATCTAAAAAAATTCTAAGTAATGTATATTGGTGTGAACCGAAATAGTACAACAGGAATTTTTGATCAGATTATGTTTTCGGAAAATAACGCATTTTTTGTGTTTTTAACTAAAATATATGTTAAATATTTAATTCGCTATGTAACACACCAGATCAGTAGCTCTAGTAGCGTAGTTGGTTTTGACGTTCGCTTAATAATGTAACTTAATTTGCAAACTAGAGTTCGAATCCTGTTAATTTTATTTTTTCTGTTTTTTTTTGCATTTTTATTTTGTTTAAATTATTTTGTCAAAATTCTAGTTATATTTTGGTAAATGTTGCATTTAATTTTTAAAAGCGTAAATTTAATAACCAGTGGGAAGTGTTGAAATTATAATTTAATTCTATGTTTGACGAAATCAGAGGGCTGGGCTTAGATTTAAGCAACCAATGGAAGCCATAGGCGCAATTTTCAAAATCTTAATGAACCTTGCTATATATAAAAAAAAATACTGCACATATTTAGAAACTTAAATTTAAACACTTTACATCAATTTTTATAATTATACTGTTCTATATTTTAACTAACTAAACCTAACCTAATTACCTAAATTGATCATATATACTGTCCGTCTTTGTAATTTTGAGCAAGATTTGTTAATGATGACATTTTGTTAGGTTATGAAAAGGCATACAATATCTATGGTGTCTCTGATAGACTGAGATAGCCAATGTGTTTATATGTCTGTCTCATTAAAACAACTCACAAGCTATAAGTTTAGAAAATTATCCACAATCCACAACGAACAACGTATTAAATTTAGCGGTCTGAACAATCAACAGTGGACAAGCTACAGTCTATAAGCTATTGATTTAATACGTTTTGGAGACAAGGTCATGCTATGATTATTATCTCTACTGACTCAGCCGGTTCAGTTTGAAAAGGTGATAGGAGTGCCTAGCAATAGTTTCTTACCGTAGTTGTACTACTAATGTAAACTAGGCTTTAGCTCTAGCACGTCAAGACAGGATAAAAATGTCCATTAACTAAAGTACATTTAAAAAGTACTTGTGAAACTTAGTTCCAATGGCGTGTTATCAATTTTTAGTCGACTATGGACATTAACACGAATGTGAACGTGTTTATTACCGAATAACAGCCATCCAGACAACTCCTCAACCCATTCCTTCACTCACCACGCATTCATATGTGTTTTATTTAACTGGGGGACTCTATTTATGACTTCACTGATATTACATGTAGATTTTTATCGGTGTAATGCATGGAATTTTTAGTTATTATGCATGTAAATTAACCTTTTATATATGTGATTGTATGCGTATATTCAGGGTGTGATTTTGTTTAATAATATATCCAATTTTAAATTCGATTTTGTGGTTGAGTGTACTTTGCTATATTATTTCCCGTGTTGATATGAAAATTTTTGAATTTATAAAAATTGTTATTTTATACACTAATTTGTAAGGTATGGGGCATAAATATATACTTTGAAATTATGATTTACATGTAAGACGGTAATGCACGAAATTTTTAATTTTTTTAGATTTATTTTCATGATTTTATTTTTAAATAAAATGCAAAAATATATGAAAATTTTTGAACTATTATTAAATCAATTTGTAAGCAATTTATTTTTGGCAAATTTACATGAAAATATTTATACAGAATCATAAATTATAATGTTGAATATGTAGTTTAATATTCAAAATCACAAATTATTTTGAGAACAAAAAGCAAAATAATTGCAAGTCAGACTGAAGAAGATATGCAGGACTGCCATATACGAGTGTTCAAGGTATGCACTGCACACGGGCGGCTAATCTTTATTTTCCCTAGGCCTTGCGGCGTTTAGGGTATTAACTACTACAAACAAATAAAAATAAAATAATATAACAATATTAATATGAATATTTTTACAATACTTTTCATTTCTTTGTTCTTCCTCAACAAAGGCCTAAATCAACAACAATGCATAGATTCGCTTCGTTCAACTATTGGTAATGAAGTACCATCAGAAAAGACTCTTTACAATTGGTTTGCAGAATTTCGTTGTTGACGTGCGTCAGGCAGCGACGAATCTCGTGAAGGTCAACCAAAATCGGTTGTGATTCAAAAAAACATCGATACTGTGCGCAAAATGATTGAAGAAGATCGGCATGTGACTTACCGTGGGATAGAGGCAACTTTTGGCATATCGCAGACTGCAATACATTCGATTTTGCGTGGACATTTAGCTGTGAAAAAGATCTGTTCTTGATGGATTCCGCAATATTTGAATAAAAAAGGCTTGTTGGTGTAAGGGAATGTTAACAAAATTGGCACTGTAAAATCCGTATACTACATCGTTACAGGTGACGAAACTTGGATTTATTCATAGGAATCGGAAACTAAGCAACAATCCACTGTTTGGGTCTTCCAAAATGAAACGAAACCCACAATATTGGTCGTCCAAGAAAAGTATAGCTTGTTTTCTCGGTTGTACTGAATATGTCGCAAACATTCTTTTAGAGCAGAATTTCCCAAACTGTGCTCCGCGAGCGTCTACTAGTGCTCCGCGATCTACTAGTGTTGCTATATATATAGCAATGATAGTGTTCCGCGACGGATTCTTCCCGTGAAAAGTGCTCCGCGGCTCAAAAAGTTTGGGAAACTCTCCTCGAGGATCGGAGAACAGTTAATGCTGAATGGTATACAACAATTTGTTTGCCAGAAATCATCGACAAAATCAGGAAAAACAACCAAGAACGTCGCAACATTCTTCATCATGGCAATGCAAGCTCCCACACAACACGCCAAACAATTGATTATTTGGAGAAAAACATTGAATTATTGCCCGTATCCACCTGATTTATCCCCTAACGACTTTTTTGTTGCCCAATTGCAAACAAAAAATGCGTGGACAGAGATTTTCATTACCTCAAGAAGCTGTTGAAGCCTTCGAAAACCTTGTTTTTGAGATACCAACTTCATAGTGGAAAAAATGTTTCGAGAATTGGTATGAACGCATGCAAAATTTATAAATCTTAAAGGCAAATATTTTGAAAAGCAATAAAACAGTTTGTTCCAAAAACATTTTTTCTTTCCTAGTTTTTGTAAAAACTTAAAAGGGCTACCTTTTACTGTTTTGTATACTGTTTCCATTATTTACGCACCTTGTTTAGTATAAAATCATACAAAAATTGCCTTTGGTGTTATTAAATTATTGTTAGTCCAATTTTTATTTTTAATAATACTTCAAAACCTATCATAAGAACACAATAAATAATAAATAATTCTATATAGTTCTTAAACAAGTTCAATTTAAACAAATTTAAAAAATTTAACAAACATGATAAAACCTGTGATTGAAATATAATAAATAATAAATAATTTCACCAAATTCTTTTTAATTTTATTTATTTTTTAACTTGACATGAATATTTTTGGCAAGAATTCACGATATTTCAAAAAACTGTGATAATAAGGTTATAAATAATATATAATTCGAGGGTACAGATGGTAATAAAAGCTCTCGCTGGCTTATGTTGGTATAACAAGTAGATTTTTATGTTTTTTTATCGTCGTTCATTATGATGCGTGTTATATTTTAAGTTAACAAGATATTGCTTTAACAGTTTATTCAGGAATAGCAACGAAAAATAAACATGCATTTTGTTTTTATGAAAAATGCGTAAGAAACAAACAATATCGATCAATGCCAAAACAACAGAAATTTTAAGTTAAAATCCGAGTTTTTTAAAATAAGCGTGAAAGATTAAAACAAAAGTATTTTGGAAATTTTTGTCATAGAAATATATCTTTAATTAAAGGGGTCAAAGCCAAAGTGGTGTCTCATTTTGCTCACTTCGAGAAACAACCAATTTTAGTTAGATTCGTTGAATTAAATTATAAATCCAGTCTATTTGAATTTGTTATAAATTTACCGTGCGGTCATAATTTCTTGTCAGTTACATAACAGTAAACAATGAGTTTAAAAATATCAAAACTGTGTTCTAATCCACAGCTGAAAATCCCAATTTAACAAAGAACCAATCAGATTACTTCGTTGGTCCGAACACTCCCGAGAAACAACGAAAATATGTGTTCCTAACTTAATACCTGTTGTCAACTCATTGGCGTGTAGAGGGAAATAGTGTTCATTTAATAATCAATTCGTATAGGGTAATAAAAATAGTATGTACGCCTATGTGTACATGTCCTTGGAAATAAGTTTGATAACTAAATGTTTCTGTCAAGTGTTACATAACGGACAAGATTTCTTGATCGCTCTGTACCTAATACAGAGAAGAGATTTGAGTTGCTCTAAGTTTGCATTTTATAGATTTGTATTTTTAGTTTGCGCAACCACATGTAGCCAGTTTTTAGGATTTTGAAGGTATATCCACTAAAAAACCCTTATAACGTCACTCATGTGTCAGTCTCTCTACGGTAGAAATTGTAGCCAAATGGCTGAACATAGAAAATTGATATTTGTCATGTTTATACAACTCTTTAACGTACATAATATAGTCCCATATATTGGAAATCCATTGAGAGTTCAAAAAAACAAATCGCAGAATATGTATTTAACCTCTTAATGCGTAAACCCGAAATATTACGGGTATGCATTACTGGCAAATTTGTGCAAACCCGTAATATAACGGGTTTTACAATATTTAACATAACTCTTTTGATCACGCCTGTTTTAACTCGGGAAAAAGAAATAAAAGCATAAAATCCATTATAATGACTTATATTTGATTGTTCATTATTAATTTATGATTTATTTTACTTTTATCTTTGGTGATACTCAAAATTTTAAAGGGTGTTTTATCACATTTTTTCGCCGAACATAGATTTAAGTTCAAACGACTTTACTCAAAAAAATTATATCAAAAGCTATTTTTCCTATACAGTATTGGACAGACCGTTCGGCTAGACTATGATTAACCGTTCCTGTCCGTTCCAAACATTTTAATGTGGAAATATATGATTTTTTACAATTGACTATAATATTATCGAGAGCTATCTTCGCGTTATGGAGAATTAGCAAAGTAATAACGAAAGAAGCAGCAAGAATGGCTTACTTTGCTCTTTTCCATGCTCACATAAATTATGGCATCATCCTATGGGGCTCAAGCACAGATACAGATAAAATTTTTGTACTGCAAAAGAGAGCAATAAGAATTCTAGCCAGTGCCAAATTTAGAGACCATTGTAGGCCTTTATTCAAAAAACTCAGAATCCTTCCTCTCCCATGCATATACATTTATAATTCCCTCCTATACACAAAAAAACACTTACATAGCTTTAATACACACTCACATATACATACACACCACACACGAAATAAGAACAACATTGTGCTACCAAAACTGAGACTAAATAAAACCAAGCAAAGTATCTCCTATTACGGACCTGTTTTTTATAATAAACTACCATCACATATAAGAGATTTAACTTTCAGCAAATTTAAAAGGGCTACTTTGAACTTATTGGTTGAATTTAGTTTTTATAGTATTAAAGAATTTTTAGATACTAAACTGGAGAATGTATAATAAATGTATTGCACTGTGTGCTATAGTAATAGTAATATATATTAATATATTTCGTTTCTAATGTACTAGATATATTGTTAACATGTAATTGACTTAAGGTATACAACTATATGTATGGTGCTAACCTTCAATAAACATTATTATTATTATTATTATTATTATTATTATTGGACTGAGGATGATTGGATACCCAATCGAAACGTCTCTATAACTTTTTATAATAAATTTATGACGATTATGAAATAAGAATTTTATATATATAGGTATTGAATAAAATTTATTCAATACATTTAATTTTGAGATGAAAATCCCGGTCCTTAATCTGTTAATTGCTTAAGTAATAATTTGTTTCTTTTTTCTCTAATTATATGTGATTTTTTTGTGTTTCTAATCAGTGTAATAAAACTTTTGCAATATACATTACTTTCTAAACTTGCCGGTCCGTCATGAAAAAAGTTTGGGAAACGCTGATCTGGTTGACCAGATTTGGAATAATTTATTTCTTCATCAGAGCTACATAAAATTATAGAATTTGAAGTATAATAGTTAACATACCCATTTACGGACACAACTAACTCCAACATAATTAAATACTTATATTTTCTTCGACTATCGACCTTGAAAATGTGTTTAATTTTGGATATTATCAGAAAAAAGGTCTGTTTAAATAAAATTCAATGATTGAATAGACCGGTTTCGATAAACATTTCTTCAATATAACAATCTAATTAAATATATACAAAACTCTGAAATGCGTTAAAACTCAAACTTCAGATCAATTTTTTGGCATTAGAAATCATTTTAGTAGAAAAGACCATAATATTTTGAATGAAATTATACGTTTTTCCAATTAAAGGCATTTTTAAAATTAGTGTACGTTGCTCTTATGTGCAATGTTTGGCTCTACCAATTTTTACTGTAAAATAATATTGAGAATCAATATTTGTATTTTGATTTTTCATTGGAAAAACATCATACCCTACTTTTGAAAATTTAAATTAATATATTTCTGGGAAATTTTATTAAAAAATATTTCCCAAAAATATTAAGTTAATAATTAATTTTAAATTGCATACGTCAGTCAAGCGGTTAGTAATATGAACTGCAAGAAAACCAGGATATAAAATGTCAAAGACAATTTGATTCAAGTTCATAATTTCGAATTCGACGTCACATTCCACACATGTTTACTCTGATTTATAAACCATTGAGAAATAAAGAAGAATTACTGAAATTATTTTCATTCTTCCATGAAAACTAAGTAAGAGATTTTATATATGAATTGCCTGATAAATATGTTATGTTATAATTTTCTTATTTTCTTCCTAGCATATAAAGAAAATCACTTCTTCGGGACTTGTCAACAGGGGCGTAAAAAGACGGGGGAATTTGGTACAAATTCCCGGGGCCCAGGCTAACAGCAGGGCCTAGGACTGAATTCTGTTTTTTACAGAAAGATTTTTTAAAGAAAGTTGTTGTAACTCCCATATATTAAAATGGAGATAAACAATGCATTACTAACTATAGGCCTATTTCTAATAAACTTCCAATTTAGGTAAAATATTAGAAAAAATAATTTCTAATAGAATATTTTCATTCCTCAAGGAAAATTCAATTTTATCCTCAAACCAGTTTGGATTTTGTCCACAAAAATCAACAAATGATGCTATTGTTTGTCTCACTGATAAAATATATAAAGCTGTAGATAATTTACCTTGTATAACTATCTTTCTGGATTTGGCTAAATCCTTCGACACAGTGAATCATGAGTTACTCTTCAACAAATTAGATCTATATAAGAGGATTGGCATTAAAGTTATTTTTCTAATAGAACGCAACATACTAAAATATTTAATGACCCAAGTTCTAAATTAAGCCTAACTATCGGAGTACCGCAAGGTACCATCTTATGTCCTTTATTTTTTTATCTTATATGTTAATAGTTTATTAAAATTAGAGCTTAATTCAAATATAATATCTTATGCAGATGATATGGCTATAATTGTGGAGGGTAACTCATGGGAAGAAGTCTCAGAGTTGGCTCAAATGGACTTAGAGTTAATCAGGAAATCGTTGGACTATAAGAAGTTAACCATGAATGTTGAAAAGTCATATTTTATGACATTTTCATGTATAACATCCAGTGGCGCTCATGTAGTATAACAACCAGTAACAATTTTGTCTTGGGGAGGGTCGAATCAAATTAAGAGGGCACACGGGCCGCATACGGTCCTAAACCTATTTTTTGTGGCCCCTGAAGCGGTAATCAAAATCACTTGAGCTTATTTAGGGGAAAAATATATTTAAAAATGTAAAATATACTCTCTTCCCCTTTTCTGTTCATAAATAAATTTCAATAAACCCTTCGGGATATTTAAAGTTCCGTCACTGCTTATCATTTTGTATGAAAAATAGACCGCGACCCAAATCAGTTCGAAACTTCTGCTGTTGGATATTGATGTTTATATCAAATAATAATTCTATTATTTGTTGATAAAAAAAAAGTAATTGTTAATCCATGTATCAAAAACTTTCATTGATATCTCTCAAAATTTTACAAACTTTTTTCTTCAATAAATACATATTTGTTCATATTTTTCGCAGGATATATTTTTGAAGTCTCAATATTTCTCGTACTTAGTTCTCTAAATCAGCTGCTTGGCCACAATTTCTACCGTACGAACACGACGGTATAAGGATTTCTTGATTATACCTACGAAAACCTAAAAATAACATGTAAATATGCTTTTTCTGTTAATTTCAACACTAATCATAATAAAATATAGTTATATATTGTAAAATGCATAAGTTATTTTGCTATACAATTATGTTACATTTGTTAAATTTTCATTTCCTTGGACCTTGAGGGGGGGGGATGTGCCCCAGTGCCCCTCCCCACTGAATACGTCACTGTTGTTCAGTATAACTTATATCAGTCCTTTTTGTGTAAAAACATCATAATTTCAAAAATACCTAAGAAGATATTGATATTCACATTTATCTACAAAATAAAACCAAATACCGATTTTTAGTGCACGATTGTCTCCAAAACTATTATTTTTATTATATTTCTACTATTTCTACTCTATTCCACGTTTGAGGTGTAGTTTTAAAATTACATTTTGAATGACGAAGCCAGATTTCTCTGAATCGAGTAATTAGTTGTTTAAAACAGTTTTCACAGTAAATCATTTGACTGGGCAAATGTATTAGCCCATGTGTCGGGAAGGGGGGAAGAGGAAGGATCAACGCTCCCCTTGGAATAATTCGTTGGAGCATATTTGGAAAGTGATGTATTTTCACTTGAACAATAATTATGTCGCTTCATTAAGAGTAGGCAATCTTAAAAAAATGTTTATTTGTACGAAAAAAAAAAAAAAATAAATAAAAAATAAAAGCCAATATTGTTTATGATGAAGTAATTTAAAAATTAATTACTGTTGTGGCTGACAAATTCGAGCAGATCCGTGTAACCTGCAGTATTGTATAAAAATTGTGCCAATTCTGCTGGCTTTGGGGGGGAGCGATCCCTCCCTTAGCTGCAATTTTTAAAATTAATGTTCATTCTCCTCATATTCATATTTCCTTCTATATAAAAATTACTGCGTAATACTTTAATAAACTTTTATACTTAAAATTAACAATTTTCCAACTAATTTACACGTAATGGTATATTTTCAGAATATTAAAGTCACCTTAAGATATGGTTTGATTAGTTAATGTTGGCAACTACAGAGATTGCTATGATTACGTAATAATTTTAACCCAATTTTCCTGTAAAGTAATTAAATTCCATACGAGTAACCCCAGCTAGTAGCGATGGTATCAATAAAATTGATCAATATATTACATTTGCAAGCACATTAAATCTTAATTTCTTATAATCACGCTTTATCTTGGCACACCTAATGTTACTTTACCTAATTTTCTATTCCTAATCACACACACGCACTGTTATTTGCCCTCTTTTAATTTCCTTAATCTACAGATTTAAAAACGCCTTTGTAAACCCCTCATTAAATAATTATACGAACGTTTGCGTGGACAATCTTTATTTTTAATTCACAATAATAACTAAAAAAGCCGATAAGGTATAGACAGAGGTGTGTTATCATAGGGTAAAGTAGGCAACCCGACCAGCACGTTGAAAATAATTTCCTCAAACCTAGTAATTTATGTTTTAATCACTTTCGGGTCACGCAACACTAATTATAGTACCCCTTACCCCTCGCACACACCCTTGCAGTGGCGTAGCAATAAAATCTACACCCTTACAACCCCCAACTATAAAAAATGTATGTGAATTTATTTCATGATTTTGTAGATATTTAATAAGTGTAAAAAGTCAACAGAATACTAAATGACTAGTAAAATCAGACCAATTCTGTAACTCAGTTACTATGATCATTGTAACAAAATTTGTCCCTATGAGCAAGGTCAATTACTATCATGAATGAAAGTCATTATACTTTTTATAATATTCAGATCAATTCTGTAAAAAATTACTGTGTAGTAACGTTAAAAGATAAAATATTATAAAAAGTATAATGACTTTCACTCATGATAGTAACTGACCTTGCTCATAGTGACATATTTAGTTACTATTATCATAGTAACTGAGTTACAGAATAGATCTGATTTTATCTTGTAGTAACGTTACTACACAGTAAATTTTTACAGAATTGATCTGAATATGTCTTCCATAATTACATCAAAATCCGTCATGAAATAAACAGTGTTACGATTCGCCTAACGGTGGGGTGAGACAGTGTAAATTAAAGAAAACTGGATGTTTATTATATTATTTTAAATTATATATATTGTATAATTAAGAATTTACAGAAGTATTTTCATCAATAATTAACTGTCATATCTTCTCTCGTTGCTAACTTGTTGTTGTTATTTTCCAACGCCGTCTTGAATAGCATTTTCCCAACAACAGCTTCCGTCATGAAGGGAATACAGCCTTGGACAAATGTATGAGGCACCCTGAGTTTTATTGAATTTTAAGATCATTACAAGAAAAACGGTAAATAAAATAATACATACAGCTTTTAATGACAACTTTAATCAAAATTATTAATATTTTGTGGTACCTCCTCGTGCTTTAATTATCGCACGTACCCTTTTAGGCATACTGTCCACGAGTTTTTTGAGTACATGGGATTGTACATTGAACCATTCGTCCACAGTAATTTTCTTCAATTCTTCTTTTGATTTGAATTTGTAAAGAGACACCTTGTTTATCAGAATCGACCATAAATTTTAAATTTGCGATAAATCTGGTGACTGGGGGGGCATGCAAAAAGTGGCACATTGTTTTTGGAAAACCATTCATTTGTTGCTTTGGCTTTGTGACAGGGGGCATTATTTGGTTGATAAACATATTCTGGATTGCCTTCATCAAATAATTTTAATATTGATGGCTCCAAAACTTCATTAAGCATGGTAATATAACGAGCAGAATAATACGTTCCTCGCCTAAAAAGATTTCGCCTAAGCCATTGGCGGACATTCACCCCCAGATCATGATGCTACCACCACCAAATTTGACCGTAGGGATGATGCTGTCAGGATGAAAAGCTTCACCCGGCATACGTCTTACAAAGATGGCCCCAGGTTGTCCAAATAGCTAATCCACAAAAGAAAAAACAAATCTTAATTTCGTAAATTTATAGTAAATTAAATTTCATATTGTTAGTGCAATAATTGCTTAGTAATGTATTTTTCTGTTAAATTCGTAAGTACATTAAACCGTTACAATGCTTACTTCTATATTGGACTCATCAGATCAAATTTTAGATCAAAGATCAGTTTTTCGCTTATTCATCAGGTGTCAAATTTAAATATCTTTTGGCCCACTCAAGGCGTTTGTTTCGCTCGGCCAACAGTTGTTTTCGCCGAGCTCTTTTTCCATGCAAATTAGATTCCACTAGTCTTCTAATTGTTCCAGAAGAAACTTTAATTTTTCTATGCTCCCACAGATCACCAGGCAACTCTTTTTACGCTATTGATCGTTTACGAAGAACACTTCTCTTTATAAAACAATCGTCTCTGGAAGTGGCTGTACGTTTTCTTCCAGTTTTTGGTCTGTTTTCATAAGTATCAGTCTCTTGGAACCTTTTGATGGTAATTTGCATGGCTTTTCTTGAACACTCCATTTTTTTTTTTTAATTTTCACCTGCGACTGTCTTTGTGAATGGAGCAGTACAATTTGACTCCTTTCAGCCACAGTGAGTTCACGTTTTTTAGCTATAATATAATTAAAAATATTCGCTTGAAGTCAACTCGCACTGTCTTTTGTGTTTTGAATGCGTTTGCACTTCAAACGCATGTGTAATAATTATCCAAGCCCTAGTTTATTTTTATTTAAACAAAACGTAACAGATCTGAGCCTATATTTATTTGTATTTCAAAATTTATCATAACTCTGTTTTCATTTTTGATTATTTGATTAGACGTACGTCTTTTAGAATGTGTCAATGATATTTTAAAAACATTTTGTCAAATATATACAAGTTACAATGTATATAAATTTAGATATTATATTATAACTACATGGGTGCTCCATCCATTTGTCCAAGGTTGTATACTCTCCAAATTTCAAGTTTCTAGGCCCAGAAGTTCGGGCTGGGCGGTGATGAGTCAGTCAGTCAGTCAGGATATTGTCTTTTATATATATATATATATATATATATATATATATATATATATATATATATATATATATATATATATATATATATATATATATTTAATAAAGTTATTGGGAATGGCGGTGGAGGAAAAAGTAAACTCAATATTTACATGTACCCGATATTTCGATTTGACTTCCTACATTACCGACTTCATCTATGAGTAGAAAATCCGTTGGATCTTTCCCGCTATATTCTAGGTGAAAATAAGAAGAACTTTCTAATTTTAATCCAAGTAGATTTGTTTATTTAATACTATTTTAGTCAATATACAGTTCTGTGATAACAATTTTAAAGTGTAATTTTTCAATGTGATAATAATTGTAATGTTCTATTTTAACTCTAATTTATTTATTCTTTTAATGTGTTACAACAGAGGCAACTCTTAAATTTTACTTGTAAGTCTGCACTTAAATTTATGTTTTATATTTATAATTTTTAATTATACTATTTTCAGCCCTTGAAAAAGATTTGAAAAGTCAAATCGAAATATCGGGTACATGTAAATATTGAGTTTACTTTTTCCTCCACCGCCATTCCCAATAACTTTATTAAATATAATACAGACACGGAATAACGATATATACTATATATATATATATATATATATATATATATATATATATATATATATATATATATATATATAGACTTTTTAAATGATCATATGTTACTTAATCAAAGATTTGTGTGAGTAATGACAAAATGTATCTTTACTAAAAGTATACAAAAAGAAAGAACCATAAGATTCAAAATATTAAACTTGAAAATATGATTTCCCAGATAGGACGCTACTGCCCCAAGTCACCCCCGAGGGGTGGAAGTATTCTATGGAGGTGTGCGCTTCGTTGTTCCACTCAAGTCGATGTGCATGTCGCTGTTATTGTTCGTGCATGACACGTTTTGTACTAAGGATTGAGATGTGTTTTAGCCAGGATTTTCATGAAATGACCAACACCAGTTAAAACTATATTCTTTAAAGAATTAACGTTTATTGTACAAAATCTTATACACTTTTAAAAATAAAAACTTCTTAACGATTTACTTTTTTACTGGATGATGAAATAGTATTTTATTTAACAAGCATATAAGGGAGGCTATATTGCATGGTAGACGTAATACTGACCATATTACTCCTGAATGTACATAGATTGAAAACATGGTCATGAAACCTGGAAACAGGACTCAACTCTGGCTATCGCGCCAGTGATGATGATGATCAACCCCTCCCCAGCAGTTTGCAAGAAAATTATTGGTTTCCTCAAAGAAATATGTATTCAGCTACTGAAGATGGCTACTTTGTAGACCAAATGTATGTCTAGTGACAATAAAACTATTTGTGAAGAAGAGAATCTATTGGTTCCACGACATTTGAACATACGACAAATTAACATGCGACACTTTAACATGGACAGATTAACATGCGACTGATGAACATTGACACATTTTAACACACGACAAATGAACACTGTGACATATTATCATAGCGACAGATGAACATAAGTCAATTTAACAAACGACATTTGATCTCACATTTCATTTTTATTTTTATTTTTTATTTATCCTAGCATATAAGTTCAGCGGTTGGTCAATGGTTGGTCATCGGTTGGTCATCGTTTAGTCAGCGATTAGTCAGCGATGGTCAGCGGTGGTCAGCGGTTGGTCAGTGACAGAATATAGACTTTCAGATTTATTTATATAGATTTTCAAAATCAAATAATTATGAGAAAAATTATGTTTGGTAATTTTTGAGATTTTTTTGTATGTTATTGTTTTTTTCTATGACATAACTTGGTATATCTTGATCTTTTTGGTAATTTTAAACAATCTTATACTTCGGTATATCTCGATGTCGGTAGGTAAAAAGAATGGTTTCGTTCTAATAAGTTTGTTTATTAGTGAAGCGATTATAGGTACAGTGGAACAAAAAAATCAATAAAATAATGAAAAGCGTTTACATATACACCACATAAAATAATTATAAACATGTTAATAAAAATAAATAAAAATAAAAATGAAATGTGAGCTCAAATGTCGTGTGTTCAATTGATTTATGTTCATCTGTCGCTATGATAATATGTCACAATGTTCATTTGTCGTGTGTTAAAATGTGTCTATGTTCATCTGTCGTATATTCACATGTCGGGACACCGAATCTATTTAAGTTTACCTTATCCTAAACTTTACGTTAACCCAACAATTAATATTTATTTATTTCTTGTCCCGTCGATGCATGTTTTGAAGTTGTGCATCCAAAATATTTGAATCTAACACATCTTTTTATTTGCAGTTCTTCCTGGATTTTCAGGTCGTGAATTTTTCCTTCATCAGTAAATACTCATCGTTTTATTAAGGGGGGGGTCTGATAACCACATTTTAAGCATATTTTTGTGAATTTTTTTCAAATCTATGGTTAAATTTATTCATTCTCAAACTAAGTAGATATATAAAGTATGTTTTGAAGAAGATAAAAAAAAATTTTGAAGGCAAAATATGGCGAAATGAACCAACTGTGGCAAATCTTCTCAGACCCCGGGAAAAAAAATTGATTTTGCGGTGACCAGCATAACTCGTCACTGGATCATCTGAAATCAAAAATCCAAAAAGATTTTGTTAGTTTATGAGTTTTCCGAGCTAATGACGTTGAGTTTTTATTTTTAAAATGATTTTTCAGTTTTTAGCGTTACTTAGAAGAAAAAATTAATTCTCCCTAAAAAAAACTAAAAATGTGTATATTTGTGATTGTTAAATAAAAAAAAAACATGAAAAAAAATATCTCAACGTCGTTACCTCGGCAAACTCATAAACTAACAAAATCTTTTTGGATTTTTGATTTCAGATGATCCAGTGACGAGTTATGCTGGTCACCGCAAAATCAATTTTTTTTCCTGGAGTCTGAGAAGATTTGCCACAGCTGGCTCATTTCGCCATATTTTGCCTTCAAATTTTTTTTGTATCTTCTTCAAAACATACTTTATATATGTACTTAGTTTGAAAATGAATAAATTTAACCATAGATTTGAAAAAAAAATCACAATAATATGCTTAAAATGTGGTTATAAGACCCTCCCCCCTAAAGTTGGTGCTCAGTTTTACTGTAGTTCCAATATATTAATTTTATTTAAAAATAATGTTGATAATTTTAGCAGTCAAATAGTAATATATATGTCGGTGGTAGATTATATATTAAATGTTCTATTTATCGTGTTCCTTATGCTTAACATAAAACTTTCATGCCGGTGTAGTGGTGGGAAATCAGGCGAACTAAGCATTTTCTATTGAATCACCCCATTATCAAAATCTGTTTACAAACACACTACAAACTGTGGCGTATTAACATAATTTATATACCCATAACTATGTTATTTAATACACACTTTACTTAAATGGGAATATGTTAAAAACAACTATTAAGTAATAAATTTACAATAGAAAAATAAAGGTTACAGGAAAATTATTCTTATTATTTAGAACATGTTTTCGTATTAGGAACAAAACTATCATTTATTTCCTTTCGTTATTTGAATATCAAAATACATATGAAGTGTAATCAAAAAAAATTTATGTGAAGTGTGAATTTTGCACACATTTCAGGGTTTTGCAGGTATTTAATCAGTTATTAAATACCGATGATAATAAATAAAAATGATGATTATTTGGGATGCCAAAACAAATTTTATGTCAAAATATTTCTTTATGAATTTTAATTCGAATGCCTAATACCATTATTTAAGTTTCTAAATATGTGCAGTATTTTTTTTACATAGCAAGGTTCATTAAGATTTTGAAAATTGCGCCCATGGCTTCTATTGGTTGCTTAAATCATTAGCACCGCCCTCTGATTTCATATACATCAAACAGAATTAAATTATAATTTCAACACTTCCCACTGGTTATTAAATTTACGCTTTTAAAAATTTAATGCAACTTACCAAAATTTAACTAGAATTTTTACAAAATAATTTAAACAAAAGAAACCTGCAAAAAAAAAAACAAAAAAATTAAAATTGACAGGATTCGAACTCTAGTTTGCAAGTTAACTGTTTAGCAAATTAGAAAACCAATGACTAAACGCACATCGCTATGAGCGCTGACGTAACAACTTGGTTATATAGCGAATTAAATATTTAACATATTTTGGTTAAAAACACAAAAAATGCATTATTTTCCGAAAATATAATCTGATCAAAAATTCCTGTTGTACTATTCCGGTTCACACCAATATACATTACTTAGAATTTTTTAGTTTAAACCATCTGGGCTACAGGGTATGGGACAAAAAATTTTTTGCACAATTTTGGCAAAAATCGCGTCAAAATAATTTATTTTGCAAAAATAAAATTTTGATCGTTAATCCACGTACTAAGGGCTTTCATTTGATACCCTACTCAGAATTTAAAAAAAAAATTTTTTTTTTTCGGTGAGCACATATTTGTTTATATTTTTAGGGGGATATGTTTTTTAGATGTTTTAGTATTTTTCCTATGTGCGGGTCAAAAAGTTGTACAAGCATGCCAAATTTCAACTCTCTAGGTTTAGCCGTTTGGCTACAATTTTTACCGAACAGACAGACAGACAGACAGACAGACAGACAGACAGACAGACAGACAGACAGACAGACAGACAGACAGACAGACAGACAGACAGACAGACAGACAGACAGACAGACAGACAGACAGACAGACAGACAGACAGACAGACAGACAGACAGACAGACAGACAGACAGACAGACAGACAGACAGACAGACAGACAGACAGACAGACAGACAGACAGACAGACAGACAGACAGACAGACAGACAGACAGACAGACAGACAGACAGACAGACAGACAGACAGACAGACAGACAGACAGACAGACAGACAGACAGACAGACAGACAGACAGACAGACAGACAGACAGACAGACAGACAGACAGACAGACAGACAGACAGACAGACAGACAGACAGACAGACAGACAGACAGACAGACAGACAGACAGACAGACAGACAGACGACAAAATGACGGTATAAGGGATTTTTGGTCATACCTACAAAACCCTAAAAAATTGGGGACTAGCCTCATAAAACAATAAATTACAAATCACATTCAGATTATAACCTTCCAAATACTTATCATCTATGGCATACTGGCTACTCATCACTATAGTTCACTTGCAATAGCGTCAGGATCGTGCAAAGAAAAATCTGCACTTGGGGCAAAGACTGAATTTGGCGTCCCTCATAACTCTCAATCCCGCTCCTATCCCCCGAAACGTCCGACGTAGTAACGATATTTGCGTCCTCTAGATTAAATGCCCGGGCAGGTGATCCCGTCGGTAGTATCGGTACATCCCTACAGATGTCGCACTATTCGTAATGCACTAATTTACTTAGCAGTAAACTCTGGCTTGAACGTTAAAACTATCTACTAAACTTATCCACAGCGCACAATGCATAGTCAACTAATTTAAAGAGCACTGAAAGCAGTTTAAATTTCACACAGACATGCTGATGTTCAAGCTGATCCTCCTTAAAAATCGAGATTGGACAGATATTAAGATCACCTAATCCTAACTTAATTTGTTCTACAGTACCTAATATGTTGCTGCAATTTTTGTGTTCTACTGACCTATCGTTCCTAATGTCTGGCCATGTAAATTACTTAACAATATATTACGCTCAGATAGTCAAATCTATGGCCACGATCTTAAAGTGAATCATGCCCCAAAAACAAAATCAATAAACATGCTTATATTGTTCTAGGGCACGGTTAATGATGAAACCAAACAGATACTCATTGTTTAAATTCATCTTTGAAAAATCTTTTGGCTCAATATGGTATTAGAAATTCTTTTATGTTAAGCAGTGAAATTTTCAATATATATCTAGTCACGTAAAATAACAATAAGATCTTTTTTAGTCTACATTAAAATGGCAGGGTTGAAAATTATACTATTTTAAATGTCATAATTAAATTTGTTTTTATGTAATTATAGAGTGAAATGGAAAATTCTGTCACTTCAAAACAGAGCCATGTCGTGCAAAACAAAGTAATTTTATTTTTAATTATACTATGGAAAATACGCCAGAATAATTACATTGTACCAGTGTTATTGCGGTGTTGATGAAAAATAAAACTATTTAATATTGTGCACTGTTTTTAAATGACCTTATTATAAATACAGTTTTTTTTTAGTATGTATTGGGTTGTTATAAGTCCGTTCGTTTTTTTTTTTTTTCACCTTTTATTCAATAAAATATATGAAATGTACTGTCCATTATTTGCTATCACTTTGGACAAACGCTCAGGCAAATTCATATTGTCATCTCTCCAGAAGGTTCCGTCTTTGCTCTCGAAAAATCTGTTCAGGTGAATTTTGATATCGTCCACAGATGCGAAAATTTTTCCGTTAAGTGAATTTTGTAGAAAGCAGAATAAATGGTAGTCGGATGGTGCGATTGCTGGACCATATGTTCCGACTACCATTTGTGCCGACTACCAATTTTTCTCTGTCGGACACGAGAATTCGATGACAAACATCTCTCGTGTTTCGTGGTCCAACAGGACTATATCTGGCTTTGTTGCTTGAAGAGGTCAAGGAGTGGGAATGATTTCCAATTCCAGTACATCCGGCTCTGGGCTTTTTCACCACCTCTTCTGCAGAGTGATTATTTAATGGCGAGACGACGTCACCGAATTATCAAATAAAATAATAGAAAATCAAATAAAAGAATGGCAGGAAATCATTGACTCAATAATTTGGAGATGGTGGAAGTGTCTACTACGCGCATGCGTGCATAATCGCCTGCTACGATGTGTATGAAACGGCAAATTATTAAAACTTCCAGTGACGTCGTCTCGCCATTAAATAATCACTCTGTATATCCCCTGGATCATATGAAACGGCACGAGTTGTGTCAATTCCATAGTTTGGTCTCAAGTGGTAGTAGATCACGCGTAGAGCAGCATTGTGCCAGTAGATGTAGTGCGAGACAGCGTAGAAAGACCATGCGGATAATAAATGTGTCAGGGTTTTAAGGTATGTTTTTCACGCTCTGCATGTATGAGAAATATCAACCTGCCAGATATTTTTTCAATATATGAGCGTGCTTAACACATTCTGACATGAAAATATAAACCCTTCTACCTCTTAGGCCTACCGAATGCAGGAAGGCAAAAGTCAGGTTCCGGGACATGGTTCCGCATGACTTAGAAGAACGTCGATTATATCTGTTTGCTCATATGTTCTTCCATGAGAATATGTTGTTCTGCCTTCTTTATAGATTCGCCGATTTGTCTGTACGCCTCATTTAACATTGGAGTACCAGCGAATCTTCGGTTCGGCGCTAATTCGGCCAATCCAAGACTCATTAGTCTTGGACACAAAACAATTCTGCCTTGAAGACTCTCTAGGCAGAAGGTTTGTTCGTTTGTGTTGCACCAGACTTGTCCAGGACAAGAGCAGCTGACGTCACTATATAAGATAGCATTGGTGGGGGAAGCTGTGGTGTAGTTCAGTGTAGGTTGGGCAACACAAACGAACACACCTAGAGAGTCTTCAAGGAAGCAGTTCTCTACCTCCAAAATGACGGGGTAGATAAATACGCTGGAGGGAGGATTATAGATGTATATATAACTAAAATAATTATTTATAAATTCAAGTTTTATTGTTTCTTATTAAGAAGTTTGAAGAATACGAATAAATGTGTTTGAAAAAGTACGAGACTTTATATCGATAATTTACTATGCTACTGGTTAATCAATTAAATATTAGGTGTACAACTTTGCTTCCGCCGTTTTTCTATAGATGACTTTAGCGGTAAGTAGTGATCCAAATAAATAGATCATAGACATCATGCAATAAACTTGGGCATATGTCAACATAACCCCATAAAAACATTAGTCGATTTGTGTCTGCATCATAAAGTTATTCTCGATTGTAAATGTCAGTTTACGAGCCAAATTCTCGTCATTTGCGAGAGGTTTTAATTTTCTGCTTTAATATGAAGAAATCTGCAGCTGAGACTCATCGAATGCTGTCAAATACTTATGGTGAGGCCGCTTTTAGTGAAAGAACCTATCGTTAGTGGTTTCAACGCTTCACGTCGAAGACCGGCATAGCGGTGGAAGAAAGAAGGTTTTAGAAGATGCAGAATGGAGGCATTACTTGATGAAGACTCGTGTCAAAGTCAAGAAGAATTGGCACGATCATTGGGAGTGACTCAACAAACAATTTCAAAACGCCTTAAAGAATTTTGGAAAAAATGGCGGGAACAAAGTTGTACAACTATGTAGAATTATTTCCTACGTATGTAATATAAATCAAAAGCTCCAAATCTTCCTGACTAAATTATTTCGTAGATTAATGGGAATTAAATGGCAAGACAAATTTTCTGTTAGAGATCTGTGTAGTTGAACTCGCCAAAAGGAAATCTATGAAAACATAAGAGCTAGACGAATAGAACTGGAAGGGTCACGTTTGATATTGATACCAAATGGTTACCACGAGAATAGGTCCGCAAGAAAAAGGAGGAACTTTCCAGCAAGAGTAGGACCATTAATGGCATCATAACATAATTATTGTAATCCAATTGTTTTCATACATGGATAACATTTAAATTTTCTACTTTCAATAAGACGTTACCCAATTTAAAATTTCTAAACAGTCATTTTAGTTGTTCAGGTAATTTTCCGCCAGATGCCACCCATGTCTTTGTGTAAATTAAACAAAGTTGATTAAAACCACGTCCTACATTACAGTGGAAAATACAGAGGCAAAAACGGCTAGCCTAAAACCAAGCATTGTTAAAACATAATTGCCAACATTTGTAACAATAGAAACAAAATATTGAGAGTTAATTCGTGAGATAGCACCTGTCTCTAACATCAACACATCACAATACTTTCTTCCCTCACATGTTACACTAATTATCGATGCATTGAACTAATGAACAATCCGTCTAATTGCCGGAAATGACGTCATTTTGTTCGTTTCGTGTGAATACCATTGTTCACAATGTTGTGTTTGTACGATTTTGTAGTAAAAATTAATTTTATGATAAAATATGTGTTAAATTTTGACAATTCATTTGCTAAATGTTTGACATCATGAATTCAAATTATGGAATCATTACAATTTTGAATTGTGATAAAGAATTTATATTTTTATATTTGCAATATTACAATAACTTATATGAGAAGGGACAGGCATCCAGGGGGGGGGGGGATCTAACGGGCTTGAGACCCCCCCCCCCCAAGAACTTCAAAACACGTGGTTTCAATGTTTTTTTAAGGAATACAACTGAATTTTGGAGGTCATGAGCTTTTTGTTCGTCATCATTTGGATTTTAAAAGCGAAGCCATTTTTTTTAGGTCATCACTTGTATTTTGAAAGTGAGGATGTTTTTTTTAGGTTATTACTTGTATTTTTGAAGTGGGGACTTTTTTTTGTCAGGGCAACATTTGCATTTTGAAACAAAGTGTTTTGGTCAGCATATAAGAAATTTGTCATGTTTCTACAACTCTTTGACCCACAGAAATAAATACTATCAAGAGTTAAAAAAAAACACGTCCCGAGAAAAATATAAACAAATAAAGTCTATTCCAAACGATTAAGCCGAACTATATTTTCAATTCTAGTAATTTTTACAGATTGATTGAAGCTTTTGCTCATTTTGTTCAGGAAAAGCAAACTTCAATATATAAAAAAATAGCTAATGACAACTTACAGAAATGAAAATTCCAGTTAGTTCCGCCTAACCGTTTGGAATAGACTGTATGTATTACCAAAAAAAAAAAAAAAAATCAGTGAGATATCAAAATCTCTTAATAAGTGAAAAAACCACTAAATTTTTACATTTGAAAAATCATTTTCTATATGGGATTTTCGCCAGAAATGTGAAAAGAACTTTTGTCTTCAACCCAATTTTCCACAGAGGTTAATCTGAAACTGAAAAAAATTTCAATAATGTACACTAATGGGACCATAAAATTGTAGAATTTGTCGTTGTGTCGTTGAAAAAATATATATATTTTTAAATTTATTGTGTGATATCAAAAGAAAGCTCTTAAGACATAGATTAAGGAATGAAATTTATAGTTTTTTTTAATTTCTTTATTTTAACACGATTTTTTTCAAAATGTGCTGAAAAATGTGTACCGATAGTACAACAAGAATTTTTAATCTGATAATTATTTCGAAAGTTATTGGATTTCTTGAGACACTGTGCTTACAATATTTATTTAACTGATTGGAGAACTGGGTAGCAATAGGTCTTAATGTGAGCCTTGTAAATTCTTTCAAAATTTATTGAGATTTATTATTTACAATTCATCTTCTTACTGGAGTTGATGTATTTTACCGGGATTTTAGGTCAAATGAAAAAACATCAAATTATTGAATATCCAATACTGGTTTCGATAACTTTATTATCTTCCTCAGTTGATGTACGTGGACAAAAACAAAAAAATTGATGTGAAGTGTGAATATACACACATTTCAGGGTTTCGCAGGTATATAATAAGTGAAGGCGGTATGCTGAGTGTGTAGGACAAATTTTATTTTGTAGTAATCACGGCAAAATGAACGATATTTTTAAAATAATTTATCGTCTGTTAATTATATAATAAGACTAGTTATTAAATTTACGCTCTTAAAAATTAAATACAACATTTGTTAAAAAATAACTAGAATTTTGATAAAATAATTTCTACATTATAAAAATGCAGAAAAAAAACAACAGAAAAAATAAAATTCAATCCGTACTTGAACTCGAAACCCTTCGTTTCCAGCAGTGCTTTAACCCATTACGCCATCGCACGCCATGCATGTGATTGTCTTACATTAGTATAACTTTTGTACTTTGTGAACCAAAAACCACAAAAAATGCGTTATTTTCCGAAAACATAATCTGATCAAAAATTCCTGTTGTACTATTTCGGTTCACACCAATATACATTACTTAGAATTTTTTGAGATTTTTAGTTTAAACCATCTGGGCTACAGGGTGTGGGACAAAATTTTTTTTGCACAATTTTGGTAAAAATCGCTTCAAAATAATTTATTTTGCAAAAATAAAAATTTGATCGTTAATCCACGTACTAAGGGCTTACATTTGATACCCTACTCAGAATTTAAAAAAAATATTTTTGTTTTCGATGAGCACATATTTGTTTATATTTTTAGGGAGGTATGTTTTTTAGATGTTTTAGTATTTTTCCTATGTGCGGGTCAAAGCGTTGTATAAGCATGCCAAATTTCAACTCTCTAGGTTTAGCCGTTTGGCTACAATTTTTACCGAACAGACAGACAGACAGACAGACAGACGACAAAATGACGGTATAAGGGTTTTTTGGTCATACCTACAAAACCCTAAAAAAGAGAGAATACAATATAATGCAATTTTTAACTAATGAGTGTACATTACAAAATTATAATATAAAATAAGACTTACTCAATTGTATGATATTAAAAGTAGTTCTATCAACATGCTGATGTTAAAAAGTAGTCATCAAAAAAAGGTAATCTTAATTTATTCTGGACGTTTTAAGAGTAATACAAAAAATGTATTTATGTTTACCTTATATTATTTTGAAATTAATATAAAAAAAAAAATCTGAGACGTTTCAGGGGACAATTGTTTGTTGGGGACAAGAGTTCTAACTCCCCTGTCAAACAGGCCGTCTGGTTACCCTATATTACATCTTTAATTAAAATAATTAGTGTTATTAAAATGAAGGTTTACGAAAATAATTTTATCATTAAATAATAAAAATAAGTTTCATGCAACGATAGAATTAAGTTTGCAATACGGATATCATTATCATTGTTTTATTAAGCACTGATGCTAGAATTAACCTAAATGGTTATTCTTTCGAGCAAGAACCTTGTAAAAATGGGACAGTATAACAATTAGTAACTCTGCATTGAAAAATTCACGTAGTTGAAAGAAAATGGAAAAGAACTTTTAATATGCATGTTAGCGTTAAGAAAAATAACAAGAACAATTGTTTAATTTAAAATTGCATTCGCGTATAAGATGGTTTATTATTCGTGTTCATTGCAAGACGACAACTGATTAGATTAGCTTAGCAAATCAAGAGTATATAATCTATCAATCAACGTTAATGAGTTATAAATGTAACGTCAACTAATGATAACAGAGATCTCTTAGTGCACTCCAGTTACACAAACGTACTGGTATATATAATGAAAATAAAATCGTGCTAAATATAAAAGCATTCATCTATTCCCTAAAAAGAAGTGGTTTTGACATTCAATTAGTCTGGATACCAGGACACAGTGGAATAAGAGGAAATGAAATTGCAGACCTATTGGCAAAAAATGGCGCATTGCTTCCCGGTCAGCCTTATATTAAGACGGTCCCACACAAAGATCTTTTACCTCTAATATACCAGTCAATTCTTGCTAGATGGCAGCAAGAATGGGACACCACGGCTCAAGATAAAGGCTCTTTTTTTTCATACCATCAAACCTTTCATCGCAACTCGCCCATGGTTCCACAACCTTCATTTACCCAAAAAAACAATCTCTACAGTCTGTCGCATGAGATTTAATCATTGCCACTCATACCAACACCTCAACCGAATCAATGTATTAGAAACAAATCTATGCAGTTGTGGAGAACCTAGAACTACGGAACACATACTTTTTAACTGTCGAAATCACACCGCAGCATCTACTGTCTTTTATACAGATCTCGCGAAAATCCTAACTGCTCCACTTAACTTAAAACCAATCCTTTCTAATCCCACTCCAGCTGTTTGTGACAAAATATTATGGTTTTTAACGGAAATCGAAAAAGATATGTAGAATAGGTTCTCCATTAGCTATGCGCTGGCGGAATGGTGTTAAACCGAAACCAACAGAATAAGAAGAAGAAGAAGATAACAGAGATAGGGTCACTATCTGTGCTTCTCGTGCTAATGTCCAGGGTTTGAATCTCGGTTAGAGAATAATTATTAGCATGCGTCCTTCACCTCATCCTCATAAAAAAATTTAAAAAAAAAACATTTTTCATCAAAATTTGATAGAAAACTAAAATTGTTTCCATGCTATCTAGATGGATAACTCCAAAATAAAGTATTGTTCTCAGATATCTCCATTCTTGAGACTTCCGCACTCCCCATTAATTTTAATGAGGAATGTGTCGTGTCCGTACAGCATCCTACCAGATTAATTTTAATGAAACCAAAGATTCCGTGTAGTATTTAATTTTCAAAAATTGTGAAGTGTAATCAATGTCCCATCTCTATGACTGTTTGAGAGCCATACATAAGTATAGGGTGTACTAGAACCTGATCCTGATGTTTCTAAAACCGTTTGGTTTTTTGAAAGGATTTATAGAAACCTGGCTTGGCAAAAAAGAACGATTTTAAAAATATAGCAAAAAAAAATTATGTGAAGTGTGAATTATCACAGTGTTTTGTAGGTATTTGGTAAGTGACAACAAATTGTGTTTACATATTAAAATTCATATATTTCGATAACTTTTGAAAGAATAATCTAGAAACAACACCATATTGGAGATAAGCTTGCATCAAGACCCAGCTATAGCTATTCAGTTCTAGTCAGATAAATATTGTAAGCACGGTGTTCCAAAAAATTCGATAATTTTCGAAATAATTATCAGATTAAAAATTCCTGTGGTACTATTATGGTTCACATTAATGTACATTACTTAGAATTTTTTCAGATTTTTAAGTTAAATTTTTGACTAAAGTCCTAATAAAATAAATAAAATTTAAAAAAACTACTTTCTGTTCCTTTATCTACTTCTTAAGAGCTTTCGTTTGTTAACAAACAACACATTTTTTAAAAAAATTCTAACGCAGCATCACACAAAAACCGTTATTTTTCGAAAAACTGATCTGATCAAAAATTCCTGTTGGACTATTTCGGTTCCTACCAATGTTCACTACTGGTAGTTTTTTCAGATTTTAGATGAATCTCTCTAGGAAATATTGGGTGGAAGACAACAGTCTTTTCCCACATTTTTAGCGAAAATCCCATAAAAAAAAGTGTTTCAAAAAAAAAAATTATTCAGGTATTTATATACGAAAATCCCATAAAAAAAAGTGTTTCAAAAATAAAAATTATTCAGGTATTTATCCTCTATCATCTATCAGACTTATTTATCCAGGCATTAAGAGGTTTCATTGAAAACCCCCAATCAAAATTTTTAATAATATTTATTTTTCCAGTAAATACATATTTGTTTATATATTTCTGGGGATGTGCTTTTTTGAACCCTCTATAGTTTTTCTATATGTGGGTCAAGAAGTTTTACAAGTATGCCAAATTTCAAATTTCTATGTTCTGCCTTTTGACTACAGTTTTTACCGAATCGACAGACACATGAGTGACATAAGTGTTTTTTGGTCACACCTACAAATCCTTAAAAAGAATTTCGAGACATCCGACAAACAAAAATTCGAGAAACTTAACGAGCAAATAAAAAGGATTTAGAGAATTTTAATGAACAAAAAAATAATAATTTCTGCAAATTTTTAAAGTAAGTCCACGACCCAACAAAATTTTTAGCGACCTAACTCTATCTTAAAGCCTTTTTACCATTTTCTGGTGTCAGGCTGCTGGCGTTTGAGTATTAATCTTGCTGTGTCCTCCATATTCCTTGACACTTCTTTCTGTCTTGTGTCATAGTCTTTGACTCTTCCTATTTCATCCCTCTTCTTGCTGCCGCTCCTTGAATTCCATCTTGCCACGTTCTTCTTGGTATTCTTCTTAACTTTTTTTTAGGAATCCTTGCTTTAAAAACCATTTTTACTTCTCTTTTATGGTCCATTATCCATTATACAGACATATCCATACCACCTCAATTGGCTTTGAACTATTAAATGCTCCATGGGAACTGTTCCAAGATTATCTCTATGAACCGTATTTCTAATTCTGTCATGTTTCAACAATTCCAAAAAAATAATAATTCTAAAAACTGCAATTATTGTAATATGTTTGAAAAAGCAATTTTCTAAATTTTGGAACATAAATTACGTTTTAACTAAATTCACATCCATTATAATATCTTAATTTGTGTTAGGTATCTGACTTTCACACGTTTCTCACACATTTTCTCATGTCCAAAAGTGGACCTAAACAAACACAATGCCCTGATTATTCCACTCTGCATATAATTACTGCCCTCGGATCTCAGTCACCGGTCAGCTCAAGACAACGGGACAACCGTGTCTTATTGTAATGTTAATACTACCCAGGTGCAACAGAATCGTGCGAAATCTACCTTTTCCGTTAGAATTACGAATATTAACAATAGAATTAGATCAATTTTTGGTGGATTATGTAAAAATTTTAGGACATTTTTCGGAAATATAACTGTTAAATGACTATCGTTCCGGTTCATGTTAATTTTTAGGTTAGGGGACATTGGATTTATGTCTTTTTACTTTTGTAATGCGACAGTTCTGTAATTGAACCAATATTGAAATTTGGATTTATTATCTCATGTGAGAATTTTAGTTTTAATACTATTACACAAAAATTTTGACCGTTAGAATATATTAAGACTATGATATTATTTAGGTTACTAGCTGATGTGCTCGTACGGTTTTTGTTAAATACATTTGTTGATAAGTGATTATGATAATAAAGATATTTCAAATGTATAGGTAGCGCACCCCATGGTTCCTCAAATATTCATCTTATTAAAAACAACATTGAACAAAAATAAGTGTCTTCATTCTAAGCCACATTTCTTATATATATTTATATTGTTAGATATAATATTTATACATTTAAACACAAACACAATGTTTAATAAGCATATTTATTCATCCCATTTACAGCACAAATACAAGCGGCAATTGTTCACAGGCGTACGGAAAATGAATCAATATTTCTTATGGCACGACAGATAGCAGCTAGTTCTTATTATCTTATCAACACTAATTACCAAAACTAATTAGTTAGCGATTACACTGCTCGCCTTATGTAACGATGTTCAATCATAACAAGCCGGTCACCGTGGCGCAGTGGTTAGCGTAGCAGTGTACTAACTGCTGGGCCATGGGGGGCTCGGGTTCAAATCCCGGTTATGGCATGGATATTTTGTGTTGTCCAAAAAATGTGCATTGTAATATTCTGTAACATTTTCAAAATAAAATTGCTTCTACTGGATAATGGCCTTAGTAGCCAAATCCAAACATATTTAAAAAAAAAAAAAAAAATCATAATAATGCTACGTTTTGACAAAAATTCATATTTCTACCAAATCTTCTTAAACAATGATAATCCGGTTTCTAACAATACATATACTTTTGTTGTTAAGTAAATAATAAGTGAGATATTTCAAGTGTATATGTAGCCGACCGGCGTAGCGTAGTGGTAACACATGTGCTCTGCGTTGTGAAGGTCTCGGGTTCGAATTCCGTTCAGGCATGGAAATTTTCTCAAAATAAAAATTGTCCTGGCTAATTGCCACAGCAGCAAAGGTCATTAAATAAAAAAAAAAGAAAATAAAGTGTATATGTAGCGCTCTCTATGATCTCCCAAATTTTCATGTTATTGAACATAAAAAAATATTTCCTCATTCTAAACAAAATTTCCTATACACATTTTTGTAAAGTAAATAATAATTGTATTTACTTAAGATTTTAGTTTTACGCCCCAAATATTCAATCAATTGAAACTTTTCTTATCATATACGTTATTGCATTAGTTTTAGGGTCGCCCCCCATAACTCCCCAAATATTTATCTAACTGAAAAATGTATGGAAAGAATAAGGTATGTTTTCTTACTATAAACAATTTTTGTTATGATTTTTAGTAAACGTTTTAACTCTGAAAAACCCCCTTAGAATAAAAATTTTGAAATGCCATACAGCCTATGTTCTTGGTACTACTCTATCATTATACCAAATTTCGTTAAAATGTAGCCCTTTTTAAGTGAATCTAGGTAAACAGACAGACAGAGATATGGACAGACCTATAGATTCCTAATTTGTAATATACATAGATACCGGAAAATGTTAGGTCGAGTGGAATAGTTGTGATAAAAACGCTTGATTATTTGCCTTATATTACTTTATTGCCATTTATTTTCGAAAAATCAATTTTTTTAGTGATTTTAGATTAGGATGTGTAAAATTTTTTTGATCGACTCCTATGTTCCAAAGTGGTTGATCTAAAAATATGAAAAAAATCTCAATAATTTACATTGATGTGAACCAAGTATAGTTCAACAAAAAAAAGTTTTTGTGTCGTCGAAAAAAAAGAAATACTCTTTTTAAATTATTTGTGTGGTATACAGTGAAAGACTTATAATGTCGATTTAGAAACAAAACGTAGTTTTTAAAAGTTTTTCTTTTTAATACAATTCGATTATTTTTGTTTAATACGATTTTTGCCCAAATTTCGCTAAAAAAACACTTGTCCCATACCATGTAACCCAAGAGGGTTAATTTAACATCTGAGAAAGCACTTAGTAATGCTCATTGATGTAAACCGTAACAGTTCAACAGGAATTTTTGATCTAATAATTATTTCGAAAATTATCGAATTTTTTGCAACACCGTACTTAATTATCCTCCAATATTTATCCAACTAGGTAACTGGGTAGCTACAGCTGAGTCTAGATGTGCGCGCATCTTGTAATTATGTGCGCTTTTGCATTGTTTATGTGTGCATTTTTTCAAAAGTTATCGAAATTTATGATTTTAAACTTTTACCCACAATTTGTTAGCAGTTACTAAATACCTACAAAATCCTGAAATGTGTGAAAATTCATACTTCATATTAATTTTTAAAAATTAATCTTTTTAGGGTTTTGTAGGTATGACCAAAAAACCCTTATACCGTCATTTTGTCGTCTGTCTGTCTGTCTGTCTGTCTGTCTGTCTGTTCGGTAAAAATTGTAGCCAAACGGCTAAACCTAGAGAGTTGAAATTTGGCATGCTTATACAACTCTTTGACCCGCACATAGGAAAAATACTAAAACATCTAAAAAACATACCCCCCCTAAAAATATAAACAAATATGTGCTCATCGAAAACAAAAATTTTTTTTTTAAATTCTGAGTATGGTATCAAATGAAAGCCCTTAGTACGTGGATTAACGGTCAAATTTTTATTTTTGCAAAATAAATTATTTTGATGCGATTTATGCCAAAATTGTGCAAAAAAAATGTTGTCCCACACCCTGTAGCCCAGATGGTTTAAACTAAAAATATAAAAAAATTCTAAGTAATGTATATTGGTGTGAACCGAAATAATACAACAGGATTTTTTGATCAGATTATGTTTTCGGAAAATAACGCATTTTTTGTGGTTTTTGGTTCACAAAGTACAAAAGTTATACCAATGTAAGACACTCAC
Source organism: Liopterus haemorrhoidalis (assembly GCA_963971575.1). Classification (NCBI taxonomy): domain Eukaryota; kingdom Metazoa; phylum Arthropoda; class Insecta; order Coleoptera; family Dytiscidae; genus Liopterus; species Liopterus haemorrhoidalis. The sequence continues at coordinate 36,281,708 of OZ020619.1, read as the reverse complement.
ATGCAAGTCCTGCGATAGCTTAATGGGTTAGAGCACTGGTGTGAAACGAAGGGTTTCGAGTTCGAGTACGGAGTGAATTTAATTTTTTCTGTTTTTTTTTTTTGCATTTTTATTATGTTGAAATTATTTTGTCAAAATTCTAGTTATATTTTGACAAATGTTGCATTTAATTTTTAAGAGCGTAAATTTAATAACCAGTCTTATTATATGATTAACAGACGATAAATTATTTTAAAAATATCGTTCATTTTGCCGTGATTACTACAAAGTGAAATTTGTCCTACACACTCAGCATTCACTTATTATATACCTGCGAAACCCTGAAATGTGTGAATATTCACACTTCACATAATTTTTTTTATATTATGTCTTTATTTATAAAGTATTAAATGTTAAAACTCTGGCATATCATAAATAAAATATGTATCAGTCAAAATATGTATAGTCAGTATTACTTTGAATTAACACTACTGATATAAACGATATCTGGAAAGACATGACGCAACAAAATAATTGTTTTAGTACGGCCAAGAGTCTGATTATTTTCTGTTTTTGTCAATCAAGTCCAAACGCATCTGTTGTTGCTCAAAAATGCAGTTTTCGTAAGATGTTTGTAAGACTTTTTTAAGTCTTTCTGGCGCCAAGATGCAATTTTCATGACAACAACAAACAGATCTTGAGATATAAAACTCACGCAATGAATTAAAAATTACATTAATTTATTATCTTTATTCTTATATCATACAGCATTTAGTTATAAATTCTTAACATGGGGATTCCCAATCTTAAGTTCCAATCTTTCTTGGCAGCTATTCACATTTTCACAATACTCATCACAGATGTCAGTACGGTAGCACACTTCACATATAAAACAGGCCATGCACCTACCTATAATAATCACACCTTATTTCAAGAAATGTATAAAGGTGAAGAAATTGATAAAAATTCTTGACCTACTATACATAAATTACATAATCACAGACAGAACCGTATTTAATAGCTCTATTCTGAACTAAATATGTAAGCTTTTACGTTTCGACCGGTCCTATTATCCCTGTATAAACAGGTACTCATTTTAAGTATTAAATACATGAGACTGAGTCGACCCCGAATATTAAAAAATTGATGTGAAGTGTGAATTTTCACACATTTCTGGGTTTTGCAGGTATTTAGTAACTGAACGATGATTATTTGGGATGCCAAAACAAATTTTATGTCAAAATATTTTTTTATGAATTTTAATTCGAGTCCCAATACCATTATTTAAGTTTCTAAATATATACAGTATTTTTTTATATAGCAAAGTTCATTAAGATTTTGAAAATTGCACCAATGGTTTCCATTGGTTGCTTACATCATAAGTCCCGCCCTTTGATTTCGTCAAACATAGAATTAAATTATAATTTCAACACTTTCCACTGGTTATTAAATTTACGCTTTTAAAAATGAAATGCAACATACCAAATATAACTAGAATTTTAACAAAATAATTTAAACAAAACAAAAATGCAAAAAAAAAAACAAAAAATAAAATCAACAGGATTCGAGAACCCTAGTTTGCAACTTAAGTTATATTTTTAAGCGTACGACAAATCCAACCACGCCACGAGAGCTACTGATCTGGTATGTTACACAACGTATTAAATAGTTAACATATTTTAGTTAAAAACACAAAAAATGCGTTATTTTCCGAAAACATAATCTGATCAAAAATTCCTGTTGTACTATTCCGGTTCACACCAATGTACATTACTTAGAATTTTTTCAGATTTTTAGTTTAAACCATCTGGGCTACAGGGTGTGGGACAAAAATTTTTTTGCACAATTTTGGCTAAAATCGCATCAAAATAATTTATTTTGCAAAAATAAAATTTTGATCGTTAATCCACATACTAAGGGCTTTCATTTGATACCCTACTCAGAATTTAAAAAAAATATTTTTTTTTTCGATGAGCACATATTTGTTTATATTTTTAGAGGGATATGTTTGTTAGATGTTTTAGTATTTTTCCTATGTGCGGGTCAAAGAGTTGTATAAGCATGCCAAATTTCAACTCTCTAGGTTTAGCCGTTTGGCTACAATTTTTACCGAACAGACAGACAGACGACAAAATGACGGTATAAGGGTTTTTTGGTCATACCTACAAAACCCTAAAAAGTAGGATCTGATTAAAAAATGAAATCCCAAGTGAAGCAAATATAATCTACGTTTTATAGAAACCTATTTTATTATAATGAAACAAATATCTTAATAACTTAATATAAATTAAAAATATATATATAATTAAAAGGTTTTTTTTATTTAATAAGTTAGCTAAATTTTTGGCGCCCGATGACTATTTGCACCACACACAGTCCATCTATATAAATAGAATATTATTTATAAGTTAGAATAAATAAAATAATAAATATTAGTATTTTAAACATTGTTGTAGGTTACAATCAGCTGATGGTTCAGTAGCTATCTTGATGACGTAGGTTCTGAAGTTTTACAATTATCGTTCAGAATTTCTGTGTTTTTAAATTAAAATAACTGTTTTTTCAATGATAAAACTATATAGTTCTCCATTATATGCTTGTTAAATAAAATATTATTAGAAAAAATATTTTTTATGCGATAGATTAAACATATACAGGAAATTTTTGTGGTATTTGTAAGTGGTATTCCATTATCATCAAGTATAATATTTTTCGACGAGGGCTTTAAACTACAAGTAATGAAGTCGAAAAAAATGTTGACGTATTATTTGAACATTTCTACACAAAATTATATAAAAAATAGCTGTCCAAATGTTCTGAATCAGTTTTTAAAAAGTTTTATTTACGTCATTAACAAAATTAAATCATTACAGTACAAGATTCTAATTAAGACTAAAAAATAATAAACAGAACATGTTAATATGTGTCAAATACATCCTGGGAATATTTTGTATAAAATGGTGGTGTCTTATTATGTGGAGTCAGCGGGAACTGTTGAGGTAATTTAAATATAAAAGTTATTTGAAACTCATAAATAGATTTAAAAAATTACAGAATGTTGCTGATGTCTATTATTAAGTTGTTGAGCGATAATATTTTTACAATAAATGTTTCTACAATTAAAAATATCCTGTAGATAGATAAAAATTCGGTGCAAAATTTGATGTATAGATTGATACTAATTTTATTTCAGATTGTTAGTTTTGTATAAGAAATTGGTAACCTCTGGGTGTCATACCTTAGTTTCTTATACAAGACTAACAACCTGAAATAAAATTAGTAACAATCTAAATATCAAAATTTTCAGCGAATTTTTTTCTATCTAATAGGATATTTTTAATTGTACAAAGAACTGTCATGTAATTGTAAATAAACAAATTGCGTTATAGACGCCATCTTGTAATCCAATCGACGCATATTTGTGTACCATGCGGCAAATTGTAGCTAAAGCTCCATTCTACAAATATGTTTGGAGATAATTTGTTCTATTGTGAAAATTACTTATAGTTATTGTACTTGGTAATCTAGTTTTGCCGCTATCTCGATTCTACCGTGGTTCTTAATATAGATGCTGCGGATAAAAATGATTTATTTAATGTAAAGAATACTTATACCAAGTGGCATTTCATCCAGGGCTTCGAACCGGAACTGAACCGAAAACCGAAAAAAACCGTTATTTTTGTCCGAACGAAAACCGGAACTGAACCGAAAAAAAAATATTGGTTTATTTCGGTTTAGATAATGTTTATGTGAGTGAATATAAAATACATTTTATCTAAGATTATTTTTTAAACTGATGAGCAGAAAAAAATCTTAATTTTTTTAACTGATAAGTAAAAAAATGCTCTTCTATTATTTCGGTAGGGGGGGGGGGGTGAACGCCAAGAATCCCCCCCTGGCAGCGGCCTTGGTATGATTATTACAAAATAAGGAATAAAATGTTCTACTAAATTATACTATAAAATAAATTTCTATTACAAATACAAGCATTTACAAATTTATCACTCGGAACTGAACCGAAAACCGAAAACCGAAAAAAACCGTTATTTTTGTCGGAACGAAAACCGGAACCGAACCGATATATTTTTTTTAATTGAACCGGAACGAAAACCGAAACGAAAAAAATAACGGTTCGAAGCCCTGATTTCATCATTATCAAGTATAATATTTTTCGACGAAGGCTCTAATCTATAAACAATCGTGTCGAAAAAAATGTTGTCGTATTATTTGAATATTTCTACACAAAAATATGTTAATGTAAAAATTATTTGAAACCCACAAATATATTTAAAAAATTACAGAACATTGTTGTGTGATACCTATTATTAAGTTATTGAGCAATAACATTTTTACAATGATTTTTTCTATAATCAAAAATATCATACAGTTAGATAAAAATTCTGTGCAAAATTTGATGTATAGATTGTCACTAATTATATTTCAGATTGTTAGTTTTGTATAAGAAACTAATACTCTCTGGGGGTTGTACGTAGCGTTAAACGGCAACTTTTGTCTAATTTAACCGACCTTGTATCTCATATAGTTTATGATCCCAATGGTAAAACTCAAAAGATAGACAATCTGTATGTATATAAATCTTTACATAAAAAAATCTCATAAAATAAATAAATAGAAGTCTTAAATGTCCATAAAACCGTATATCCAGGATGTGTTTAAAATTGAAAAGAACGGGAAATCACAAATTATGTCCTTATAATCCATTTTTCATTCTGATACAAATTTCAAAATGTACAGGTAACCAACCGACATTATCTGTCTCTTTCTATATTGTTGCGTGCCAAGACATTTCATAGTTAGGGTAGGTCACAACGTCCCAGTTCTCTTTTCACTACATTCAACTCCTGTTGCGGGGAGAGTTATTTTGTTGGTCGACTGTTGTTTTGGTCAAATGATGGATATACAAGGCTACCAAATGTCCAAAAGTAACTAATGTTTTTGTGTTTTCATTGAAAACTTTGGAGGTCTAGGTAACCCTACAGTGTGGGAAAATATGTCACGCAGAATTTTAATATAAGGATTTTGTGGGTTTCAAGAGTTATTGAAATTTTGTGGGAATATATAGGTAAATGAACAAATATGTTAATCTAGAAAAGGGACTATTTGAACATCTGTTTATTGTTACAAATTATTCAGTGTCCCAATTTAATTTAAGCATATAAAAGCACAGAAAGTTAAATTACTATACTTTCACTTATGTGGGAACTTAATAATCGTAAAAATTTTAGAAATTCATCTTTAATTATGGTAAACAGTTTGAAAAGATATATTATAAAGTGTGAGACAGTTTATTCCTTGAATGGCTAGTTGCTAATGAATGAGTTAAGTATATTAACTCAAGTTATGCCTAACTCGAGTCAAAATAATATAAAAATATCATTTTAACTTGGGTTAAGCTGCATTCACAGCTCTAAAATTAGTTAACTATACGCTGTGAGGACTACCTTCTAAGTTTTTACAAAAAATAAGAAAGATTTTTTTTTTTTTTTAACAAACTGTGTTATTGCTTTTCAAAACATTCGCCTTTAAGATTTATACACTTTTGCAAGCGTTCAAACCAATTCTCGAAACATTTTTTCCACTCTGAAGTTGGTATCTGAAAAACATGGTTTTCAAAGGCTTCAACAGCTTTTTGAGATGATAAATCGCTGTGCACGCATTTTTTGTTTGACATTGGGGAACCAAAAAGTCGTTATGGGATAAATCAGGTGAATACGGGCAATGAGACATTAATTTGATGTTTTTCTCCTTCAAATAATCAATTGTTTGACGTGCTGTGTGGGAATTTGCATTTTCATGATGAAGAATGATACGACGTTTTTGATTGTTTTTCCTGATTTTGTCGACGACTTGTTGAAACCATTGAAGAAATTGTTGTATACCATTCAGAATTAATTGTTCTCCGATCCTCTACAGGAATGGTTGCGACATGTCCAGTACAACCGAAGAAACAAGCGATCATATTCTTGGAAGTGCTTCGTGAACGAACAAGTTTTGTGGGTTTCGGTTCATCTTGGAAGACCCAAAAAGTGGATTGTTGATTAGTTTCCGGTTCATATGAAGAAATCATTTAACCACCAATTAACACGAGCCTTTTTGAGCTTCGGTAAAATTATGCGGAATCCATCGGGAACAAATCTTTTTCACAGCTAAATGTTCATGCAAAATTGAATGTCTGTGATGTGTCAAAGGATGCCTCTATCTCACGATAAGTCACATGACGATCATCTACAATCATTTTACGCACAGCATCGATGTTTTTTTGAATCAAAACCACTTTTGGTCGACCTTCACGAGATTCATCACTGACGGACGCACGACCAGGACGAAATTCTGCAAACCAATTGTAAACAGTCTTTTCTGATGGTGCTTCATTACCAAAAGTTGAGCGAAGCGAATCTTTGCATTGTTGTTGAGTTAGGCCTTTACTAAAATCGTAAAAAATCATCAAACGAAAACCTTCACGAGTAATATCCATTTTTTCACAAACTTGTTTTTTTTTAACGCTCACTGTCAACAAACTGGTCAGTTTATAAGCTGCTACTGATTTCACAATAACAAATGTCAAATTTTACGAATATAGTAATGACACATTTCAATATTGCCATCTAGTGGTCGTTTGTAAAAACATAAGAGGTAACTCTCGTACCAGGAAAAATATCAGCCATATCAAGCCAAAAATCAGCCTGATTAGATTGACCAGGCCCAATAGAAAGTTTTCATCACATTAAATACTAAATCATTTAATTAGAAGCGGCAGTTTACTTTGATAACATCTAACTTGTTAATAAACAATATTATAAGAATCGCAAAATGTGTTTATATTTGCTATTTTACTTGTTTAATTAATTGTTTATATTCATAAACCATATGTAATGTTTAATCAAACGTTAAAATGTATGCAAAAATATTGTGCTACGTTTATTTGATAACAAAATAAACAGATGTCGCTGAGAGTAAATCTCTATTTTAAACCTTGGTAGCGCCGGTTGCATAAGTTCAGGAGCCCAGCTTCCTAGCAAAACGCAGCAGTCTGCCAGTCGTCACTACTACAGTAGTAACTGAAGAACTTTGAGCATATTTAGCACAATATACTTATTTAAGATAAACTTACACAAGTTTTAAAAATAATTTTTGACGACATATGGTTTATAATATCCCAATTTTACGCTCTATAATGCGAATCAATAGATTTTTCAGTAAAATTTATATTTTAGAGGTAAAGATCCAGAAATATAATCTTACGGGTATGGAAGGGACAAATATGGTAATACATGCATAAAAAAACACAGACGGACCTACAAAATAAACCTATGAAACAACAACTTCTACTAGATGCACTAAATGGTATCTAGACGCTCGTCGATAAAATGGTAAGCTAGCCAAAATGAGGCGGTAACATTCAAAACGTGATTTATCAAACAAAATTCAAAATTAAGATACTGGTATCAGTGTCCTGCTCTTTGTTAAATTAATCTAAATAAAAAATTAATCTAAAACGTGTTTTGTACTATCAAATATACAAACAAGAACACAAAAAGATTATAAAAATAGAAAAAGTGATTTTTTCTATTTTATAAATTTTTTGATGAACTTATAAAATGGTTCAAAGAATTGATCTTCAGTCTACAGAAATTCCTCAATAAGAGATTTTATAAGAATTTAAAAAAACCGTCAACTTATGAAAGGGTGAACTATAATACAATATTCAACCCGCTGAGCTAAATCGCTAAAGGGTTATATTGATTCCCGAAATATCTGTAGATAAGACAAGAAGATATTTGTTCCATTGTTTTATAGAGATGATTGAAGGATTGAAGGTACAGCTTCTAAAGAGTAGCCCACTTGTTTCGTAAGGAAGCCCATAGGCCAAGCCTAGTTCATCGTCTATTTAATTTTGTCTGAAGATATTTTGTCCACTTCGTACTGAAATCAAAAGTTAGTTTTGTTTCAATCCATTGAGCTACTAAAAAGGGCCGGCATAATTCATGGGTTGCCGGGGCAATTGCCAAGGACCCAGTGCTTGTTGAGGCCCCACGCTTATTGGAGCCCCGTACTCATACAATACACAACAAGAAATTGTTAATGAAGAACAGATAACCTTCAGCTGCACAGGGATCCGCGAAGATGCAGTACAGTTAGTGCTCATTTGCACAGGCTTCTGTAAATTTTGCAGCCGGCTATGCTACTTAAGAGCATAAGGTGTTATATGGGTTCCCGGGAAAACTGTAGATAGGGCAAGAAGATGTTACGCTCCATTATTTAATAGATATGATTGTAGATACAGCTTGCATATTAAAAGTAGCCCACTATTTTATTTTGTCTGAAGGATTCTTGGAAAGTCGAAACCAGTTGATTTTGTATTAGGTCGATGATAAAAATTCATTTATAGTGAAATTTCTGCTGTTCTTCTGTCCAGACTTTTTGCCATGTTGAAGATTTCTTTGAGATATATAAGATCTATAATATTTTTCAAATCTACCTCCAGCTAGGTTAAAATCCCGACAAACCGATATACTGACAACAGAATAACAAACATAAAAACCAACCGACTAGATAGATAAAACAACAGGATTGTTCCTGAGACAGAAGAATAAAATAACAGATTAAGTAGACAAAATAATATACCAGAAAACCGAACAAAAGATAGGACTAAAGGAATCAACGAGAGAGGCTAACAAAACTAAATACTAGATTGACAAAACTAAAATATTGATCGACATATCAACAGTAGGCTCTACAGTGCCAAAACATGTAACAGACAGAAACAAATATAGAACCAATAGAACCAACAAAACAAGAGACTAGATCGACAAATCATCAAAATTAGAAGCTAGATGGGCCAAATGACTTGAAGGGTGAAAGAAAAATAGAAGCAATAGATCCAAAAAAACATGGTGCAGCAGAACTAGAGACTAAATCTATAAAACGACTAACCGACTGTTTAACACACTAACTAAATGGGAGACTAGACAGACAAAACGACAAACTGGAAGGACGAAAGAAAAATAGAAATAATAGAACCAACAAAGCAAGATACTAGATCGAAAAATGGACTAAAATACTGACTCAACAACAAAATCAACAGACAAAACGTATAAACCGATTGAATGAAATAAATAAACAACTTAGTAAGAAAACAACAAGTCTCACTTTTTTTTTTATTTCATATATACACATTTGATAAAAAATATAAAAAATTTATATTCTCAGTTATATTTAATGTATAATACATTTCATACTTAATAGTACCTTATTTTCGACCCTCCGACTTAAAAGTAAGGTACGGTAAAGTAAAAAATTATTTACTTAGGATATTTCTTAAGGGTTGCTCTTGTATGACATTAAAAACAAGTTTATAGTGCATTTTTAATAGAGTTCATGTCTATACATGTTCAAATAGCTTTTTAAATATTTGCTACATGAAATCACCACCAAAATTTAGAAGGCAAATTTTACCATTATAATATTAAAAAAACATTAACACAATAAACCAAAATCGTTGAAAATTACAAACATAATTTCTTCTAAAACAATTTTTAAGTGTAAGCAATTTATCGTTGATATAAAAACTGAATACAACATTTGAGTTCTGTAGTCATACATTTATGTGTACCATACACTCCCGTAGTTTGGCACTTTTGATAAAAAGTTTTTTTTCCTCTCAATACTCTTTACAGTTTTTTATATATTATACAGTGAATTTCTTTTATCCTGCAACAATGAAATTATTATTAAGCTTGGTTTCCCAAGTAACGACAAATTATTTTGACAGCAATGTTAAGTCGCCTATGTTGCAAATTAAAAGAAACACAATTTTACATTGCTGTCAGATTTCAATTACCATAGTAACGATAATACCTATATTGCAGGATAAAAGAAATTCACTGTATAATCTCTTTTCCAGTTTTTTTCATTATTATTATTTTAAGTGTCCTGTCTAGAACAGGGAGGTCCACAAGGTTTTTTTAAGTAAAGGTGCGTCATTTTCTTTAATTATACCTGTATATGACAATTAATAGCAGCACATGCATCGAAGAAAAGAAAAGTGAAAAATTCTGTTCTTCGAATAGTTTATTTTTTTTAGCTAACGGCTCTTGCCTGGAACCTAAGGAGCCGTTACTATGAGACGCACCTGTTTTTAGAAAAAAAAAGATAGTAATAATAAATAAGTTGTTAAATCTTTGCAGCGGTTCTTAAACTTGTAATACATAAAGACCCCTTTGAGATAAAAATTTTCTTAGCGGATGACGTATAATTTATCCCTAATGTTTAAGCTAAACTAAACGAAAATTTTATTTTAAGTTGTTAAGAGCTCACTGTTTAACCATTGAATGAGACTTGTTGGAACAAAGAGTCAAAAGGCCCGTTCAAAAGATAAAAGTTACTAGATTTCAATATTTAGTTCCGCTTAAAGAAAAGAAACAAATTAACGAAATCGCTTAAACACATTTTTTTTATATATTCATTCTCCATTAGACTCTTTAATGCAAAATTAATAAATAAATAAAGCACTCGGTTAGTTTGACAAATATAAGTTTAAGAATACACGGACCCCTCTGTCAATTATAGTTTATGCAATTTTTAAATATGGAGGATTTGGTCATTTAGCAATTTGGTCATATACCTAATTTAAATTTAATTATTTAAATGTCTTTAAAATTAATGTATTTAAAATTATTTTTGAACACTGAGGTGGTCGCCGACCCAGGGACCCCAGGCCTACACTCACGGACCCCAGTAATATATTACTGTTACAGAAGGAAGGTGTTAAACAAAAGCTCTTGAACCTTAGTTTCACCAAAATTAATTTGTCATTGCTATGTTAAAAAAATTAGCTGTGGCCACCACAGGACCGATCCCCATCACAAAGTACTTGTTTAATTTATGCTGCTTTATCAAAAAATGTCTCAAATAAAAGTTGCTAGTCCTTGTTTTTATAGGAACTTTTATAAAAAAAATTTTTTCCCAAATATTTCTCTGTTGTAAAATATTCGCAAAGCTCTTAAAACTGACACGAGTAAACTCCCATTTCTAGTTGACCGATTTTTACCAATAGTTGATCAACTCATGTCATGGATGTCAAAAGCTTAAATATGAAGTTTCATAAAAATCCTTTTAGCCGAATTTGCTCTGCACGTGTACGCGGACCGACAGACAGACCGACAGAGAGACAGACAGACAGACAAATAGACAGACCAACAGACACCATGCTACAAATAGTCAAAACGGTATGTAGGGACCTTAATTCGTGGGGATCCATCGAAATGTCAAAATCGATATGATCACAATACCTCCCTTATATATATTGGCGGTCGTTAAAAAAAAAATAGATTAATTCAACTAAGTTTTAAAATGTTGATGCTGTCAACTTAACTTTTCTTATTGGTTTATTTTTTACTCCATGTTTTATGTTTTATCTAACTATTTGTTTATCTATAAATTTATTTATTTGTTAAGTAATTTACATCCTACTTTAACCTTCTCATGCATTTGTAGTTAAGAATTGTTGGAAAATGAATAATGTTTAATATTTTAACTTTGGAACATTATATTCAGTTCATGATATTTCACTAAATTTAATTAAATTATACATATAATCCATTCGCGATGTTTTCATTTACTGCCGGGGTTTGAAAGTTTAGTTAACTATAACCAAATGGTCAGAAAATGGTTGCCATGGTTACTTATGGAATTGTTATATTGTAACCGAGGTTAGTCAAATGGTTAAACTCGGCTAAGCTCTCATAAACTGGACCTAAAAGTCATTAATGCCGATTTGACAATAATTGCAAACGCCTTCAATTATTATAAAAATCACAGCGCGGATGAGTCTAGGCCTCCTGTTTCCAGATTTCATGAGCATGTTTTCAATTAATGTACATTCAGGAGTAATATGGTCAGTATTACGTCCATTTTATAGTACAAAGAAAGCACCTACAGTTTATAGCCGGTTGCGAACGGCTAAGCTGAACCTGTAATTTGTATAAATAATTTTACACAAATTATTTGACATGAGCAGGAATTGAACTCACGTTCGTGCCCTTGCTAAGCGGACAAATAGCAGGTATAAACGATTTAACGCTTGCAGCTACAGGCTTGCATATATTACTGTTTAAATAGTATTCAGTATTTATTAAAGTTTATTTAATAAATTACTAAATATCTTAAAAATAAGCTTCCATATTTTGTACCCCCATTGAAAAAAATTCTACGGAAGCCCATGATAACATACTATAGTAGTTTTGTATATAAAATCGCACTATTAAATTCCAAATAAACAATCATAAAATATGTATTAGTTAATTAATTACAATAACAAAACGTCTGTTTATAATTTACAATCAAAATCTTTTATTTCCGCGGCCATAATTAAACTTATGAAAACATATGAAACAAAATCATAATCCATAATCCATTGGTCACCACTCCAGCATCTTTTATCTTCATCTCTGTCTAACACAGGCTCAGGTACCCATGTACCAAGCCCGTGGACAGGTTCGCGGCCGTACTGTCTGCTATTGGCCGGTTGGGCTCCGCCTACCGCGACTTGTCACCTACCGGTATGCAAATCTCCCCCTCTACGTACTATGAGAGTCGCGACCGACGCGAGAGTAACGCCACCAACTGTTCATAACGCCACAGAAGAGACAGAGGATGCTGTCAGATGAGGATTGTTTGAGGGTCACTGGACTTGAGCTAGGACGAATAGATTTGGATTTTTAAGGGAAGGTTAATAATCTTTTATAACTGGAAACTAAAATGGAACAATAAATCAAATGTGGAAAAAGGGAGAAAAATTATTAACGAATGTCCAAAATACATATGAAGGATTTGATTTCTGTCGCACATTTACATATGTAGTTGTTAACTTATAAAGGCCCATTTAAAGATCCAAATTAAGGTAAATTTATTTTTTAAATATTTTTAAAACGCAACAACGTTCAGTTACGAGATGTGTAAATTAAGAACCGAATTGATTTTTATTTATTTTTTATTCGAACAGAATTAAAATTCAGTATTGTCTCCCTCAAAATAACTACCCTGGGAAGCCACACAGCGCTGGAGACGATTATTGCAATTCTCATAGTAGTGCTGGGATTCGGATACTGGAATAGCTTTCAACTGGACGGTTACGGATGTTTGAATGTTTTCTAGTGTCTCAAAATGACATCCCTTGAGATGATTTTTCAATCTTGAGAAGAGGAAAAAGTCACAAAGACTCAAGTCAGGCGAATAAGGAGGCTAAGGAGCCACAAGATGTTTTTACTGGTCAAAAATTCGTTTATTGAAATTGTTGTGTGAGCAATTTCGATAGTGTGAGTCAAATTAAACTCTTCCCCGATCATTCTGACTGTCAACCGACGATCTGAACGCACAAGATCCCGTATTCTGCCGACATTTTCTTCGGTTATTGAAGATGAAGGCCTTCCGTTGCTTGATTCAACTTCAACCAACTCTCTTCCTTCTGAAAACCATCAAAAAACCTGGGTCCTTGAAAAAACACTGGCTCCGTAGGCCTGCTGAAGTTTTGCAAAAGTTCCCGTTGCACTGTGCCCAAGTCTTTGTAAATTTATAACCAAAGTTGAAAAGGCAACAATGCGCACAGACATCTCTCTATAATCACTAAGTATTCAAAACATAGTTGTCAAAATCGTTTTCTTCCAGGCTTGTGATTGTTCCAAATTAGTAGTTTTAAGTAAAATATATGCGATATACATAAAATCGTGAAACATAAAATTATTAGGTCAACGGCGTGGCCGAGATCATTAAATCATGCAGTTCTAACTGGTGAAAACAGTCTGAATTGCGAGGCGCTAGGATTGATTCTCTGTTGGTGCTATTATTCGGACGAAGATAATATGTTTACATTACTCCCATTTTCATAATAATTCACCCCTCAAGCAGGTGTAGGAGCTCGCCCCCTGGCAACCGCGATTAGCCTCGTTGCAGAAATAGGCCGATGTAAAATAAATAAAATAATAATAAATTTATTAAAACCGGGTTTCTTGAAACCGCACACTAATTTGTGATACAGAACCTTTCTAAGCTTTTTCAAGGCACATATAAATAAATTATTTTTAAAAAAAACAACTAAAATTGGAAGTCTCAATGTGCCTTTACAGGTAAAGTCTGTTACAAATGTTTAAGCGGAACTAGATGAAGGGAACTAAAAGAAAACGGCCTTTTGCTAAAAAAAAAGGATTTATAGGCTATTATTATTGTTATTGTTATTATCGTATACTTAATGGATTATTTCTTCTTATGCCTTCTTTCCTATTAAAAGTGTTGAATTCTAATCTAATGGACACAATTTATAATTTCCTTTTTAATTCTTCTAGATAAATATTTAATTTATTCCACATATTTATAAACTCGCCATTGAGATTGATTGATTGTAGGTGATTGTAGTTGAAGATAAATTCTCGAATGGATACCATAAGACTCCATTAGGATTAGAAGTAAAACTTAAGGGTACGAACACGTAGAAAGATTGTTTCCGGCACTTGTTTATCGTTGCCTATAAGTACATGTCATCGGTACTTGTTGATACTGGTTAGTGCATAAATTTACCAGGGCTGATTTACTGGAATTTCGTTAAAAAGTGACCTGGTTTAGAACTAATGTTCCTGTGCCTACTTGGAGGTATTATATACCCGCTAAAACTTGTCTGCAGACTAGATGTTGGATAACAAATCCATAACAAAATAATAAAATATATACAGCCTATAAATAATTACAAACGTTGGAAATTCGCTACATTTTATTAATTTAATAACTATGAAATATATGTGATTAACTACAAATTAAATAAAAAAAGAAAGTTACAGCCAACTTCTTGTAAGCTGGTAATTAATGTTTTAAAGAATTCTGTTTAGTTATAGGCACATGGTGTATGTGGTGACAAGTTCCGACAAGTTTTCTATGTGTCCGTTTACATATGAAAGTAGGGGGATATTTATTCTCGCCGATCAACAATTTTTATACATGTTCATACCGTAAGTTTCATTTATAGGATCGTTACACTGATGTTATACTTTTAATTTTACGAAGGCTACTACAAAAAAAAAATACATCTCTTACTTTCTGAGAGTCCTTATGTTCTAGAAGAGAAATATTGATAAGAAGTCTTTATGGAGATCATGATGTTGTCGGATTTATCAAGTGTGCTAATAACAAATACGCTGGCTAGGGCACATGATCAGGAGGCCAATTAAAAACAATGTAAGAAATATGTTCAATTGCATGCCAATTTCCGCAAGGTCGATAAAGACCTCCAGAAATTAAAAACTAACTGGCGTAAAATGGCTTGAAATCGTACAAACTGTAGGCAAATCTTTGAAGATGTAAAAGCCTAGGAGTTGTAAAAGTCAATGATGATAATGATGAAGAATCTCAGAGAAGCTGACATTATGGGCTTATTCCGGTTAACTATCATTCATTAACTGTCATTCCGGTTAGTTGAACATCGCTATTTGGTCTTATTTGTTACCAGAAAATTGAAATATAATTCTTAACATATCAGGCTATTTTTCAAAGTAAAAGTCAAATAAAATAAAATTCAAATGAATCAGTTCTCTAACATTTTGACAATTTCTCAAAGAATCTCCATCGTAAATCAAGTGTTAATATATTTTCTATATTTATTTGTAATAAAAGTGATTCCTTAATACTTCCATTAATGTCTATTAAATATTAAAATCAATAAAACACGTCTTATGACGTTTATTTTAGTAATATTCACTACATAAATCTAAATGAAGAACTTGTCTATGAATATATTTATTTTATTTTCATTTAAAATGTTTATTAATATTGATGCAAATTTTTGTCTTCCATCACTGAAAAACAAGTCAAACGACGTATAAACTGGATAAATATATTTCTAAATCTCCTAACTAGAGCATAGAGCATGTAAATATCAAAATATCAATGTTGTTTAATAAGGTTTTAATTTTCCACCAAGATTAAAGCCTTGTTTATAATAGTTCATAACTTAGAGCATATTCATACCCATAAAGATTTCATAAAGGGTTTCACTGTTTTAAATATCTGGTAATAAACAGAAAAAAGAGAATACTGCAATTTTTATGCTATGGTTGTGTTATGCATTTATTATAAACTGGGCTTTAAACTTCTGCAAGATCTTCGCCAAATAATAGAATAATCTGACAAAAATATATCCTTTTGGTGTCCATTTTGTCTTTACACAAAACATAATCGATCAAGTTTAATTTTCTTGTTCTTATATCCTTAAAGATTTTATTCTGGCCAGTTTGGTTCCCAAAGTCTTTGTTGTTTCTTGTATTTTCTTGTCATTTAATCCGCATTATTTTGCAAATATAGTCACAGAGAAGTACAAAGTTAATACTAGTGATAAATATAATTTTAATGTGATGAGATGTTTTGGAACAGGGAATGGCAAACTTGTTTTGTAAACGGACTGATAGGGGGTTTTCTTGGAGAAAGTTTGCAAAAAGAGCCCAAATTGAACTGTGGATTCCATTTAGGAGGTTTTCTTGGAGAAAGTTTGCAAAAAGAGCCCAAATTGAACTGTGGATTCCATTTTTATTTCACTCTTCACCTCCACTCGTCTTCTTTTTGTCTTGCTCATTATCTCGATCCTTCTTTGTTTGTTCATCATCTCATTCCGTTTTCCTTTTTCTTGTTCGTTTTTTATATAATTTTGTTGGTGTTAAAGTTCGGTAAATATTTATAAAACTCAATTAAAATATGTACCTCTCATTCATGTTTGGCTTTTAACATCTTACATTGCAGATACCAATTTCAAGTAATAACAATGTTCGACGGAAGTTCCCAAATTTCACAATTAAATGGATATTAAACCCAGATGCCAAAATTAGATGAAGACTTGAATATAGTAATGGAAAATTATTAGTATACAAAGACTCTCAGTAGATCGACTAATAGAAATTTGAATAGAAGTTCGAAGCATTATTATACATCTGATACTTAACAGAGAAAGATGATTTGTAAGAGTGAAACCGAAAGTGATCCGACTGATGCTGTCAAGAAAATGTGTACAGTATGTTAGTTTTTTGATCTTCCTCTTGTTCTTTGGGCACTATCATTCGGGTTGACCTTTGGCTACTCACATAAGTCTAATCTTTTTAAATTGTTTTTTAATTGTTAAAAAGTCAAATGCGAAGTCTTAAATGAAAAAATTTATTTTTAACAGAACAAAAGTGGATATTGTTAAATATTTTCGTTAAATATAATTAAGAATTTAACTAGAATTAATTAAATTTTATTTAATTTAAATGTAAATATTTGAATAACTAACTTAACAAAAACATAAATTAGCCTGCCAAGCGCGCACCAAAAAAGTGGTTTTAGTGGTTTTAAGCAATGTATTTGAATTTTAGAACTCACGACCTTTTTACCGACCGTCAACATATATAAGGGAGGTATTGTGATCATACCGATTTTTACATTTCGAGATTTCGATGGATCTTCCCGAATTGAGGCCCCTACATAAAGTTTTGACTATTTTTAGGATTTTTAGGATTTTTATGAAACTTCATATTTAAGCTTTTGACTTAAATGGCACGAGTTGATCAACTTTTGGTAAAAATCGGTTAACTATAAATGAGAGTTTACTCGTGTCGGTTTTAAGATTTTTGCGAATATTTCACAACAGATAAATATTTCTTATTTATCAATTGTGACAATAAATTATTATTTAACAAAAGTTGCTATAAAAGCAATAATTAAAAACTTTTATTTGAGACATTTATTGATAAAGTAGCATAAATTAAAAAAGTACTTTATGATGGCGGTCGGTCCTGTGGTGACCACAGCTGATTTTTTAGTCATCACTTGTAGTTTAGAAGTGAAGACCATTTTTTTAAGTCAATATTTGCATTTTGGAAGTGATGATCTTTTTTTTTTAGTTCATCACTTGCCTTTTGGTCAGCACTTATTGCCGAGTAATTTTCCAATTCCTGCCCCTATAAAACAATTGTCTTTTAATCCTGGGTGCGCGCCTTTAGCCTACTCAGATGAAGAAAAATCTTGAATGAATTAAATTTAAAATATTGTGCAATAAGATTCAAATAAGATGTCCAATTGGATTGTCTTAAAATATATTTCGCGATAGTCTTTTTTTATATTTTTATGGCTTTTACTACTTCGGCAATTATCCAGGACAGTTATAATTTTTAAAAATTCCATGCCTGAACAGGATTCGAACCCGAGATAAACCCAGGTGTTATCACGGTACGCCGGTCGGCAAAGATAGTTCTATAAAGCTTTTAATTGACTCTATACAACATAAACAAATACCATCCCTTCAATATATCTAGAATAAACCCGATCATATCTTAAGAATCAGTCTAATAAACCCACATAGTCGTGAAATCAGATTGTCACCAACCCCATACCCGACATGCATTGTTAACGCACTTACAGTTCGTCGCGACGTTTCTTTTCCCCGTGACGGTAATTACCCCCTTCTACCACCCCCGCAGTTTGCCCCCACCCTCTGGTCAGCAGGCCGTGGTCAGAACATCTCTGCTGGTCATGGGATCAGCACGCGAACTTGACTACGTTATACCGTTTCATACGTTGTTTTCATACGTGAAATAATCAAAACCACGTGTTAAGACACCTGTTTTTTTTTTACACTAGTGACAGTTTTATGGTGAATGAAGTGTACTTTTTTTTATTTTTAAGTGAACAGTGAGTTCTGTTTAGTTTTATGATAGTGACTTAATATGGTTCTTTGACAGTTCCACACATGAAATTTTCTGTAAGTTTAATTGTATTATAGCCTAATAATATTAATAACTAATATCATATTCAGTATTAAAGTAAAACGAAAATAATAGATAAATTTAACACGGTTTTAAAATTTTGTTTGCTGTCAAATTTACTTTATTTGTTTACTTCTTTTCCATGTTTGTCCTGTGTTTAAATTTTCGCTTAATACTATTATTAATTTAATATAGGATCCACTATATATTTAATTATTTATTTAGAAAAAGGCTAGTCAGGGCTGTTTTTTCGCCTAGGCCAACGAGGCTATGGCCTAAGGCCCGCTTATACAAGGGGCCCGGTCACCGGTCTTAATTTTATTTTGTAAAATTACTGATTTTACAAAAAAACAAATAAAATTTCAACCATCTTGCACTGATTTATTTAGACATAATTTATTGCTAGGAAACTTGCATAAAAAAATCCTCCTGGTAGGGGGGCCCGTTGGCCCATGGCCTAGGGCCTTTACAATTCATAAAACGGACCTAGGGCTACTAAACAGGATCCTTCTAGAAAGTAATCCCAATTACAACTCAATAATCATAAATTAACAATTAATTATTACTAGCTTTAGCAGGGCCCTATTTACTATTAGGTGCATGATGCGATGCTGGGGCCCCTCTTGATCGGGCCCCCTTTGCTGGATTATCGCCAAAATATTTGTTTAAATCACATACACATTTATAACTTAAAATATTTTCATTATGAATCCAAGTCTATTAAACTATTAAATAATAAATCTTAAATCTATATTAATAAAATTGGAGGCTATATGAGTTTTGTTTAACTTTTTTCGGCCTCATATTTTGTTTACTACACGTTTCAGAAGATTATATCGACAAAAAATAAATTTGTCTGTATATTTTCCCGAGATTCATGCAAAACAGCTGGACATATTTTCACGTTATTAGGTACAATGATACAGTAAAACCAGAATATGAACATAGGCTATATGGCATCTCAAAATTTTTATTCTAAGGGGATGTTTCGGAATTTTTGTTTACTAATATATTTTTAATATCTCCCTTATTGTTGATATAACAGAAAATTATATATAACAAAGATTATTTATAATAAGAAAATAAATGGTTTTTGTTCAATGACTTTATCAATTTAATAAATATTTGAGGTTCCTGGGGGAAACTCAAATGAAAATAGTGAAAAAAATTGCCTTTTTTTATACAACAAATTTTATTAAATAGGAGATAGGAGAGACGGCCCCAGAAACCGTTTGCGCCTCGGGCCTCAATATAAGTAAATACGGCCCTGAGTGTTAGGAAGTAATTAAGCTCTGAACTAAATTTAATATGTCTTCATAGGTGCAGTTTTTAAATGTAAAATTTATCAAAAAAAAAAGTAATAATAACAAGTAAATTACATTAAATCGCGAGCGATAATGGTTAAAATAATAAAAAAAATTAACCTATGTTATTAAAAATGTATTGTTACATCAGTTCAACCAATTAGTAAAACTTTTTATTTTGATTTGTAGGCACATTTCAAAACATTTACTTGTTTTGACAATTGTACCACAATCATATTCACAATTTTAAGCAAGAGATATACACATAAGCAAGGGCACGGTCGTGAGTTCAATTCCTGCTCAGTCAAATAATTTGTGTAAAAATATTTATAGAAATTACAAGTTCTGCTTAGCCATTCACAACCAGCTATAAACTGTTGGTGCCTTTCTGTGTACGCTAAAAAAATGGACGTAATACTGACCATATTACTCCTGAATGTATATAGATTGGAAACATGGTCATGAAACCTGGAAACAGGAGGTCTAGGCTCAACTCGCGCCTCGCACCAATGATGATATACAAATAATATTTAATAAAACACACTAGAATTAGCCGCTTGATATGAATGTTTTTAATATATTTTTTAGAAACTTATTTTGTACGTTGACTAGTCATCACTCATTAGTACTTTAAATTGGTCAAAGTCTATTACTAGTGTAGTATTATTACTGTAAATAGCTAATAGCCGTTTATGTTGCTAAAGTCTACCTCTTTTCAGCTGTTGTGAATGAACCGTTCAAAACCCAAGTCACGTGGTTTTATATAAGGGTGAAACTAAAAGAATATAACGGTTACGTATTTTATTTACTATTTTAAGATTGTTTTTTTTTTTTTGTCAAAAGTATTTGATTCCAACATTCCTTCTTTAGCACATCTTGTAATATATTCACAGAAAATAATCAACTATAATCCATTCATGATATCTCCTCATCTGAATAGGACATAATATTTTTTTATTAAGTTGGTTGTTAAGAACTAAATATACAGAGTGTTCATTTTAAATTGCTCACCATTGCTATCTAACATGGCCTACTAAGATGTGGAAACATCGGGAATGGATTATATATATATTTGTATTCATTACGTCCAAAAAGTTTAATAAAATTAAATTTTCAATTATATTCTAAATGAATAGCAGATTAATTAATATCTTATAAGATTCTAGCTAGTTTAAATTGTTCTGATATGATTCCAATAGGATTCTGGTTTTTATTTTTTACTATTGAATAAAATTCTGAAAAAAAAAAAACAAAAAATGTCATTCCATCGAACCGATTTAGCTAAAATTTTCTGTGGTGCAAATAGCCATCGTTTCTATGCACAATAAATTTAAACAAACTATTATATTTTATAATTTTAGTGGAGGTCTATAGGAACTATGTTCTGTTTGACCACCCAAACAATAAATAAATAAATAAATAAATAAATAAATAAAATAATTAAATCGCAATCAAAATTTTGTTAATTGCTTTGTACAGGTTTTCAAATTTTTCCAAAATTTCCAAAATATCAGTGACAAAAAACAATGACGTCACTTTCGTGACGTCAGTGCGTTTACGCGCGAAAATTTAACGCGAAACTTTATTTTTTGTGAATGCTTGTGACAACTTACTGTCACCTACTTAATATTATTACAATATCAAGTATGTATTTAAGTTTCACACAGTTTTAATAAGTAACCCCTTTTAAGATTGCAGCGCCAAAGTGGCAAAATCAGAACTAACCAAATAGATAATAACAAATTTTGAGATATGCACAATACGTTGTAATTTGACATTTAGAAAGAATTTGTTAATAATTTTGTCTTGATTTGTGTTTTCTTAATAAATATCACACTTATGCCAAACAGATACAAAATCTAAAAATCCAAACAAATGTAATACGTGCTTCAGAACAATAACAAACTTATCTATTTGGTTAGTTCAACATAATTCCGCCAGATAGTCTCTTATGACCTTTGCCTATAGTTTGGTTATAAAAGCAAAATCCAAAATTTTAATAATAAAGAATATCACAACTCATGGTTGGTTTATATACGGAACAAGAATATGGAATGGGAAATAAGAATAGTACACAAGAATAAAAAATATGAAACCGTTTATATCGGACGTAACATTTCGTCGCTACGCCTGCGTACTTGCGTTGGCCTGTGTTTAACGGTTGTCGTTTGACAGGTTGTTGTGTTTAATATAACCTTTAAAAAAAAATCGTTTTCAGTAATATGGATTTAGAAGACTTTGTAAATTTATTTGCTTGTGTTTCACACATTATATTGTTTTTCCAACCTTCTGATCACAGCAGGAAAACATCTGTTGGACAAATTTTATTACGGCCGACATTTTGACCATTGTGCGCATGCTTATCGTCTATTATTCTTGGAATAAGAATAAAATGTTAAATGTTACCAACTTTTCTTATGTTTAAGTTAAATTTCATTCCTACATAAACCGATATACGCAGCCATGTTTTAACATCTTGTGTACTATTCTTATTTCCTATTCCTTATTATTGTTTCGTATATAAACCAACCATCAATCTGAGACATATAATCAAATACGGCTCAATACTGATCTTAATGTGAACACCATGGTCAATACTACCAATAGCAGCAGTATAAACATTTTAATGTTTAGTCAATAATAGTAGAAACTAGTTAAAACTCTTGATAAATAAAATTATAATTGTTGTTTTTTATTAATAAATATGTTTATCATACATAACCCGATAAATAATATCTAATATTTGAAGCGAAGTCGTACAACAGTCGTACAACGGTTACCGTTTTTACTGACGTTCTAAAAGTTCGTTTTTCCGCCAAACGAATGGTGTTTGACCATTGTAAGCTACAACTCAGGCTTAATCATTATCACTTAGACGGCCGCTATACGCCGATTGTACGGCTGTTTCAATCTTTTGTTCAAAATTTGAGCGCCGTTTAACAATGCGTCCGATCTTTAAAGTTTTTGGACTCTGTAAGACCGTTGTATACCGCTCAGTGGCGGATTAAGCCTTCGCCGGGCCCAAGACATTTTTGATTTACGGGCCCTCAACCTAGAGTCGTTCAAAGGGGAAGGGGAAAGGGGTAGGATTCGCTGGGCCCTTGAAAATTACGGGCCTAAGACAACTGTCTTTTTTGTCTTTGCGAAAGTCTGCCACTGATACCGCTGTAATGCTAAGCGGCCGTTGTTCGAACATTGAAAAGTCGTTGTTTATTTTTACTCGGGAATATAAACAAAAACGAATTCGTGTATTCAAAAACGAATTCAATGAAAATGTTTAGAAATATTTCATTTTTAAGATTTTTTACTAACTTTGCAACGAAATTTCTTAAATATCGTGGATTACATATATCAAATGTTTTGTTTTATTATCAAAATTATCAAAAATCTAGATATTGTAATAAACTTCTCAACAATAAATATTTTAGTTTTTCCATAAATTAATTCAAATCATAACATTAAAAGTAATTAATTTTATAGCTTATAAACACGTCATTTGAAAATAACGAAATTTACCCCAATATAAAATAGTGTATATTAATATATTTATATTTTAGTATATGTGTAGTTTTTACATGACATAATTTTTGACAGCATACATAAATAGGGTAACCATACACGACATAAGAATGATTTTATATAATTAGCCCTAAAAAAAATACGACATCCAGTTTTTATCAACGTTTTCGAATTTATACTCGGTGATCACTCCACAGCAAAAATTTGGTAGCAGTTTTCCAATAATGGTGAACTTGACTAAATGCATAGACGTGATACATATACAAGGTGTGTAAATTAAGTAACCGGACTGGCAACATAACGTTTGATCTGGCAACATTTGAGACGCGAGACTTGGAAGGACGGCAGGTGAACATGTGATACGCCTTCAATATGAGTTTGAACTCACTAGAGTAATTTTGTTGTCCGTAGAGATTTTTTTCGTGAAACAGGTTTTTCTAGTATGTTCTAAAAATAGAGTGATATTCATTTCGAGCAACGGTGTGTTATCAGGTTTTGCTTCAGTCTTGGGCACAATGCAACGGAAACTTTTGCAAAACTTCAGCAGGCCTACGGAGACAGTGTTTTGTCAAGGACCCATGTGTTTTGGTGGTTAAAGCATTAGAAGGAAAAGACTTGATTGAAGATGAATCACTCAGCGGAAGGCCTTCATCTTCAAGAAAATGTCGACAGAATCCGGAATCTTGTGCATTCAGATCGTCGGTTAATAGTCAGAATGATCGGGGAAGAGTTGAATTTGACTCACACTACCGTTCATCAGATTTTGACCAATGAATGCGGCTTGTTACACAGCAATTTCAATAAACAGAGTTTTTGGCCATTAAAACATTCCTGTGGCTTCTCAGTCTCCTTATTCGCCTGACTTGATTCCTTGTGTCTTTTTCCTCTTCCCAAGATTGAAAAATCACCTCAAGGGCCGTCATTTTGGGACACTCGAAAACATTCAAACGTCCGTAACTGACCAGCTGAAAGCTATTCCAGTATCCGAATTCCAGCACTGCTATGAGGATTGGAAGAACCGTCTCCAGCGCTGTGTGGCTTCCCTAGGAAGTTATTTTGAGGGAGACAATATTGAATTGTAATTCTATTCGAAGAAAAAAAAATATATAAAAATCAATCCGGTTACTTAATTTACACACCTCGTATCTGCATGGAGACAATACCCTAGATGAAAACCTTTGTTCATGGTCTGCAATAAATATACATCCTCTTCAACTCTTGACTTTATTTTCTTTGAAATCGTTAGCAAATAACAACATTTTAATTATAAATTAATAAAGAATTAAACATCAACAAACACGAATAAGATTTAGAAGTCGAAATTCCGCACCGGTTTTTGAACGCTTTTAACTTCGAAGTGTCTCAATATTTGCAAAGAAAATATATTAAAAAAAGATTTGGGAAAAAAGAAGACAAAATTCCAAACAAAATAAAAAGACATTGAGAATCGGGCGAGCACGGTACTGGAGAGGGTATTGCAAAGATGTATCGTCAACATCGTCGCTAGCACTTTCACCGTAGAGCCGGTGCTGCCTAAGTAAAACCGAATGAAATTTATCGAAATAAATTGGAAGAAAGAAGACAAAATTTCGAACAAAATAAAAGGACACAGAGCAGCACCGAGCGAGCACGGTACTGGAGAGAGCGTTGCAAAGTTGTAGCGTCAACATCGTCCCTAGAATATTCACAGAGCTGGTGATGCCTATGTAAAAGCGAATGAAATTTATCGAAAAAAATTTAATTCATTGCTATCCATTGCCTCATTACTACACAGAAACGACACTGTAAAAAACGACAGTGGCATATTCTACGTAGTGGCAGTGTCTCCGACACTGCCCGATTTTTTTTTCATCAGACTTTGCATCCTACGTGTGGCAAATCAAAACTGATTGCTTTCTTCTAATGATGATATCTTCATACTGTCTACACCTTTTCATAATTAAGATGTAGGATGTTAAACATAAGATCTAAATGTTAATTTACTCACGCCATGCTAACATTATATATAAATATATCTTATGTGTTGGCTATTGTAATTATAATAGCAAAAAAGAACATCAGTTTTCAATAATAAATTTTTAATCTTAAATCCTTCTCAGTGCACAAAATCCTGAAATAACTTATGATTAAAAGCATATATCCAAATAATGAAAAGTAATAAAATTAATCTTGCTGTGAGAAAAACAGCATTAAGATTAGTATGACTCATTTATAACTCTGAAATCAATATCAAAATTTAACCGAGCAAAACAACACTAGAAATATATTCAGTTCAATCTGCAATATTGTTAAAAGTCTTCATGTGTGACTTAAACATCTTAATACGAATTATAAGAGTGAGAGTGTTAATTTGCATGATTTTACGTTTGTCAATGCATGTCAGCAAGCTCAACTGTAATGAGAACTTGTTGTTTAACGCATTGCGTGTAATAGAACATGCAAATTTAGCGTCTCAAAACAAACAACTTGAATGCACTGACTAACACACCGGAACACAAGAATCGATTGCTGGATTGTTTCAGCCATAAACTATTGTTATATACAGATTTATTTGGAAACTCTAAGCAATATTGGATAGAAAAATTGGTATAATCTTGACCGATTCGTTGAGCGCTCTGAATAGTATCCAAGATAGTGCATCCTCTTGTACTAAAGATCCGGTTGCTAGTCCACAGTCTAAATGCTCAGAATGTGAGGGAAGAGCTGTTTTGGGCACTGGATATGTTGGTATAAAAGGCAATTTAGCTGCTGATGTAGCTGCAAAAGCAGCGTCCCACAGATCTATGATTGCTGTGAGTTTACTATTTCCAGATGAAAGAGTCATCTGAAACATCTGGTGTAAGCCAAATGGCAACAAGATTGGAACATACAAAATGTAAAGTTGAGGCAAATTAATGTAAACATTAAACCATGGGGTTCTTCCTGCAGGATTAACCGCAGACAAGAAACCGCCATCACACACCTCTGTATAAGCCACTGTTGGTGGACCCATAGACACCTACGAGGTGAAGAGCCTAGTGTAACACAGATTTCACTGTGTTACACATTTTATTCCAATGTATGCAGTTCGATGATGTCAGAGAAAAGTTAGGCCTGTTTTATGATCTGTCAGTTGCTTCAGGTAACGATAAGGTGCTCATGGACAGGCTGATACTCTTCCCAAACTTACTGATTTATGTGTGAAGTCTTGCACCTTGTTTTAATGTGTATTTTATTTTCTGTAATATTCGATTGGTCTCTTTACAGTCGGTTACTATTTCTATTTATCAATTTATTTGTGTTTGATGAAGAAGCTTATCAATGAGGTTTCAGCTTGTAACACAGCACTAAACCCCTCAATCTCCCAAATTTTATTGTTGACGATCAAAATGTTTTATTATATTTAATTTAAGCGATTTTGGTGGTTGTTAACTTAATATTTCGCATTCTTCTTCTTTTATGAATATCCTAAAGCTAACTAAATCTAAGATTTGAACTTAAAATTCCAATTTATGAAAAATTATACCATACTCTTTAGATATTTTGTTTATATTATCATTATTTTAATGAGATGATAACGCCAAAGACAATGTGCTTTAACAGAGATTCGAACTGAGACCAATGGCATTCGAAGCAAGGTTCATAGTCGACATAAAGCGTAGTTTTGTCGGTTGTGAAAAAACGGTTGTAGAGGTGTTTTGATGTATCAAAGACTAATCCTGCTTTCAACATGAAGACAAGTGAGTAAGCTTTTCTTTCCACTTCATGTCTTGCTCTATTCACTGAAAACTATCAAATTTCTTGACCTATAACAATGTCACAAGATGGAAATCTATAGATAGGTGTAAAGAATTTTTGTTTGATATATTTTCTGTAGAGTTTTATTTAGGTTAAAGGAAATATATAAATAAAAGGTCTGTTGTAAACGAGAAATTAAAAGCCCCGTTTCAGCTAAATAGTATTAGTTGATTTGGCAAGAATACAAAATACAAAATAAAATCAAAGCATAGGAATATATTGAACAAAAGAGTGCCATGAATAAAAGTAAAAAGAACGCTCATAAAAACTTGGACAACATTAACGAAATGCTAAGAGAATTACAATTGAAGTCGAATAGCGTGAAAATGTATAGGGAATAAAAAGTTGTGTAAAATAAAAGGAGATATGTGTAGGAAGAGAAGAAGTGTGAGAAGTGTAATGGCACAAGGAGGATGGATGGATGAATATGAGAGGAACGTGTGAGTGTCGCGCCGAGTGCCGCGGAGAAATGTTGTGGCAACAACCCCTTATGTGTCGGTCAGCCGAGCGTTCAATACATTGATATTTTCAGTGCGGCTTGATCGTTGGAGAAATTAAGAAGTTGTACGGTTTATCTGTGCAGTGCAGCTTAGCAGTGTCGGGGAATCGGCGCGGTCTCTCTCGGTAGACCCGCGGTCGCCTCCGGCCAGAACCACGAGCCGCCCGCTCAACTATTTGTCTTTGCATTGTCCGGTGATAACAGGCCCGTGGATTTGTTCTAATATTGACAAATGCGTCCTTATCAACACTGCGTGGACCCTGACACGTACTTATGTAATATTAAAAAAATAGTTGGGTGTCAGACGTATTTTTCCACGGGACTGTACTTGTAATCTGCGCTGGCGTTGATGACTACCCCTGCGTTACGTCCCCCGCGTCTCGGCGCCCCTGTCTGCGCCTGCGCTTTATTCTCATTACTTTACCGATTAATTAACTTGCATATTGCCTTCTCGCTTCGCCACGCCGCGCGCCCAATTTCCTCTCTCCCTCTCGCTCATTGCACGGCGCTTTGTCTCGCTCGCTCTCAGTATGCACTGTTCTCCCTCGCACTTATGGGGTATGTAATTTCATTCCGTCTCTACCCTTAATGAAAAGTATGTCCGTTCCAGTCACACTCGTTATACTGTCTCGCGCCGTCTTCGTCTTCTCGGTACATGATAAATTTTGTAAGAATTTCGGTATCTTAAGAAAATGCGGACTTGTTCGCAAATGTTTGCTTTGCCGTCATTAAAAGTGCCCGCATCTTTCGCGTTCACGCAGTACCTACTCGTTCCGCAGTTTCATCAGAATTCGCTTTCAGCGGGCGCGGGACACCTTACATCCACCTTCGTCTTCCTTCCGTCATCCTTGTCTGTCATGCACATTTCAAATGCAAAAAGATTCCCAATTTCATCCATCCGTCTTTCTCATTGCGAAACGTAACGCGGCCGCGGTCGCCGTGTTACATCTCTCTCTAATGTCATGGTAAATAGTACATTTTTCTACATCGTTCTCTGTTCCACCCACGTTTGAAAATGTAAAAAGTAAAACACGCCGCTTCCGTCTCCGTTGCTCCCCATCAGTGCCTACCCCTCCGTCTCTTTCGCACTCCCACAAAGGTGGGGTGGACTTGAGCGCCATGCAAATGCGGCAGGCGTGCTAACTACTCGTGTCGCGTCCCGGCGCCAGAACAGCGTCGGCGTCGCTCTCGAACGCTACAATCAGTGACTGTAATTATCAACTCTCTGTTTAATTGTTCTCGCTCGCTTCTGTCCCGTTACCGTTCCTGGCCGCTCTCTCCTGTTGGATTCACCCCTGCCGCCCCCTCGCTCTGTGTGTGTCTGTGTGTACCATCTGTGCGTTCGTGAGTGTGTTTTGTCACGTGGACCAGCGCCGAGTTCGCGAGTTGTTGCGCACATCACATGTTTCCATTCAGCGGAAATTTCAGTTTTGATTTGTCCGGCTGTCAAGTGAAGCAACTTTTATAAATTATTAATAAAAATCCCGTATTTTGACGTGAGCTCAGATCCAAAGTGATTGTATTTTCAAAACGAGAGTTATCTTCGAAGCGCTAATACGAAAATACTGTGACAATTCAAAACGATAAATAGCTAAGCTGTGACTGCGCCAACGAAACGCATTGTCCGCGGCATTCCATATAAATCAAATCGGAATAACTCCGTTGTATCACGGCGCAGATACAATATTGTAAACGTTGTCTGTAAAAAACGAGTGCGCAATCCGAAAAAAATCAGGTGTGATAAAAAAATATCTCGACTAAAATATACCACGTTGATTTTAACTGCATACTACATACATCTGAGCGAGATCATGCCGAGAAACACGGTTGTACTCGCGAGTAGTGGACGCGACTCCGGCCAACAACTCCGGTACCAACACCACGCTTCAGCTGGCCGACACTATTGACACCTACCGGGAAAGTCTGTAGTGACATGCTATGAAATAGTCTTTATTGCTTTTAGAATCAAATCACTCTCAGTATTTTAAAACTATATCTCGCCTTTATTTGGATATGCCCTAACATACAACGATATACATGACATTTGTCACGGAATTATCCTCGTTCATTTAACAATTCCTCGACGATTAAATGTTTAATGTTGTTCGCACGTGGCACGCATTCACGGACGCACATTGTTTCTCTCCCATATCCTCTTTTTCAGTCAAGTAATTGTTCCTTTTTGTACGCAGGTCATACACATCGAACAGTGAAAGTTTGTGAATTAGTTCAGTTCTGTTAATTTTCTTCCACGGTCTTCAATATCACGACAAATAAATGGATTCAACGCAATGCCAACAGAGACTAAAGGTAATACATTTATTTATTGTCCGTAAATAGCAGGCATACCCCGCTCTACGACAATTTGTTTTACAGCTACTTGCTCGCACGACCCTTAACAATTGCTACTATCTCAATATGCAGTGTCTCACTGTTACGACGGTGTAAAATAACTATAATGCGCTGTCTCATTGTTACAACGGTGTTAAATAACTATATTACCTCGTTTATATCAAAGATTTATTTTCTTTAAGTCAGTGTTTCTCTGACTTTTGTAAGCCTATCTAGGCGTTGTTTTAATTATATATATATATATATATATATATATTTAAATTAATATTTTCATAGTAAATTTCATAGTTATTTTCATGTTATTCAATTTTGCCCGCAAACTTTTACTCTCCCACTAAGGAAAGCGTTGCCTCTTTGAAATCCACTGCTTTAAACCTTTCAAGACGATTTTTTTAAATGCAGTATTATATGAATTTTATTAGTAAACAGCTTTTTTATCAGTTAATATAGCAATACTAAAACTTAAGATATTTTTAGTATTTTTGTATAGGTATCTTTATTATATATAAAAAGCGTCTGTCTCTCTGTCTGTTTGTCCGTACGTGCACATTTTATTCAAGAACTGCTAATCCGATTTTCATGCGGTGTTTTTCTATCAGTAGCCACATTACCTCATCAGGTTTTATGCTATGTTTTATTAAAATCGGTCCAATAGTTCTAAAGTAATAATGATATTTATGAGCGCGGGTAAAACTAAATCCATGTGTTCCATTCAGATTTAACGAATTTTCTTGAAACTATCAGCGACAACACAAGTTTTATCTGCGACAAGGTTGGTACACGATTTATACACTAATCAGAATTAAAAGAGTTTTTAAAACATGTCCAGTAGTTCCAAAAATATAACGATATATGTGCATGCGGGTAATACAAAATCCATCTTTTACCTTTCACGTATTGTCTTGAAATTATCAGTAACAACATATATTTCTTCAGTGACAAACTTGGTACGCTATTTACTATACACTATCAGAATTAAAGAATTTTTAAAATCTGTTCAGTAGTTCCAAATCTATTTAATAAATTGAATAAATAAATATTCAGTTATTAAAAGTGAGTTCGGTATAACCAAATAATATACACATTCTGCATAATTTACACAAGAAGCGTTCGTCATAAAGTTTTTGTGTGCTTTGTGCTGCACGAAGATCGTTCGGCAAATACTGTGCAGTGCAGTTTGTGTTGCACAATCGTCACAAGTTCAGATCGTGTGGCAGTCTGTGCAATTGGGTTTTTCGCGGTAAAAATACAAAGTTATTATTTCTACAAAATAATATGAGTGAAAACAATCAAGATATCATTGTTTATGCCTGCAGCATTTGCAAAATAAATAGCATAGACATGAACCTCATCATGGAACATGTAAATACACTCAAAAAGACTTTTTCTGGATACAAACGGAAATTACTTTAAATTGATTTGTAGTCATGTTTGGAACATTATTCTCTGCATATTCACTTTTTCCAAAATATTTTCTGGTTTGGAAAATTCTTCTGAATTGTCTTCCTCATCAAATAAAATTTCTTTTATATTACTTAAAAGCATCGCAAAACCTTCATGCGCCGTTTATATATTATCGTACAAAACAATTAGCAGGAAACAGACTTGATGTAATCACACACATATAATTCATTTGTTTACAAAAAAAAAGGTTAGAATAATAGTTTGAATATCTGCCCAATCTGAACAAAGCGTTCGTCTTTGACTTTCTTGCACAGTCTGCACAGTGGCCACGTGACAAAAAACTTGCACAACCCATAGTTAACACTGCACAGTTATGCCGAACGCACCGTAAATAGATTTGAATGTAAGCCTTTAGAGTAAATTTAAAATTAACGTGTTCCTTAAATGCGTCTCCTCAATAACGGACAGATAGCCATCGTTGTCGTGCGCTAAAATTTTGACTAACTAATTAATGTCTCCTCAATAAGTTAATTGACTTAGCACCCTTTTCCTTGTTACCACAGATATATTTTGTCTAAAAAATTGTTTTTCCAACGAGCGAAGTTGGAGGCGGACAAGTTAGTATATTTATACCAGGAGTTCAAAACGAAATTACATAAGGGTTGGCTATGAAAAAATAAAATAATGTCTACTGCAAGCTTTATATAACAATATAAACTTATGACAACAATAACAGTGATGACAGTTAATTAATTCTAAAGCTTGCTGTTGACATTACTCTTATTTTCCATAGACAACCATTATGTAATTTCTTTTTGAACTCATGGTAAGTAGGTATTATTTTTTGTATATATTAAACTATATGTATTTGGATACTAATCCAAGTTTATGCGCGCGGGTAATCTAAATCCATATTTTCCATTCAGATTTAACGAATTATTTACTTACTTAACAATAAAAATATATAGTCGCGCAAAATAAGCTGTTTGTTAAAAAATGAAAGTAAACTAAGCAATAAACTCTTTGATGACTTATGAAAGGCAGTAACGATTTGGGACGAAATTGGACAGACATACATAAGAAAGCATGAAACACTGTAGAAAGAGAATAAATCGAGGTAATGCTAGTATTTGAATAAGACTTACTGGCACATATATGTCCAAATAGTCTCGAAAAGATTACCTTAATGACTACTTACACAAATATATGACGATTTTGGAGTTGTGCATCAAGTTAAAATAGACTTTGCGCCGAAATTCTGTTTAAGAAAATGTTTTTAAACATGTAAGAGTGGGGTATACCTGTAAATTCGTTTATTTGTTCATCAGAAAGAGTTTTATAAAAGTTTCTCAACTGTAGTATTGTTCCGTGAGTCCGCCTTTTACCGGAACATTTGACCGCGAGCGTGCAGTCGTTTACCGTCAATCGTGTTGGCATAACCGCGGTGTGGTTCCACACACAGGTCGATATAATCAAGAGTATTTATCAAGGACGCTCTTTCGATACGGTCAAAATACAGAAATTTCTACTAAATTTATTTGTTTGAATAGAAAATCATGTCCGAGAATGATTTAAGTAGTGAACTAATGGGGCAAGGCAAATATATTTATAATAGTTTAGACACTTATTACTTTACCTAGGTGAAAAACTGATGGTATATTTCATAATCTAGAATAAATTATTACCGAGAGAAACATGCGTATGTATAAATATGTTTAATAATTTTAAATCATTTTAAATTTGTTTCTTGTGTCACTGCTGGAGTGCGATAATATTTTTTTCTTATCATTATTTACATATGACTAAATTACTACTTTCTTCTGTCGGCATGTCATTATACTAATATGTTAAAAAACATATAAATACTAACCTACATAATTTTATTCCTGGTTATTATCTACAATAAAAGCGGTATGGGCAAAAGTCAGTATTAAGATTTTTGTAAAATGGCAATTTGCGTGATTGGATGATCAGTGGAACCAAATAAATACAAACTGTAGATCATGGACCTGATAAAAACAAAAGAAAGACATCAGATGCGATAAGGGAACGACATGTCAAGGTTACACACAGCGCTACGCTATGTATGCTACGCATGCTTTGTACGCTATGTATGCTACGTACAAGA
Organism: Liopterus haemorrhoidalis; assembly: GCA_963971575.1. Classification (NCBI taxonomy): domain Eukaryota; kingdom Metazoa; phylum Arthropoda; class Insecta; order Coleoptera; family Dytiscidae; genus Liopterus; species Liopterus haemorrhoidalis. The sequence goes on along the minus strand of OZ020619.1, from coordinate 36,247,952 downwards.
TTATTAAAGTAAAAGTTGTCTCGTAACTTCTAAACTCAGAGCGTGAAAGAGAATTAATATAGATGTTGCACGTTTTTAAATATTTTTATTGACTATTTTCATAATAGATATTTATTTCAAGACAGTTCTACTGAATAAGTTATAAATAAAATCCTAAGGAAATATTTATACTAATTTATATAAAATTTAAGGTGATGGGTATTTAATAGTAATAATAATAATGTTTATTGATAAAAAATACACGTACAGACCATGTTTTTTGTCAGTCAGGTACAATATATAAATAGTAACTTATAGCTAGTGAAATTAGAGCAATGTAAAATATTATAAAATAAGAATAAAGCAGAAAAAATACATAAAATAAAAAATATAAAATACTTGGAGACAACAGTTCCAGTTCACACTATTTACATCAAAATTTAAAAACACTTCAAATGAATAAAATGGACTAGATTCCAAGAAATCCTTAACTTTAGCCTGAAATTTATTTAATGTGAGAGATTTAACATTATCGGGCAATACATTTAAAAATTTAATTGCAAAGAAGTTACAATTTCTGGTTTTCAGTAATCTTGTAAAACCTAAATAGAAATTAGTTTTACTACGAGTGTCATACGTATGTATTTTTTCAACAGTTTTATAATGCTCCTTATTTTTGTGTCCGAAATTAAACACTGGAAAATATAAAGAGATGGCACAGTCATAATTTTTAAATCTTTGAAAGCATGCTTACAATCCGCTCTGTAAGTTGTCCCAGAAATGATTCTAACAACTCGTCTTTGTAAGGCAAAAATTCGTTTTGCTGAAGCACTATGTCCCCAAGCAAGCAGGGCGTAAGGGATGTGCGATTGAAATAGAGCATAGTAGGACATAGTATTTGCATTATAGTTAATAAATAACAATAAAATCGAATACAAATATAATTTTAGGTATATTTAAATAAAAATAGAAACTGTTATAATTATATAGTAATTAATAAAATTGGATATAATATCTGTTTTTAAAACCGGTTGGATGTATTTTAACGAAATTTGGTACAATAGAGTAGAACCTGGATTCAAATATAGGCATAGTATCTCAAATATTCTTTCTTAGGGATTGTTTCTGTGTTAAAATTGGTACAAAAATATTGAAATATTTCACTTATTATGCTCTTCACATCAAAAATGAATGTAAGAAAATTTATTTAGAACGAAGGAACATTCCTTTCGGAGAAAAAAGAAATTAAAACAAGTAGAAAATCAAAAAATTAAACGATATTTTTATATCTATAGCCAAAACTTAACGTGCATGTAACATATACGATAAGCAAAGAATAACGTCCCGGTAGCATACGGATGACGCGTAGTCTCTCTATTTACCCACACCACCACAAGTTACAAGACAACCTTATACTTTAATAATCTTGTGCTACGTATGCTTTTATTTAGAGATAGATTACGGGTGCCACGTATGCTTTGTATGCTATGTATGCTACGTTTGCTTTGTACGCTATAAATGCTACGTTCGCTACACCATGTGACCACACTGGCTACGATTTGTAGGAGACGCAAAGAAACTTAACTAAATTTCTATTTCTATCTAAGAAGTTGGCGGGTAGGTTGCTCTGGGAAAATATCTAAATCTAACCTGTCATTGTCTGGTCGTTCTTAACACTGCCCGTATTCGGTCATTGGTCGCAACATATAACACTTCACTCAATAAGTCTCCGGTCTGACATATATATGGCAACACTGTTGACAGACCCGTATGCTTTCTGGATAGTACCAACCTTCAAACGATACGTGTGAAAATTTCATGACATTCTGACAATTAGTTTAGAGGTTACAGTGGTTTTAGTGACTCCAGTTTTGTAATTTTCAAAATAATGGATAAAAAATAATTTCGTGTGTTGATTAACATTGTTTTTGATGGGAAAAATACTGTTGAAGCCAAACAGTGACTTGATACGCGTTATAGAGACTCTGCACCAGGCAGTTCAACTATTACTGATTGGTGTGCTGAATTTAAATTAATTAATTAATTTTAATGTTTTTAATTTTAGGAGCGTTGGAATGAATGCCACTCTTGAAGGAGAGTATGTTGATGAATAAAGTCGAATTTCTAAAAAAAAAATGTTTTTCTTAGTTAGACCGGAGACTTATTGAGCGACGTGGTATATGGGTACTCTGGATAATGGTCCGCCAATATCAAAAGACATTACAGGGTACCAACCCGATGCCAAAAAGTTGAAAAACACTGTTTTACGGAATTTGAAATCAATTCCGAAGTATTCTTGTGAGACGCTTTTTTTTACATTAAAAAAGTCGACAATTTATAATAGCTGAGAATTATATATTTTTTTAAATAGATACATAAATAAAATATGTATGAATTTATATGTATTATTAAACATAACGTTACCACTAATTATTTTGTGATTAATCATTTCAATTGAAAATATGATATTTATTTCAATTACATAATTTTTCTTTGCTTTCAGTATAATTAGTAGCAAAATGATACTTTAGTTGAACTTTTTTTTTGTTATAATTCGTTATTAATTTCTGGTTATATGACAATTTTTTGAACAAAATAACATATTTTGTTCAATCAAATTAACATGTTCTGTTAGCGTTTCAAATTACGAAAGTATTACATTTCCCGTGAGTCACTCGTTTAATGATTTTAAAATAATTCAGATGACACTATTTTTGTGCAACTTAAAAATATTATTCACACTTGTGGCGCAAAGAGTGTATCAATAAGGCTGGCTACTTCCCGAGATTAATAAAATCTTGTTTTTGCAATTTTTGCCAATAGTATCCAACTGATCAAAAAGAAACAAAAGATCAAATATTATTTGTTGACTCTATTAGGTGCGTTCGGCACAGTGGCGACGCTAGTGGGGGGTCCAGGGGCGAGCGCCAGCCCCCTAAATTGCTCTGGCTCCCAGTTGCCCCCCTAGAATTGCTTGGAGAAAAATGTAATGAAATATTTCAAATATTTCCTGGCCTCCCCAAATTTTACTCAAAATTTCGTGGCCTCTCCAGATTTTAAGAGCTAGCGCTGCCACTGGTTCGGCATAATAATCTACACATTCTGCATAATTTACACAAGAAACGTTCGGCATAAGGTTTCTGTATGCTCCGTGCCGCACGAAGATCGTTCTGCAAATATCTTGCCGTACAGTTTGTGCTACACTCGTCCTAAGTTTAGAGTGTGCGGCAATCTGTGTAATAGTGTTTCTCGCGGTAAAAATATAAGTTATTATTTTTTTCTACAAAACAAAATGAGTTAAAACAATCAAAATCTCATTGTTTATGCTTGCAGCTTATGCCAAATAAATAGTAATGACGCCATGATCATTAAATCCTTCTCTAAAGGAACTAATTTTTGTCCTTTATAATAATTTTTTATTTTACAAGTGTGCATTTTCTGCAAAAGACTCAAAATTTTCTGGATACAAGCGGAAATGTACTTTAAATTGATTTGTAGTCATGTTTGGAACAGTACTCTCTGTATATTCAAACACTTTTACCAGAATGTTTTCTTGTTCTTCATCTAAATTGTTTTCGTCATGAAATAAAATTTCTTTTATATTACTTAAAATATATAACACATATAATTAATTTGTTTACCAAAAAGAATAGGCTAGAATACCGAGAATAACTGCCCAATATTAACAAAACGTTCGTCTTTGACTTTCTTGCATAGTGTACATAGTGGTCACGTGACAAAAAACTTGCACGCCACAGAGTTACAACTGCACAGTTATGCCGAATTGTATATTTTTTTCTACATGCTTAACCCTTTATGAAGTTGAATGCATGGAACTGACTTATTGACGACCTTCAGTGTACCGCCGAATTGAATTGTTTAGTAATTTCCCGATAAAATTGTAGATGCCGATCCATCCCTGCCCCTGTAAAACAATTGTCTTTTAAGCGCCCCCCCAACATAAATCCTGGGTGCGCATTTGATATGATTGTTACTATACTTTATCATGACAGTGAGTGCTCTATTTAAATCACGTTACTTCTAAGTCATATCTTCGTTAAATCATTGTCAGATAATTGTCATATCATTATCAGTGTTACGTAAATGAGTGCCCGGGCTTATCAAACTGAAGCTATCATTACACTGTACAGATTTCAGTTAATATTTGTATCAATTCGGTAATTAAATTGAACCAATTTTTTGTATTAACTAAACGCCCCGTTTTTAATGCGGCATAAAATGTAAATAAAAGATAGCTTCACGGTTTGGTTTAGACTCTACCAATAAAAGAATATAAATCCGATACTATAAGATTTAAAATAATCTTAAATCGATACGACAAAAAAATAAAGGCGATGAATTCTGAGCGTAAAAAATAAATAATTTATTCCATTTTCTAAAAGAAGGGACCTTTATAAGCATGCTCGTTCGTTATAACCGTATTGTTCGCAACCTAACCTAAATATGTCCACAAAAGGACAGTTTCTTATCACAACTATAGTTAACCAACTAAAAAATGTGAGTTTTTACAATAAGTTATGTTAAAAAATAATCTGTCTAACCTTACAGGTACCTATGTGATCTTCCCGTTTGAAATTTTAACCTTTTAAACAGCCCTTATTGTAACCCATAAGTGTTTACCCCTTTATAGTTTACCAAGAGAAACCACAACCTATCCTAACGTTACATTTGTTATGTCTACTTCTCTGACTTTCTATAGTTTTGTATCTATTGTGTAAAATTTATGTTTTGCTAAACATTTCAAGCAAAATTGTGTTTATGTAACCAAACTTAACCTATTTTTTAATGTAGGTTATGTATTATAATATTTAACGATTTTTTTTTTTTCATTATTCAAATTGAATTGATTGGAAAATCAATTTTACGTTTTATAAACGGTAAAAAATTATGTACTTCAAAGAGTTTGTAGTTTTTAATGGGTTAGGTTAGGTAAGTTAACTGAAATTCTAATGTTCATCACTTTTGAGATCCTCAATCTTAAGTTGAGATTCGTAGTTGCATAGACACATTCGGAATTAGATTGTAGTTAGGCTTCTAATTACTTTATTATCTGATACAATACAATAAACTTAGCAATAGATGAATAAATTTTATAATGATTTAGTACAAAGCCCTACAAAACAATAATAAAAACAGTTCTTTTGTTTAACGCACAGTCTTTTAGCATTCTATATATTCTTTATTTCCCCTAGTCCTTTCGGCGTTTAGGGTATTAACAATAACAAACAATTACCAAGAAATGAAAAATAAAATAACAATGAATATTTTAAAATATTTTTTATATTATTTCTTTGTTTTTCTTCCAGTGTTCTTCTCTTTCTTCCTATTTTACTTCCGGGTTCCCTCTCCTATCTTCTTCCTTCTTGCTTCCAGTTCTTTCTTCCATCTTTCTCCCTTAATTTCCTCACTCATCAGTTCCTTTATCTCTTCCTCCCAGACTGCCATCTCTCTGCATTTCTTCGCTAAATGCTCCAAGGTTTCCTCTTCTTCCTTGTACATTCTACAAAGCCTGTCCTCTGGCTTTGCTCATTACCTGTTGTTCTTCTCTTCGTTGTCGCATTTTAATCTCGCTATCCTCCTAACTCTACCCCCTGATCTTCTTATTTTCCCCTGCAAGTATCTCGGTATTCCTATCACTCTTATCTCTTTTTGTCTTTTCATACTCCGCCCACTCATCTTCAAGCATTATCAAACAATACGTAATGCTACATCCTCCCCACTATTCCTTATCCACGTCCTCGTGAATAAAACAGTTTACTTTGGTTTCTTTGGGTGGTCTCGTGTTCTTTGCAGGACCACGGGCTGGATATCACCATCTTTCTTAGAAGTAATAAATGGAATTAAATCGGACGTATGAATTTTAGTTAATGGTCTGTTAGGTTTCAACGTTGCTATTGCTCTGATTTTCGTTTTCTTAGTTATTTTGGCCGATGACCAGAATTAGAGTTTTTAACCACAATATTTGGCTTACTACAATTCTTTCTCAATATTCTTTTGTATCATTAGTTGCAGCAGTGATATATTTGGTGTAGTATGTCGTCGCTATTCTAATTTTTACATTTGATGTTGGTGAATATTTTAAACTTTATTTTTGTCAGTCTGCTTACGACAGTTTCAATTGAGTCACATTCTGTCTGTGGAATTTTAAGAATAATAGGAATTCGACCACGAAAATGAAATCTATGGTTATCTCAAAATATGCAAAAAAAATTAGAAGCAGGTGCCTTACATCTGAAGTTCAAAATCAATCGTTTGAAGCTACAATAATAGCAGTTTGAGAGAAATTATATGGAGAAACAAATACATGAGGAAAGAAAGCAAAGTGAGAATTTATAAAACAATGATTCTTCCTGCCATTTACCACAGGAATCAAAGGAAGAGACGAAGAAAACTTAAGAAATAAGGAGAACCACAGAAAAGCACTCATCATCCTTCTGCAGTTCGAATCCACTTCTGAATATAGGCATCCCTTAAAAAATCTAATTTTATCTATCTTGGGCTTCTTGTAGCCAGTTTGTGAGATATGCTTTAGGTCATCAGTCCAGCAAGTGGGCGGTCTTCCTCGGCTACATAGTCTCTACTTGGGAATTCATTTAGTCAATCTGTGTTCTGTTGTTCTAGCTAGATGGCATATCTATTTTCATTTGATTCCAGCGACTTTTACAACGATGTCGATTAGTTTCATCTGTTGACGAATTCCAGCATTTGTTATTTTATCTCTCAGTTATATACCGACTTCGTTCCATGGCGCTGTGAGTTACTTGCAACTTTCCAGCAATAGCTTTAGTCAGTGTTAGGGTTTCCGCCGTAAGTTGACGGACATAACACATAGTTCGAAAGCTTTATTTCTGAGGCACATTGGGATATCATTTTTTAAAATCTTTCGTAGTTTACCTAATGCTGCCCATTCTTGTGATATTCTTTTGAAGATTTCGCACGATTGATTTCTCTGTCAATTTGTATTTCGTGCTCAAGATACTTGTAAGAAAAATTCTATCTACGAGCAATTGCAGGAGCCTGGGAGTAAGAAAGGCCAGCAAGTCGATTCGTGAAACCTGTAACATTAACAGTCAACTGTATGAAGAGAAGAAAGAATAGGTTGAGCATGTAAAGAGAATGGAAGAAGGGAGACTAGCATGTATTTGCAAAAATTGGCAAGCTGCTGGGAGAAGACTACAAAATGGATTGTATTGTCGATGTCTCTTATTTAAGATCGGGAGATCTTTGTAAGGTCACGGGGCCCAGTTTGATAAAACCTGATCCTGGTGTTACTAGAAGGAAGTCTTGTTTTAAAGGGAAGTTGAAAGCGATGTAAATTTGAAATATGTTTTGAGTCTCTGCAGGAATTTATTGGATGCTTCGATATGATATTCAGATTATTATAGAACCACACCAAAGACCTGTAAGAGTCTTATGTGACTCGTGCGCTGCGGTATGTCAATTTTGACCAATTTTATTTTCTTGCAATTCGTGTAAACTACCTTCTTGTTTTTATATTGTAAACCAAGTCTAATATAAAATATTATCATTATTATTATTAGTTTTCATCATAATTTTTTTGTAGGGCTTTTCCATTTTAATATTTTACCATTAAAAATTCTGATATAATGAACCCTGTTTCTTAGACGGTGAATTTAATTAGGTATATTAGGTAAAGCTGTCACCGTCTAAACAACTCTAAACCCCTATAAGCAAAAATATTCTTTTCTGTGTTGTATTGATTTTTATCCCCATCTGTGTAAACGTCCAGTACGTTTTTGTTAAGAATTAAGCATGTGCATCTACAAACTTAAGCAGGTCCACTGTTTTATATACTAGACACTGTATAATGAATTTGTGTTTAGTTCGTATCACCATATATGGGGAGCGATACTAAAATTATTGAAATAAAAAAAAGCAAGTTGAGGATTTATTTGAAATTTGGAAAATCAAAACTTTTTGAAAAATGAGTGGCCAAAGCTCCAAAAGGTAAAGCACAAGAACTTGGGTTCAAATCCTGGACACCAGTTCGAAATCTTCACCTTCTGATACCCTGCAAACAGCTTAAGGATGAACTCATCTGGATGATGGAGTGATAATTATAAATAATAATACTTTTTGCATCTAGTGCACAAATTCTTTTATTTTATTGCTGTAAATATATAAAAAAAGGTCGTTATTTTCATTCTTAAACCACTTAATCATTTCGATTTAAATCTGAAATATTTAAAGCCATAAATAACAAATTTTTCCATTTAAATTTTAAGAAATATTTTCGTTGTATTTGAAGGTAATCACCGCAACCCTTTGTTTCTTAACCTAACCTAATGTCACGCAATGTTGTGCATTAAATACAACCATTATTTCTTTATCAACAAATGATTTTACTAAAATTTCAAATACAGAGAAACATTCTTGTCTGGCTAATTTAGTAACATCTTGCAGTGGAATGCTTTAGTACCCAATATGGAAATGGTAAAAATACGTTGATAGATACCATTTGGGTTCTATTTGTAACTTGACTCTTGATTTTATCTCTATGCTTATTATTCAGATGGATATACTAGTTTTACTTAATAAATTGTTACTTAAGTAACGTTTATTAATATTAAGTAAACAAATTATGTAGTTTTACGTTAATTATTCTTCTTTATATTGCTCAAATTTGGTGGAATCAGGAACTCGAAATGTACGTAGGAAACCTTTAGAACCAACAATAGATAAAGGACTGCCATAATAATATGGGCAGGTAAATAAGATGGGTTATTACTGAGAAGCAAAAAGAGTCATCAAAGCGACAACATTCAAAAGAAATCGCAGAGAAAACCTGTGCCTAGGTATTCAATTTGATGTTACTTTCTTCTACGTATATATTTATTTTAACCTCTAGTTGGATTATAAACAACTTTTGGTAAAATGAAGAATCTTCTAACATCTCACGACTCGCCAATCGAATTAAATCTTCGATTACTGAAATTCCACATCTATTCCAGAATTGTTGTATGGTGTACAGGCCTGGATCTTTATTAAAGAGTTAAATAGGAGAATAGATGCTTTCGTAATGTGGATTTACAGAAGAATATTGTACATTTCGTGGACCACCAGAACGAAGAAGTACTCACTAAGATGGGAACAAAAATACAATTAATGTTACAAATTAAAAAGAGTTGGAATATCTGGGCCATGTAATGCGTAATAATAAATACCATTTATTACAGTTTATAATGGAATGAAAAATAAATGGCAAGAGATCGGTAGGGACGCGACTAATATCCTGATTGCGGAACTTGAGGTAGTGGAGATTTTTTCAGGACGGTAGCATCAAAAGGTTAAGATTGCTATGTCAGTGGCCAACCTTAGAAGCGGAGATGGCACTTGAAGAAGAAGATTATAAATTTATTTCATCATCATCAAAATCATCATTCTTAATTTCTTCGAATCCATTAATAGCATCCACTGACATAGCATCGAAAGGTTAAGATTTCTATGTCAGTGGCCAACCTTCGAAGCGGAGATGGCACTTGAAGAAGAAAATTATAAATTTATTTCATCATCATCCTAATCATCATTCTTCATTCATTCGAATCTATTGCTGGATATAAACTTCCTTTAAAAAAATCCAGTTCTCTCTTGAGCTTTTTGCAGCCAGTTCTTAGATAGACGCTTTAGGTCATCATTCCAGAGAGTGGGCGATTTTCCTTGGCTACGTTTATCTGTCCATGTTTTCTACTCGAGAATCCGTTTGGACCATCTTTTGTTTGTTGTTTTGCTCGATGGTCTGCCCATTTCCATTTCATGGCAGCTTTTACAACCTAGTTTCCTCTGCTGAGGAATCTCCACGTTTGGTATTTTATCTCTCTGCATTGTACCGATCATGGTTCGTTTCATGGTCCTTTACGTTACCTGCTGCTTTCTAGTAGAACCTTGTCAATGTTAGGGTTTCTTTTCCGTAGGTTAAGAGGAGCATAAAATAAATTCGAAAGCTTTCAAAGACATGTTTTCCCCCCATCGATTATGGCTCTGAATTTCTCCGTTAATCCAGCTACTATTAACTTAATTTGATACCTTGAATATGAATATGTGAGGATAGGGAAGGAATGTGTAAAGGGAGTTAGCCATGGGATGGTTTACAATAGATTTATAGAGGTTGTTAATGAGTATGATTACTAAAGACCATACCAGTGTCGGTCAGAAATTGGCCATTGCTTTTCAAGACACATTGGAATATCATTTTTAAAAATGTTTCGTAGTTTCTCCTCAATCTTGGCGGCGACGATTTTTAGCTCTTCACTCAATACAAGATTTGTCATCATTTTAGTTCTTTGTTTGCTTGCCTCTATATGAGCCCTACATTTTAGCTTCCTCTTTAAGTTCCTGCACCATCTGAAACTTAAATATAATCGAGACCCAAGAACAATATCATCGGCGAATCTCAGATGATTTAGATAAATTTATTTGCAATCAATAAAAAGTTTTTCTTTTAGGAATTTGATGTTTTGATTATTAAATGGCCAACTGCATTGAAGAAGGCTGTATTTTTGATGTTATGATGGTATCTTAAGGCTTGGTTTTTCCATTGCTTATGATGATCTTGTTGTCTTTTGTGTTCATCGTCTGTCTATAGGAGTCTTTCTATCTGTTAGGCGCAACAGCCATCGTTGCTGTGCACCAAACATTTAACTTACTCTTTAATTCTATTTATTCATCGGTTTAGACCTGTGGTTCTCAACCAGGGTAACGCGAAACCCAAGGGTGTCGTAGGTATTTGAAAGATGTGTCACGTAGAATTAACACAGATATAATACGGAGAAATGAGAGTAGTGTTCCTTGAATTTTTTATATAAGAGTGACGTCGTATTAAAATGTTGAGAACCATTGATTTAGACTGGCTTCTAACATGTCACTCTTACTTTTTTCAGTATGTGCCAGCGTTACCTTTTCTCCATTCTTGTACTTATTGCTCTGGTCATTCTTATAAGCTTACAGCACCTTTCTCAAAACTCCAACTTCTTTTCCATTTCTGTTTTAATCTCACCACGAAAAAATCGTAAATTAGAACATGAAAATGAAAGGTAATTGTTCTGATTGTAAATTTCTATAAAAAGAAACATAAGTGCGTTCTACGAAGCAGTATTCTTTGGAGATTTCCGATTAATTTTGCTGTAATTATTCCCCCTACAAATAAGATTATCGACGATGAGTCTTTAAAGTTACCGGTGTTACAGTTTTATAAAAAACACTCAATTACAAACCTGTTTCGGAGTAAAAAAACTAATATACTTAGTCTATTCCATCACTATTCAGGGCTTTAATTATTATTTGAAGAACAATTTATAAGTAATTGCCTTAGGTAAGTATAGGTTATTTTTAACAATTCACTTCAATTTTCTTCAGTCTTTATTTCAATCATCAGCCTTCCTGATATATTCTACTATAAATCTGAAATGCACGCACTTATTTTCTGTTTATATATTTTTATATGTGATATTGATTTAGTCCAGGGATTCCCAACAAAGACTTCACGGAACATGTTCTTTAAGTATATGGAAGTATATGTGTCCATCTTATTTGGATTATTTAGCAAGTGCATTTATGTAACGCTATGCCACGAAGAAAAAGAATATCGTTGCTAAAAAACCTGACAACGCAATTTGGCATAACTATAACGCTGTTTCCATGTGCTGTTACAAGCCTTACACCTTTCTACCTTAGGGTACGAGCACGTAAAAAGATTATAAGCATTTATTCTCGACTCTTGTTAATGCCAGTTGTTGTACACGTAGAAAGATTATAACTGACGCCTGCTTATTGAAACTTCTTTATTAAAAAATAGTCTGGTTTGGAATAATGTTCCTATATCAGCTTGAGGGTGTTAGACAAGGGTTACCTTTTATGTTATTACAAACGACCACTAGATGGCAATATTAAACCGAGTAGTTTGTTGACAGTGTGCGTTTAAAAAAAGTTTGAGGAATAAATGGATATTACTCGTGAAGGTTTTCGTTAGATGATTTTTTACGATTTTAGTAAAGGCCTAACTCAACAACAATACATAGATTCGCTTCGTTCGACTTTTGGTAATGAAGCACCATCAGAAAAGACTGTTTACAATTGGCTTGCAGAATTTCGTCATGGTCGTGCGTCCGTCAGTGGTGGATCTCGTGAAGGTCGACCAAAATCGGTTGTGATTAAAAAAAAAAATTGATGCTGTGCTCAAAATGATTGAAGAAGATTGGCATGTGACTTACCGTGAGATAAAGGCATCCTTTGGCATATCGCAGACTGCAATACATTCGATTTTGCATGAACATTTAACTGTGAAAAAGATCTATTCCCGATGGATTCCATATAATTTGACCGAAGCTCAAAAAAGGCTCGTGTTGATTGGTGTAAGGGAATGCTAAAAAAATTCAACCTAGGCACTGCAAAATCCGTATACAACAACTTTACATCGCTATGTACATTTTGTGTATAACAGTACTGAATAAATACTAATACTAATACTAATATAATGTAAAGCAGCCTTTAGTTTTATAGAAATTGTTTTGTTTTTTAAACATAATTTTACCTACCATATTTTATCAATTAATTATTAAAATATTAATCAAATCTTGTAAACTTCGGTTTTGATTTATTAAAATATTAAAACCAGTGGATTTTTTTTTGTTTGTTTACTTTCTGCTCCCCACTGCATTCAGGTTTTGTATTCGACTTTCCCTCTCATTCTTATAACAAGATTCCCTACTTCTCATATTTTTCAATTCACCCTCACGTATTCCCAAAACACTTGGGCAAAAATTGCATTTTTAAAATAATTTGATAAAAATATAGCGAAGCAATTTATATATCTTTCATTTCTTGATACAATGAGATCGCGTTACAAAGGGGCAAAGCGGAAACTGGAAGTTAATATTAAAAAAAAAAAAAATTAAATGTTGCCAGCACAGCATTCCCAATCCAAAGAGAGATGATTCTTAATTCAGGTTTTATTTGGGTTATTTGGGCCAATATTGGACGAATGACTCCATTATATTGTTTCACTGAGTTCGAAAATGGAATTTTGGAATACGTGGCTTTGTGGTATTGAAATACGAGTAAGATGAATAAATGTTGTTATTTAATTCTTTATACCTAGTTGTCAAAATCTAGTTCCGCTGAAACCAAAGTAACATTGTAAATATACAATTTAAAAAATTATCTTTCCCTTTAAGTTACGTATTACAAAATGAGATATAATATGAAATAGAACTAGAGACGGAAAATATCTCTTTCTGCCGCTAATACGAGGGTTACCATTTATGTTTTTTCAAACGACCACTAGATGGCAATATTAAAATGTGTCATTAGTATATTCGTAAAGTTTGACATTTGTTATGGTGAAATCAGTGAAAGCTTATAAATTGAGTAGTTTGTTGACAAAGAGAGTTTAAAAAACGTTTTAGTTTGCGAAAAAATTTATATTACTCGTGAAGGTTTTCGTTGGATGATTTTTTACGATTTTAGTAAAGGCCTAACTCAACAACAATGCATAGTTTCGCTTCGTTCAACGTCTGGTAATGAAGCACCATCAGAAAAGACTGTTTACAATTGGTTTGCAGATTTTCGTCGTGGTCGTGCATCCGTCAGTGATTAATCTCGTGAAGGTCGACCAAAATCGGTTGTGATTAAAAAAAAAAATCAATGCGTACAGCAAAATGATTGAAGAAGATCAGTATGTGACTTACCGTAAGATAGAGGCATCCTTTGGAATATCGCAGACTACAATACATTCGATTTTGCATGAACATTTAGCTGTGAAAAAGATGGATTCCACATAACATTTAGCTGATGGAATCGACATAATTTGACCGAAACTAAAAAAAAAGGGTCGTATTGATTGGTGTAAGGGAATGCTAAAAAAATTCAACCTAGGCACTACAAAATCCTTCTACAACATCGTTACAGGTGACGAAACTTGGATTTATTCATATGAACCGGAAACTAAGCAACAATCCACTGTTTGGGTCTTCCAATGTGAACTGAAACCCACAAAAGTTGTTCGTTCAAGAAGCACTTCCAGGAAAACGATCGATTGTTTCTTCGTTTGTACTGGACATTTTGCAACCATTCCTTTAGAGTAGTGTTTCTCAAAGCAAAATTTTCCAAGTGAGCCGCGAAATCTTAAAGAAAAAAATTAGCTGTGGCCACCACAGGACCGACCGCCATCTCAAAGTACTTGTTTAATTTATGCTACTTTATCAAAAAAAGTTGTTAGTTATAGCTATTTTAGCAACTTTTGTTAAATTTTTTTTTTTTTTCGAATTATTACCTTGTGAAATATTCGGTTGTACTGGATATGTTGCAAACATTCTTTTAGAGCAGTGGTTCTTAACCGAGAGGTCCCGACCCACAGGGGGGTCCCGAAACGACCTTAGCGGGTCCCGAAATTAAAAGAAAAAATTTAATTTTTACGTTTTTGCTTTTAAAATTACAATAAACTTAATTATTAAACAATAAATTATTAAGAACATTTAAAATATTATTTCAAATATTTTCTTGGGGGGTCCAGAAAATATTTTCGGCTAGTTGGGGGTCCCGAGTATAAGAAGATTAAGAACCGCTGCTTTAGAGGATCGGAGAACACTTAATGCTGGACTGGATACAACAAATTGTTGTATACCATACAACAATTTGTTTGCCAGTTGTCATCGACAAAATCAGGAAAAACAACTAAAACTTCAGAGTGGAAAAAATGTTTCGAGAATTGGTTTGAACGCATGCAAAAGTGTATAAATCTTAAAGGTGAATATTATGAAAAGCAAAACAGTTTGTCCCGAATTTTTTTTTCTTTTGTAGTTTTTGTAAAACCTAAAAGGGAGCCCTTGTATCACTATAAATCTGTTTTGAATAGCAGTAGTTATCCTTCCACGTTCTTGTTGCCTTTCGTTCACATCCTCTGTATCCTGATGCCGTCGCCATAACCGACAAATTACCGACCAATGTGTACCTAGACAACTCGCCACTTCACTTTGCGAAGAACCATACCCAGCCAACATTTTTATACGGGCCAGTACTGGTAAAGCACATACTCCCCGGCATTGAAAGTAATGGGCCAGTACCCCGGTGTCCCCGGGGCCGTTACTGGCCCATTGATGTATCAGTTGCTGGCCCAGCAACGGTAAAGTGCAAAATAATCGCATTAGTTGCAAGATTTATTTCTGATGGTTTTAAGTAAAAAGTATGAGTGAAGAAGAGTGCTTATAAAATGCTGGTAAAGTACTTCGTATAGGCGGAATGTGAAATACAAATGTGAAGTACATTATTAATACTGGCGTTGCACTTACTTTTGATGCCAGTAATTTACCAGCATAAAAGCAGTTTGCCAGCATTCGGCCGTTAGTTGAATGTTTGCTGGGTACTGTCATACCCATAGTCGTAACTTTTCGTTATTAGATAAATGTCGACGCTCTATAATAAAATTAGTCAAAAAACAAAATTTTAACAATTAACGAATGTGTTAGTGAACATATGCGGCATTAGATATACAAAAAAGAACTGATAGATAAAGGAAACATGACAAAAAAATATACTTCTTTCACGTTAGTGTCAGTAACAGTAGGGAAGGCTGGTTTTAATTTTTCTATGCGAATCTATGACGTTTGAAAAGCAAATTGAATTCAAATTTATCTTGACTACAATTGAAGTTACATGTAAAACAAAGCTTGTTGCTTAAACTTAATTGAGCAATGTATATAGAATTGGAAAACCGTTTTTACGGGCAATAAATAAGGAAGCTTTCGACAATATGAAATGGTGAGAATGAGGGACATAGTCTGAAGAAAAGCTGTGAAAAGTCTAAAAGCTTTAAGTTCGGCGGTCCTAGTGAACAGATTGCAGTTACCCCCAAGTGTACTAACCAATATAAAAATATAGTTAAGGGTAGAAATACATGCACTAATTGTTTAGTCAATACTTTACACCCTGCGTGAGTCATTTTTTTCAACCCTAGCTACTAGACCAATCAGGGAAGGCCGTACTAATCACCCCCACCTTTTTTACCCTACAAGATAATTATGTATCGACTGAAATCGATAATTTACTATTGAAATAAATGTACAGTCATAGAGAAAATTATTATTAGTTGCATATGTGTACAAAATCTTACAAACATCTGTTAACGAACAGATTACGTACAAAGTTAAAATTTCGTTTAGCCTGCTGGTTAACAAAGAATTTTAGCACAATCAGCTGAGGACGTTCTCGGTTATTGCCAGTCGAGTAATCTTTTAACATCGCTAAACAAGTCCCCCCATTTGCATGAGATACGTCTTTCTCCACGACCACTATAGAATTTACCAATTCTAAAACCAATTTTGACTACAGAAAGTTAATATTCTAACACAAGAGTTGGAATGTTATTCTAAAGCACTTATCTTCTTATGCATTTCACGTGTATTTCATTCCATCACTTGTTATGGAATAACAATTCCATACTTGTTGTCTTTTGTTTTTGTAGGGTTACATCCAGATATATGCAACGTTTACATTAAATAAATGCAACATAACTTCCTAACCTAAAATAGTGGCCGATGTGCGGCAAATTAAATTAAAATTAAACAAATAATAAATTTAAAAAAAATGTAGTTTAATTAATTGATTAATTTGTTATGTAATATAAATTATTTGTTAAGATAAAATGTTAGTTAAAATAATTATTTGTTTTTTTTTTTTTTTCTTTTTGCTGGTCGTGGAGAAAGTAGGGTCTGTGACTCGGTTGGAAGAGAAAATTCGATGCTCGTGGTTCCTCACGCATCGAATTTTCTCATTCCAACCTTCCCAGCAAACATTTTTATCCGGACCAGTACTGGTAAAGCACATACTCGCCGGCATTGAAAGTAATGGGCCAGTGCTGGCATTTCGTACTGGGCCAGTACCCCGGTGTCCCGTGGCCCTTAGCTGGTCCATTGATGTATCAGTTGCTGGCCCAGCAACGGTAAAGTGCATTGAAAGTAATGGGCCAGTGCTGGCATTTCGCACTGGGCCAGTGCTGGCATTTCGCATTGGTCCAGTGCTGGCATTTTGCACTGGGCCAGTACCCCGGTGTCCCCGTGGCCGTTAGCTGGCCCATTGATGTATCAGTTGCTGGCCCAGCAACGGTAAAGTGCAAAATAATCGCATTAGTTGCAAGATTTATTTCTGACAGACTAGTGCTTATATTATACCCACTCTCTAGTGTTTCAAATGTAATATATGTGTACTTACCCAGTATTAAAATAAATTAATGGTTAGGTGCAAAATAAATACTCATTTGGCCATTTTCACCATCGTTGAATAAATTTATTTAACAAGTAAAGTTGACAATATCGCATCGGTTTTAAACTATTAATGAAGAAATTAACATTGCTGTCAATAGAATGATGCGATATTGTTAACTTAAGTTGTTAAATAAATTTATTCAACGATGGTAAAACTAGCCGATTGTAAATTGAATTAACAGTTATAATTTATTGATTTATTTATAAATATTAAATAAATATAATTTCAGGAATAACAGGAATTAGTTTATTTAATTTATTAATTTAATGAAGAATTTTAAGAAAATGGTTTTCTGCCATGTCGGTCAAACCAATTTCATCCTAAAGATAAGGGGTGACTAATAATTTTCGCCAATATTCGTCTTGTATTATCTACCACATCTTTTCCCCCTGACTTGAAGAGTGCCAACCTAAAGAAATCATACTTGTTAAAATAAATTCAATAAACAAATTTTATAAGCATTAATGCTATAAGCTGTTCACTTTTGTAAGAACAAACTAGATCTGGTTATTTTGGTGATTTTTATAGTGTATTACTGACTTTTAGAAACTTGGTTATATTGTAAAAAAAGCTTTACAGTTTTGGATTAAGTTTGTATTATTTTAGGTTAGTATTATATTTACAAAATATTTAAGATGTCACTATTCAAAATGAAATATGACAAATTATATTTTTTAAATGACATATTTATAATCTTGTATCAGATTTATTAATAATTGAAAATTTTATTACATGAAAAAACTATGATTGAACTAAACTAAAAATTAAACAATTTAATATGAAATAGTTTGTGTAAACTACGTCCTTAAATCTAACAAAACACACACAAATCACAATAAAAAACTGTATAATGCTCACTATCAATAACTATTCAAATACACATAAACTGTTCACCAACACGTACCAACTTGAACTCACAGAATATCACTTGTACCGACCCTCGAAGGCCACGCCATTAGGGTGTTTTATGACTAAGAACGGTCAGACTTTTCAAATTATTACATTCAAAAAAAGTTATAAACATAAGCACTGGCCCGCTAGAAATAACCTTGGATTAATACAAATAAGGAATGCTTATAAAATGCTGGTAAAGTACTTCGTATAGGCAGAGTGCGAAATACAAATGTGAAGTACATTATTAATACTGGCGTTGCACTTACTTCTGGTGCCAGCAATGTACCAGCGTAAAAGCAGTTTGCCGGCGTTCGGCCGTTAGTTCAATGTTTGCTGGGTTGTTACAGAATATACTATTCTAAACGTCCTATACAATCCTATACCAAGATTTGCTTAGATCTTTTGGTTCATGAACTCATTTTTTTGTAAGCATTCCTATTGACAAACGGGCCTTCAAACTTACCAGATTTTCGTTACCATTTTCTTATTTTTCAAAATGAGCTGTTTCTACTGCTTATAATGCAGATAATCAGACCAATTCTGTAACTCTGTTACTATGATCATTGTAACCAAATTCGTCACTATGAGCAAGGTCAGTTACTATCATGAATGAAAGGCATTATACTTTTTATAATATTTTATGTTGTAGTAACGTTATTACACAGTAACTATTTACAGAATTGATCTGATTATATCTCAGGCTAGGTGATTCAGTTAAAAGACTCGAAGCTGTAAATTTATGTAACTATTCAGGTAAAGCCCTTAAAAGTGGTGGACTGTTGTTACCGGGCAATTTCTCGGTAGGATGGTCCTAATAAGATCGATTCTTGGATCAATGGGGCCGGCCCCTGATCCAGTGAGGCCAGCTCTCGACCCTATGGGGCCGAGATTTATTAGATAATCTAATTTTCCAGGACCTGAATATTTTGCCAGTCCACTACTGGTAAAGTTTATTCAAATTAACTTTTTTTTAAGCTGCTTTATCAAAAAATGTCTCAAATAACAGTTGTTCGTTATTGCTTTTATAGCAAGTTTTGTTAAAAAAATTTTTTCGAATTATTTCTCTGTTGTGAAATATTCGCAAAAATCTTAAAACCGGCACGAGTAAACTCCCATTTCTAGCTAACCGATTTTTACCAAAAGTTGATCAACTAGCGCTATTGATGTCAAAACCTTAAATATGAAGTTTTATAAAAATCGTTTTAGCCGAATTTGCTCTGCACGCGTACACGGACCGACAGACAGACAGACCGACAGACAGACAGACAGACAGACAGGCAAGCAGACAGACATCATGCTAAAAATAGCCAAAACGTTATGTAGGGACCTCAATTCGTGGGGATCCATCGAAATCTCGAAATGTCAAAATCGATATGATCAGAATACCTCCCTTATATATGCTGGAGGTCGGTAAAAAGTATAAGGTTACCTAAAAAGAGAATGGAAACCAATATTTTCTATAGAGTACAGTGACTTATGTGAATTATGATATACAGTTATAAAATAAGTCAAATATTTTATCCGAATCAAATTTTTTGAATATTTGAATTCCAAACATAATTTTTTACCGACTTCAAACATATACAAGGGAGGTATTGTGATTATACCGATTTTGACATTTCAAGATTTCGATGGATCTCCACGAATTGAGATCCCTACATAACGTTTTGACTATTTTTAGCATGATGTCTGTCTGTCTATCTCTCGGTCTGTCTGTCTGTTTGTCTGTCTGTCTGTCCAACCGTCCGTCCGTCTGTCTGTCTGTCGGTCTGTGTACACGTGCAGAGCAAATTCGGCTAAAAATATTTTTATGAAACTTCATATTTAAGCTTTTCACATTAATGGCACGAGTTCATCAATTTTTGGTAAAAATCGGTTAACTAGAAATGGGAGTTTACTCGTGTCGGTTTTATGATTTTTGCGAATATTTCACAACAGAAATATTTCGAAAAAAAAAAGAAATATATATTTAACAAAAGTTGCTATAAAAGCAATAACTAACAACTTTTATTTGAGACATTTTTTGATAAAGGAGCAGAAAGTAAACAAGTACTTTGTCGGCGGTCGGTCCTGTGGTGGCAACAGATGATTTTTTTATTGTTTGTTTCGCCTACATATTTGTGTTTGTATTAAAATATATAGTAGGTGAACAAAGGTATCAAATGAAGACCAGAGTAGAGGTGGGTCCAAAGCCGAAAGGGGTGATGTCTGAGAAAAGGCTCAGCCCGATTGATTGATACTAATTTTTACATAAATAAAAAAAAAAAAAAACTTAAAGAGCCCAACCGCTTCGTTTACGGAGAGTCCGACGCCGCCTTTTCGTTCAAAAAATAGCCAAAACGTTATGTAGGAAACTCAATTTGTGGAGATACATCGAAATCACGAAATGTCAAAGTCGGTATGATCACAATACCTCTCTTATATATGTTGGCGGCCGGTAATAATAGAAGTTATTGACAGCGTTACAAAATTAAAATGGATCATAACGCAAATGCTAAAAGTGTGCCCTAAATGAAATTAGGTGACAATATTTAGAAAACACGTTGGCTTCGCATGGAAAAAAATCTAAAAATTCGTTCAAACAGGTTTTAGAAATGTTTTTGAGAAATTTGCGTTTTCCGTAAAATGTTTTTATTGAATTATGGTAAAATAAAATTGTTCCGTTTGTGAAATCATTACAATAATCTGACAAATAAACGGACAGGAAGAAGGGAGGCAAATAGACACGCGAACACATAAACATTAGGTCCCCAGTTGTTCAATACAAGTTTAACATCAGATTAACTGTAAATGGATTTCAACTGAAAATTTGCAGTTGTTACTTTAATTCTTGATTTGTAATCAATAAGCAGATGATTTGATTAACAAATGCAATTTGGGAACAGTTGCACTTATAAAAGATAGTTTAAAAATTAAAGAAGAATTAAACAGACAATATTTTTAACAGTAATTTTTAAATAAACTGGTATTAGGAGACAACAGGAAAGAGGAAATTTTCTAATACAAATTTCTAAAAATTGTATTACAAAAAAACTATTGATCACGAGTGACAAATAACATATATTTAGACTGAATAATATTTACTTTTAGTCATATAAATATTTCTTTATCAAATAAACATACTGCTGTAATCCAGTGGCTCCCAAACTATTTCCAGTAACAATTGAAACTCTGTAGAAACAAGATCATGTTATAACGTCATATTAATAACTGAATTCGCAGGAGAACTTCAGCAGATGATATGTACTCTGGAGCAGTCAATGCAGAGCAATAGGCTTTACTATAACCAAAGTAAAAACCAAGAATATGACCCACAAAAACAAGAAGGAAATCAGAACTGAAGAAGATAAGATTGCATATGCGGATGGAGTTATCTATTTAGGACAGATTATTTATAATAATAATAATAATAAATTTATTCAACCAATAACACATTACAGAAATGTTGTGGTTTAGTCAAGATGACACATACAGTATAAATTGAAACCACATAATTTAAACGATACAAATAAATTTAATAAATAGTACAGTTAGGAGATTACTGATTCATTTAATAATAGACAGATGAAAGAAATTGACCAAAGAATCATCCAAGGATGGAAAAATTTGGGTCCTTAAAAAAATTTCACTGGCCAACAACCATTTTGGTTCTGGAAATGCATTATGCTTTTCTGACTAATTAGCGGGTGCTGATTTCGAATCTAACTTTAGTTTTTGCCTATCACGTACAGTTTTTTTTTCTGCAGTTTGATTTTTACATTTTACTATATATTTACTATATCAGTAAATTTCATGTAATGAATACTATATGTTGACTGCCTACTATACCAGGACTTCTTAAACTTTTTCATACAGCGACCCCCTTTAAGCCTAGGAAATTTTAAACGACCCACCATGTAATGAAATTAATATTGATCATGGAAGAAGGTGTAATATCGCGACATTGTAGAATCTACCTTGCAGATTCTAAAAATGTATGTATTATTACCCAAAAGTAGCAGTTCTTTGCGACCCCCCGGGGGTGAGGACCCACAGTTTAAGAAGTCCTGTACTATACTATAACATATATGTCAAACGTAGCTTACCTCCCAAAAAGCCAGTTATAGACAGGTATCATATATGCACATGATATCTTTCAAAAATATTTCTGAACTTTGGTTTTACGTCGAAAATTGCTGTCTGTTTCGCGTTGTAATGTCCAGCAATAATCGCCTAGCATATTTGGGCTGAAGCGACCTGGGTAGCGAGATTCCATCTTTGCAATATCTTGATGGTATCTCTCACAATGTTCATCACTTATGTCACTGAGATTAGGAGGAAAGAAATTTAGGTGGGAATGGAAGAAGTGTATCTTCAAGAAAATTCTAGCACCAAAAAGCTGATAGATCAGTAGTAATCGATTCACAATACCTTCGTAATTGTCAGCTCGGCGATTTCCCAAGAAGTTGCGGACCACATCAATGAATGCAATCCATGCGTCTTTTTCTATTGGAATCAGAGTAGCAGAGAACTTACCATCATCTATGAGTGAACGAACTTGAGGGCCATTTAGTATACCTGCTTTCAACTTTGCCTCTGATACAACACCTTGGAATTTTGTCGTCAGGAGCTGAAAAGTTGCACTTGCTGATTTCAATGTCTCGATGAAGTTTGATGATAAAAAAATAAATATATGTTATGCATTAGGTACGGCGGTGTGGTCCTCGTAAACTCTATGTGGTAGAACAAAACTAATATCACACTGACAATCAGCACATGCGAATTATCTAAGATCACACACATTCATCACAGAACCATGAAACTTTTTTTATTTTGTTGACCAGTGTTTTTCTTAGTAAGCTGTCGTCAACATTAAAAAGCAACATATTCAACAGTTGCATAATTCCGTATCATATGGTTGCCAAATCTGGTCCATGAGCCAGAAGCAAATTCAAAAATTACGCACATGCCAATACAAAATGGAACGCACTATTCTGAAAATCAGAGACGAGACAAAAAATATCTGACATCAAAAAAAGAACAGGAGTAACTAATGCAGTTAATTTTGTAAATCCTTAAAATGGCAATGGGCAGAATACATTATGAAAAAGAAGATGGACGGTGGGCAAAATATGTGACAAATTGTCCGAGAAACATGTACAGAAGAAGACGCAGACAGAGGGTTCGTTGCGAAGACGAACCTAAAGAAATTTGTTACTTGTGGAGAAAAGAAACATTTAGAGAGAGATGGATAGAGTTGGGGGAGGCCCGTACCCAGAAATGGGCTCCATGAGATGACGTTATGTCATTTGATGCTATTTAATTATTACTTTTTTTTGTATGTGTTTTGTAAATATAAATCAGGCACGCACACAGAAAAACTGTCAGGGTGGAGATCCATTTAAAAAAATATACACAAAATAAAACAAATTTATTATTGATTCTTTACGGAGAAAGGTTGGGTTTATATATTAATTTAATTATGCTTTGATTTGAGTTTTATTCATAAAAAAGGAGATTTATATTTTTAGTTGCAAAATTTTTATTAAATAAGTATATGATTTTTTCGTTCCTCGAGGGGTCTGGACTCAAAGACCCTCCCCGTTGTGTAGGCGTCTGGTGTAAATTAATCGGAATAAAGAGCTATTCTTATTATTATTAGATACAAGATCAGTATCTAACAAACTATGCTACATCTCATACTTATGTATGGCCAGAGCCGCAGTAAGGAAAACTTGCGCTAGGGACAAAACTGTGTTTTGGCGCCCTTGGCAAATAAATCCAAGTGATGAGCAAAAAAAAGGTCCTTACCTCCCAAAATTCAAGTGATGAACAAACAAAAAAAGGTCCTCACGTCCTAAATTCCAAGTGATGAGCAAAAAAAAAAAGGTCCTCACCTCCCAAAATCAAAAAATGATGAGCAAAAAAAAGTCCTCACTTTCGCAATGTGGCGCCCCTTAGTCAAGCTCATCGGCGCCCTTTTCCTTAGTGCGCTAGGGGCCGTCGCCGTCGCCCTCTCCGCCCCCCACCCCCTTACTGCGGCTCTGTGTATGGCTTCAAAAAGAGAATCATAAGAAAACATCTGCAAACAAAGCACTATACCGAATCTTTGGAAATGCTGACCAGCGTAGCGTAGTGGTAGCACACGGGCCGTTCTTTGCTAAGTTCTCGGGTTTGAATCCTGTTCAAGCATGGCATTTTCATTGCGAAAAATTAGAATTTTCCCGGCTAAACGTGAAATAAAAAAATCTTTCGAAACCAAATTAAAGATAAATCGAGAAGACTCAATAAAGATGAGGCGAATTCAGCGTGTGTGAATTGTTTTGAAGCTTTTAAACAGTTGATAGTTAGTTTTAATGAAGATATCTTGTTGTATGCCTATTAAGGTAACCTATGACGTATAAAAACCTATAAGGTAATAATAAGAAATACATTGAAAACAGTGTATTTACACACCTTAGAAATATATCACGATTCCTTTAAGTCATTTTCAATTTCAAACAATTTTAATTCACGAACTGTCAAAAGCGACGACTCCCGTGGTTAAGTAACGCTACTTACTGACTACTATGGAAATTTTCACTGTCTGCATAACTATTGCATTATTTATGTCCTGCCATATAATTCTATCATTTCAAGAAGATATATTTTAATGAATCTTTACTAAAGCAGATGAAACTTTGCTACTTATTTTTCAAAAAATCATTCAAATTAAGACAATAGACTCCCTCAACTAAGGTTGTCCACTTTTTATTTTGACTAGGGAGGACATCGTTAAAAGAGGAGGGTTAAGGAGAGTTAAAAGAAGAGGGTTATTAAAACATCCTTTTATCAATCAATCAGTCTTTCAAAATTGTTCAGTCAAAATAATAAATGTAATTAATTTGTAAATAAGCATATGAGAGAGAAAAAAGGCAGAAGCAGATACAGAAAATATGTGTAACAAGTTCGAACTTGTAATAAATGATTAAAAGGAGGAGGACAAATAGACTTGATGGCAGACCGGAGGACATTTACGGTAAAAAGAAAACTCTGCTTCCAAAAGGAGGATTTAACTCGTATGTACAACTTTAAAATAAAAGGCTTAGTAAAAAAGTGATACAAGTGACATTCTCATACTTTTCTATAACAGGTTCATTTATACCAATTAATCTAAATTAAATAACTGTCTTTCTGAAATATTTAAATTAATTGCTGTTACATGCCAACATAAGTATCTCTAAGCATTTTTTTTTCTCTGAGTTTATCAAATTGTTCAGTGTCACCAATTGTAAAATATATACCTACAAAGCGAAAATCAGGAATATGGACAAAAAATCAAAATTTTGGTAGTGCACAAAAACTAAACATCGTAGTGGAAAAAAAGCATTTAATATCTAATAAGTGGAAAAGAAGTTTTGGCATTATTTAAATATTTAGAGCGTACTCTGACTAGTAAGTGGAATACAGAACTGGAAATTAAATCATGAAATGCACAAACAAGAAGTGCCTTTGTGAAAATTAAAGCAACCCTATATAACTAGCTGTCCCGCCCAGCTTATTCCATAAGAAAGTTAATAAATAAATAATAATAATAGGTTCCCAACGCCTGTATAGGCGTATAAGGGACAGAGAAAATAAGTCCTTCGTTTCTAGCCCGCTGGCCATAAATATGAAAATTTTAAATTTTTATTTTTATTCTAGATGTACATTTTGTTCACCACGTGAACATCATCAATAGACTAAATTGTACAAAAATATTACAATATTTATACATAGTTAGGTAAGATCAGTGGTGTGAATGGGGCTGAATTATATCTACGCTAGTTTTACAGCTCTGATGAAGATTTAAAATATAAATCGAATCGTTAGCGAAGTTAATATATTATTTTAATTTCTGACCAGTCCGAATCCCATTACCTCCTCATAATATTATAATCTACGGACATAACTAATCTGATTCAAGATTCAAAATTGTGTCAAACCGGCCCTATTTAACCGCAGCGGTTAAAATGCATAGTGTGATATAGCCGTTAGAAATTGAATGAGAGATCGGCATATTTTGTTTAAATGCTTTGTTAATAACACTTACTCGACATGATTTTTAGCCAGAAAGATTTTTTTACTGATTGTTGTGTGTTATAATTACCTTAACATGAAAACATACTTAAACTTGATTCATCACCTAAAATTAAAAAATATCAACATTTAACGGTTTAATACTATAACTGAATGCTTGATGGATCATCACTAAATCATAATTCTTTATTCCATTTTTTCAATTTTTGTGAATGTCCTATGGGTTCACTATATGAGTCATTACTGATAGAAATTACATGTCATAACATGCCCCTTCAATTTCCAGAAAAATATTAAGGGTATGAATAAAAATGATTACGGTTTTGTATATTTGAAGACTACATTTCCAAGGATAAGTGAGGCAAAAATTAAAGAAGGAATATTTATAGAGCCTCAAATAAGACATTTAATGCATGATGGAGTATTCGATAAGAAGCTAAATTCAAAAGAAAAAACAGCTTGGATATGTTGTAAAGAAATGGTAAAAAACTCTCTAGGAAATTCTAAGTCAGACAATTATGTAACCATTGTAGAGAATATGTTGAAGGCATATGAAGACTTGGGCTGCAACATGTTTCTCAAGATTAATTTCTTACATTCTCATTTAGATTTTTTTCCGCCTAATTTGGATGACGTTAACGACGAGCACGAAGAAATGTTTCATCAAGACATTTCGAGGATGGAAAGACGATATCAAGGACTTTGGAATCCCAACCTGCTAACAGATTACTGTTAGTCTTTAATACGCGAGATTTCCAAGATAAGTTACAAACGAAAACGCTAAAAAATACTGCAAAACATACATATATTATACCCATATGTAGTTTGTAATTTACTAAATTGCATTTTACCTGAAAATTTTATTAAATTATCCTGAAAAATGGAGGGTGATACAGAAAAACTAAATAAATATTAGAAATCAGCATATGTCAGTTTACTTATTTCAGCTATTTTCAACTTCTAGCAAAAAAAAAAAGAATTTGTCAAGTACTGTAATTGGATGACCATGATGACGAATCTCATTTCGTTAAAGGTTGGAGTTTCCTTTTCTATGGAGAACTTTTTTAGGAAGTTAAATAATCAAACCTAACCCTTTTTCATGAATTCTGAGTTTAATAATTCTGTAAATACATAACCCGTTGAGAAAATAATAAAGGTGTAGATCCATGAATAAATAAAACGTAAAATTTCCATTCATCCGCCCTTTAAATATTGAAATCCACTCCATCAAAATACTTTATTTAAATAACCTTAAAAAGTATTCAGATCCTTTGCAATGTTCATATTCCACGTGCCAATGTGCTTCTCAGTTCGCGTGTTCCAGGTACAATACGTATCAGCATATTCAAATACAGTTTAAAAAAAAGAAAAGTGTGCACTACATGTGTACTGACACAAAACCTCAACTAAGAGATTGTTGTGTCTACCATGGTATACTGGTACAAGGCGTGTGCTGGCCACAAACCATTCGTCCAACAAAACACAAATCAACAAAAACACAAACCAAAACCAAACCATATCAACTATACAATTCGACAACTAGTTAATTTGAATATCGAGCTAGAGATATATATTTGCATATTCTAATATATTACCCTACAAAGAAATTAGCATAGGTACCCTGATTTTTTGCATTTTTTTATAACAACAGGGGGGAGTGCAACCCTGTATTTTTTCTAATAATGATATCGTACTTTAAGAAGGCTGTGGTCATTGATATTTTAAATATATGAACCCCCCTTTTTTACATATTCGCGTGCTTGATTTTTTATGCACCGAAAAAAAAGGTGTTTTGGTTTTGTTAGGTTATGTGTAAAAGGTATGTTAATATCCATAGCTTATGATGCGCACGTGAGACACACGTGGGCTAATTTAAATATATTAACCCTATACACGACAAATATTTTAATAAGGTATATTTCCGGCCACTTAGGGAAAGGATTTACAATGTGGGTACTTTGAAAGACTTAAGTGTTAAAAGTTATTATTAAGGAACACATTTTGCATAAATAAAGGTATAAATTACAGTTTTTTAAATGAAAACAACCATTCCATCAGCTTGTGATAAAAAGGATGCAGGTTTCATGCTCGATAGGCTGTTGGACTGCCATTTTACCCACCAGATACTTGCCCGACACGACACTTTCCCACCAAGACACATACTAATTAATAAATATTTAATTTCTAAGTTTTGTTAGTTAAGTGTACTATTATTAGAGGAGATAATTCGAGGGTTACCTTTTATGTTTTTACAAACGACCACTAGATGGCAATAATGAAATGTTTCATTACTATAATCCTAAAATTTAACATTTGTTATTGTGAAATCAGTGGCATAAATTGTGCCGAGTAGCTTGTTTAAAAAAAGCGTTTAAAAAAAACAGGTTTGATATTACACGTGAAGGTTTTCTGGATGATTTTTTATGATTTTAGTAAAAGTCTAACTCAGTGGTTCCCAAACTTGTTCGGTTCTGGGCGCCCTTAATGTATTAAAATTTTCCCGCGGCGCCCCAAGTCAATACATTCAATCAGAGCCGTAGCAATGTTTTCGGTGCCCTTGGCAAATGAAGTAAATTGATAAAACTTACTGCCCCAAAAGCAAATGAAGAGCAAAAACAAGGTCCTCACCTCCCAAATTCAAGTGAAGAAAGAGCAAAAAAAGGTCCTTACCTCCTAAATTCAAGGGAAGAAAATGCAAAAAAAGGTCCTCACCTCCCAAATTCAAGTGAAGAGCAAGCAAAAAAATAAAGGTCCTCACCTCCCAAATTCAAGTGAAGAGCAAGCAAAACTCTGGGTCTTCGCGTCCCACAGTTTGGGAAACGCTGGTCTAATTCAACAACCAAAGGCCGACCAAAATCGGTTGTGATTCAAAAAAACATCGATGCTGTGCACAAAATGATTGAAGAAGATCGGCATGTAACTTACCGTGAGATAGAAGAAACCTTTGGTATATCGCAGACTGCAATACATTTGATTTTACATTTTAGCTGTGAAATAGATCTGACCGATGGATTCCGCATAATTTGACTGAAGCTCAAAAAAAGACTCGTGGTGATTGGTGTAAGGAAATGCTAAAAAAATTCAACATAGGCACTGCAAAATCCGTATACAACATAGTTACAAGTGACGAAACTTGGATTTATTCATATGAACCGGAAACTAAGTAACAATCCACTGTTTGGGTCTTCCAAGATGAACCAAAACCCACAAAAGTTGTTGATGATCGCTTGTTTCTTCGGTTGTACTGGACATGTCGCAACCATTACTTTAGAGGATCGAAGGACAGTTAATGCTGAATGGTATACAACAATTTGTTTGCCAGAAGTCATCGACAAAATCAGGAAAAAGAGACAAAAACGTCGCATCATTCTCCATCATGACTATGCAAGCTCCCACACAACACGTCAAACAATGATTATTTTAGATAAGATTAAATTAGACTTTATTTAGCATTATTTTGCTACATACGAAGGAGAAAAACATCGAATTAATGTCTCATTGCCCGTATTCACCTAATTTATTCCCTATCGACTTTTGTTGTTCCCCAGTACCAAACAAAAAATGCGTGGACAGCGATTTATATCACCTCAAGAAGCTGCTGAAGCCTTCGAAAACCATATTTTTGAGATACCAAATTGAGTGTGGACAAAATGTTTCGAGAATTGGTTTGAACGCATGCAAAAGTGTATAAATCTTAAAGGCGAATATTTTAAAAAGAAATAAAACAGTTTGTTCAAAAAAAATTCTCTTAGTTTTTGTAAAAACTTAAACGGTAGCCCTCGTATAACACATAAAACTGTAACTTTGTTGTAATGAACATAGTCTTTTGTTACTAATTGTCTAATAATTTTGTTCGAGTAAGAAACGAATATTTTCTGCATCTGCTAGGCATGCCACTACCCACAAAGAAGTCACATTCTCTCCATTTATGTCACGTAAAATTGTCAATCTAGAACTATTAGTATATTCGCGACTCCAAATAACAGTGAGACATCTGGTGGCGGCTTGGTAAATTAAACAAAAGCGTATATTTGTATAATATTTGTAGTGTGTTGTGCTGCAGTTTACGTGAATTAAGACGTATTTATATATATAGTGACTTATATACAGTGCTTCTTTGCCGAAATATTGTTTGAACAGATAAATATTAAGAACAAACTTCTGACATATACGCTTCTCGTGGGCCATCAACTGTCGTACGCAGCGCCGCCAACGTTAGTTTGAGTCGCGAATAACGCACAGATTTGTTGACTGTTATACGGCATTTTCGCACTGACCGATGTTAAATATTGCTTCCAAAGATAGTCTTAACCATTCTGTCCTTTTTCATCAGATGCTCTGTAATGTGCAAAAGTAAACTCAATATCGAAAATCTTGACGGTGATTCATTTAACAATGAAGTCAAATGGATCTTACACCGTCTTTGTGTTTATTTAATAAAACATATACAGTTAAATCCTAGAATATTTATTACCGTCTGTAACATAATAGTTTCATGTTGAACATTTCATATTTTGTATATTAACTGAAAATTGTTCCGTAGTTTACAAGAAACTCTAATATCAGTCGACAAAAACTATATTGAAAACTTTGTGTTTTCATACATAACATACAACATCCTCTTTATAATAGTAATTTTGTCTACATCTGTGTATTTTGTATTCAGACACATGTTCAATATTTAATATACTCTTTCCCTTACCGAACGGATTAGAGGTGAAATCGAAACGAGCCAGATTAAAACATAATTTACTAGAAATCTTCACACATGTTCCAAAAATAATTACAACATGTGGTAACAAAATACATTGTATTTTAGATCAAAGTTTGGATAAATACATTAATAAATAAATAAATCAGGGAACGAAAGGTAGATAATTAACAGGGAATAAGACAAGTGACGAAATAGGGCAGAATGGATGTGGGAAAGAACATAAGATGATCTCATCAAGATGACAACATCGACCAGTGGGATGAATTCATCAAAGCTCTGCAAATAGAAGATCAGCTGAATATTGGTGGTACTTCCAATAGGTGGTACACAAACATTTAACGATTATTTCACCCATCGATAGCACAAGCGATTTTTGACATTTTGGAAGGGTGAGAAAAAATAAATATAACAAGAGGTCGACTTAAAAAAATCGTTGAATATTGGCAGTAGACTGATACAGCAAGATATATAGTAGTCAATAAAGCATCGTCTTTATTAGTGGTACTTATATGTTTTGACAGTTTTCCAAATGGTCTGTGAAAGCCACAACTTTTGGAAACACTGGTGTACAGGATAGTTCTTTTTTACCGACCGCTAACATATAGAAAAGAGGTATTGTGATTGTTGCGACCACTTGAGTCGCAAAACTATTCAAAATTACCGCTTTTGGTAATTTTTATGAATTCTTATTTTTCATATACAATTCTAGCGTTCATTGTATGAACCGCTAGAATCTTGTATAATTCTGTCTGAGACGGCGACTACTCGATTGTCTTTCTTCGAGAACAGACGTCTTTTGAGTTTTTTGCATAATATCAATATACTGTGTTTCGAGTTTACCAAGACGAGGCTGCGAGCTATTTGGTAAACTAGAATTTGTGCTTGACCACCTTCGGGATCTACGTTTTTACAAGGAAAAAACCCCCGTTTTGGATCGCGTCAAGAAGAGTTATTTTGATATTAGACCACTCCAGAAGTTGGGCCAGTAATCAACCGACATCGGCGATTCCACCAGGATATTGTAGAGTCCGATTGTGGATAACTGAAGCCAACTTCTGTATCTGTACTCCACGCTAAGTATTTTTCCGTATTTTCATACGGAACGCGTGAGTACACATTTCAATTAATATTTTCATTGTATTTTGACGCGCCGCACAGTTCAGTACCTGTGCGTGCGCACATTGTTATTTGTGCCACTTGTTAATTTAGATTTTGAAAATTGTAATTGAATATTAATTGGTGTATAGTTTCTCACCCCAATGTATCTGGTTGTGTCGGGGAGAAACATATATTTGTAAAAACTTTATTTATATTATTTTCCGCTACATTTTCCCCAATTAATTTTTGTTTGTTGAATAAAAATTATTCAAAATAATTTTTCGTGTTACTCAGAGCAGTTCTACGATTTCAACGGCTGAGTAGGGATTCAAGAGGACAGAATTGTGTTATTACTCCTCCAGAACCACTGTGTGGGCCCCTTCGAATACCTCTACTCCCAGGGAAAACCAAACCATATGTAATAAGTCTCCAAGCATAACCCCTTGGAGTGAAATACGTCTGAACCCTGCCTGTCCTTTTTTTTGTTTGTGAGTATAACTCTGCTCTGAAGTAACGCGCCCCCTTTTTTCAACGATTTACCTGCAATTCTGCTGCAGGTTAAATCCGCACATCACAAATTTATCAGCAGAACCGTTTATTGGTCACCACGTGTGGCGGGTCCTACGATCTTAGTCGTAGACCTATGTGACGCCGCGACGCCTGCGTCTCTCCTACGAAACCAGCGCAACGGGCGCCACATTTTCTGGTCCTTCGTTAGTCGGATTTATTTTGGCCGAATCAGCGCGCCGAATCCACAGTTTATGATCCACCAAGTAGCCGGATCCAATTACGAGCTTTTTCTGATCAAATTAACGAGTTTTTTGTTGGATTCACATAACGCGGATTTTAGGAATTCGCTTAACGCGGTTTTTCAGAATCGCATTTAAGCTTCATTTTCAGATTTGCTTAACGCAATATATATTTATATTTCACGAATTTTATATTCCGAATCACAATTGTCCGACTTTTCTTGAAGTCCGATTGTTGGCATTTTTGAAATTTTTGATTTTGAACGGCTCGACTATATAGTGCGCTCTCGGTCTGCACTGACTTTTTGAAAGTCAAATTTCTGGATTTTCCGATTTTTTTCGAAGTCCGATTTTTGACCGATTTTTGAAATTTTGATTTTTGAATTCTACGTCATCGCCTGAGTGACGTATTGCTATTCAAATTTACTACGTGCCCTCAGGACGTCCGCTAATCCTCGTTTAGGATTTTAGTATACCGAATTTCGATTACCGTTACTCTAGTTACGTTGTAACCTCCTCTGAGCATTTATACTGTCCGCCACGGCCGGCGGCGTATTCTACAAGGCCCGCAATTATTAACGTACATATTACTAAATCGCCTTTACGATTGAGCCTACAACTCTATCGTACCTATCCAGATTGTCAACACAGCTCACCATGGCAAACATTAACCAATTAAACTCGAAGAAATTGCTGTGTACGAGGTTCATTACTCGATTAAATAAATCGATATCACAAGCTTCAAGCGCCCCAGATGACATTCCTCTTGTACAAGCCCAATTTGAACATTTAACATCGAAAATTGAAGCGTTTGAAGAATGTCAAATGAAATTGCTAGCCTTACCCGAGAACGAGAGAATGCAAGAAGCCTTGCTCAGCGAGTACGATGAAGTTATGACCCAATTTGATCGCCTTATAGTTACTAGTAAGCAGCCACCATTTGTAAAAGAGGAGAGGCATCCTATGAACGTCTCTGACACCCATGATACTGCATTCCAAGTCCTGAATCAAACGATTATGAATCAGACTAAACTCCCTGAATTCAACATTCAGCCCTTCGATGGAGATCTCGCCAACTGGCAGTCGTTTTATGACCTTTTCATGAGTTCAGTTGACTCCATGGAAACGCTAACACCCGTGCAAAAGTTACAATACCTTAAATCTTTCCTACTTGGCCCAGCCCTTGCTGCCATCAAGGACTTTAAGTTGACTGACGCGAACTACACGGCGGCGTTAGCCACTCTAACTCAAAAGTATAAACGCAGACGTCTCATTGCGATGCTCCATGTAGAAGGTATTATCAACACACCCAAACTCGACAGCACATCTTACGACAGTGTAAATACCTTTGTTTCTAAGGTAAGGGGACATCTAGCTTCTCTACGAGCTATTGATGAACCAGTAGAACAGTGGAGTAAGATTCTTGCCGTCTTACTCTCTTTCAAATTAGACACCAATGTACGCAACCGATTCGAGAAACGGCTTGACAACGACGAGTTACCCGACGTCGAGACATTGCTTACGTTTCTGGAAGAGTTCGTTAATTCTCAGCAATGGCAGACCCTCCGTTCAGTAGGGAACTCATCCATTAATTCAACACAAATTACACGGAAACCCTCTATACCAAAACCAGTAAGAAAGTACGCGGCTGCTTTTAGCACTCAAACATATACACCTCCGTGTATAAAATGCAAGGAACAGCATCCTTTGTATTCATGTCCTCAGTTTCGGAAACTAAACCCTTTACAGCGGCACCAACTGATTAAAAGTAACAACCATTGTTACAATTGTTTGGGCTCCAGTCATTCCTCAGCGAATTGCCTGTCTAAAGGGAGTTGTAGACTCTGTCATCAGCGCCATCATACGCTGATCCATCTAGACGAACCCGACGGTACTAGAAAAGATTCCAGTCATCAGCCAGCGCAACCTGGATCCAGTCGGAATCATAATGTTTCCTCCAATTCGCAAGTGTTGATAACGCATAATGTCAGAACCAATCGTAGCTCTAATGTCTCACGGGTTCTGTTGAGTACTGCGCTTATCCACGTACAAGACTCTTGTGGGAAATGGAGACCAATCAGAGCCCTTTTGGACAGTGGTAGCCAAGCTAGTTTGATGTCTGAATGTTGCAGTGTCAAATTAGGTTTGGATCTGCAGCCAACAACCCTCTCCATCAGTGGCGTGTCCAACGTTCAAGTTAAGGCGGTGTCGGGAGTCGTTACATGCCCTTTCCGCTCGCGCAAAAGTTTAGGACGTTACAAAGTGGCTGCACTTGTAGTCAAGAACATTGCAGCTTACTTACCAGGTCAGAAGTTTCGTCCATTTACTTCCAAGGAACTAAATGGGGTCTACTTAGCTGATCCACACTACAACGAGCCAGGTCCAATTGAAATATTGTTGGGCGCTGACATCTACTTTTCTCTGGTAAAACACAAGTCGATTAAACTACCAGAGGGGCCCTATGCAGTTGACACTGCACTAGGCTATGTCATTTCGGGCCCTATGAAGGGCCGCAACCGGAATCTCAACTCTCTCCACATTTCGGTGGACGACGAACTGTCTCAAACGCTACGACGGTTCTGGGAGCTAGAGGAAATTCCGTATAAACCCGTTCAGACACTGGAGGAACTCCAAGCGGAGAGGTTGTTTGATGAACAGCATTCACGCACTCCTGATGGCCGCTATGTAGTACCGCTCCTGTTCAAGAACGAGACCGTTGAGTTAGGCCGATCCTTTGGATCCGCTAATGCCTGCTATCAGTCGCTGCGCACCAGACTCAACAACAATCCTACTCTTTGTGAAGAGTACATGACATTCATGCAGGATTATCTTGAATCCGGGCATATGACCCAATTAAAATACAAACCCATCCTGAGAGAAGATGGTTACTTTATACCTCATCACCCGGTAATAAAGTATGTTGGACCTGAGTTGAAACTACGTGTAGTGTTCAACGCGTCCAAGCCTTCATCGAATGGAGTATCTCTAAACGATACCCTATTACCAGGCCCTCCATTACAATCTGACTTGGCTCAAGTTGTAATGCGACAACGCCTGCATCCTATCATCCTGACTGCTGACATCCGTCAGATGTTTCGCCAGGTGCTTGTTCAACCCAATCACTGCCAGTATCAACGTATTTTATGGGATTTCAACCTGTCGACGACACCTCGAGTCTACCGACTTAACACGGTAACGTATGGAACCACAAGCGCACCCTACCTAGCTATCAGAACGCTACGACAGCTAGTTAAAGATGAAGGTGAGACCTTCCCTCTAGCCGCAATCGCCTTAACAGATGATACGTTCGTTGACGATATTATCACTGGGGCTCAAAGCATTCAAGGTGCGCTCCATCTAAAGGCTCAGCTAGTCAGTCTGTTAGCCAAGGCAGGTATGGAACTGCGCAAATGGTCCAGCAACTCAGGTGAAGTCCTCCAAGACGTCCCTGATGATCATAAACTTACTGGTCACTCATTAAATCTCGATCGGGATCACACCATCAAGATTTTAGGGCTGATGTGGAACCCCACCTCAGATTCATTCAGGTACCAAATCAACTTGCCGGAGTCAACCATTTCTAAAAGGCAACTTCTGTCTGAAGCTGCCAGAATCTTCGACCCTTTAGGATGGTTATCACCCATCACTATTGTGCCGAAAATGCTGATTCAAGAACTCTGGAAGCGTGGACTAGATTGGGATGTACCACTCCCGCCATCAGTTGGAAACAGATGGATAGAGTTCAAATCTCATTTGCCCAGTATCAGTGAAGTCCAAATCCCCCGATGGATCCCAACCAGGCAAGTTACCAACGATTTATTAGGTTTCTGTGATGCATCCGAAAAGGGATATGCTGCCGTTGTCTATATACGCAGTCAGGCTAGTGACGAAATCAAAATATCCTTGGTTATGGCCAAGTCTAAAGTAGCTCCTGTGAAGCAAGTGTCATTACCTAGACTCGAGCTCTGCGCAGCTCTATTGCTTGCTCAACTTGTGAGCTTTGTCAACGACTCACTGAACCTTGCTGTGAGCCGTACATTTTTATGGACGGATTCCACCGTTGCTCTTGCATGGATCCAGTCCCCTCCACATCGCTGGAAAACATTCGTGGCAAACCGAGTGTCAGAAATTAACGAACACACTCAGGGCTCAGATTGGTACCACATACGTTCGCAAGACAACCCTGCTGATTGTGCGTCTCGTGGATTATGGCCTCACGAACTCCCGTCTCATCCATTGTGGTGGTCAGGGCCCGGTTGGCTGCAGATGCCCACCTCAGACTGGCCCCTGCATTCTATAACTGACACCTCCACGTTAGAGGAGCCTGTGAGCGCCGAAGCAAAGATTGTTGTTTCCCTAGTTCAGGCGACCCCAGAAGAAGACGAGGTATTTAGTAGATTTTCATCATACCCTAAGCTGATAAGAGTGACAGCTCTTTGCATCAGATTTTCTGCAAACTGTCGTCCTGGTGCTCACAGGAAAACAGGAGTCTGTACTGTTGACGAAATGCAACACGCCAGAGTACAACTGATCAAATTGGTGCAGCAGGAGACATTTCCAGACCTTTTGGCAAAACTTACTGATAATAAGTCGGTCAGCTCCTCTCTGAGGCAGTTAGATCCGTTCCTGGACCGGTCCCGTATTATTAGAGTTGGTGGACGGATAAGACATTCTGAACGTCCGTTCACCCACAATCACCCCTGTCTGTTACCATCAAAACATTCATTCACAAGTCTCATGGTAAGACACTACCATGAGAAGTACCTGCACGCTTCCCCCAGAACAGTCCAGTCTATTGTGGAACGCACCTTCTGGATTATAGGGGCGCGGAACATGATTAGAAGCTTGTGCAGAAAATGCGTTACCTGCTTCAGAAATAGACCCACTTTTCAGAATCCCATGATGGGAGATTTACCGCAGCATCGAGTCACACCGCAAAAACCATTTGAGGTCACTGGTACGGACTATGGTGGTCCATTTATGATAACGCCATATGCAGGCAGAGGATACCGCTGTCACAAAGCTTATCTATGTCTATTCATTTGCTTTGCTACCAAGGCCGTCCATTTGGAGCTGGTGTCAGATTTATCCACACAGACTTTTCTACAAGCTTTTCGGCGGTTTATATCAAGAAGAGGCCGTGTGTCTCACGTCTACAGCGACGGCGGCACAAACTACATAGGAGCAAAATCACACTTCTCCGAATTACAAAAGTTTGTCGCGTCATCGGGATTTAATGAATTTTTAATAAATCAATTAGCTGAAGACGGTATTCAGTGGCACATTAATCCTCCCTCTGCACCTCATTTTGGAGGATTGTGGGAAGCAGCAATCAAATCAGTGAAGTTCCACTTGGCCAGAGTCATCGGCGAACAGGTTCTCACCTATGAAGAGATGATTACTGTGCTCTGCCAGATCGAAGCTATCCTGAACTCTAGACCGCTGACCCCAATGTCTTCAAGCCCTGATGACTGCAGCGTTCTTACACCAAGTCACTTCCTCACCATGGAACCAGGAGTAACACTACCCGAACCCAGCGTGGAGACCGATCCCCAAGCTCACTTGATTCGATGGAAACGGGTCCAGAGGGTATCTCAAGAATTCTGGCGTCGTTGGTCACAAGAATATCTGAACACTCTCCAGTTACGCTCAAAATGGCACAAACCAGCCCGGAATTTAGAAGTCGGCCAACTTGTCTTGATCAAAGACAACTTTCTACCTCCATTGCAGTGGAAGTTGGGCCGAATTATAAAGGTATCACCCGGGAAAGACAACGTGGTACGAGTGGCCACTGTAAAAACCAATCGAGGCGAACTTGTAAGACCAGTCGTGAAACTGGCCCCTTTACCGATTGACCCGGTTCAACCGTTGCAATGAACCTGTGTAGATCCTTGTTGTTAACCATTTTGCTGCCCTGAGCTAAAAACATACGTTTTGGCCGGCGGTATGTTGCGACCACTTGAGTCGCAAAACTATTCAAAATTACCGCTTTTGGTAATTTTTATGAATTCTTATTTTTCATATACAATTCTAGCGTTCATTGTATGAACCGCTAGAATCTTGTATAATTCTGTCTGAGACGGCGACTACTCGATTGTCTTTCATCGAGAACAGACGTCTTTTGAGTTTTTTGCATAATATCAATATACTGTGTTTCGAGTTTACCAAGACGAGGCTGCGAGCTATTTGGTAAACTAGAATTTGTGCTTGACCACCTTCGGGATCTACGTTTTTACAAGGAAAAAACCCCCGTTTTGGATCGCGTCAAGAAGAGTTATTTTGATATTAGACCACTCCAGAAGTTGGGCCAGTAATCAACCGACATCGGCGATTCCACCAGGATATTGTAGAGTCCGATTGTGGATAACTGAAGCCAACTTCTGTATCTGTACTCCACGCTAAGTATTTTTCCGTATTTTCATACGGAACGCGTGAGTACACATTTCAATTAATATTTTCATTGTATTTTGACGCGCCGCACAGTTCAGTACCTGTGCGTGCGCACATTGTTATTTGTGCCACTTGTTAATTTAGATTTTGAAAATTGTAATTGAATATTAATTGGTGTATAGTTTCTCACCCCAATGTATCTGGTTGTGTCGGGGAGAAACATATATTTGTAAAAACTTTATTTATATTATTTTCCGCTACATTTTCCCCAATTAATTTTTGTTTGTTGAATAAAAATTATTCAAAATAATTTTTCGTGTTACTCAGAGCAGTTCTACGATTTCAACGGCTGAGTAGGGATTCAAGAGGACAGAATTGTGTTATTACTCCTCCAGAACCACTGTGTGGGCCCCTTCGAATACCTCTACTCCCAGGGAAAACCAAACCATATGTAATAAGTCTCCAAGCATAACCCCTTGGAGTGAAATACGTCTGAACCCTGCCTGTCCTTTTTTTTGTTTGTGAGTATAACTCTGCTCTGAAGTAACGCGCCCCCTTTTTTCAACGATTTACCTGCAATTCTGCTGCAGGTTAAATCCGCACATCACAAATTTATCAGCAGAACCGTTTATTGGTCACCACGTGTGGCGGGTCCTACGATCTTAGTCGTAGACCTATGTGACGCCGCGACGCCTGCGTCTCTCCTACGAAACCAGCGCAACGGGCGCCACAGTGATCATACTAATTTTGACATTTCGAGATTTCGATGGATCTCCACGAATTGAGGTCCCTACATAACGTTTTGACTATTTTCAGCATGATGTCTGTTTGTCTCTCTGTCTGCTTGTCTGTCTGTCTGTCTGTCTGTCTGTCTGTCTATCTGTCTGCCTGTCTGTTCGGTAAAAATTGTACCCAAACGGCTAAACCTAGAGAGTTGAAATTTGGCATGCTTATACAACTCTTTGACCCACACATAGGAAAAATTCTAAAAAAATATATACAAATATCTGCTCATCGGAAAAAAAATATATATTTTTTTAAATCTGAGTAGGGTATCAAATGAAAACCCTTGGTACGTGGATTAACGATCAAAATTTTATTTTTGCAAAATAAATTATTTTGACGCACTTTTTGCCAAAATAGTGCAAAAAAAAAATTGTCCCACACCCTGTAGCCCAGATGGTTTAAATTAAAAATCTCAAAAAATTCAAAGTAATGTACATTAGGAAAAAAATTCTAAGAATAGTATAACAGGAATTTTTGATCAGATTATGTTTTCGGAAAATAACGTATTTTTTGTGTTTTTTGCTTGACCATGTAAAATATTTAATAACTTACGTAACTCAGTAACCCAGCATGTTTTGATAGTGTAATGGTTAGCGCTCTCGCGTTCTAATTTGCAAACTAGGGTTCAATCCGATCTCGAGTCAATTTTATTTTTTTTGTTTTTTTTTGCATTTTTATTTTGTTTAAAAAAATCTAGTTATATTTGGGCAAATGTTGCATTAAAATCGTAAATTTAATAACCAGTGGAAATTGTTGAAATTGAATACACAAAATCAGAAGAGCGGAGTTATGACTTAAAACAACCAATGGAAGCCATGCTATATATATAAAAAAATATATACTGCACATATTTAGAAACCTAAATAATGGTATTAGGCATTCGAATTACATATTTTAACATAAAATTTGTTTTGGCATCCCAAATAATCATCATTCACTTACTAAATACCTGCGAAACCCTGGAATATGTGAAAATTCACACTTCACATCAATTTTTTTTAGGGGGAGCGTTTGTACATTATCAATATTGGCATGCAAAAGACCATACGTTGCCGTGCGATTCGTTAACCGAGATAAAAACCTTGCGAAAAAATATTTGTTAGCAGAGTCATTCATTAGCCAAAGTATTACTGTACTCAATACTAGATCTTATTTTTACTCTTACCTGTAGAATTACATAAAAACTTATGCATATAACGAACTAATATTGTAATTCAAACTGTTTTTTCATTTCAAATGACTAAAATTAAAGATAAAAGTAGTGCTAGTGCTTTTGATAAACATTCAAAAAGTCATCAGTCAACTTGCCATGAAAATCAAACCTAGAAACCTCAATACATCCCCAAAACAGAGTTCCATTGAATTCACGTGGTCTAGCAACTACTTGAATGGATTTTACCCTCGGTTGGGGTTTTGGTCAGCGACACCGTCCGGTAGTTTCCCTCGGGGTCAGCGTCGAGACACGCGGGACCAAGAGAAGGGGGAAGACGACTCAACAAGTAGACCACTGCCAACAGTCGATATATTGATTACACACACCATGTAGAGTTAGGTAGGTAAGAGATTCCCGAAAGAGACGACTTGGAATATTCTTGATTTACATGACTGCTGAATATTTGAGCAAATATCTTCGAGATGTTTGGATTGGACCCGAGATGTTACTTCTGGGAGGTCGGGAATATGATTTTAGTTTGAGTGGACCTTCTCGAAATGTTATGCATGGAGAGGAAGCTATTTCACTTCCTTCAATACACTGTTTGACTTTGCATAAAATCTATTTTACAATTTAATTCCGCAGCTTAGATTTAATAGCATTCATTAAAAAACTTGTAAACAATTTGACACTGCTGCGAAATTAAATGCAGTTCCATAGTATTCGTATAAAAATAAATTTCTATATACATATAACGTGTGATTAAAAAATATATATTCTTCAGAGTAAACAATGGAAGAGAAGACAGCAATACGAGGTGTGTAAATTAAGTAAACGAACTGGAAAAATAGCGTTTGATCTGGAAACATTTGGGACGCGGGACTTGGAGGAGCGGCAGATGAACATGATGAGTTTGAAGTCGCTAAAGAAATTTTGTTCGGTGGTTTAAGCCATTTTCAGAAAGAAGAGAGTTGATTGAAGATGAATCACGCATGATTCTTGAAGAAACGATGAAAATGTCGACAGAATCCGGGATCTTGTGCGTTCAGATCGTCGGTTGACAGTCAGAATGATCGGGGAAGAGTTGAATTTGACTCATACTATGAGTTTGAGTTTGAACTCGCTAGAGTAATTTTGTTGTCCGTAGCGATTTTTTTCGTGAAACAGTTTTTTCTAATATGTTCTAAAAATGAGTGACATTCATTTCGAGCAACGGTGTGCTATCAGATTTTGCTTGAGACTTGGGCACAGTGCAACGGAAACTTTTGCAAAACTTTAGCAGGCCTACGGAGACAGTGTTTTGTCAAAGACCCAGCTTTTTTGGTGGTTTAAGGCATTTTCACAAGGAAGAGAGTTGATTGAAAATGAATCACGCAGAAGAAGGCCTTCATCTTCATCGATGAAAATGTCGACAGAATCCGCGATCTTGTGCGTTCGGATCGTCGGTTGACAGTCAGAATGATCGTAGAAGAGTTGAATTTGACTCACACTACTGTTCATCAGATTTTGACCAATGAATTGGGGATGAGAAAAATTTGCGCAAAAATGGTTCCAAAAAACTTTTCACAGGACCAAAAGGACATCAGGAGGCAAAGGTGCCTTGACTTTTTGGAATCGATTGAAAATGATATCCATTTTCTGGAACGTGTCATTACAACGCGCCATCAAAATGACTCGTCCTTCGAAGCAATCCATTCATTGAGCCATTTCTCTATTTTTTCATAATTGTTCAAGTGCTGACCCGAAAGCCCGTGTGCCATCGATCTGGACAAGTGATAATCTGATGAAACAATGTCTGGTGAATACGGTGAGAGAAGTAAAACATCCCAGACAAGGGCTTCCAAGGTGGCCTTCACAATCCTTCCAAAATGTGGTCTAGCGTTATCATGCTAGAGGATCACTTTGTCGTGTCTCTTTGCATATTCCGGCCGCTTATTCTTCAATGCGTTGCTGAAACGGAGCTATTGTTGTTTGTAAAGTTTGGCAGTGATGGTTTGGCTCTGTTTTAATAGCTCATGATGCACTATACCCTTCTGGTGTCACCATATTCATTACTTTCTTGCCGTGAATATTCCGCTTTGGTCTTGATGTGGATGGTCTTCCTGGGTCGCAAATGGATTTCCTTCGTTTGGGATTATCGAAATATATCCACTCACAATAGGATGCATACCTTTTCTTTTTTGCATGGCAAGCAAGATTTCAGACATGGTTTTGCGCCTCTGGATGTCTCTTTCTTTCAGTTCGTACGGCACCGATCTTCCTTCTTTGGAAATCTTT
Organism: Liopterus haemorrhoidalis; assembly: GCA_963971575.1. Lineage (NCBI taxonomy): Eukaryota > Metazoa > Arthropoda > Insecta > Coleoptera > Dytiscidae > Liopterus > Liopterus haemorrhoidalis. The sequence goes on along the minus strand of OZ020619.1, from coordinate 36,204,580 downwards.
CCCATGGCTGTCAAACGCACAGAAATCGTTGATCGATGAACATTCAACAATTGCAGTCGCTCCTGTTGCGATTAACACGGATTTTCATCGATTAGTGCCTACAATTCCTCGTCCTCGAACTTCTTCGGCTGACCTGGACGAGGTTTATCATCGACACTGAAATCATCACTTTTGAAACTTCGAAACCATTCTCTGCATGATTTATCGGTGGGAGCACTTTCACCATAAGCTTCTACGAACATTCGATGAGCTTCAACGGCTTCTTCAAATGAAAACAGAAAATGAGAACCCGGAAATTATGCTTTTTTGGCTCGAATTTCGACATTTTCGATTCAGATAAACACGATGTTATTGTTACAAACCCAAATGTTTATGAACTGAATATTATTGCCATATGTTAACACTAAAATATAAAGCTGGGTGCAGACATTAGAGGTTAGAAAATTACATAGTACAGCAACTGACCGCCAGATGGACCGAATTAATTCACACACTTTATAGTAAAGTTTATTTTAAATGTAAATTAACTCTAAAATTTGAATTACTGGCTACACTTCTTACATTCTTTTTACAATCCTTTTTCGTTCATCTCAGTCAAATATTTTAATCCATAAAATTTTCATGATAAGATTTATGCTACAAATGAGAAAATTAATAACCTATCCCGCCTAACCTTGAATTATCGTTAAATTCTCCCCTTTTTTCATTTTAGTCCATTAAAAAATATCATTATTTATGGATTCGTAGATCATATTCACCTATTTTTTGCTTAATATGATACTCTATATAAAAAAGATTTTTTAATGGTAGCAAAATCTTATACCTAACCTGTACTGCCATTACTTTTGTCTTCACCCTTAAAATGATTAAAACTACCCTAAATTCACAACCCTACAATTTTTTCCCTAAAACAGAAATAACAAGACGTTATTCCAAAATTTCTCACAAAAAATCTCATTATGTCAAGGACCCTAAAATGTATCAAAATATACGAATCTATTGAAAATCACCCTACCAAAACGCAAAAATTAAAACTGAAATATAAACTGTATCAAGGTGGTTGGTAGTATTGTCTAAGATATGAAGGGGGAATTTTTCATGAATTGTAAAGAAATAATTATAAAACCGTTTTGGATTTGTTGATGGGAACTGGATTAATTTAATCACAGCTGAAAAATGATGATGGAATGATGAAGACGTTAATTACAGGAAATTTCATTTAATTTTAGACTGGTCATTTGTATTAGTCATAAGATACGAAAACAAGTTTGATTAAGAAAATATTTTTGTCATCACCGGTTTTCACACTTTGTAATTTGATAATTTAACATTAATTTAATATTTCAATATTTTAATCTCAGTCATTAATATAAGATTTACATACAATTTTATAGAAATTTCAGAAGATAAACACGTTTTGATATCATTAAGATGGTGCAAAGGACTAAAGAAATTTAATATGAAAATTAGCACACAGAAGATCAAAATAATGGTCATAAGCAGAATAAAAGTACAACATATTATAAAAATAGATGACAAAATAAAAGAACAGGTTGGGAAATTCAAATATCTAGGCACAGTTTTTTCGGAAGATTGAAGCAGGAATTTTAGCAGGAAGATTGTTCAACAGCATTAAAACATTGTTCCGAACTAAAAACGAAATACCAACCAGTGGCGGATTTAGGTCAGTTAAGGCCCCGGGCGAAGTAAGAATATTGGGCCCCTTAATTCGAAAAAAGTGTAAAATTAGATTTTTGCGGGGTCCTTTAGAGGTCGGGGCACCGGGCGCGCGCCCGGTGCGCCCGCCGTTAAATACGCTTTTCGAGATTTTCGAGATTTTCACGAGATTCAAAAAAGTAACAGTACCGATTTTGACGCTTCTGAATCTTAAATCACCAAAGAGATGCATAGGTCTAAAATAAGAAGCTCTGAAATAAGGAAAATTGAAGGGAAAACAAAATTAGACAGAATATTAGAATTAGAGCAAAAATTTAAAAATTTAGAAAAAAAAGTGAAGTGTGAATTTTCACACATTCGGGGTTTTGCAGGTATTTAATAGGTGTAAAAAGTAAACATAATACTGGATGTCTAGGTATATTTATCACATCAAAATCAACAGTTTTTTTGATAATCAATCTTATTCGTTATTTGAGAACTAAGAGCTTCCATTTAATTTTTTTAAACAACATTTAAATAATTTGCCAAATATTCCAGTGTTTTTTTCTGCATTTGCTTCGTATTCAAGTCTTCATTAGATTAATAAGAAATATTTTACAGTGTAGAGTGTAGTGTGGTGTGGTGTGAGTAACTCAGTTCGCAACTATTAAAAAAATATATTATTTTTTTAATATTTTTAATTCCAACAAAAATACACGCACTATCTTAGCTATAAATACAAAAAATCCATAACATTATAAACAATTATTTAACCATGAATTAAAAAAATAATAAATTTAAAAAAATAATAATAAATATTTTTCAAAAACACAAAAACTGCTATATTTTCCAAAAACACAATCTGATTTTCCTCTCGTACGTTTTCGGCTCAGATCAATATACATTATCTATAATTTTTTCAGATTTTTGCTTTAACCCTTTTTGGTAAAAGGGTGTGGGACAAGAACTTTTGCACATTTTTGGGTAAATTCGTGTTAAATGAAACGAATTTCAAAAAACTATTTATCGTTCCGTAATCTACGTCTTGAGGCGGCGCACAACCCTATAGTCCTCAATAGTTTCTTACACAAAACTAATAATTGGAAATAAAATTAATAACAATCTATATATCAAAATTTGCAGCGAATTTTTATCTATCTAATAGGATATTTTTAATTGTAGAAAAAACTGTTAGGTAGTTGTAAATAAGCAAATTGCATTATAGACGTCATCTTGTAAACCAATCGACGCATATTTGCGTACGATGCGGTAAATTGTGCCTAAAGCTTCATTCTACAAATATGTTTCTAGCTATTTTGTTGTATTGTGAAAATTACTTATAATTATTGTACTTGGTAATCTATTTTTATCGCCCTCTTGAATCTGCCGCGGTTTTCAAAATTGGTGTTACGGGTAAAAATAATTTATTTTTCGTGAAGAATACCTGTACTAAGTGGCATTCTATTATCTTTAAGTATAATATTTTTCGACGAAGGCTCTAAACTATAAGTAATCAAGTCGAAAAAAAATTTGACGTATTATTTGAACATTTCTACACAAAATATAAAAGTTATTCGAAACCCACAAATAGTTTTAAAAAATTACAGAACAATATCGCTGATGTCTATTTTTAAGTTATTGAGCGATAATATTTTTACTATAAATGTTTCTACAATTAAAACTATCATATTAGATAGATACAAATTCGGTGCAAAATTTGATGTATAGGTTGATACTAATTTTATTTCAGATTGTTAGTTTTGTATAAGAAATTAGTAACCTCCGGAGGTTATACGCAGCCTTAAGAGCTTCCTTTTGATGCCACACAATAAATTTTTTTTAAATTATTTTTTTATCAATGGCACAAAAAATCGACATTTTTCGAAAAATATACCTGATCAAAAATTTGTGAACTATTTCGGTTCCCATCAATGTTCATTATGGAGATTTTTTTTAGATTTTTAGATTAATCCCTTTGGGGGATAGGGTGGGGGACAAAAGCTTTTTGACACATTTTCGGCAAACATCCAATAAAAAACAAAAAGATTTTTCAAAAACTAACATTTGTTTGTTGATCCACGATTTAAGAGGTTTCATTTGGTATGCCACTCAAAATTTTAAAAAAATATTTGTTTTTTTATTAAATACATATTTGTTTATATTTATCCCGCGATTAGTCCAAGTTATTTCTACTCTGCTGCTAGAATGTATTTTATACAAGTACTTTATGATGGCGGTCGGTCCTGTGGTGGCCACAGCTGATTTTTTAATATTCTGCCAGAGGAATATAAAGTCCTGCGTTTTCTGAATTTCAAGAAAACTGTAAAAGAATTTTTACTTACCAACCCATTCTACTCGACTGATGAATTTTTTAATGTTAAATTTAAAATAAACTTTTTTCCATATATTAAGACCATATATTATTGTAATACCCTAATAATTATTGCCTATTATCTTGCTCCATATTAACATATACTTTGTATTGTATTGCTTGACTAACTAAAACAATGTTATATTTTGTATTATGGTCAATAAATAAATAAAAGAATTAAATAAAATACTTATACATATATAGACGAAAACTTATACATATAAGACAAAATAATAATAATAATAATAAGAAAACCACTTACAGGGTAAAACGGAGGATTTGTGTAAGTGAGGTCAAAAGCACAAGAAGAGAGAGAAATAATGATGATAATTTAAAAATTTCTAGAGAAATCATAACAATGTAATGGTTTCTTGATTTTAGTAGCCATGAGGCAAAACTAAATAATACTTAAAAATTCTCAAAAATTATAAATACCATTTATGATTTAAAAATTGTTGGTTACCAACAATCTAGTTTATAAAAATACCATGCTTTCATAATTCAAGAGTAACAAAATCTACCTCAGATATTAAGGTTGTAATTATTCCGCTTCCAAACCAGAATTATTTTTCGTGGATCGCTGGAACCACAAAAAGATACGCATGGGTTGTGACCAACTAAATTAAATATGGGAAATTATAAAGTAAATTAAAAACACGGTTGGTCGAAGTACTTTTTCTTTATTTTTATACCTTTAATAAAAAATCTGATGGCGGCTACATAAACATTTGTCATATATTTTCACATTACAACCAAATAATCGTTAAAATTAAATTTGTTCTTTAAAACTCAATGTTAAGTGTTAGATCTTTACAGATATCTTGTACCTTAAACCAGCGTTTCTCAACCGGGGGGCCGTGAAGGCTTCGTCGGGGGGCCGCGAAGTCATACAAGATCGAAACATGAAAATATAACAAAAATGAACTCAATCTTCCAAGATATTAATTTAATTAATATTTATAAATACGAGTATCTTGTATTTATATTCATAAAAATATACCTTTCATAACATAAATAAAATAAATATTCTATTTATTTTTATACATAATATACTTATTTTGACAACTAATTTAAACTACAGGCTATTTCAAACGTTAAAGTTGTCACTAGCTAACTTTATAATAAGTAAATGGGCTTTTACTAAACAATATGATCAAAATCTTCATTCAATCAATAAAAATTACTAGATTTGAAAATCTAGTTCCGCTTTAACCAAAGAAACAGACTACAAGTAGACTATATCAAGGTCAAATAAATTGTATGTCTCGGTTGATGAGTTTCTCTGACAATGGTTCGCGTTGGAGGTACTTCAAATATTTTCAAGTTCTAGTTTGAAGTAGGGACGACTTGAAAGTGCAATATTTTTTATTATATATTTTTAATTGCCCTCCGAGCTACAGATAACTCAAGAGTAAGGATTCGAATGTGTTTAAATTAAAATGGAAGGCACTTTGAACACTTGTAAATAAAAATACTTAACTTTCAAGTCGTTATAGGGAATATAATCGTCATTTAAGAATATCACAGTTTTTTGTCAACCGTAAAAGATATTAAAAAAATGTTTAAGTAAAAGTTGTTGAAAAACTCTATCCAAACATATCCAATATGACATAAGTACCCATTTAAAAATTCGAAATTGTCTCTAATATCCTGTTCAATCAATTTTGTGGATAAATTTTAGATCAAAATTTTTCCCAACTTGCTCACACGTCGCCTTTTCGAAAATTCCAAAGTTGAGTTTAATACTATTTTTGTAATTTAAAGTTTTTTTCACAAGAAACAGATTTAATTAATTAAATAACTAATATTTATAACTTAAAATTTTGCGATACACTAAATTTGCCGGTATGCAAATTTTTTCTAGGTCGCATGCCGGTCCGCCATGAAAAAAGGTTGGGTAACGCTGATCTATAGTATACGGAGTGATTATTTAATGGCGAGACGACGTCACTGGAAGTTTTAATAATTTGCCGTTTCATACACATCGTAGCAGGCGATTATGCGCGCATGCGCATCAAGGTTATTATATCTCTTCAAGGTTATTATAGTCATAGTATTCACCAGTATTTCTGCTAGGAGGCACGTAAAATTCGGTGACGTCGTCTCGCCATTAAATAATCACTCTGTAGAAGTAGCCGTAAGCTATAATGGAGAAAGTAGAATTTGGTTCATGTACAAAGAATTCGTCCAAAAACAGTCATATCCAAATTTTATTGCAAAATCTGTCTCATTACTTCATAATATTTGATTTTTTTTTTTTTACTATTAAAGGCATATATTTCAACGCCTAGGAATTATTAACAGAATCAAAAAGATTAAGATATTTTTTAATGAGACATGAACTAAGAATTTATTAATTTTTTTTTTTTTTTTTTTTTTAAAATATGTTTGGACTTGGCTACTAAGGCCATTATCCAGTAGAAGCAATTTTTATTTTTTGAAAATGTTACAGGTAAATTACAATGTATTTTTTGGACAACACAAAATATCCATGCCATAACCGGGATTTGAACCCGAGCCCCCCATGGCCCAGAAGTTAGTAGACTGCCACGCTAACGACTGAGCCACGGTGACCGGCAATTTATTAATTGAAATGTTGGTTATCAAGACTAAGCTAATTAGCTGATTAGTTGTGACCTGTCTTTCAATCAAGTAATGTGGAAAGATGAAACACGCTGAATAGTAAATATTATTTAAGTAAAAAATTTGATAGTTTTGTAAATAAATAAAAAGCTATGCACTGGCGGAATGGTGACCTCACCAAAGCCAACAAATCAGAAGAAGAAGAAGAATTTAATAGTGTATTGGTTTCGTTGTTAATAAACTGATTGTGTAAAGATGATTGTCATTTTGTTGTTCTGTTCTTCACCTACATTATTCAATATTATACTTAAAAAATTCGTGTTTTTAAATTCAAATATTTGAACAGAAAGACTTTTAAGGTATGTATAATTTTTTTTTTTTTTTTGCATTTTCTGTAAAACTGTTTTTGTACCTTTTTGGATGAATGCTGTCCAAATATTGTTACTATTTCGAAGACCAATTTATTAAAAAATTGATGTGAAGTGTGAATTTTTACACATTTCTGAGTTTTGCAGGTATTTAGTAACTGAATGATGATTATTTGGGATGCCAAAACAAATTTTATGTCAAAATATTTTTTTATGAATTTTAATTCGAATGCCTAATACCATTATTTAAGTTTCTAAATATGTGCAGTATTTTTTTTTTTTATATAGCTAGGTTCATTAAAATTTTGAAAATTGCGCCTATAGCTTCCATTGGTTTCTTAAATCATAAGCCCCGCCCTCTGATTTCATGAAACATAGAATTAAATTATAATTTCAACACTTCTCACTGGTTATTAAATTTACGCTTTTAAAAATTAAATGCAACATTTACCAAAATATAACTAGAATTTTAACAAAATAATTTAAACAAAATAAAAATGCAAGAAAAAACAGAAAAAACAAAATTAACAGGATTTGAACCCTAGTTTGCAAATTAAGTTACATTGTTAAGCGCAAGACATAACCAACTACGCTGCTAGAGCTACTGAACTGGTGTGTTACATAGCGAATTAAATATTTAACATATTTTAATTAAAAACACAAAAAATGCGTTATTTTCCGAAAACATAATCTGATCAAAAATTCCTATTGTAATATTCCGGTTCACACCAATGTACATTACTTAGAATTTTTTCAGATTTTTAGTTTAAACCATCTGGGCTACAGGGAGTGGGACAAAATTTTTTTTGCACAATTTTAGCAAAAATCACAGCAAAATATTTTATGTTGCAAAAATAAAATTTTGATCGTTAATCCACGTTCCAAGGGCTTTCATTTGATACCCTACTCAGAATTTTTTTTTTTTTTTTGTCGATGAGCACATACATGTTTTAGTATTTTTCCTATGTGCGGGTCAAAGAGTTGTATAAGCATACCAAATTTCAACTTTTAGGTTTAGCCGTTTGGCTACAATTTTTACCGAACAGACAGACAGACAGACGACAATATGACGGTATAAGGGTTTTTTGGTCATACCTACAAAACCCTAAAAATCAGCTGTGGCCACCACAGGACCGACCGCCATCACAAACTATTTGTCTAAAATACATTCTAGCAGCAGAGTAGAAATAACTTGGTGCAATATTTTCTAACAGAAATTATTTATCATTGCCATAAAAATGTTACATATAAGTATGAAAAAATAGATACATTGAACAAATTTCGAAAAAAAATTCAAAATTTTTTCGTTTTATCAAAAAATGTCTCAAATAAAAGTTGTTAATTATTGTTTTTATAGTAACTTTTGTTAAATAAATTGTTTCGAAATATTTTTCTGTTGATAAATATTCGCAAAACCTTCGCAAACCTACGCAAAACCTCCCTTATATATGTTGTCGGTCGGTAATTATGAAATTTCATTTCAATACTAGTGTGGAAATGAATTCTAATGTATAACTCTTATGAATTAGACAAACAAGTCTGTTTCTTAACGGTCATAAAAAATAGTGTATTTTATGGTAAACTTAAGTTTGAATTTACCGATTAACGTGAAATTTTTATTACAAAATATATTATTATTCCCGAGCCGTGCCACTTGAGATAATAATGGTCTTGTTCTTCAACTCCTTTAATTAAGGTGATATTTTTTGATAGAACTCCGATATCCAATTTTCCTCATATTACAAATTTGCTCCCTTTGATGTTTGATGGTGACAAAAGGTCGTCACGCAGTCTAATTTGCAGCTTTACAAGTAGACAATGCTTTAACTAAGATGAATACATAACGGTTCGCATCGGACGGCTCCGAGGTACGATCGACTTTTCAAATTATATATTCGTCCAATAAGAAGTGTTCGCTTGTGAAATCTTTGTTCGTCTACGAACAAATGAACTCGAAATACCGGGAATTACATCGCTAGACATTCTGACCACGACTTTACCATATTAATGGCAAGATTTTACTCCACTGTTAATCCTTCTGGCTATTTCCTTTTCACGATTTCATTTCGCACTCTAGATTCAAACGTTTTTAGTTACTTGTGTAAATGGACATTAACATTAATTTCTATCTTAGGATTTTTGTCTTCTAAGCATAAATCTAAATTTTATACATATTTGAAAATCAGGAGCAAAACAGATTACTAATATACATGTTTTGGTGATCTTAAAAGTAATTGATCTCTCTGTTCAAGGATTTTTGAAAACTGTTTTAAGCTACGTTTAGTGCTCTTTAAATTAGTTGACTATTCACTGTGAATTATGGATAAGTTTAGTAGATAGTTTTAAAGTCCATTCTACATTATACTTTTTTCAATACTATCCAACTCTGACGTCATTTCAACTTTTGATACTACAGAATATAGTGGGGGGAAAAAATAAGAGACAGTGATAAATTTTATACCTTCCATCTCTTATTACTTTTCATTGCCAACTTAAATATTTTTAGGTTCAGATGGCAGACAACAATTTGTTTATAGTAAACCAATTTATAAATATTGTTTAATTGTGCTAAGTTTATATTTAATTATATGATCTAAATAAACTTCTTATAATTTAATAAACTACTAAAAGTTAAGTTGTAAACAAAAACTAAAAAGTTGGTGTTGGTACGACTGAAAAGTACAGAACTGTCAACCAAAAATTTGATCGGAGGTAGTTTCGGAACTTTTTTTTAAGTATCTTGTAATTGACATGAATCCTCTATCTTGCTCTGTTAAGTTTTTCCAAACATCTTGTATACCATTACATCTTCTGTCAACACATTCGTATTGGCCAATGGGCATCCAATCTACTTTCCCAGATCTTCTTTAGCATTATGTACTTTTTCATCCTCATCTTCTATCCACTGTAATCGTCTGCGTCTCATTCTCGAAAGGTCTTACCATGAACTATCAAATAATCCTAATTCTAAGGGTTGTGTAGCAGCAGTAACCCTTTTTGCATATTTTATCCAAATGTCTTACTCTTTGGTATATTTGTGGGCATTAGCATAAAGTATTCTAGGTTTTATAGTTAACCCTTAAATATAAGATGCAAATGTATCGGTGGGCCGAAGTGTGCCAATTGTGCTGCAGTCAATTTGTTGACAACTCAGCCAACAATCGGGCACAGGCCATTGCCGAGGAATACACTTGTAAGGCGCGTGGCCATACCGTGATTTTGCATAAAATCTTTCAACTCAACATTTGAATATTGTTATTGTGATTTGGTCTACCCCAAAATGTTACTATGCAAAACATTTGTCGGTGTCATTGTCAAGATTATATTTCAATACATATTTAAATTAAGTGATAAAATATTTAGACAAGACTAAATAGAATTAATTTAGTTCGAGTTACACATCAAAATCTTTTTATTGAATTACCTATTTCCAATATATTGCGCATAATATTGTCGGTTTCTTTGTTCAGATTATATTTAAATACAATTTAATAAGACGGTAAACTACTAAGTAATTTTTACAATTTTAACAGTATGTGTTCACCGATGGGTGTAATACTATTTATGTGGCATTTAACGAAATGTTAGAAAAAAATACAAGAAAAAAAAACAATTAAAAGGGAGAGTTACCACACGTGTGTAAGATGTCTTTCCAAAATTTTTACCTCTTCGTTTCGGTGTATTCGGAATCAGTCATGAGAATAATTCTATTTATGTGACAACCGAAATTAAAAATTTCTTTTTAACGCTGGTTTAAAAGCGTATAATTGAGTAGAGAGGATGAAGTTTGTCTATGGTAGACTGGGCCAGGCATTTTTTTAATACGCAGACAAATGTGTGACCGCATCTAGCAAAATATTGGTACATGCATAGATCAGACTTGGGGGTATCTTTCAAATTGTGATTTGTCACAATAATTTTGAGATAATTGCAAAAAAACATTAATCCTTCAATAAATTGGGACCCTAGTTTTTCGACCTACTTATTTTTAAGGTCCCAAAAAAATTAAAATGTATCATTAAAATTTTTGGAGTAAAAGTGCAAAAAATCTATTATTTAAATTTGGAAAAATCGCGTTCTGAATAAACTTAGCTCATTAATTATGGTTTAAATGGAAAAAACAACGATAAAATCTGATTTGAAATAGGTTTAAATTATTTTATTTATTATTTTTTTTTAATACTGTACTTGTTTAAGTATATTATGTATCATTATGTAATACGTAACTAACAGGGAAAGTTCATTTTTTATGTTGTTTATTTACAAGACATTTATTATATTATCATAGTATTGGTTCGCATGGATACGTCAAAGTCCGTTTACATCGCAAAATCAGATCTAAAGGCTATTCGAAACCTTGAGGCGAAACTAGATTTTGAAATCTAGTAATTTTTATCTATTAATTCAGACTTTTGGTTATTTTGTTTACGCTTTATAAATCATACTCACATTGCAAATTCTATATTAAATTGATTATCATTATAAAATGTCCTTTTTATAGCATTTTAATTTTTTGTCATTCTTAATAAAAAATCCCATTTTTTTGTTTTCAAAATATGTAAAAATGTTTAATTTTTTTTAACAAATATCATTCGTTTTCATGGTTTCACTGTTGGAGTTTTAAATTTTGACATACCAACGTGAAATATGAAATAACTTAAGGAAGGGCCTTCTTGTGACATCCTAGAAGAACGAAATTCCCATTTAGTTCCGCCTAAAGGTTTGGAATAGCCTGTAGTTACGTAAAATTACAAAATGAAACATAATATATCAATTATTAAATATCCAAATCTCAACTTTAATTATTCTATTTCCAAATATTCACAAAAAATTTCTTATTGAAGAACTTCTAGAGGTAGAAGATCGAAGTTCTTATGATTCTCTATGTCTTTCTTCTTTCGTTTCTTTGGAAATTATTAATCGGGTTGACTTTTAGCTCTGTAAAGTCATAAGTTCGAAATTTATTACAATTCGCCGTATGTTCTCTATACAGTGCATCTCTTTCATTTTACCACACTTCCGGGTAAACGTGACACAATCCTCTATATTTCTGTGTTAAGATTCAGTTCTTTCCAGGTACCATGTATAATAATACTAGTCAGATCTTCCGTTAGATCTCTATTTACTGCCGGTTGTTCTTTTAGATTTTCAATATTATTCTTTCGGTTTTCATCGCGTGTTTCTTTCTTTCAAGCTTCGGCTCATCCTTCTTCACTATAATTTTCTACCTATCATTTCCTGTGTTATACTTGATTTTGAGTACAGTAATCGAATATTGATTCCTGTGGTTTATTTACCATTGATTTCGATGGGATCAAAGATAGTACAGTCGTATTACAGGAATAATAGTTTGTACTTAAAGTCTATAACAGCGTTTCTCAACCGGGGGGCCGCGAAGTCATACAAGATCAAAACATGAAAATATAATAGCAATGCGCTCAATCTTGCAAGAAATAAATTTTATTCATATTTATAAATACGAGTCTTATATTTATATTCAGAAAAATATAGCTTTCATAACATAAATAAAATAAATACTTTATTTATTATTCTATCTAATTTAAGCTTATTTTGACAAATAATTTAAGCTACAGGCTATTTCAAACGTTTAAGCGGAACTAAATGGAGTATTAATTTTCTAAAGTTGTTACTAGCTAACTTTATAATAAGTAAAATGGGCTTTTGCTAAACAAACTGATCAAAAGCAATCAAAATTCAAGTTGTACTTTGAAGTAGGTACGACTTAAAAGTGCAATATTTTTTTTATTACTCTCCGAGCTACAGATAACTCAAGAGCAAGGATGCGAATGTGTTTAAATCAATATATAAGGCACTTTGAACACTTGTAAATAAAAATACTTTACTTTCAAGTCGTTGTAGGGAATATAATCGTCATATATATTATAGTTTTTTTGTCAACCGTAAAAAATACTGAAAAAATGTTTAAGTAAAAGTTGTTTCTTTTGAAAAGCTCTATCCAAAAATACTCAATATAACATACGTTCCCATATAACAATTCGAAACAGTCCTTAATATCCTGTACTTCCGGAAAATTTCATTACTACCATTTAATGTTTTGTATAAATTTTAGTTCAAAATTTTTCACCAACTTGCTCACACGTTGCCTTTTCGAGAAAAATCGTGTTCCCTCTATCTTGATACACCATATATATATATAATCCCATGCCAGAATAGGTTGAGAAACACTGGTCTATAAGATGACACTTTTACCTTTTTAAAATATTTGTTTCTGATGCTCAATTGCATAAAGGACTTAAATCTAGTTATAAGCTAAAACTAGATATAAAACACAAAAATACTGTACAAAAATACCTAGCGATGCATTGCTGTTTTTTAATTTTTTTTTTCTGGCCTGTACGGATGTTTAATCTTCCCAAATAATCTTACAATTTTGTTTTCTTATATCTTCATTCTAGTCATTGTTCGTTTATCTCTCATTTCTATATTATTTCTTATAACTAAAACAAAATTCTCAGAAGTGTAAGTCTCGTCTTTTATTTAATGTGAAACTTGAAATTCCAGAATTCATTTTAAATAATCCAAGTGTATAATACTGTTTATGTGACATCGACCAAAATTAAAAAAATAATTCCTTTTTAACATCCCTTTGAGAGAGAACAAAAAAGGGATATTTTAAAAATTTAAGAATATGTCAAAAGAGCAATCCCAATCATCCGGATACTGTTTCCATCATACAACAATGTGTTAATCCTCGGCTTAACAAAAATACGAGATGAGAAAAAGCCCCAGAAAATAACAAAGGTATTTCATGTCGAACGTAAAAGTCGTAACTTAAAAAATTAATAAAGAAATGTTCGAATCTCCATAGATGCTCATTCGCACTCCGTTCATATCTGACCTTATTTCATCCCTTAGACAGTTACAACTATAAAAAGGGTATTAAATTACATCCCTTAAAAATAAAATCTCATAACTAAGCTATCATACCAGTATTAAATGACAGTGGAGGTATAAAATGTTACCTCACAAAACATGACACTCTTTCAGGGTGTTCTAATATTGGTACGTTAAAGACTCCATGAGAAAAATATCATTGGAATAAGTTTTAAATTAAGGGTTGTCATTGTGATTTTACCTATAGGGTTATGTGACCTATTTCAGCATGTTTTCTCATATAGGAAGCTGTTGTAATTTTGGAATGAACTAACGAATCCCTTAACAAAGTCCTAGGTAAATTGGACCAATTTATGCAATCTGATGGTTGATGGTGACAAAGAATCGATACGCGCCATGATTTCGTACGTTAAAACGAGACAATACTCGCCAGGTTATAACTAAGACATATTCAAAACGCCCGAAGATATTCAATTCTTACGATTTCGAACCGTTCTCATATTTATTGTTCATTATAATACGAATTGCGCATAATTTTGAATAAATATTTCGAACAGGTATTGGCTTCGTTTCCTGATACGTTACAAAAAATTTATCCTCCCAATATTCAATACTTTAGAAAGTAATTTAAATAATATTATTAAAATGTAGCATACATAGTAATTTGCTGAGATGCGTTTTACTAATGTTATTTCCGGGGTACCTCAAGGCTCCCATTTACGCCCTTTTACGTCATGAGGAAGAACAGTCCTTGTGTTCTTACAATGTGGCTTTTATCCATTGTACAAACTATTATTATTATTATTTGTAAAAAATCTAATTGTTTTATCTTGTACCTTGGATATAAATAAACAAATTAAATTAAACATATTAAAATTACATTTATTAATAATATTTTCGCTGTTGGAAAGCGTACTTTACATATTACATACTTTTTGCAGACCATATAAAAATTTATTCCAAAATTATATGATTATTATTTACTACAATTAGATCTAAATAACTTTTATATCTTATTTGAAAAATAAATTCTCAAATTTTAATAATGGTCCCCTAATAACTTTTTCTAGAAAAAAAAAAAAATACCTACAAATTTCCAATAAATCCATATTTATTCTGACTAATAACTTTTGTTAAAATTTCCTAAGACTTTCGTGTGGGATTTTATGAATATGCAGCCATTTTACGTCTTATTCTAGGTAACTAAATAGGCTGTGATAAGCGTTAATAGCCACAGATACTATGAGCTACTATGTTACACGTCTCACAAATAAAATAGTTATTCACCTGAGAGGCGAAAACTATGTGATCATCATAGTGATCTCTATATGAAGATTTATAAAGGCGGTTTCTTCTTAATGGTTGTTGAAGAAACAAACTGTTTAATAACAACTGTTTAATAACTTGACATTAGGTATGCTATATCATTGATCATACCATTCAGTTAAAATCAGTTGTTTCAGATGAACTTTAGCGTCATCTGAAAACAAAATTGTATCAAACATAGATCGACATGAAGAAGTTGTTGCAGCTCCATCAGCAAGTTCACTGCTTTAAAAACCCTTCGTGCTCTTCAAATAAGATTGTCTTCTAGATACAATTAAAATACACAGAACCGCAGCAATGCCCTGTCATCGGGGCAAGTGTCTGGGGCGCGAGTCCTGAAGGGCGCCATCGTGCGTTTTTTTGTTAGTCATCACTTGTATTTTAGAAGTGATGACCTAGAAGTGATGACCTTTTTTTTAGGTCATCACTTGTATTGTCAACCAATAGGTGCACCTCGCTAAAGAAGAGAATAACTGTAGAATAAGATATTTGTAAAGTCTTGCCAGTTGGGAAAAACAAATTGTATGAATGAAGTTTCTTCGATGGCTAATCGGTTGCTCAAGAAATTATATAAAGAAAGAGGGAAAGAAATGCAAAGAAAGATGGAGTGAAAAGAAAGTAGACATAAAAACAAAAAGATAGAGTAAGAAAAAACAGGTTAAGGTTGAGTTAACTTTTATGAAAACTCAAAACTCTATTTTCTTTTTTTTCAAATATGTTTTCCGTAAATTTTGCTGTGTAACTCTACCGTGATTAATTCTATTTAATCTTGTCTAAATATTTTATCACTTAATTTAAATATGTATTGAAATATAATCTTGACAATGATACCGACAAATGTTTTGCATAGTAACATTTTGGGGTAGACCAAATCACAATAACAATATTCAAATGTTGAGTTGAAAGATTTTATGCAAAATCACGGTTTGGCCACGCGCCTTACATAGTTATTCCTCGGCAATGGCCTGTGCGCGATTGTTGACTGAGTTCTAAACAAATTGACTGCAACACAATTGGCACACTTCGGCCCACCGATACATTTGCATCTTGTATTTAAGGGTTAACTATAAAACCTAGAATACTTTATGCTAATGCCCACAAATATGCCAAAGAGTAAGACATTTGGATAAAATATTCAAAAAAAGGTTACTGCTGCTACACAACCCTTAGAATTAGGATTAGTTGATAGTGTATGGTAAACCTTTCGAGAATAAGACGCAGACGATTACAGTGGACACAAGGTGATGATGAAAGACTACATAATGTTAAAGAAGATCTGGGAAGGATTGAATTTCCATTGGCCAATAGGAAAAAATCCTGAAAGCTCGTGAGATCTGTTGACAAATCTAGTGATTATTGATATTCGAGATAATTGGAAAGACTTGAAACTTCACGATTCAAGATGAAAGGGAACAAGAATACATAGATTCTTTACAGCTCAAAGGATCATACTATGTTCAAATCCAACCTCTTCTTCCTAGAAAGCTTTGGTTTTCTTCCCACCAAAGCAGATCTTTTATATGCACTTTTATCCAGTTTAGATTTAATCACACCTTCTCTCCATCTCATCTTCACAGAATTAATATGGTTTCGTCTCCTTTCTGTCTGTGTGATAATTTGTCGGTCAGCGATTCGAACCATTTATTGTTTGAATGCCCAATTCATTTTCGCAATCGTAACTTATTCATACAAAATTTAGTTGTCCAAAAACTTTCCTTACCTACCAATATTCAGACGCTTCTTGCTACTAACACTACAGATATTTATGAAATTATTTATAACTATATTAAAGCAGAAAATATCAAATTATAAATGTAATTTTTAAAACATTGTAATCTCTTCATTTATGGCTAATAGCCAGAGCAGCTAAAGTCAACAAACAAAAGGAAAAAAAAAGATGAAAGGGAGTAATAAAAAAGACCCGAGACAAAAATTAAAAATTGAACATTCGTTAGCTGCACATTCTTCCTACTTTACTATATTTCCATTAGTAGGATGAAACGTTTACTTCCCCAAGTCCTTTTAATTTTGATTTATCATTACACGTACTATCTACTGTAATCGTCTGCCTGCTACTACCCAATATTCGCTATTATGTACAGTGCTCGACAAGTGCGCACTCGGAATTTTTTCTTTGAGATGCTCAGAACCCAATTTTTTTTCTTGCGGTAGGCTCACGTTCATTTACAAGACAAAAAACGCGTTTTTTGAGTGCTTGGGGAGAGGCCTAAGCACGTGAATCCTCCCCCCTGGTTGCACTCCTAGTGTTCGGATATATTAATTTTTGCGACTCAATTATCAATTGATTTGGTTTTACATTCAAAGACATTTCCATAAATCATTTATTTCATATCTTGCAAGTTTGGTTTTCTCACTAATCTACGGATGTTAAATTCTCGTTTTTAGATTTTACTATTCTGTCTTTTTACATACATGAAAATTCTTGTGTCCTATTATTTGATAGTGTAAGTTTTTGATTGAGGCATAAAAACTTGTTTTGAAATAACACGATTTGAGTTGACGCGAGATGATCACAAAATAGTGAAATGATAAGGGAAATCAGGGAACCTAAATAGTCAATTTGTGAACATTTAGCATTTACGTATTTACATCATTAACGTATAATATTGCGGCCTCACTGGGCACGTCGTTAGCTATGTACGCTATTGCTATACGTGGCAAAAATAGTTTCCTGTATCTATAACGAAAGAGCTCACACAGAAATGCGTATGCTATGTACGCTATATTCGCTGCCAGGCTACGTCACTTATTGTGTGATTTGAGGCTTTATTTTTAAACATCGCTGAAGACGGGCATGCATAGTAGTCGAATATTCTGTACGAGGTTTGTTAGGAGGTGTAATTAAATTTTACAGTTGTTTCTCTTCTTTTGAAGGAGATTTTCTCAATATGGAACTCTTCTTTGTTGGTTTTAAAATACGTTAGTCGGCCAAGTACCCGGTTATCCGTCCTAGTGAGATTATCATTTTATCCCAGTTCCCGATAGCTGGCATTTTTTTTAGTTCTGAACTATTCTTGGTTTTATATACGTTGATCGGCCAACTACCCAGTTATCCGGTCGGTAGTATTATCATTTTACTTTACTTTTACTCATTTTATTGGAACCCCAGTTCCCAATACCCGATATTTTTTAATACATTTCATCACTAGCTTAGTTTGGACAATCCAAGATCTTAAATAAGAAAGTCACTATCTCACTATCTTTGTGACTATAATTTTAACTTCATTAAGACTACAACTAACGCCTTCAAATAAAAATTATTACAATCACCCATATCTCATTTTAATATCCAATTTAAATTTGAAGTAAAATAATCGTTTAAAAATTACCATAACAATAAAATTCTTAAAGAAAAAACATGGTTGATCAGCCTACCTACGTGATCTTTAAAACGACAAGTTATTTTACACCTTAAATCTCTGATTTATATACCGGGTGTGTGTCAGTTATTTTTAAAGATTTAGTTGTTTCACTGTGAGTGATTCGTTGGGTTATATTTTACCAGGAGCGTCTATTATTTTGGGGGCCGAAGGGGCTGGATCCCCTTAGCCCCTAATAACCTACTAGAAGTGAAACTTATTTTATTTGCAACAATTTCAATTTTCGTTGTAAAATTCATCAAAGCTTCGTTGCCAAAAGTCCATACCTGTGCGTTCAAAACCTTATTCAACACCTAATTTAAGAACATGATTACGTATGGTAGTGATATATTGACTTTAAGAGACCAAAGTTAAATTCTAGCCATATAAATGGATTTCTGGCGAAGCAGAGGTTTTACAAAATAAAGAAGTAAAGAAAGACAGATTTGCAGATTCGGTTCTATTATTAGGTTTCTTCTAGTTAAAGTTTGGACCTACTCTGGGCCTCAGAATCCCAAGAATCTCGCAAATAAAACTTGGAAGGAAGCAAAGAAAGTATTTTGAAGGAAGGGGGGGGATCAAAAATTAGACTGCGCTTGTGCCCCTCTAAGTCTTCAAAGCACAACTGATGACCTATGATTTCTTTATTATATCTTGCCAACGGTTTCGATATTTTGTCTCTCTTGTGGCTTCCATAATAGTCCAACCGGATTTTTTTTTGGACCGGACCATTTTGATATAACCTGCCCACTTAGTAGGAGACCAGCAAGGAGATCGTCTCACCTTTCTGTTGAATTAATTTCTCTAGATTATCACTGAATCGTCGATGAACTGGGTCAAATTAAGTAGCAATTCTGTTTCTAAAAAATTGTAAATAGCTTTACGAGATCTTTGATAGCCTACATATAATTACAAATTTTAGTTGTCGTTTTTAAGTTGTCACTGTTTCGTGGTATATGAAAAGAAAAATCTATTATATTTTGAATTATTGCCTATACCAGCGATTCCCGAACTGTGCGCCGCGAAAATATTCCAATATTCCTCCATCTGCGATAGACCAATGTTTTAACTTGGGGCGCCGCGGAAATATTCTGATACATTAAGGGTGCCGGGAACCGAAAAAGTTTGAGAACCACTGGTCTATATCCTTATGAGTTCTTTAGTCTCCTCGATAATTGAGAAGTTTTCCTTATGTCAGTGATTGGCGTAGCAGTCTTCGCCAGGACATTTCAGAATTTATGTAATTTATATATTTCTTTCTCATTATCTATGATTCAGAGGTATATAGCGTAATAGGAAAAACAAGTTTTCATCTGCATCAATTTGGTTCTGTTATAGACGATTGCTAAAGAATGACTTAAGTGTTTTAACTTGAGTTATGCCTAAATCGAGTCAAAACATTCACAGTAAAAAGAAATATAAAAAAGCATAATAAATTAAGTAAAATTAACAGTCTGTTTTTTTTCACCTTTATGGCATTTGCAACTAAGGCATTTATCTAGGACAGTTCTAATTTTTTATAATTAAAATTACATGCCTGAACAGGATTCGAATCCGAGACCTTAGCAAAGCAGGGTACGTGTGTTAGCAATATGCTACGCCGGTCGTCCATAGTCTGATTTTCATTGTAGAAGACGCATGTCACAATAAAATTATTATAACAATGCATTTTATAATTGTGTGCGTCGTCTGTTAAAAAAAAAGAGTGAGACCTATTGAACTTGGTTAAAGGTTTGTTAAAAGAAAAGTCTTATTTAATACTCTAATGATATTGCAATAAAACAGAGACTGGGAACAAAAATCACAATTTTCATACTTAGTATAGAACACACACCGCGTAATGATCACTTATTGTCATGAAATTTTACTGACATAAAGTTTTCCTTAACATATCAGTGAAATTTGGCCATGCAAATAGCATTTTTCGGTACAATACTTCCACTATAATAATTTATAGTTTTGTACTATATTATCTATTATAAAAATGAATAATAATCTTGATTAGATGAGTTACGTCCGTAAGTTAGTAATTATAGTGGAAGGTAAAGGGATTCGGACCAGTCAGAAAATAAAAACAAATTTATTAACTTCGCTAACGTTTCAATTTAATTTAAATCTTCATCAGAGCTTAGTTAATAGTCACGATATAAAATAACAATTTTAAAATTAATAGAGAATACATCATATCTCTGAGTTCAATAACCGGACAATATGATGTAATCTCTATTAATTTTAAAATTGTTATTTTATATCGTGACTATTAACTAAGCTCTGATGAAGATTTAAATTAAATCGAAACGTTAGCGAAGTTAATAAATTTGTTTTTATTTTCTGACTGGTCCGAATCCCATTACCTTCAACTATAATGAATAATAATTTTATAACAATTATTCGAGAATAAAACACCCAATCTGCTATGGTGGAGTAATGTTGTTTTTTTGGTAAGTAAAAAACTATTTTCCAGCCAATCACAGGTATAGATTATTGCTCAAAAAATTTGAAACACTCCTCCTAGTTTAAAATTTGGCAATAAGCCCCGTAGTATCTAGTTGGTTAGTTATTATTATTTTTTTTGCATACATCATTTGTGGCTATTAGCTCTCGTAGTGTCTAGCTCAAGTAGATGACACATTAGTATGTGCAATATTTTTTCAGCTACACTGCAAAGCAATGGCATCAACTCCATCAGATACAAACGAATTTGATCAAAGTATTTAAAATCATGGGCGAGAGAGCAAAGAAAATCTTTATTATCGTGATCATTTAGAGTGTGGGCCGCCACTGTGTTGTACTATGGTTTCTCGTTCCTTACCTGAGTTGGAATAATGTATTTCTTTATTTCTACCAACCGGCTACCAAATATACACCCACAACTACTAACTAGTGGTTGTCACACCTGGTTTTTAGACCTGAGTTTTGTCAGATGTAATTTTAGTAGAATATATTATTGTGCCTTTTTATAACTGGAATTTTGAGGTGTGTTATAAATGATGAGTGATTTGATAAAGTTTATTATTTGTTTATTGATATTAGTAACAAATCATGATTAGAGACTGTCTCAGACAATTAGTATGAATATAAAATAATAGTAATATATGACGGTGTTTTATTTTATAAGACATCTTAAATTTAAGATCTTAAGAAAGATCCAAGTACAAAAAATAAGTTTGTAGGTATTAGAAGAAACTGAAAACAGAATTTAAGATTTTAATACATAGTCCTTAAGGAAGTCAAATAAAGTTCGAGGAGTACATAAAAAGGTATCCGGAGAAAGAGATCCTAAACCAGTGCTGGAAAGAACTGAAAGGAAGGGAAAGAATGCAGTACTCTTTCGAGATGGGAAGAGAAAAGGAAAAGCAGGTACCAATATTGCGGCCTTTCGCTAAAGGAAGGAGGATGGAAGAGAGCTAGACAACAAAGCGTTATTGACGCAGTAGCACAGAGTATGAAAGATATACAAGACCAAGAAAGACAGGGAAGAATTAAATAATCCAGATACAAAAAAATGCCAAAATTTAGACAACGCAAATACCGAAGTACCTAATGGAAAAAGGAAACAGAGATAAGAAACGGACGGTAGCAAAATTTAGATGTGGAAACGAGGAGTTAAACAACCAATTCTGGAGAGATGATGGAAAGAGTATGCAGGATGTGTCGGAAAAAAAAGGGAAACCTTCGAGCACTAATTGTGACGAAGTGCGGCCCGGAGGAGGATCACGAGAAGAAGCTTTAAAAGACACAGGATCAGGATGGACATGGATGAATGAAATTTCGTAGAGAAGAACCTTCATTCAACAAAGACACAGTGGCGAAAAAAAGTAGAAAGGAATGAAATGAAAATATAGTGTAATGTACTAAAAAAATCAGCTGTGGCCACCACAGAACCGACCACCATCATAAAGTACTTGTATAAAATACATTCTAGCAGCAGAGTAGAAATAACTTGACCTAATATTTTCTAACAGATATATTATTTATCATGACCATGGAAACGTTACATACAAGTATGAAAAAATAGATACTAAAAAAAAAAATTCGAAAAATTTAAATTTCTTAAATGTTTCAAATAAAAGTTGTTATTGCTTTTATAGCAACTTTTGTTAAATAAATATTTTCGGAATATTTTTCTGTTGTTAAATATTCGCAAGAATCTTAAAATCTACGCGAGTAAACTCCCATTTCTAGTTAACCGATTTTTACTGAAAGTTGATCAACTCGGGCCATTGATGTCAAAAGCTTAAATATGAAGTTTTATAAAAATCCTTTTAGCCGAATTTGCTCTGCACTTGTACACAGACAGACAGACGGACGGACGGATGGACAGACGGACAGACAGACAGACAGACATCATGCTAAAAATAGTCCATACGTTATGTAGGGACTTCAATTCGTGGAGATCCATCGAAATGTCAAAATCGGTATGATCACAATACCTCCCTTATATATGTTGGCGGTCGGTAAAAATGTAGAATTGAAGTAGAAAGGCAGAATTTAATAAATTTATTATTATTATTATCATCTTCATCATCATCATCATCATAATTGCTGCGACAGCCCTAATAGAGCCAAGGCCTCATGTTTCCAGGTTCAGTGACAATGTTTTCAATCTATGGACATTCAGGAGTAATATGGTCAGTATTACGTCCATTTTTTAGCGTACACAGAAAGGCACCTACAATTTAAATCTGGTTGCGAACGGCTATGCAGAACCTGTAATTTGTATAAATATTTTTACACAAATTAATTGACATAAGCAGGAATTGAACTCACGCCCGTGCCCTTGCTTAGCGGTCAAGCAGCAGG
The DNA here is from genome assembly GCA_963971575.1 of Liopterus haemorrhoidalis. Lineage (NCBI taxonomy): Eukaryota > Metazoa > Arthropoda > Insecta > Coleoptera > Dytiscidae > Liopterus > Liopterus haemorrhoidalis. Next base: position 36,181,217 of record OZ020619.1, on the reverse strand, counting down.
TACAGACGATTTAACGTTTGCAGCTACAGGCTTGCTACAACTATTATTATTGTAGTGTTGAATAATTATTAAAAATAACATTTAAAATTGTATTTATTAATTTGGTAATATTTAGGATGACCATTTTCTTAAGAAGGCAATGCGGGACGGAGCAAAAAAATGTCGTCACTTCCCAAATATAAGTGAAGAGCAAAAAAAAGGTCCTTACCTCCCAAATCCAAGTGAAGAGCAAAAACAAAAGGTCCTCATCTCCCAAATCCAAGTGAAGAGCAAAAATAGAAAAATGTCCTCACTTCCCAAATCCAAGTGAAGAGCAAAAAAAGGTCCCCACCTCCCAAATCTAAGTGAAGAGCAAAACAAAAGGTCCTCATTTCCTCAAATACAAGTTACAATGCGGGACAAAATGTTAAAATGCGGGACAAAATGTTAGAATGCGAGACTTTTGCGGGACGCATCTTAATGCGGGACACCCAATCAAAATTATTACGTCTAACAAGAATTTATCTCTATTTGGCGAAGTGTTGATGAGCAATATTAGTAATTATTAAATATATGATTTAACATACCTAACCTAACCTAAATTTGTACAAAAAATAAAATATTCCGTCACATATGTAAATAATATGTAACCATATATAGACACGTGCTAAGCTATCAATTAAATAAATATTAAACTAAGATTTGAATCATGAAATGAGTCATTTTATATACAGTAATCTAATTCGAAAACATTATAGTTTTTGCAGCGTCAGGTTACAACTCGAATAGTCTTACTCTTGTTTGTTGAAGAACATCTTAAACAGGATTGTTTGATTACGATTAGTCGTTAGACATCATCTACAATTTTCATCGGTAATTTAGATGGAATTAGTAAGGAATTACATCCGGTTATCGTCACTGCAACGAACGCTATATCGACATGCATGAATTGACTTAAGTTGCTACTTAACAATGAAGATGCTCCATTAGTTATTGGTTTCTTCATGTTTTTACTTTTTGTGGTTCATATTTAACTTTTTTTTGTGTTTGTGAAGAATACCTTGAAATGCTTATAAAATTGTTTAGTTGTAAGGATTCTTACGGGTTTTAATTATCGACTTCTAATTAATTAATTAGTTACGTAACACTAACAGTGACAGTTCTAAATATGTAGGGTATTGATTAAACAGTGTCAGTAGGGAATATGGTCTTAAGAATAACAGAAAAAAATTATGATTGCATCTAAAGCTCGTTCTTAAAAGGGCAGTCTCTTTGTAGGGGTAACAAAAGACTTTTGACTTCTTTTGTTTTTGAATACATATTTGTTTATGTATTTCTTGCAATTTTTCTTATGTCGCGCGAAGTCTCATTCTTTTTATGTGCGAGTCAAAGATGCAAACAAACTGGAAGCAATATGTCTGGGCAAATATGATAAGCAAAAACTCAATTTTGGTGTATCGCAAGGATCAATACTAGCTCTACTGTTGTTTCTGATTTACATTCATGATTTACTTACTTTCATAAACGATACAAAGACTATTTTATATGTAGACGATACCATGCTGCTTAATCAGTCCGAAATCTACCAGGAATACCTTAATAAAAAATGCTGAGTAGTAATGGTTCTTGGCGAATAGATTAAGTATAATATAATCTAAAACCCAACAGCTATTGATTTCGGCGCAGCTCATGGGGGTCGTAATTTAATTTTATTGCACAAAAAAGAACTCATACAATAGTTTAGAAATTCCTAAGATGGGTAACTGATGGGCCTGATAATTGATTTATATAGAAAAATTTTGTTTTGAAGGGATAATCTTGAATTTCTGTTTTATGAAGGAAAAAGTTATGGTTGCTGTAGCTTTATGATATATTTGATTACAGTGATGAGTGAAATTTAGTTTTTGAGCCATGTGGAGCCCTAGGTATTTAACTATGGAAGACCATTCTATGAGTGCTCCATTTGCTTTAATATTATTTTTTAGGATAGGTCGTCTTTAAGTGAATAATATTGCTTCAGTTTTGGTTTCGTTGATTTTTATTTTCCATCTCTTCATGAATTTTATAATTTTTTCTACGGCCAGTTGCAGTCGATTCGTTATAGTATCTGTTCTCTATGATTTGGTAAATATCGCTGTATCGTCGGCAAACAAAAAGTACTGGACATTCTGCAGTCTTGGGAAGTCGTTAATATATACGCAAAATAATATAGGCCCTAGTATAGATCCTTGGGGGACACCTGCTGTTATTTTTCTTACAGTTAGGTTTGAGTCACCAACTGTAGTTCTAAAAGCTTCGATCCTGTATGTAAGAATTTAGTAAGTGAACTAAATAAGTTGGAAACTCTAATTTTAAAAGTTTATAAATAAGCGCCTTGTGCCATACAGTATCAAACGCTTTTTCTATGTCCAAAGTCACCATTCCCGTGTGTTTAGATTGAATCCAGAAGTGATATTATCTACTAACCTTGCTAATTGTGCTTGAGTGTCCTTGTCGAAAACCAAACTGTTCTGGGATTGTTATATTGCTAATATTTAGATATTTGTTAATTCTTTTTAAGAAGATTTTCTCAGCAATTTTATTCATCGTACTTAGCAAACTGATAGGTCTGTAGCTGGAAGAAGGTCTGAAGGTTTATTTGGCTTTTTAATTGATATTATTTTGGAATGTTTCCAGGTTGAAGGGAAACAGGATAGGGCCATGGTTTGATTTATTATGCGAGTCAGTAGAATTATGGCTTTAATAGGTTGCTTAAGTAGTTGAGTTGTTATACTATCATATCCTGGTATTTTCCTTCGATACACTTTGGTCTAACCCAGGGGTAGGGAACCTTTTTACCATGAAAGGCCAATTTTAATTTCGAAAACAGTAATAAAGCCGCAAAATATTTATCGTCTTTCCTGGAATAGTTCTCCCCACGCAATATATACCTACCCGCCTGTATTTCATAGACGCATAATAAATAAAAATAAGGAAATTAAATGATAATTTATCAAATTGTTATTTAAATGTAATTTTATTAAAATTCATCCTACATATAATTATTTAATTAAACAATATGTACTTATATTCATTCAAGAAAAACAGATTATTCAACAATAACAAAAAATTATGATATCAGATTAGAGGACCATTTAAAGACACAGATAACTAATTTAATGGGACTTTTGGGTTTGTTTTTTACTTGAAATAAATTGGATATCAGGCTGCAGCTTCGTAACACGTAACTTAAGTTGATCTACTAAATGAATATCAGTTATTTGAGTCCTTGATTGGGTCTTAATTTGTGTGAGATATGAAAAAGTTGATTCGCCAGTAAGTAGTTCAAACAGTAAGTAGTTCCGAAGCAAGAAAGCAGTCGATGAGCATGTTGACGTAAATATGGGTATTCAATTGCATTTTTCCAAATATCAACAGGATCTTTCTTTGTATCAAAAAGAGACTTTATTATGTTATCTTCACCTAGCTCAAAATTCCATCTGTAGTTCTCTGGGTGCCTCTGAGACATCAACCAGATGTGGCTCAAAGGCTAATTTCATTGCTAGAGTATGTTCTTCATAATCAGAAAACCTTTCAGCATATTCTGCAATTAATAAATCCAAAACAGCTGTGTAATCCTTAAATGCTTCAGATGATGCAGATTCGTGTTCATTTAATAATTTTGTTAATTGCGGAAAATGTTCTTTAGATATTTCCGATCCTGATAAGAGAGTTTTTTCTCTGCTGGACTAGTAACTGAATTAATATTTGTGGTTTTTAAATTTCACAAAGAAAACGTAAAAAAAGTAATTAATTTGTAATTTGTAAAAATATATAAAAAGTATGATAAGGCCACAAAGATGATTTCAAAACGCCGCGGGTTCCCCACCCCTGGTCTAACGTATTACTTGTATGTACAAATATGCAACAAATCCTTGTGTATGAGAAAACTAACAAATCGATTATATGTATGTGTGTGTTATAAATAATTAAACTAATTACGCCTTATATATTTTATGATGCAAAAAAGCGTTGCGTGATTTAATAAAACAAATCGAAATGACTCTTGATAAATACGTAATTTAAACATTAACTTAATCAATATCGAGACCATATTACTTGCTTTTTATATTTAATTAATATATATGATTTATGATTCTATTGTATTTGCAATTTATTTATTACATTATTATTTTTCGGTTCCTAAGGTAAGTAAGCAAGTTCAATACAATTAATATTTTTAAATGCAATTATTGTTAATTATTTTATATATGTGTTCAATTGGATTATTGGATTATTAAAAACAAAAAAACATATCAAGGTAATAACTGTGCGTCACAGGAAACTAAAGACCTATTACAATTGATAGGGCACGTGTTCAGAGTAAAAAAGAACATAATGGTAAAGAAGAACTTTTCTTACATCGTCTTCTGTCGGCATGCATCTATTTATCTTCTGATAAAACGGCGCGGAAGAGAAATAGATGCACAATTCTTCAGTCATGAAATTCTTCTACGACCTAAACTTGCCTGTTCTCATTCACCACTCCTTCTTCTTCTTCTTCTTCTTCTTCTTGAAGTATCTTTATCGAATATTGATTGTCATGTTGGAAATTTACACTTTTACTGCAGGCAGGAGAGATATGTAGAGGTTGTCGAAAGCGAACATTTTTCAATCAGTATATATCAGTGTTTCTCAACAGGTGGTCCGCGGACCACCAGTGGTGCCCAGAAAAATTGGTTTTTTACAGTTTTTTTTTATTTTTATGCACATTTTTTATGTAAATAATTTTTATTTTGTTAATTTTATGTAAACTTTCTGTGATTTTCTACAAATAAAATAAATATATTTAGTAAGTAGCACATTAAATATATTTGTTTTCTTGCAAAAATGAACCAACAATTATTATTAGTGGTCCGCGTTAGAAAATTATATATTATACTGGTCCGCGGTGCGTTTTTGGTTGAGAAACATTGGTATTTATATGACGAAAGTAGTAACTGTCCCGCGCGTTAATTGGACTCTCTCCTCCAGCTTCAAAGATTTGGATTACGCAGATGATAGTTGCGCAATCTTTCACTGATATGCAAGCAAAACTGTCGCTCTTGTATACAGAAACTGTCTGATATTACAGAGAGTCTGCGTATGAAGTACAATAAAACAGAATCGTAGAGAATAAACACGACTTAACATAGTCCATTTATTGTTGAAAATTCTCCTATAACAGAAATTGATAAATACCTCTTCCTCGGCAGGGAAATTAGGTAGAACGTCGCTCAGTTAAATAAATAAAACTCTATAGAAGTGAATTATCTAACATTTTTGCCGGGTTAATAGTAAACAAACAATTCACTTTATGTAGCTACTGTATTTTAAACCAGATGTGTTAAGTTTATGGCGATGTTTATTGCCCTTATAAATCGGACATCTGGGATTTGGGCAATATTTCTAATATTTTTATATAGTATGGTTGTAAGAAAGTACAGACTAAGCCTATTAGTTTCAAATAGACTGTCCTACAAATTGATGACAAAATACACTTTATGATAATACATTACAAGCCGAGTTCTCGTGAAGTTCAACATGACATCGATCCATATCCGGATCACTCCGGTCACTTGCCCGATCAATCGTACCCTTGAAACTTGAAACTATGCAGTGACCCGTGAGCCGGCTCATTTCAATTTGGTGAACCATGTCACTTCGGTCAGTGTACTAAGCCGGCTCAGTGTGCCGGTTCGTTCATGAACGACTCATCTCTAGTGTGAGTAACTCAGTTCGCAATTATTAAAAAAATATATTATTTTTTAAATATTTTTATTTCCAAAAAAGTACACGCATCTTAGCTATAAATATAAGAAATCCATAACATTATTAGCCATAATTTAACCATGAATTTAAGAAAATAATTAATTTTATCAAAAACACAAAAACTGCCATATTTTTCAAAAACACAATCTGATCAAAAATTCTTCTCGTACGTTTCCGGATCAGATCAATATACATTACCTACAATTTTTTCAGAGTTTTTGTTTAACCCTTTGTGATTAAAGGGTGCGGGACAAAAACTATTGCATATTTTTGGCTAAATTCGTGTTGAAAGACACGAATTGCAAAAACTATCTATCGTTTCGTACTCTACGTCGTAAGAGCTTTCTTAAGACGTAACACACAAAAAAGTACACTTTCTTAAAGACACAAAAAAAATCGAAAAATTTATCTGATCAAAAATTCCTGTTGAACTATTTCGGTTCCCATCAATGTTCATTACGGAGATTTGTTTTAGATTTTTAGATCAATCCCTTTGGAAGATAGGGTGGGGGGACAAATGTTTTTTGGCACACTTTTCACAAAAATCGAATAAAATGATTTTTTTTAAATAAAAATTTGGTTTTTGATCCACGCATTAAGAGGTTTAATTTGATATGCTACTCAAAATGTTAAAATATATTTATTTTTTTATTAAATACATATTTGTTTATATTTATCCCGCGCTGTATTTTTTTGAACTCTCTACAGTTTTCCTATATGTGGGTCAAAAAGTTGTACAAGTGTGCCAAATTTCAACTTTCTATGTTCAGCCGTTTGGCTACAATTTCTACCGTACAGACAGACAGACACATGAGTGACGTTATAAGGGTTTTTTAGTGGTCATACCTACAAAATCCTAAAAACGAATGTACGCATGCTCGGATATGTTTTTGACTGTCATAATTTGCCATCAAACAAAGCTATACATTTCAAAATTGTATATTTGCCTTTTCACATAATTTTCTTTTGTGTCACTAACTATTTTCCTCGTAAAAAGTCCCTAGCAATCACATAAAACAGACAATATCATGTAGTGGCTCTCAATTTTAGACCATTTCAAATTCAAACATCAAAACAGTTTTTAATATTCTCAGATTTCAACTAAAACACATAAAGTGAAAATGCCAACATCCCCTTTTGAAATCTTTGTTTTTCCCTGTTTACACTCGCGCATCTTAACAAAAATAACTTAAAAAACACTCCCATTCTTTCAAGGAATACATGATAAATATCATTGTTAATAGCTCTATAGACATTTTTATTTGAAAGCAACAAAACAAGCCAGATAAATATACAGCTGTCAAAATGCACGTACTTGATATATGAAAAATCAAATATTAGTTTATGGTGATGCCTCGGTTTCTATGATGTCATTGTCAGCCCGGCTGCTTTCCTAAAGCATTCTATTTCTATTTATTTTATGATAATAATATAACAATGCAAATATTATATTGATTGTATTATTTATTCAAATGTTTATAAATCATTTTTGATTTGATAGGTCATGTAATAAAATTGTTTTCTTCAAATTAACGAACGTATTCATAGATTGAGCATATGTTGGTTTCCACGAAAATAAATAGTACACAACAGTAAACATTATATTAAGACCTGGATTAGCAAATCCCAATTATTTTAGATAAAAATAATAGCTTTGGTACGAGGGTTATCTTTTATGTTTTTACAAACGACCACTAGATGGCAGTATTGAAATGTGTCATTAATATATTCGTAAAATTTGTTGTGAAAATAGTAGCAGCTTTTAAATTGACCGAGTAGTTTGTTGACTGTGAGCGTTTCACAAAAACAAGTTTGTGAAAAAATAGATATTACTCGTGAAGGTTTTCGTTGGATGATTTTTTACGATTTTAGTACAGGCCGAACTCAACAACACGGCATAGATTTGCTTCGTTCAACTTTTGGTAATGAAGCACCATCAGAAAAGATTGTTTACAATTGATTTGTAGAATTTCGTCGTGGTCGTGCATCCGTCAGTGATGTATCTCGTGAAGGTCGACTAAAATCGGTTGTGATTCATAAAAACATCGATGCTGTGCACAAAATGATTGAGGAAGATCGGCATGTGACTTACCGTAGATATAGGCACCCTTTGGCATATCCCAGACTGCAATACATTCGATTTTGCATAAACATTTAGCTGTGAAAAAGATCTGTTCCCAATGAATTCCGCATAATTTGACCGAAGCTCAAAAAAATGCTCGTGTTAATTGGTGTAAGGGAATGTTAAAAATATGCAACCTCGACACTGCAAAATCCGTACACAACATCGTTACAGGTGACGGAACTTGGATTTATTCATATGAACCGGAAACTAAGCAACAATCCAACGTTTGGTTCTTCTAAGATGAACCGAAACCCACAAAAGTTGTTCATTCACGAAGGACTTCCAAGAAAATGATTGCTTGTTTCTTCGGTTGTACTGGACCTGTCGCAACCATTCCTTTAGAGGATCGTAGAACAGTTAATGCTGAATGGTATAAAACAATTTATTTGCCAGAAGTCATCAACAAAATCAGGAAAAACAACCAAAAACGTCGCATCATTCTTCATCATGACAATGCAAGCTTCCACACAGCACGTCAAACAATTGATTATTTGAAGGAGCAAAACATCGAATTATTGTCTCATTTTCCCGTATTCACCTGATTTATCCCCTAACGACTTTTTTTTTTGTTATAATGTATAATTCAATAAACAAAAAATTCGAGGACAGCGATTTTCATGACCTCAAGAAGCTGCTGAATCCTTCGAAAACCATGTTTTTAAGATATCAACTTCAGAGTGGAAAAAAGGTTTCGAGAATTGGTTTGAACGCATGCAAAAGTGTATTAATCTTTCATCGACTAAAGTTGCGAATCAGCAATTAAAGTTGAAGACTGGTCTATTATTTAAGATAAAAAGGTCATTAAGGTTTTTGGTCAAAATACATCAAATAGGCCAAAAATCAATACAAATGACAGTGCGTGATAAGAGAGGGAAAGGGAAGGAGAAGTTCACTTTTTCTTTTTCTTTTCACTATAAAAATAATTTTGTATAGAAAAGTAATAGAAAATGCTAATGGTAGAAAATTATAATCATAAATAGATAATTTGATTGAAAATGAATAAATTATTATTACTTCAAGAAATACAAATAGGAAAAATTGTCATTTAGTTACATAAAATCATTGAAGAAAATGAATTAGCTTGTGGACATAACATTATAAAAAATACCTTTTTCATAATACCAAATGTCACCGAAATATCAACATTTCCATTCAAAAAAATTATTTGTAAACACCAATATTAGTAATTATTTTAATATATTATCATTTGAGTATATTTTACTTGCCCGACCTTAATATATAAGGGGCAAGTATTGCAATCGCGAAAATTTTCGATGTCGAGATTTTGACTGATGACCACGTCTCATGGTCCAGGGAATCCAAAAAACCTATTTTCGAAGTGCCGTCCGTATGTGTGTGTGTCTGTGTGTGTGTGTATACACGATAACTTTTAGGCTTTTTGTAACACGAATCAACTCTTTTTAGCGTTATGTCGATCTGTTTGTTAGTTTGTCTGCTGATCTTTGGACACGTGTAGAACAAATTCGGCTAAAACGTTTTTAAGAAATTTCATATTTAAGCTTTGGATTTAAATATCTCAATTTAATCAACATTTGGTCCAGATCCGTTCACCGGAATGGATAGTTTACTGATGCACTGGCGCACTCAGGGGACCCCCCCCCCCCTAAGAAGGAAGGAAATAAAAATAAAAACACACAAACACACTATAAATTTAAAAAAAAGAGATGAGGACCTTTATTTTTCGGTCGAGGTCGTCACTTGTATTTTAGAAGTGAGAAACTTTTTGTTTTTAGGTCATCATCACTTTGGATTTTCAAAGGGAGGACCTTTTTTGTCTTCCGCCCCCCCCCTAAGAAAAATTCCTGGATGCGCCACTGTACTGATGTCACTTTTATGTGTTTCACGAATATTTCGCAATATTTCGAAAAAAATAATTTAAAAAAGTAATTCATGTGCAAAAGTTAATTCTCAGTTTGGTTCAAATTTTATTGTTAAAAGTTTTATTTAAAAATAGTGAAAAGTTCACTATTCACCATTAAGTCCCTTTAAAACTACTTTTTTTAGAGTGTAACAAATTTACTTGAGATATTTTTTGTTATGACGTAATAAATGTTTACAATTTTTCATATTTTTGCAATATTTTTATCGACCGCCAACATATAAGGGAGGTATTGTGATTATACCGATTTTGACATTTCGAGATTTCGATGGATCTCCACGAATTGAGGTCCCTACATAACGTTTTGACTATTTTTAGCATGATGTCTGTCGGTCTGTCTGTGTGTCTGTCCGTCCGACTGTGTACAAGTGCAAAGCAAATTTGGCTAAAAAGATTTTTATGAAACTTCATATGTAAGCTTTTGAAATCAATGGCACGAGCTGATCAACTTTTGGTAAAAATCGATTGGCTAGAAATGGGAGTTTTCTCGTGTCGATTTTAAGATTTTGGCGAATATTTCACAACAGAGAATTTTTTCGAAAAAATGTATTTAACAAAAGTTGCTACAAAAGCAATAACTAACAACTTTTATTTCAGATACTTTTGATAAAACGAAAATTTTTGAAAAACTTATCTATTTTTTCATACTTACATATGTGTGACGTTTCTATGGTTATGATTAATAATATCTCTGTTAGAAAATATTAGGCCAAGTTATTTCCGACCGGCGTAGCGTAGTGGTAACATATGTGCTCTGCGTTGCGAAGGTCTCGGGTTCGAATCCCGTTCAGGCGTGGAAATTTTCTCAAATAAAAATTGTCCTGGCTAATTGCCACAGCAGCAAAGGCCATTAAATTTAATATATATATATATATATATATATATATATATATCTTCTCTGCTGCTAGAATGTATTTTATACAAGTACTTTGTGATGGTCGGTCCTGTGGTGGTCACAGCTGATTTTTTTTATCTATTTTAACATAGTATATTGGTATGTTTCCATGATTACGGTAAATTATCATGAAATTGTCAACGTAATATTAACAACACGTTATTATCTTTTTCAATAATAATTTCTCTGTTAGAAAGTATTTTGTTTGGGTTCTTTATGAGGATGGTCGGTTCGGTGGTGGCCACAGTCGATTTTTTTTTTGCAATTTTTAGTGCGAAATTTTACTATTCCCTTGTTATTGCGGATTGGCAAAAACATTTCGCTTATTGGCAGTTGGGGAATATTGACATTACTAATGTAAATCATTTTAAATAGTTCCTTATACAATACCGAACACTTTTAAGGCCAACAACTCGATATGCAAGGTACTTTTTCATATATTATATTTACTTTAGTAGTACTTCGCACCCCATTCGTCTTGAAGTTACTTGAACATTGATCGGAAAACAAGTAAAAATATTTGCAATATATTGAACAAATATAACTCTATGGTTATTTTAGGGGTTAGGGTGGGTGGCTTAAACCCTACCAAAGGGGGCAACCCTCAGGGGAACATGACATGCCCCCCGAACCAATGCAAACCGATTAAACGAACCCTATCGATATACAATTCGATACGTTGTCAATGATTTCTTTCATTTGACAGTTAGACGTTTATTTATTCAATACATTTTAAGAATTGCCAAATATTTGTTTGGATGGTTGTAGTTACCCTTTCATGTGACATTTTTTCTAATGATGGAGTCATGGGGTGGTATTTTATAAAAAGATTTTGTTTGCGAATTGGTCAAAGCCTGTAGAGGCGCGTTCTGTAAATGTGTTTCGATTTGTGAAAGAACTTGATAGATGTATCCTAATGAATAGGTGTGAATAAGTATTAATGAGATTTTCGTAGTGTATGAATTTAAAATCTATTGATAGCTTTAACCTTTTGATTTTATTTTACCCTAAATATACCTAGTCATTAATTTTAAAATATACCATTATTATTTTAATTATTTTTTTTTACCGATTTTATGCATCATTGGGCTGACATCTGCAGTTCTTAAAGCGGTTAAAAAATATCGGATTTCACTTTGAGAAATTTTTTGACACCCAGAAAAGACGGAAATTGTTTAAATTTTGTTGAATTCTAAGAAAAGTATAATAATCTAGCTTGTGGTTGTAGATTGATATTGAAAATCTCTTTCTAGGATTTTGTAGGTATGATCAAAATCACCGTAACTCATGTGTCTGTATCTCTGTCTATATATCTATCTGTATGTCTCTTTATATGTCTGTCTGTACGTCTGCCTGTATGTCTGTCTGTTCGGTAAAAATTGTGACCAACCAGCAGGACCTCGAAAGTTGAAATTTGGCATGATTGTACAACTCTTTGACCCACATACACGAAAACAATTGAGAGTTGAAAATACACATAAAAAAATATATAATTAAATATATACTGTTGAAATTTGGCATGCTTGTACAACTCTTTGACCGCCATATAGGAAAACAATTGAGAGTTCAAAAAATACATCGCGGGAAAAATATTTAGATATGTATTTAAAGGCAAAATAAATTTTTTTCACTAAACAAGTGGAGTATAAAATGAAACCTAATGTTTAAATAAACCAGCAAGTTTTAATTTTTGTAAAATATTTTTTTTTACGGAATTTTAGCTAAAATTGTGTCATAACATTTGTCACCGACCCTATTCCACATAGATGTTGGTCTAAAAATCTGAAAAAATTCTCAACAATGTACATTGATGAGTACCGGAATAGTACAATAAGAATTTTTAATCAGATTTGTTTTTCGAAATGTATCGAATTATTTGAAAAAAAAAAAATACTTTTTACCGACCGCCAACATATATATATAAGGGTGGCATTGTGATCATACCGATTTTGACATTTCGAGATTCCGATGGATCTCCACGAATTGAGATCGCTACATAACGTTTTGACTATTTTTAGCATGATGTCTGTCTGTCTGTCTGTCTGTCTGTCTGTCTGTCTGTCTGTCTGTCTGTCTGTCTGTCTGTCTGTTTGTCTGTCTGTCTGTCTGTCTGTCTGTCTGTCTGTCTGTCTGTCTCTCCGTCCGTCCGTCCGTCCGTCCGTCTGTCTGTCTGTCGGTCTGTGTACACGTGCAGAGCAAATTCTGCTAAAAAGATTTTTATGAAACTTCAAATTTAAGCTTTTGACATCAATGGCACGAGTTGATCAATTTTGGTTAAATTCGGTTAACTTGAAATGGGAGTTTATTCGTGTCGGTTTTAAGATTTTTGCGAATATTTCACAACAGAAAAATATTTCGAAAAAAATTATTTAACAAAAGTTGCGACAAAAGTAATTACTAACAACTTTTATTTGAGATATATTTTGATAAAACGAAAAAAATTTGAAAAAATTTTCGATATATTTATTTTTTATTACTTATATGTAACGTTTCCATGGTCATGATAAATAAAATCTCTCTTAGAAAATATTGGGTCAAGTTATTTCTACTCTGCTGCTAGAATGTATTTTATACAAGTAGCCACGATAGTGTGATGGCCACAGCTGATTTTTTTAAATGATTTTGGTTAAAAAATTATAAAATTCTGTTCAAAATAACACTTCACACCACTCTACATTCAATTCCGTCAAGCTTTTTGCTAGCTGTTAATCTAACACGTAAAATGTTAACCCACATCGACGAATGTTAATATAGCGACACTTCAGAATACCGTTTTTTAACATCGTTCAACCTCGGACGTATTCGTCGATGTACAACTTAACATTTCACTTCAGAATACCGCCATTAAAAACTTTTATAAAGCTCAATGCCAATGACCCGTATCCTTAAGAAAACCTTCATTTGGCTCTTCTAGTTTATCTACTATTAAATTTAAATATAATTTTAATAATTTCCACAAACTTCCAATTAATTTAACATATTTACCCAAACAAATAAAAACTAAAATATATTATTTAGCATGTTAATATATTTATATAATACATAATTCGCTAATTTCATTAACATACAAATTTTATGTATTATATTCAGAATATTCAAATAAGATTTTAATGTTGTACAATCTTTCTTCTACCCTGCGTTTAGGTATCTATCCGTGGAAGAACCGTGTCTAAATGTCGAATTTGATTACATATTATGTTGAATCGTGATCAAAGGTCATTTCTCAGAAAGTGTTCGATTAAAAAGAAATTATTTATGATTTATTGGAGTCTTTGCTATCTTAATACGATGTTTTTCATGTTAAAATTCACATAACTGTTTGTTTGTTACAGGAGGTGAGACGATACTTTATTCTATTATCAATACTTATTTCCGGTAAGGTAAAATATTTTTTAATTGTATCTAAATATAATGTAATTATTATTAATAATAGTGACACATATATGTGAGTCAGTTAAATACTACATATGATTATTAATAAGGTGACCATATTTTTAGTTTAAAATTCGGAACGAGAGATCATATAATTTATAATAAATAAAAATTTCCAATCGATAATTAACTTATATTATTAAAAACAACATTCACAAAATCACAGTATTTTTACCGACCGCCAATATACGAGGGATGTTTCCAAAGTTCTGGGAATTTAGCTATAATTATTATTATTATGTTAATTTTCGTCAATATTACAATGTAGTTTTTCAACATAATCTTCATTTAACTGAATACATTTATCCCAACGATAAACTAATTTTTTTAAGCCGTCCTCAAAGAACTTTTTCGGTGTCTCCTCAATCCACCTATCCCAACAGCCTTGGCACCCACCGCGGCAAAACCTTGCTAACGCCCAAACAATCATGCAAGATGTCATGAACTTGTCGTGTACCTATCCCTAGGCGCACACTAATTTGACGAATAATCATTCGCCTGTCCTCTTTCAGTAGGTCTTCGACGGCAGTAATGTTTCTTTCATTTACCGACGTGCTTGGGCGCCCACTGCGTGGATCGTCTTCTAGTGATGTTCTACCGATTTTAATATGATTGATCCACCAATAAACAGTACTTTTGGATTCTGCAGACTCACCAAATAATCTTTGCAGACGTTGAATAAATTCTGATGTTTTCACACCTTCATTCCACAAAAAGAAAATTATTGCTCTTTGAGATTTTGCTGCGTCTTCCATGGTTACAAAAACAGTGCGATGAAAACGCGTCTATATCAATCGAACACCTAAATCAGACTGAACAATATTGCACTAGATAGTTGCATAAACATGTCAAGACTTGTCTGGCACCAATAACATTGCCTATAAGATCTGCGTAATTTAATTATAGCACAATTCCCAGAATTTAGGAAACATCCCTCGTATATAAGGGAGGTATTGTGATCATACCGATTTTGCCATTTCGAGATTTCAATGGATATCCACGAATTGATGTCTCTACATAACGTTTTGACTATTTTTAGCATGATGTCTGTCAGTCTGTCTGTCTGTCTGTCTGTCTGTCTGTCTGTCAGTCTGTCTGTCGGTCCATGTACACGTGCAGAGCAAATTCGGCTAAAAGGATTTTTATGAAACTTCATATTTAAGCTTTTGACATCAATGGCACGAGTTGATCAATTTTGGTTAAATTCGGTTAACTAGAAATGGGAGTTTATTCGTGTCGGTTTTAAGATTTTTGCGAATATTTCACAACAGAGAAATATTTCGAAAATTTTTTTTAACAAAAGTTGCTAGAAAAGCAATAACTAACAACTTTTATTTGAGACATTTTTTGATAAAGCAGCATAAATTAAACATGTACTTTTTGATGGCGGTCGGTCCTGTGGTGGCCACAGCTGATTTTTTTTAAATGATTTCAAAATTTATTCATTAAAATTACTGAGTAGAAAACTTTTTATATTTTTCTATGGATCTTTTTGAGAAGGTATTTTTTGCTTTGAAGCATTTTTTAGAAATCCGCATAGTTTTCTTCATAATTTACTTTAATCAGTAATATTGATTTTAATGTGTCTACATCAAGTTGAGTCTTGTTTCTTGTCCCAAAGGTGTGACCATCGAAAATACCCTGTCGGTAGATTTTTTTTTTACCTCAAGTATGTCAAAATAATTTTAGTTGAACTATATTAAAAATAAATATTGAAAATAAGTAACTTTTCTAAAATTCGACACAATTCTGGACAAAATCTCGAATTCGGGACAAATATTGCATCTGAAAAAATTCGGGACGCAAAGCAGAATTTCGGGACTGTCCCGGCTAATTCGGGACGTATGGTCACCTTATTATTAAGTGAAATTATCAGTTCAGAAAACCGCAATACACGTAGGAATAAATCGATACTATCGATAGTAGTAAGATATCGATACTTTTCTTTTGGTACTAGTATTTTAATAATTCAATATTTTCCTGGTATCGATACTATTGGACACACATTTGTTTTTCATTTATTTTAGAACCACTGGTCTAAACAAAAAATTATTTTACTCGTTGATATTCTGTTATAAAATGGCAATTCGCTGATGGGCGTGAAAAAGGTGTTAAGTCTTATCTTCTTAAATATGACTTATCTTCGTTTTCGCCCGCATCAGCGAATTGTTGTCTAATTTAACCAATCTCGTAGCTATTATAGTTTTCAAGAGCTATGGTGGACAAATTTAAATGAGCAGCCTACATGTATGTGCCACAGAATCTTCTTTGTATCTGGATTTATTAGGGTTCATGTTTTCGAACCATGCAGAAGTAAGAGGATATAGTTTTACATTTTTATTTTCCCTTTTATTTTCCGGAAAATCATTTCAAAATCAATGAACTCGTAACGAACCAATTTAGAGGTTAAGAATTTAAATTGAAAAATATGAATTTAATAAAACAAAATTTATTAAATTCTAAAAATATTTAGTAAATATAATAGTTCTTTTGGCTCCTATGAACTCATTAAGAGGTGAAATATTTTACATTTATACTAATTTTATAAATTTAGGATATTTTTTAGAAAAAATGTTATCGTTTTGGCATCTAAATTAAGGCACTTTAAGTATATTGATTTCAAATTTGAATAAAATAGAGCAAAAAACATTGACCTAGGATGAAAAAGTTGATTTTAATTGCAATTTAGATTAACAAATAAATATAGATTAGGATTTGATCAAGGTTTTATCAATGTGTCAATAATTATAGTTCAAAAAATAATTTTGGTGTATTTTACCTGCCACAAATACCTTTATAACTTTGGAACGACTGAACAGATTTTTAAAATCCTTTCAATTCTGATTAGTGTATAAATCGTGTATCAATTTTGCCGCTAACGAAACCTATGTTGTTACTGAAAATTTTATGAAAATGCGTTAAATATGAACGAAAAAAATGGATTTCGTTTTACATGCGCGCGCATATATTTATATAACTTTGAAACTACTAAACAGATTTTAAAAATCCTTTTCTGATTAGTGTATAAATCTTGTATCCACTTTGTTGCTAACGAAACCTATGTTGTTGCTGATAATTTTATGAAAATACTTTAAATATGAACGGAAAAGATGGATTTTGTTTTACACGCGCGCACATATATCTTACAACTTTGGAACTACTGAACCTATTTTAATAAAACAGTCGAAAACCTGACCAGATGATTTAGCCACAGATAGAAAAAAGCCGTATGAAAATCAGATCATCAGTTCTTGAGTGAAAAGCTCACATACAGACAGATAGACTGACAGACAGATACAGAGACGCTTGACTATTTATATAGGTATATATACAGAAGAAAAGATAAGAACAGGTTTACAAATTCACAAATTTTATTAAGTGTTTCATATAAGAACCATTTGCTTATGAAAGATGATTATGCAGAAATTACACCCATGTTTGGACAGAGATTCGAACCTAGGATACAGTGATTCATTGATGCACCTCACTCAGTCCATTTCGTGGCGTAATTCCTTCCGTAATTTGATATTTTGATCTCTGATAATAATTGTTATTCATCATCTTTAGCATTGTTCCCTATTTAAAATGCTAATTTTTTCAATCAGTGTTCAGACAAATATAATTTTGAGTTGATTAGTAATTTGTACGCTCAATTGATTCCACGGGTATTGTATTAAATTTGACCTCATTTTTCAGCCATTATTAATTTCAATACATTGAATTTTGTTCATTAATTTTAACATTAATTAATAAGCTAAAGAAAATTACTGAACGATTTACGTTAATTAATTGTATGGTTCAATGGGGTAGCACAGTAAAGGGTGTCTAGACGTATCTTTAGACACAAAAGAATAATTAAAATTATTTTTTAACGATTAAAAAAAATGTAATAAGACATTCTAAGAACTTGGCTGCATTACTTTTTATCCGACAAGGTTGATTAGCGTTCCATCGTCTGAGGAAGGAATCGTTCACCATAAAGTAAATATGTCATTACTTATTTGACTTTGTTTTTGATATCTTTGAAGTTTTTTCTATTTTAATTCCCGAAAAGAATGAATGGTTAGCCCATGACGAAAGTTCAAGGTACCCCCCAAGGTACCAATTCTGTTTGATCGATTTTCAGTATATGAAGAAATGTAAAAAAAATATTTTTTTTTACATCGGCCTATTTCTGTAACGAGGTTAATCGCTGATTCCAGGGGGCGAGCTCCTACACCTGAATGAGGGGTGAATGATTGCGAAAATGGGAGTAATGTTAAACATATTATTCTTGCCCGAATAAGTCCGTTGGCATGTAAAGAGTTCGTCAGTGTTCGTAGCAATGAAGATGGTATGCTAATATCTGCAGATTGTTTTCTAGTTCGATCTTCTGCCACACTAGCCCTTATGAGTTGTATATCTTCATTGTAATGACTGGTTCATGGATGTCCTAGACGAGACTAATTCTCCACATATTGCTCAAAGCGTGCGTGTAGATGACGTATCATAAAATCATAAATGCATGTCTTTTTGAAATGTGACGAGGATATGTTCTTTGCTTTCTACCAGCAGTTTCAAACTTATTTCAATTGCGGAACCATCTCCATCTTAACAAAACAATGTGTAACCCTAACCATTTTTACTTATTCACTTAATTGTTGATCCATCTTTGGTATCGGGTTTTGTTTGATTTTATATTTTACTTCTATTTGTTTTCTTTTTTCATGATACTACCGCCCTCTAACGCAACAGTTCTAATACATCACTTATTGATGACCGAAATTTGGCCATGTCTACCTTTTACAATTGGTTCCTTGCTAATAAGTTGACCATGAACAACAACAAGACTCAGAACATGTATTCTTGACTAGAAACTTACAGGAGATAAACAACCTGGTTTAGATAACATTTCTAGGACTTGTTATTGACTGTAAGCTATCCTGGGACCTCCAAATAAACAAATTAGCCAAGAAACTCTGCTCGAATATCAATTGTCTATTTAACTTTAAATGGTGTGCATATCTGGCAGTGATGAAAACCTACTACTTCGCGTCCATTCAATCCCAGTTAACGTATGCCCTTTTGATCTGGGGTCACTCTTCTCATACTATTCTCGCTTCAACTTATAGCAATTCGTATTTTAGCTAATTTAAGATACAGATCGGACTGTAAACGTAGTTTTGTTGAACTAAAAATCTTAACCCTAACTTCCCTATACATCCTTCATTGTATCCTGTACGTCCGTGAAAATCTTAGTGAGTTCTCACCTCATTCCTCGGTCCATAGGCACGACACAGGAAATAAGAACGAAATTCGTCTTATCTATACTAGACTGCATAGGTCTAAATGTAGTGCCAATTACTTTGCAATTAATTTTTTAATATGTTTTTGCAACCCACATCAAGAATTTAAGACTCTCTAATTTTAAAAAAGTAACCAAGACTTATTTAACCAGATGCTGGCACGCAACCAGATTTTTGCTTGGAGAGGGGGGGTCTCAGAAACCAAAATTATCTCTTAAAGGGCTCAGAACGTAGATTTTTTCTTTTGGAGATGGTGTTCAAGATCAATTTCAACTAAAATGTGATCCTTAAAAACGTGTTTTTGAGTATTCTCAAGCTTCCCCCAAAGCCCATGAGCCCTTCTTTTAGTGGAGGAAAGTAGAGAAAATATTGATAATTGCTTATTCTCTTTTTAAACATTTTTAACATATTTAAAATAATTATAACTCAGAAACTCATTTTATTGCGGAAGTTTTATCGTCTGGACCCTAGGGTTCCGCGGAACACAAGTTGACTTACTGAGTGAAATAATAACATTCAGTAACGATACACCTCGTTACTCAAAAAAAAAAAAAATTTTTTTTTGAGTAACGGGATACTTTTAAACGAGTTACTTTTCAAATGGGATAGACTGTCATTTTTCCTTAAAATTCCTCAATATTATATTCTAATAGGAGTTCTATGCAATAATAAGTCCAATAGTAATTTCAAAAAAATTCAAAAAGCAATACAACTCTGTATATTTCTTTGTCACAATAAAATGGGTACCTACACCAGCGTTTCCCAAAGTGTGGTCCGCGACCCGGCACTGGGTCGCAGAAAAATTTTGCTGGGCCGCGAAAAAAACACAAAAAGGATTTTTTTTGTACATATTATTATTTTTTACGTCAGTTAATCATTAGAATAGTGTGTATTTGTGCTCTTTATTACTATACTATATTCTTTATTACTATACTATACTGTTTATTACTATTTATTACTCTTTATTACTATAAAGTTACTGCCTTAAAATGAAATTTGTTTTGTAAATAAATGGTTTTTTTTTTCATAAGGTGGGTCGCGAAAAATTTTAAAACCTCGTACCGGGTCGCGATCTAAAAAGTTTGGGAACCGCTGACCTACACCATACCATAAAAAACAACCCCATAGCATTAGATTTTCACCACCATGCTAGATTGTTTTTCATATGATTCAAGAATACCACTTTCTTTTACACTGTCTTCTAAGATAAATTCTTCAATCAGAACCACTGAGATTTAGTTTTTGCTTCGAAGGATATTTCTCTACATAATGCTCCACAAGATTTCTAAATTTTCGTTAGTATTTATTCTCAAGCCCGGGGAAGGGGTAGCCGGGGAAAATTCCTATGGCACCGGGGTTTTTAGGGCCCGGGGTCCTGAGGTTCTCGGGGTCCTGGGGTTCTTGGGTCCTGGGGTCGTGGGGTTCTTGGGTCCTGGGGTCGTGGGCAGAGTCGTAGGAAGGGAGGAAATTTTTTTTGCTCATCACTTGTATTTTGGAAGTGAGGACCCCGGGGCACTAGAAGTCCTATCGGCGGCCCTGCCTATTCTGTCTGCTATCATTGCATGAAATTGTTCACATCTTATGGAAGTTTAGTTTAGTTTTTCTTTTGCCTTTTGCACTTTATATGAATTTGTACAGTTCTTAAATAATCATAAAATACCTATCTTCATGAGAACCTGATTTAGTTCTGCCCAGAAAATGTTCATCTGGTGAATAATAAGATTTACAGTAATCATGCAATCGAGATCAATTTGAAATTGATATTTTCTCATTGATTGGTAAAAGATTATTGGTTGAGACTAATCGTTCACATAAAAAGCAGCTTTAATCTATGCATTTGTGTGCTTCTATCCATCTCATAAACACGTCCAACTCGGCTCATTTAGCCTTATGAATATGAGATATCCACCCATTTCAAACCAGGCATTATAGCGTGATGTAAACTTACAAATCAACAAAAAAGAAACATTAATAAAAAATTCACAACGTGAGATTTAAGACGTGCAAAATTCCAAACCGGCATCTAGAATCCGGCCATTAGCACATATAAATCCATATAAACTATTAATAAACCAAATAAATCAATACATTTTTCAAGAACACTTATATTTCAATCATTCAACGACAAAAAACCAAACGGCCAACTCTAAAACTTGGTTTTATAGACGTTTAGAACGTGCCATATACGATACACATATAAATCAGTGGTAGAGGATTTATTTGGACGATTGTACCGACATAAATATGACTACTTCCGGTAGTATTTAAAGCGTTGCGAGGTATAAACATTGAAAAAAACAGTACAGGCCGGAAACATTGAGAGAACTGACGTATTTTCCAACAAGACAATCATATGTGTCAAAGCAGAATGCACCTTCGTTGTTGTATTTGATTGTGTATTTTGTTTTTAATTATTGACATCCTGCTACGCCTACAACCGTTGCACTATTCTCCCGAAGAGCATGCATTTCGATTGTTATACTTCGCTTATTATACAGGTAATTAGGGGGTAATTAGCTAATTATTGTTTGGCATGTCGGGCGTAAAATATTTTTAACGCGTTCTAGGGTTATTTCTTCTATTCCATGGGGTGGCGTGATGGTAATTAACGGTTTTGTCGTGTCTGTCTGTGTCTGACTAACTTCTCTACCCCCCAAACACTTCTCCTATCTTCTCATGTCTCCTCTTCTATTCTTATACCGTTAGATGTTCGTGAAGAATTACTCGTAGACACCTTCAAAAACATTTAGGGGTGAAGTAAATTAATTACTAAAAATAAAAAAGTACTAGTTAATTTATCAACCTAATTGAAAAGTTCAATGTCTCGTGATCAATAATTTAGAATGAATTATAAGTAAGAATATTGAACTAACCAAACAATACATTAAGACCAATTAATTCTTTCATAATTTACTTGGAAAGTCTACAAATAATTTAGTAGTTACTACTGTGTAAGGTATTTCTAATAATTTGGGCTTGTAGCCTGAGAGTTGTTAACATCAATTATATTTTATACTAAATTAACTAACTAAAAATAGTGAATAATTAATTCTTGTATTTTATTTCTTTTAATTCAAATTTTCTTTCTTCTGTTTTCTTTTATATCGACCTTAAGACAGACGTAAACAATTTCTACAATTTTCAGCCACCAACCCACTCTTTTTATGGCGTTCCTACATAAATGGAAATACAATAATACCTTGGCTAACGAATTAAATTCGTTCCACGAGGTAATTTTACTTTTAAACTTCATAATCCATTCCACATCCTTCCAAAAAGGAGGACGGAAGAGTTGGAGATTGGAACATTCAATAATTAAAGAAACAAATTGATGTAAAAAAAAAGGGTTTGTAGGAGGAGTTTGGTACTTTTATGAATTTAGGCTGGTATCACTGGGATGAGCTGAGAATACCTGACGGATAAAAATTGTTTTGTTTAGAACCTCAATTGCATTTAACGATGGCGTGTCCGCTTGAAGTTTACATATTAGTTGAACAACGTTCAGTGATCCGGTTTTTGCTTTCTGAAGGTGAAAAAACGGCTAAAATCTTTTCTCTAATGATTTTACAGTATGGTGAAAGTTGTATGAATAGCGGAAATTTTTATAAGTGGGTAGAACAGTTCAAAAATGGTCGAACCTCAGTGACTGACGAGCAACGTCCTGGCCGGCCAGTTGAAATGTCAACTCCGTGGCTTGAAACCCGCACTGACGACCTTATTCGTGAAGACCGACGTATTACTGTTGAAGATATAGCAAAAAAAGTTGCAGTAAGTGTTGGCACACTTCATCACGTTATCATTGACAATTCAAGTACAGCAAAATAAGTGGAAGGTGGGTCCCGAAACCGTTAACGCAACAACTTAAGGAAACAAGACTCAAAGTGTGTACAGACTTGAAAGAACGCTACGAAAGGGAAGGTGACCCTTTTCTAAACAAGATTTTAACGTGTGATGAAACTTGGGTTCACCATTTTGAACCAGAATCCAAAAGATAAAACATGGAATGGAAGCACGCCAGCTCACCTGTCCGAAAGAAATTCAGAACGCAAGCATCAGCGGGAAAAGTCATGTTGACCGTCTTTTGGGATGCCCGAGGTGTCATCTTTTGTGATTATTTGGAAGATCAGTGTACAATAAACAGTGACTACTACTCACATATGCTGATGAACAATCTAAAGCCAGCAATGAGAGTGAATACTTTCCTCGGCTTTGGTGGCCGTGCTCGTTATACGCTCCACAAACGATCCGTTTTTTCCAAAAACTACGCCCAGATAGCGGATGTGAGGCTTAGTAGTAGCTAGGGGCCAGTTGTAGCTTAGCCGCCATCCAAGCGTTGATTCGCCACAAATTAACGTTCACGTTATAAAGTATCCTCATCTTTGGCCGTAGCTGTTAAGGCTAGGTCATCTGCGAATCCTATACACCTCGACTCCCCCTCCAGTGCCAGGTTAAGCACCTCGTTATAAAGTATGTTCCACAAGGTCGGTCCCAGGACGGACCCTTGTGGAACTCCAGCGGTTGTGTGGATCCTTTTGGCGCTCTTACTTCTCGAGGTACAAACCTGCCTGTCCCTGAGGTAGTCTGCCAACGTCGCTTGAAGATACGGCGAGACTCTGAGTCTCCCAAGCTCCTCCAGTATCAGGGCCCAGCTGGCCGTATTGAAGGCATTCGTCACGTCCAGGGTGATAAGGACGTGCCAGTTGGCCTTACGATTCTGCGGGGCGTCAAACACCATCCTGAGTGCCTGGATCGTGGATCTGTTCCACGAACCAAATCGTGGAACCCAAATTGTTCCTTCTTATCTAGACAAGCCATTGACAACTTTTTTTCTCAACGACTTCCTAATTGATAATTAGATCGATACTGGAGATTTTGTGTATACATTTGTAGATCCACATATAAGATGGTGTTATTTTTTTAAATTAGGTTAATTATTACCTTTGGACCTAATTTCAAACAAAACAATCAACTTGTTTATCAAAATGCTTTGACAGTTTGTAATTTAAAAATCATTTTACGTTGAGAATTTAAATGAAAAATTCAGAAAAAGGAAATAATTAAATTCTAACATGCAATTCTATATTTTCCTACCACACAGGAATAATTATTAAAAATAATTAATTAAATACGTAATTTTGTTATTATTTTTATAATTATTTTCTCAGAATGTCAACACAATATTAATATTTGTAATATTATTAATTACATAATTTTCTGCAAATTAACTTTGACACAAAAATAATTTATAGGTTTGCTCAATTTTAAATTAATTATTGTACTCTTTCTCTTCTGAGGTAATTTAATTTGTGTTGTTTTGAGATCTCACTCACATAAGGCTTGATTACATTAAGCGAGTCTAAGCTATAACGCTGGCTAGTAAACTCTTTGCTTGCTTTGCATTATACCCTTTTCACACTAGAACTTTAAGATCGGATGTTCAAGTGAATGTATCTTTAAACGCTAATGTGAAACCGTATGCCCTCGTCTAAATACAAGCGATGTTTAAGACAGAGATCTGCGTCTTAAACTTCGTCCGCATTGCCAACTTAATTTCTATTATAAAAACATACTCCTTGAATTTGTGCTGTCAACATTTTGTATTATCATAATCAAGAATACTGTATTATATCGACGTTATAAGAAGTTTATACTTATTGTTATAATAAAATTATTTATTTTAATAATGTGTTTAATAAAATACAGAGCTACAATAATTGACATAAAATGTATCGACTTACATGTTAATACAGGTGTAATATATTCTTTATTGTAGTGTCTTTATTGTAGAATGAAATGAAATATCCATATTTGTTTATAATAATTCAAAATGTGCGTCTGCGCAGACAGTTCAAAACTGGTAATTTCATGACGGTAACTTAAGGACAAAATTACTGTAGCTGATGACAGCACCAGAGATTTAAACATCAAGTGTGAAAGCATACCGATCTTAAACATCGGTGAACTTTAAGTTCACTCGTCTTAAAGATCTAGTGTGAAAAGGGTATTAGCGAGTAATGTTGAAGACTGGGCTACTTTCGCTACTACTTTCGTTCGCGAGTAGCGAAATATTTCGTCCTCTTGCTAGAAAAATCACTGCATGTTTAGTAATCGCCGAAATGTCTAGAGAAGTAGTTTGTACCTGGTTTCTGCATCGGAAGTTACTATTTTTAACAGCTATTTCTGTTAGGTAAACCAGTTATTTCTATCAGGTCGGCTGGTTTTATCAGGTCAGTTCAGGTGATTTTATCACTTTTATCACTTATGTCCAAGGGCCCCAAGCTGCGAAATTAAAAAATAATACTACTCTGGTGGGTCTTATCAGTTAACTTCCGGTGCAGAAAACGTTCTACCTACTATTATATTAACCTAACTAACCAGTTATTTCTATCAGGTCGGCTGATTTTATCAGGTCTACCAGATATTTTTATCATTTCAAGTGCCCCAATCTGCGAAATTAAAAAATAATACTACTATACTGGGTCTTATCAGTCAACTTCCGGTGCAGAAACCTACTACCGGTGCAGAAAACGTTCTACCTACTATTATATTAACTTAACCTATGGATTATCAGGCTTAAACAAACTTGTTATCCGTTAGAAACAACTATCAGTATATTTTTTTTTATTATTTATTTATTTTACATCGGCCTATTTCTGCAACGAGGCTAATCGCCGATGCCAGGGGGCGAGCTCCTACACCTGGATGAGGGGTGAATGATTGTGAAAATGAGAGTAATGTAAACATATTATTCTCGCCCGAATAATATCACCAACGAAGGAGGCTCGAAACACCGACCGCCAAGACCTTAGACTGTTTCTACGAGTCTAAAGCCGCACGACTTAATGCGCTCGGCCACTCCGTTGGCTCATCTATCAGTAGTAGGAAGAAACAACCACCGCGATCTCTTGAACACACGGTGATTTGGCCCGATGGGGTCGGTAACGAGATGGCTCGGCGACGAGTCTACCGCGACGAGACGGCCTCAGTTAGTTGTCCCATTACGTCTCGCCTTTAAGTTCACACCTTGTTCTATTATTTTGCTAAGTTTTATTACTTAATAGTTACTGAGAACTGCGAAATACTAGAATTTCGCGGTTCTCAGGAATTCTTATATAATTTTTTAACCAGTGCAATTTGTGGTGTTATAATAAATGTTGTAAATATATCCGTTGGTTCATGAATTCTTTCGGATTATTTCCTTTAAATAATTTATTTTAAATATTTTATGCAGCTACAGGAAGTAGAAGCCCCGTTTAAATACTTCTATGACCTAATTTGAAATAGATCGTTAAACCGGATGTTGAAGAATGACTAAGCATTACTAACGTTTTTGAAGAATTCTAAGTATTGGATTCATAAAACTCTTCTTAAAAAATATAATTATGAAAAGATTGATTGGAATATTTGGTTATATACATGTTATGATAAAAGTACAAAATCGATAGATGTGTCCAGTCCCGGTAAATATGCATATTTACCATTTTGGTAGGTAAATGTAAAATGAGTATCTAAGATAAACTTCTTATCTCTACAGTTAGAAAAAAAAGAAGAACTTACTTAATCCTGAAGCCTTTCTGCCTTGCAGTGTAGGTCTGTAGTCGAATTAGTTATTTTCTGGTGTCTTCTTTCCATCGTGTTCTGTCCTTAGTAAGATATTTCATTAATTTCATTATCTCCTCCCACTTTACGCATCTCTTCGTTGCAGCTTCTTTTGTTTCTTGGTGCCAAGTTTTTCTCGGTCTTCCTGGTCTAACTTTCTTCACTTTTCTTGCGTAAAACTCTTTTTACTATTTTGTCTTCACTCAATATGTATATATCCCAGCCATCTTAGCTGCCCTTCTTCTATTATAGTCTCTACTGGTTTTGTGCCTAGTTTTTCTTTAAATACTTCATTTCTTATTCTATTTAATTTTGTTTTACCTTCGATTTTCCTTAAAAACCTCATTTCGGAGCTTCTTATTTTGGACCTGCGCGTCTCTGTAGTGGTCCAGGATTCTGAGGCGTATGTCAAAATTGGTACTGTCACTACCTTAATGTTTGTTGGTATTTCTTTTTTTGTTAAGAACGATGCTTTGATACTGTTGAACAATCTTCCTGCTGCGCCTACTCTTTCCATAATTTCTTCATCCATTTTTCCATCTTCCGCGAAAACTGTGCCTAGGTATTTGAATTTTCCTATTATGGTTTCCACTGGCTTTATATCAAATTTTTCTCTAAATACTTCATTTCTTATTATCTAATTTTGTTTTTCCTTCAATTTTCCTTAGAAATCTCATTTCAGGGCTTATTTTGGACTTGTGCATTTCTGTGGTGGTCCAGGTTTCAGAGGCGTGTGTCAAAATAGGTACTGTCACTTTTTTTGAAGATCTCTACCTTGGTATTTCCTTTTTAGTTAGAAACGATGATTTGACGCTGCTGAAAATTCTTCCTGCTGCGCCTACTCTTTCTATAATTTCTTAATCCATTTTTCCATCTTCCGAAAAAACTGGGCCTAGGTATTTGAATTTCGCTACCTGTCCTATTATAAGAAGAAATGGTAGGCAAACTAGAAGATGGAGAGATGAACTCAAACAACATGCGGGAAATCTATGGACACAAGCAGCTAAAACTAGAAATGAAAAAGAATGGAAAAAATTGGGGGAGGCATTTGCCCATAAACGGAAGAAGTTTAATTTAACATTATTAACATTAATATTAAGTAGTTATTTACATAAATACAATATTTTACATATTTTCAAATTTAATTTTGATTTATTTTTATCATATTAAATCTAAAATTATAAGATTTATGTATTTGAGAACTTGTATAAAAAAACAAAAAGTAAAAACCATTTTTTTAAAAACTCTTAAGACGCAAAAAACTTTTGATGTATATTATTTTTTCCACGACTATATAGATATACGTTCATTACAGGTGTGTCAGTGATTAGTAAATGTAGCTCGTTCCCCACTCCTTTTAATTATACACCGTTGTCCTTTTACGTAATGAGCTCATTACATAACAGGTTCAAACATCAATAGCCGACCGTTGCTAGGCAACGTAATAAATAGGTTGAAAGCATAAGTCAAATTATTGTTAGTTTGTATAGGAAACCGGATTAAAATTAATTAATATTGTTAAAGTCGAATTTTGCTAATATTTTTTGATAGAGTTGGTCGTGGTCAGTCAGTTAACCAGTTGACACAAGTATTGTTATTTTAACTGAATTTATATTCCGTATGACAACGTAAGTGGCCGTGTCTAGGCAACATAATAAATATGTCAATTTATTGTTAGTTTTTAAAAGAAACTGAATAAAAATTAAATAAGTAATAAAGTTATAGCTGTGAGTAATAAAGAAAAAGCATAGTATGAAACTTGCATGGAATAGAGATTTCTCACTCGTATGAATTGCGCTACTCGCCTGCGGCTCTTGGCGCAACTTTCATACTCGTGTGAAATGACTATCATTCCATGCTCGTTGCATAATATACTATTGTATCACACTAGAATAGCACATTTAATTTTTTTTTTATTTACAATATGAACTTTATTGAGAGTATTAAGTGAATTGTATTTTGACCTGTATTTTAAGTTATTGACCTGTATTTTAAGTTATTGACTTCTCATATATTGTAATGATCAACTGAGCAAAATAAATTATTATTATTATTATTAGTTGAAAGTAGTCGGCATGCGAGGGAGACATCCAGTGACGTTTCTCCTTATATATCACTGTCTTCAGTATTGCGGTAGAATAACACCTGAAGAAGTCAGTTATTTACTGACGATACGTTGTATTTCTGGACAGAATACATTCTATCCAACAAAGCTGTAAACTAATTTACTTTAATTAAGAACTATTAGAATGAGTGACATTTTGTTTCAAAAGTAGATACAGTAGTGTTGAAAAGTTTTGTGTAGTAATCGAAATGTGGCATTTGAAGAAAAGTCCTTGTGCAACAATATAGCGATGGAGTAATTTTTAATTGCACTATTGCACGGACTGTACCCAACTGCAACTGCTTTATGTTTTTAAAACACGAAAGCGTCGCCTATCGATCCGACGCTGAAAAAAGCAAGCGTCGCGGTGCTAAGTGCGAGTGTGGCATGCACGCCATCTTAATCTCCTCGTGGTATCACTCCTTCTTTGTCTCTCTAATCATCTTGTATGTCGGTTTGTCTTTGTTCCTTTGTCTTTTCCTGTGTTCTTTTCCGGAACGACGGTGGATCACCACTGCACGCAAATACCTACTTGAAATTATACGCTAATTACTTTTGAAAGAACGTTTGCTGATGACTTCTTGGGGTTGTGGTATGCATATTCATCCCCTGAGGTTGCTTTCCTGGGGTTTATAAAGGAAACAGTGGCTTTAAAACTGTTTTCAACAGTTTATTTTGAAAGATTACGTGTTTATTTTTTGTAGCAAACAGCTGATCCGATCGATTGGAAGTGGAACACCTATTCAATATTTATTTTTTCTGGACTGTTAACACTTACAACACTGCAGATTTACGGACACTAGATTTAAAAACTAACCTAATACGAAATAATCTGAGGGTGATTGTAATTAATAAGTTCAGTAAAGAAGTATTTTTAATATCACGTAACATAAGAAAAACGTAAAGGCAATAATTTAACCTGGGATAAAAAATAAAATGGGCAGAGTAGGCCGAGCAAAAAATTACGTATGTCTTTGAATAAATTTGAAAGGTTAGAACTATAGGTTATAACAACGTATAAGCGGAACTAGATTTTGAAATCTTGTAATTTTTATCTATTAAATCGGTCTTTTGGACATTTTGTTTAAGCTTTGTGTATCATACTCACATTGCAAATTCTGTTCATAAGTAGGGTAACCATTTTCTTGGAGAAGGCAATGTGGGACGGAGCAAAAAAAAGGTCGTCACTTCCGAAATATAAGTGAAAAGCAAACAAAAAAAGGTCCTCACGACCCAAATATAAGTAAAGAGCAAAAAAAAGGTCTTCACCTCCCAAATATAAGTACAGAGCAAAATTCGGCCCTGGGGACACCAAATCAAAATACGGCACGTCCAGCGAAATGCGGGATGAATGGTCACCCTATTCAAAAGGCTTTTTCTTCTTCTTGTTCTTCTTTAGCTTTTCCCTGTAGTATTTAGGGGTCACTGTTCTTAATTCTTCTCTTCCATTCTGTCCTGTTCTGTGTATCTCGCACGTCCAGTCCCTTCTCACTCAAGTCCTGTACGATACAACCCTTCCACCTTCTCTTAGGTCTTCCCCTACCTCTTCTCCCTTTCACCTGCAAGCTGTTCATTCTCCTTCTTATATAATCCTCATCTCTCCTCATAACATATCCATACCAGTGAAGTCTTCTTGCACATTGAAACCTCTACTGCTTTAACCATTTCTCTTATCCTTACGTCCCGTATCCTATCTCTTCTTATCTTGCCCACCATCCACCTCAATATTATATTTTGATTTTGATCATTATTAATAGATACAAATTTCCCATTTATTAATATCACATTCCAACATGAAACGTTAAATAACCCAAGCAAGGTCCCTTCACGTAAAAGAAAAAAATCCCATTTAGTTCCGCTTAAACCAAACAAACAATATGAGAGAAAGAGGGAGGGAGAAGTTAGCTCTTATATATTATTATATTATTATTAGCGAAGTAAACTGTCGCCGAGTGCGGCGGAGGAAATCACTGTGGGCACCCTAAACAGGCGTCTAGCTTGACATTTACGAAGTGTACAAATTAAGTAACCGGACTGAATTAAAAAAAATTATTCGAATAGAATTACAATTCAATATTGTCTCCCTCCAAATAACTTCCTTGGGAAGCCACACAGCGCTGGAGACGGTTCTTCCAATCCTCATAGCAGTGCTGGAACTCGAATACTGGAATAGCTTTCAGCTGGTCGGTGACGGACGTTTGAATGTTTTAGAGTGTCGCAAAATGACGTCCCTTGAGGTGATTTTTCAATCTTGGGAATAGGAAAAAGTCACAAGGACTCAAGACAGGCGAATAAAGAGGCTGAAGAGCCACAGGAATGTTTTTCTGGCAAAAAACTCGTTTATTGAAATTGTAGATTTTCTCATCCCTAGTTCATTGGTCAAAATCTGATGATGATAGTGTGAGTCAAATTCAACTCTTCCCCGATCATTCTTACTGTCAACCAACGATCTGAACGAACAAGATCCCGGATTCTGTCGACATTTTCATCGGTTCTTGAAGAAGAAGGCCTTCCGCTCCGTGATTCATCTTCATTCAACTCTCTTCCTTCTGAAAATGCCTTAAACCACTAAAAACCTGGGCCTTGACAAAATACTACCGTTCATCAGATTTTGACCAATGAATTGGGGATGAAAAATCTGCGCAAAAAAGGTTTCAAAAATCCTTTCACAGGACCAAAAGGACATCAGGAGGCAAACGTGCCTTGACTTTTTGGAATCGATTAAAAATGATACCCATTTTCTGGAACGTTTCATTACTGGTGAAGAGACTTTCGAGAATTCCTGTGGGTCCTCAGCCTCCTTATTCATCTGACTTGAGTTCTTGTGACTTTTTCCTCTTCCCAAGATTGAGAAATCACCTCAAGGGACGCCAGTTTGGGACACTCGAAAACATTCAAACGTCCGTAATCGACCAGCTGAAAGTTATTCCAGTATCCGAGTTCCAGCACTGCTATAAGGATTGGAAGAACCGTCTCCAGCGTTGTGTGGCTTCGCAAGGAAGTTATTTTGAGGGAGACAATATTGAATTGTAATTCTATTCGAAGAAAATAAAATTCAAAAGTCAATCCGGTTATTTAATTTACACACCTCGTAAATAACTTTAAATTTTAAATATTAATTTCTTTCTATATTCATTGGTGATATTCAGTAAAGAAAACTTTTAATATTGGTTATTTTGTTCGTTTTCTTTTCCATTTTCTACATATTTTCTTGAGTCTATTTTCCTTGTATGTCTATGATACATTAATCATTTATATTGTTTGACATTTTTAGTAGATAACATATAGCAGGAACATTAGCATTTTTGGTTACTAGAAGGTTTTAATAATAATAAATGATGGCTAATTTTTGGAAAAAGGTTACTTACAACTTGACTGAAAAGAAAATATGAAACTACAGTCGGATTTTTTATGAGGAAAATGACGTCACAAATAATTGCCTATTCCGTTTACATAATATATACAGTCTATTCCGCTTAATTGGGACACATCGGGACTTAGGCATTTTGGCCCAATTAAGCGGCTACCCCAATTAAGCGAATTTCACATAAAATTAAACAAGGCATATTTTTCTTTCAATAATTTTATTTTATAAACTCTTAGATAAAACTATAAATTACATATAACCAAAAAATATAAACTTTTAAGAAAAAATAATAATAAATTCCAAAATAAAATAATAAATAGGTACATAAAATTTAATTCAATGCAAAAATGCGTCAAGTGTAATCTGTCCTTTGTTTTTGTAACATTTCTCTTCTACAAAATCAGCACAGGTATTCAGTGCGGATGTAGGGCTCCCTTCATTTCCTTCCTGCATAAAATAACGCTGTAATATTAAATTCTTTGTACATATTTTTTCTTGAGAATATGTGTAACATAATATGTACTGTGATCTTAAATTTACTGTCCCAATTAAGCGGAATGTTGTCCCAATTAAACATGTAAATTTACTGTTGGTTCCTTGGTTTGGTTTCTGTTCTTTGGTATTTGGCCCAAATAAGCGGCTGCCCCAATTAAGTGGTGGACCAATTAAGCGGAATCGTCTGTATACATTTTTACGAACTCCATCTCAGTGAAGTTGGCCCACTATCAAAAATAGCTTTTCAAGGAAAATATTTATATTAGAAGGAAAATTTCTCTCTCTCTCTCTCTCTCTCTCTCTCTCTCTCTCTCTCTCTCTCTCCCTCTCTTTCTCTATCTTTCTCTCTCTCATTTTCTTTATTTCTTATTTTTCGAGCCATTGCCTAACAGGGGGATTAGGTGGCGTCATAGCATAATAGTTTTCGTTTTCGGAGCTTGCGCTTCTCGATCTTTGACCAAATGTGTTTCTTGTAGTATGTGGTTAACTTATAGCTTCATTTGGTCGACTCAGGATTTTGGATATCTGCCTCGAGCGACGTCTATCTACTATCCCTTGCATGATTAACCTTTCCATGCCGTCTTCTCTTCTGGATATATGATAACTTATAATTGAAAATATCGGAAAATATTTTAGTAAAATACTTTTAACATAGTGCTGTTATAATGTTTTTAATTATATTTACTTTATTTTAATATAAATTCACAATTTTCATGATTTAAGTAGTTGGGACTTCACTGAGACGGGGCTTGTAAATACTTAATAGTTCTTTGACGAGAACTAATAAAATACGTAGTGGTCGATAAATTTGCTGTGTGCCAGTTATTTGTTTACAAATGCCAAAATAGTTAGGTTATATTCAATTCCTCCTTGAATTGTCCAATGAAATGTTAATCGCACGGAGATAAGTCGGGACCGTAAGGGGACGTTCAATGGTTTAGTGCAGTTGTGCCAATGTCTCTTGGGTTACGGCGATGGTATGTGGCCTCGCTTCGTCGTGGAAAAGCAACACACTGCGTATTGGCACTTCACATCTTTCGGAGCGATATAATGCTCTGACTTTTGAGCCATCCTGTACATATATGTCCTGTTAAACAGTGATAAACTGCAAATTTAAAACTAAATGGTAATATTGCGTTCCTGGACATATTAAAGCAAATTCACGTCATTGAAAAAGTGTTAAGAAAACTATTGAGAAACAGAACAACACATATGTTCAATAAAATAACCGAAAGCGTTACCTACAAACTTAACCTATACTTAGATTCGATCTTACTGGAAGTTGGGTTATACCTACACACAAACATACAATAATGGATTTAAATAGCCTAGGTTTGCATGTTACAAATGTATAATTAATGTACCACGAAAAACGGAAAATTTGCATTTTATATCGTTTAAAAATTCTATTAATTTTTTTGCCGAATGGAAATAATTAACATAAAAACGTAAATACAGCAATGCAGTGAACATTTCACATTCCAGACTGATTTAGAACCAGTGACGTAGAAACGATAACAGTCAAAGGGGTTGAAAGCTTATTTATATTTCATTAAGTTCTTAGTCACTGCAACCACACCTCAAATGACTTTGTCGATACAGCGACATTATTCATGATTTATTTCTTGAATTCAGTTTAAGATTTGTTTTTTATAAATGGATTTAAAATATATATAAAACAGAATAAAAAATATTACAAAATATTACAAATAAAATATAGGGGAAAGATAACATTAATTTGTAAGGAAGGATTCGGCAAAATAGCGTCAAAAAGAGGTTAATCCATTTTCTAGACATCTGGAAGAACTATTGAAATGATAAACAAAAACAATGGAATCTTCTTCTTCTAGCTTGAGTACTGTCAGTCAGGTTGACTTTTGGCCCCACTCACATTAGTCCTCCATCTAGATCTGTTAATTTTCATTTATTATTATTATTGTTATTGTATTTCTATGTGTATTGAAAGTATTGCCGTCAAAAGAAGAGTTAAGCAAGGCTGCTTACTATCTCCTTTACTATTTAATACCGTGTTGGACTGGGTTCTTCGTAATGCTCTCAAAGAACACAGAGGCATACAGTGGGACTTCCAACACTGTTGAATTTCCAACACTGTGGAAGATTTGCGCTATGCGGACGATATATGCCTTCTGTCATATAATTATGAAGATATGCAAGCCAAACTTGAAAGTATAAGTACTTTGGCAAATTTAGTTGGCTTATGCATAAATAAAGCGAAAACCAAAGTAATGCGGATTCGTACCAATAACATCAACAGATTTTACATTAACGGCGAAGACTTAGAAGATGTGGAAGAATTCTGCTACCTCGGTAGTGCCATAACGAGAGATGGAGGAACTACGAGGGACGCAAACAACAGAATACTTAAAGCTCAACAAGCATTCGGCTTATTGAAAGAAGTCTGGAAATCCAATAAGATCTCTCGTAACACTAATGTACGCATATTTAAAACCAAGGTAAAATCAGTTCTGATGTATGGCTGCGAAACGTTTATAGTCACTAAAGAAATTACCCATAAACTCCAAGTTTTTATTAACAGATGTCTGCGCAGAATTTTTTGCATTACTTGGTCAGATCATATTCCCAATACTCATCTTTTGGAATCGACAGTACAAAAACCTATAAACTTGAAAATTCAGGCAAGAAAGTGGAACTCAGGGAAGCCATCGTAGAGGTCGCCCTGTATCCACATGGACTAGACCTTATCGATATCACAACCTGTAGGAGATAAGAAAAAAAAATAATCCGTTAAATTAGCATGTAAGAATTTTAATATGTTTCGAATTTTATTGTAATAATTTTAATTCTGAATGTTTATAAAGGTTTTTTGCAAGCTTTGATAATGGTTCAGATAGAACCGAAACTAGTATGCAAATAATAAAATCATTTTAAATATTTGACTAACTCAGCTTTTATATATCGACCGAAACCCAAGAAAAAACCTATATATTGTTATATTAACATTGTGTTAACTCCCGATACTTAAGTTTCCTATTACAACAGTTGAATGCCTTCTTTTTATCTTTAATCTATATATATATGTTTTTAAATTTATTTATTTATTTATTCTTGTCGGCGCTTCTGTGTTCTTTTTGGAATCAAGTTATTTAAAGACTTACCTAGAAACAATGCTGGTAAAATTATAGAGGTTATTATAAAATTTTTATCATTACTACAATAAAAAATTAAGTAATATTGATTTGTCGAAGAACCCTGATTCGGTCAGACACTCTGAATAATTTCATGTTTTATATTTCATTCTAATTGATTTCTTTTAGCAGCATGTAAATTGAAATCAATGAAATACATTTATAATGAAACAAGATTTGTTTACATTAGGAAAAAATAGCGTTCAGATACAATTAGAATGAATTGGTATTGAATTTGTGATGCAAACTTTTTGAGTTGCTTTTTTAAATCAGCTTTATATTATACTTACTTACTTAATAATACTTAATACTTAATAACTTTGTATTAACTAACTTGTATCATATCACGGAAATGTCAAAGGTGTTCGTCAGGGTTGTGTACTATCACCCCTGTTGTACAACATTTATAGTGAACACCTTATGAGTTCTGTATTCTTCTGTATATTCCTTTTCGAAGTTTTTCAAGAACCTCTCGGTAAAAGTGTTGATTGACCGTTTGGGCTTGAGGCACAAATTATTTGTGGACGACTTCCTGGCTATCAAAAAAGCAAATCAGCATGCATTTGATCTTCGACTTGTTCATTCTTGCTTTTTTGGGCCTTGGAGAGTTCGAAGTGTGCCATTCCATGCTCTGGCGCTTGGTTTCCTGGTCGTACTCAAACACCCAAGTCTTGTCACCAGTAATGACACGTTCCAAAAAATGGGTATCATTTTCAATCGATTCTAAAAAGTCAAGGCACCTTTTTCTCCTGATGTCCTTTTGGTCCTGTGAAAGGTTTTTTGTAACCATTTTTGTGCAGATTTTTCTCATCCCCAATTCATTGGTCAAAATCTGATGAACGCTAGTTTTTGGTCAAAGACCCAGGTTTTTGGTGGTTTAATGCATTTTCAGAAGGAAGAGAGTTGATTGAAGATGAATCACGGAGCGGAAGGCCTTCATCTTCAAGAACCGATGAAAATGTCGACAGAATCCGGGATCTTGCGCGTTCAGATCGTTGGTTGACAGTCAAAATGATCGGGGAAGAGTTGAATTTGACACTATCATCATCAGATTTTGACCAATGAATTGGGGATGAGAAAATCTACAGTTTCAATAAACGAGTTTTTGGCCAGTAAAAACATTCCTGTGGCTCTTCAGCCTCCTTATTCGCCTCTCTTGAGTCCGAATCAAAGAGTCAAATCCGAGTCAAAATCTGATGAACGGTAGTGTGAGTCAAATTCAACTCATCTCCGATCATTCTGGCTGTCAACCGATGATCTGAACGCACAAGATCCCGGATTTTTTCGACATTTTCATCGGTTCTTGAAGAAGAAGGCCTTCCGCTGCGTGATTCATCTTCAATCAACTCTCTTTCTTCTGAAAATGCCTTAAACCACAAAAAACCTGGGTCCTTGACAGAACACTGTCTCCGTAGGCCTGCTGAAGTTTTGAAAAAGTTTCCGTTGCACTGTGCCCAAGTTAGTGAAGCAAAACCTGGTAGCACACCGTTGGTCGAAATGAATGTTACTCATTTTTAGAACGCACTACAGAAGAATGTTTCACGAAAAAAATCGCTACGGACAACAAAATTACTCTAGTGATTTCAAACTCGTACTCACAGTCCCTCCAAGTCCCGCATCCCAAATTTTGCCAGATCAAACGCTATGTTGCCAGTCCGGTTACTTAATTTACACACCTCGTACATACATACACACATACAAACGAACTAATTTATATATAAGTTTATTTATTATACACGTAGTACCATCTTTGTTTTAAGAATTATTTAAAAATAAACAGACGAGTTAATTTCTTTTTTTCTCGGAATTTAACCTCGTGATTTGAGTTAGCGTGTATGGTATAGGGTAGGCCACAAATATCGATATTTTTCCAGTGTAAGTGAAGCTCGAGACCACGACACCGCGGCTTTACCGTTTCCAAATTAATAGCAAAGTCATCGCGTGAACCAGTGTTTAATTCGTCTAGCAGACAAGTTGATTATTAATTCAGCTTCGGCGGAAATACAACGAAATTATTTTAGAATTGATTCTTGCGGAATAATGAATTTTAATTTGACACAATCATATTTTTCACTGATTTGGCACTATTTTAATTTAGGTTTTGGAGGATTTGTGGTTTTTAACTCATTTCTTAGACTGTCAGGGGGTGATTTAATTTAACGAACAGAAATATTAGGGAAAATTGAATATGTTATTAAACAAAATGATTAAAAATAAGAATTCATTTCAGTTTTAACACTTCTTTTGCACACGAAGTAGGAAAATCAAATATCTGTCCATGGGCGCCCATACTTTTTTTATGAAAGCATATTTTTGAAAATATTGAGTTATTTATTAAGTAAACTTTCATAAATACCGAACAATATTAAAATAGAAACTGAAGACGTCTGTGATCATTAGTAAATTGGTATTAATGACTTTTTCTATAAAATCTACTCTATTATTAGTAATTTCTTCTGTGTATACACCAAATCAGATAAAGGATCATCCGTCAAAATTTACTTCATAATTGACGTAATAATAATTAAAATAATAGAGTTTATAGGTCCGGCTTTGACTGCACACTTTGTTTATGTAGTTAGCTGTTATCAGTTGTCAGAATTTGGGCCCCTTTGTGGCGTTTCTATAGGTAGCTTTCGCGTGGAATATAAACTCATCATGTAAACATATCTTATATATTATACTAGCTGGTGTACCTGCGCTTCCCTATGGCATTTAACTACTTTAATCCTTTCACTGCGCAATACGCTTTGAGATTTCGTGCTCGCTGTGCGCACATATTTCGGTGATTGCGAGTTTATTCGTGTAGAGCAGTTGGCGTGAACTTTTTGTGTAAGTTTTCATGACATGTAAGGATGAATGATGGTGACGATATGACTACTGTTAGGAAAAAATGTAATGTGAGTGAATGAATACAAAAATACAATCAAAAAAAATATTTAAAAAATTATTATTTACATATTTACCTATATGCTATACAGATCAATTCTGTAAAAATTTACTGTGTAGTAACGTTACTACAAGATAAAATATTATAAAAAGTATAATGACTTTCATTCATGATAGTAACTGACCTTGCTCATAGTGACAGATTTAGTTACTAAAATCATAGTAACTGAGTTACAGAATTGGTCTGATACTAACTGTGAAACTTACAAATAGTTAGTAATCTAGTTCCGTATACCGAACTGGAATAATCTATAATATACTTACCATATATATTACCATATATATAATATAAATAAGTAGATATACTGAATGCAACCCTATCTAACTGAATTGAACGGCACAGCAACGTATACCAGTGCAACATGCTCGCAGGTACTTGAACTGGTTGGGGAACTAAGCGAGAATAGTCGTGTTGAGCAGGGAACAATTTAAAACACGGCGCGAGTTAACTCGCTCGGAGCGTATCGGGCCACAATTTTATTTACGAGTATATACGGTTGGAGCAGCGAAAGGGTTAAATCGAAGAAAGTAGAACATAACACACACAACGTTAAAGTTAAATATATAAAACGTTTATATAATTTGTAATTAACTATTAGGTGATGATGGGTAATAAAGAATTCACCAGCAGTGCCATCTATTTGTAAGTTTCGCACCAAATAGCGACATATATGTACAAATTTCAACATTGACTCCGTTATTATGAATCTTTAATGTACTTATAGTGTAGTAGAATATTGTGTAACAAGCGCAGAAAGTATACATTTGCCGATTGAGAAAGATTTAAAGATTTCTAAACCGGAAAATGTACTTTCTGCGCTTGTCACACATACTATTTTTTCTACGAACACTTATTTTAAAAAATTCACAAAATAAGAAATAGAAGTCATTATGTATGTTAGATTTATATATATAATAGGTGGCTTGCCGTTACTACGATGTTCATAAACAATTAAACGAATGTCAAAATAATTATTTTAAAATACATTGGTATTTGTACGTTTGTTAAATAATAATATATGAAGATGAAGTAAGCAGCGAGGCGGACGAGGAGATAGAGGAAGCGGCAAAGAAAATAGTGTTAGAACTCTTGCCGTAAAAGTCAAGAGAAAGGTAATAATATATATAATAGTATATTGTGTAACAGCCAACTCTTTGTCCGAAGGAGGAATTAATTTTAATACTTTAAATAATTGTCAAATAACAATTAATTACAAAAAATAAACTTAAATGTGTAGTATTATTTAATTTATATTGACCAATCGGAAAATACTTTCTGCACTAGAGCGGAAAGTATTTTTCGATTGGATTGCCTTGGATACAAAACACTCCTCAGCAATCACAAATTTTCCACTTTGCTATGGCAACTGAAGACGATAGCTTTCTGATAGTTGAGTAGAAAAAAAATATATATAGGCATATAAAATATATGCGGACACCGTTATTTTGGACGTTTGCCATATTGCCATTGCTGATAGTACTAGGGTAGAATTGTACAATATAATGAGTATTAGTATCAAAAAGATATAATACTTCATGAGTTATATAAAATATTTTCGGACGTTTCGGAAACAGATCGTTGAGCATTTTCATTAATATTGGACCATTGCAAAATAATTTCAAAAATATTATAAAATATATAAAAAATAAAGGCTTGGAATAAAATACTTAAAAACGGAGGCTCCCCAGAGGGGCAAGGACCCCTTACCCTTACTTACATGGCGCCCATGATTACACCAAAAGTTTTTAGGAAGAAAGCGAAATTATCGAAATGTACAATTATAAATGATTGAGATATAATCTTAATAACGTCCACATGCAAGTAAAAGATATGCATATAAATCAATTTTTGTGGACCACCCTGTATATTATTAATACATAAACAAAACATAAAAGCATTCTAGTTCAGGTATTCGCATAATTGCATAAATATTAACTTTATACTAGAACATATTCAACACGATAGAGTAAAGTGGCGAGAAAAAATTTATAATTTTATTTCATTTCATATAATATTGTGAATAATAGGAAACGGAAGAAAAGTATAGAATGAAGTTATGTTCAACTTCCATATAATAAAAGATGATAATAATAATAATCAGGTACTGAGGATGAAAAACATATTGTTTGTTTCCCTTCGAATTTAGACCGTTGATTTTATAAAATAAATAAAGCACCAGGATTTTTTAATTCTCAGATGACCCTTTAATTTAGTATTAAATGGATATTTGTCAAAAATGAGTTCCCGATAATAATAATAACCAGGTACTAAGGACGAAATAAATATTGTACGATTCTATTCGACTTAAGACCGTTGACTTTAGAAAATAAATAAAGCGACAGGTTTTTCATAGGCTATTCCAAACATTCAAGCGGAACCAAATGGAATTTTAATTTTCTGAAGTTGTCACGAGCTAATTATTTAATGTTCGAAATTGGCTTTTGCTAAACAAAATGATCAAAAGTTTAACAGGATCAGGAAGTGTTAACGTTTGATCGAAACGTTAACAGTGACTAGAATTCAAAATCCAGTTCCGCTTAAACCAAATAAACAGGCGATACAGAACACCTTCAAGCAAATACATAAAAAATAATCCTAAATATTCGTACGAATGCACTAACCGGCATCAACAAATATCGACAATAAGGGCTTATAGGCGCCGGCAATATTCTTTCTACCTGTTCATACTCTTAGCATTGTAGAACGATGGCAAACATAAGAATGGTCCAAGTTTTCTTGGCTACTCTACTGAAAGTTGATTTTAAACTATTGTTAAACCAGATTGTTCTTTCCTCAACCTGAATCCAGTAGTGTTACTCAACCGGCTTCCCCCGGTGTCCAGAACCCAGTTGATCAAATTTAAGGTAGTTTTTGGAAACCGGTTGTCAAAATTTACGGCGGGTTATTATAAACCGCCAGTATATTTATCTGTAGTTATACCTCAACCAGCGACCCGTGGCAGATAGAAGATCTGCGCAGAGAGAAATCGAAAGAGAAAGACACGAAATTCAAAACTAAATGTGCCCCACTATTACTTTTCTGTTAAGCTGCGTTCAGAGCTCTTCAATTAGTCTACTATGTGCTATGGCTTGTGCACTGTTGATTGTCACTACAAGTTTGTCAAATGGTAACGCGAGCAACCGTTCAGAGCTCTAAATTTAATACGTTACACGTTGTCGATTATCGATAGTTTTCCAAACTTATAGTCAGGAGTTGTTTTAATGAGACAGACATATAAACACATTGGCTATCTCAGTCTACATCGCAGAGAACGTTTACATTGTATGCCTTTACATAACCTAACTAAATGTCATCGCGCCGATTACAAAAAATCTCGCCCAAAAGACGAACAGTAAATATGATCAATTTAGGTAATTAGGTTTAACGTGCATCCAAATCTTGTACGCCATGGCTTGCTGGTTGAGTTATTTTTATTTATCCCTGCATGGACATTATAGATTATAGACAAAAAAAATACAATTATTCATAACCCCTCCACTCTTCCTGTCACATTTACACGGTGGAAACCGGTAAACCTCCCACACACTATGGAAACCGGTTGTGCCAACGGAGTGGTCGAGCGTATTAAATCGTGCGGTTTTAGACTGTTGGAAACAGTCTGGACTGGGCGGTCGGTGGTTCGAGCCTCCTTCGTTGGTGATATTATTCGGGCGAGAATAATATGTTTACATTACTCCCATTTCCACCCCTCATCCAGGTGTAGGAGCTTGCCCCCTGGCATCGGCGATCAGCCTCGTTGCAGAAATAAGCCGATGTAAAATAAATAAATAAATAAAAAAAAAGAAACCGGTTGTTCATAAATCGGGGTGACACCACTGCCTAAATCTCTTACGCCATTCCCTTGCACTATATTTTGAAGGAAATTCTGATTGTATCAATAAAAAAGTAATTATTATTAATTAGTATTTGAGTACCTTTTTATTAAAATATGCAGAACACGTGACCTTTCCTGCATATAGAAATGTTACGAACAGTCAAAACTTTTTGACATTTATGTTACAAATAAATGTAAACATAATGACACTAGCTCAAGGACACTAGTAAAGTTTCCAAGGACAAAAGTTCAATGACTACAAATGCATTCACAAATAAAATCCACACAATATCATAAAATAATGAAAACTAAATAATTTAGTAGTTATCCTAATCATACCTTATGATATATGCATGCATATAAACACGGTAAACAAAAGACAATTTTCCTCAATTTTCATCATATAAGCGTTTTATTAAAGTTACGTAAAAAGTAGAAAAATCCATATCTGAAGGAGGGCCGTCCTCATATAAAAATTAATCACATTATCAGTAGAAGACGTTTCGTGGTACGCCATAATCCAGTCCATACGACCACAGCTCCATCTAAGAGATTAGCAAGACAGATTCATTAATTAAGCCCCGATCATTCATTACGCTGATTGCTAGTGCAGTCCACAATAGATATCAGCGGCAAAAACCACCCCTACTTTACTTTAACCGCAGTAAAATACCGACCTCAACTAGGTCACTAATTTAAGAATGACGTCATGCCTCATTACGTATGCCAGCGTACAGTAATCATTAAGGTATCGATTCTTAGCTTTTTTATATCCTTTTATTTAGTTGCTCATCATCCAAGAATGAAATGCGCAATCGCAGAAAATTCGACAATGTCTCTGATATAATGGGTTTTCAAATTTTACTGACGCAATATGTCTGAATAAGACTAACCCTGCTTTAAGAAAAATATAACCAGTTTATCAATTAAGATTTTTATCAAGCAGCATGTATGATCAATAGAGAACGGCCAATTTAGTTGTTAGTACGCTATAATCCTATTAAATTAGAAAAAAAAAAATTTTTATTCAGTTATGTACGAGGTGTGTAAATTAAGTAACCGGACTGGGAACATAGCGTTTGATCTGGCAACATTTGGGAAGCGGGACTTGGAAAGACAGATGAACATGTGATACGCCTTCAGTATGACTTTGAACTCGCTAGAGTAATTTTGTTGTAGCGATTTTTTTCATGAAACAGTTTTTTCTAGTGCGATCTAAAAATGAGTGATATTCATTTCGTGCCTTGAGGTGCTTTTTCAATCTTGGAATGAGGAAAAAGTCACAAGGACTCGGGAGCTAAAGGCTGAGGAGCCACAGGAATGTTTTTACTGGCTCCGGATCGTACTAAAACACTCAAGGCTCGTCACCAATAATGACACGTTCCAGAAAATGGGTATCATTTTCAATCGATTCCAAAAAGTCAAGGCACCATTGCCTCCTGATGTCCTTTTGGTCCTGTAAAAGGTTTTTTGGAACCATTTTTGCGCAGATTTTTCTCATCCTCAATTCATTGGTCAAAATCTGATGAACGATAGTGTGAGTCAAATTCAACTCTTCCCCGATCATTCTGACTGTCAACCGACGATCTGAACGCACAAGACTCATAATAACATTGAAAAATTTTCAATGTTAAGTAAATAATAATTGTCATACTTCGTTTATTGGTAGCTCTCCCCTTAACCGCCCAAATGTATATCTTATTTAAATTGTAATAATGTGAAGTAATGAACAAGAAGAGTATATTTTATAAATATTTATTTATATGTTAAAATGTAAATTAACAAAACACAATACAATAAACATTTATTTACCTAATTACGCCAATAACAATATAAATTATTAGCGCCAACTAATACATAATATACAAGTTATTACAATTCCTTCCCCTTAAGTTTTGAATAATTTAGTCTTAAGGGTGGTCTTCTATTTTCTCTTTTTGGCCTAGCAGAGAAAGTATTAGTACTACTACTGGGTGATGCTTCAGAAAAGGATTTATTACTATTAATAATTTTATCATTTGTTTAATG
The DNA here is from genome assembly GCA_963971575.1 of Liopterus haemorrhoidalis. Taxonomy (NCBI): domain Eukaryota; kingdom Metazoa; phylum Arthropoda; class Insecta; order Coleoptera; family Dytiscidae; genus Liopterus; species Liopterus haemorrhoidalis. The sequence continues at coordinate 36,136,266 of OZ020619.1, read as the reverse complement.
ATTTGATCCAAATGCCTTTTCCACAACATGTCTTCATTTACTAAACGGACCATGTAAGTTCTTTGTCCTAAAACTTCCTCTACTCTGCTCTTCTGCTAAATCCTTTTATTTGGATTTCTATAATCCTTAACATAGACAACCTCGCCTTCTAAAAATCTTACATTCCTCTTTCGGTGAGGTGATACATTATTATTCGATAAATGTGACGATTTTTCAAAAATAATATCTAAACGCGTTCTAAGTTTTCTTCCAAACATTCGCTGTGCAGGACTGACACCGCCAAAAATGTAATAATGTGGAGTAATGACCCAGTAGAGTATATTTTATAAATATTTATTTATATGTCAAAATGTAAATTAACAAAATGCAATACAATAAACATATTTTTCCACGACTATATAGATATACGTTCATTACAGGCGTGTCAATGTAGCAAATGTAGCACTTTCCCTACTCCTTCTTATTACACACTGCTGACCTGTTACGTAATGAGCTCATTACGTAACCGTTGGCGTAATCGGAAATAGAAAGAGTTAGATATACGCAAGCACCGCGTGCGACATTTGCGATGATTATATGAAACGTAACTATGTTATTTTCATTTTTTAAACCATTTACATTAATTTTAGATAAAATTAGCGTAACGCGGAGATTTTAAAACAAAACCCGGATCCCGAAGAAACGATTTTGAAACCCTGAGACCTGGTCAGCCTGATAACAACGATCAAGAAAGTGCTCATCACATAACAAGTTCAAGCAGCAAAGGCCGACCGTTGCTAGGTAACGTGATAAATAAGTTGAAAGCATATGACAAGTTATTGTTATTTTGTAAAGGAAACCTGATTAAAATGAAATAATATAGTTAAAGTTGTCAAATTTTTCTGATACATTTTTTGATAGGGTTGGGTCTTGATCAGTCAGTTAATCAGTTAAGGCAAGTATTGTTATTTTAACTGAATATACATTCCGTATGACAACGTACATAGGTTGAAAGCAACTGCCATTTTATTGTTGGGTTTTAAAGGGAATTGAATCAAAATTAAATAATTAATAAAGTTATAGTCGTGGAAAAAGCATAATATGAAACTTGCATGGAATAGTCATTTCATGCTCGTTGCATAATATACTATTCTTTACCTAGTTACGCCAAAAACAATATAAATTGTTAGCGCCAACTAATACGTAATATACAAGATATTACAGTAGTATACCTACATTTTCAGGTAGTTTATTTGCAAGATTTGCATCAAAACAACACTAACAAACTAAATCAACAAAACAAAATTTGAATTATAATTAATCGTGATATCTAAAATAATAAATTGGTGATTTACAATAGAATCTTTCTTTTGTATGATCTTGATGTTGTGATGCAGTACGCAGTCGCGTAGAAGTTTCAGTGTATCTGTGTTTGATATTAATGGGTTTTCAATTTTCAGTGACACGGATCCAAAGAGCGTAAATGTTATTAATGATGTTGGCTGGCGTGGAGCGCTCACCTCGGCCCAACTGCGGTGCTGGAATTATGAATATCCAGGTAGAGAACATGGGCCTCAAGGCATTTGTCACTTGACTACACTGTTTATTTTGGTGTTGCCACAGATTTTTAATACGAACACATTGGATTTGTGTCAGAAAAAATTACATTCTTAAAACAGAAAAGGTGGATAGTTTTTTGTTTTAATTCTTCGGATAAATATTTTGTTAGGTAGCTTTTTATTTGATTTTAGAATGACTTTTATTTATTATAAGATACGTCGAGACAATGCGTATATCGATATAATCAGATCAATATAAAAGTTTAATTAATACGGTCTAGACACATCAAAATAATAACACATTTTTGATTTGTTTTATTAATACGAGAGTCCCGTTAAAATGACTAAGAATAAGAAAATCAGGTAGGCCATTAAAAACCAAAGTAGTACTAGCATTTTACGCCATCACTAGTTAAAAGCTATTCCAAACGTTTGAGCAGAACCAACTGGAATTTTCATTTTCGTAAGATGTCATGAGCTCCCTTTTTGAAGAGGGCTTTCGCTAAACAAAATGATCAAAAGCCTAATTTAATAGGTAAAAAATACTAGAATTCAAAATCTAGTTCCGCTTAAATCAAAGAAACCGGCTACAGAACTCAGTTAATAGTATCGAATAAGTATCGTCGTGGGTCTAAAAATGGACTAGTGGAGCTAAATACACACGACTGCATGCCAAATCCTGGCGATATGCAGACGCGGAAATTACGCCAGATCCAGTGTCCGCACAATGCGGAGTGACTCGAGTGACCCGAGGTGGTATGAAAGCCTCCTTCATACCACCCAAAACACCAACTATCAGGACTACAAGCTGAACTTTATACCAGGGATGGGGAGTCGACAGAAAAATTATCGACTCCCGACTCTCGACTCCGGAGTCGGTATTTTTGAAAATCGACTCCGACTCCGACTCCGACTCCCGACTCCTTTCACTGGTAAATTGTAAAGTCTATTCCAAATGTTTAAGCGGAACTAAATGGAATTTTTATTTTCTCAAATTATCACGAGTTTACTTTTTAACTATCAAAGTGGGCTTTTGTTAAACAAAATGATACAAAGCTTCATTCAATCCTTAAAAGTTACTAGATTTCGATATCTAATTCCGCTTAAACCAAGCAAACAGACTATACTTACATTAAATATCTTGGGTTGGGGCGAGCTGTTTTTATAAAATGTCATTTTCATTTCATCTTGACTATTGAGTCATTTTTAATACAAATTTTCAAATATATTAGTTTAAAAAAAAAATTGTTTTGTATTTTATATAAAGTCCGTTCCTTTGGTTTAGGCGGAACTAGATTTTCAATACTAGTTACTTTTACCGTTTGATTGAAGCTTTTGATCATTTTGTTCAGGAAAAGCCATCTTCAATATATAAAAAAATAGCTAATGACAACTTACAAAAATGAAAATTCCAGTTAGTTCCGCTTAATCGTTTGGAACAGACTGTACTTTATTTTTCATAACATGTCACTTTTTTCTTTTGACATATAGGTTTTAGCTGCCAACATGAAACATAAAATAATTACAAAGCCCGTTACAACTTGAGAAAATATAAATCCAGTTTAGTTTCGTTTTAACATAATAAACAAAGTATACAAAAAAAGAAAAATTAGATATTACGAAAAATTAACTAAATTTTTAACTGAAAAGCATGAAGGAAACCGGAATTGAATATTTGTAATTTCATTTTCGTTCATAAACAGAGAAAAAATGTCGTTCCTGTTCCCATTCTTTGGTAACAAATTCTGGTATTTTGCTTTCGCTTTCGGATTGTTCTCATCCTTGATAAATATGTAGTCAAAGAGTCGGGAGTCGATAACTTTTTCCGACTCCCGACTCCGACTCCGACTCCTCCAAAAAGCTTCGACTCCTCGACTCCCGACTCCCGACTCCGACTCCGACTCCCCATCCCTGCTTTATACCCTGGATACTTTTTACAGCTGGACTTGAGAATTCGATCACAAACATCTGTTTGGTCTCGATATCCAGAAGGGTTATGTCCGATTTAGTGTCTGTCAGTAACCTCGAGGTGGGGAAGGAGTAATTCCAATAAATTCGGCACTTGGAATTTTCCACCACCGATTTTATGTCAAAAGGGACGTACGGTATAACCGGTATTTGGTCAATGCCATAGGCATGTCTAAGATGGTAGTAGAGCACGCGGAGAGCAGCATTATGTCGAGACACGTAGCTCGACGCTGCAAGAGATCGGCAAGCAGACAGAACGTGCATAATCGTTTCAGGATGGTCGTGGCACAACCTACAGAGTGTGGCCCTGTACGCCAAAGTATTTATAACACAATACTGACACGCAAACACAAAACCTTCTGTTTCTGATCTGAAACCCGCAGACTTAAGAAACGAGAACGTGATTTCGGTGGACAACTCTAGACTTTTAATATGTTTGAAAAACACAGTGCATACTTTTACTCATGTGTTCTTCTGTCAACATGTCTATCTTCCCTCGTTTCACCGAACTTTATTATTATTATCATTATTTTGGACTTAGCTACTAACGCCAATATCCAGTAGATGCATTTTATTTTTTAAAATTGTACAGAATTTAACGATTGTTCAATTTTGTACAACACCATAACCGTGCCATCACATCCATACCATAACCGGGCTTCGAACTCGAGCCCCCATGTCCTAGAAGTCAGTGCATCGCTACACTAACCACTACATCACGATGACCGGCAATGATTTATTATAATTTTTAAATAAATTTAATTGTTTGAGTGGATAGCTAGTTTAGATTCAGTTTATAGTAAACAAACACCTTCTTTGGGTACAAGTTATTGATGGTATTAAGAATTTGAACCAGGCAGGAATTCTGTTCAACACCAAAAAGGAGCAGGGTGTCCGACAGCTGTTACCGAAATAAACATTGCTAATGTTAAGAAAATAATAATAAAGCTACTTATGCGGTAATATTGCATTAACTTAAAATTGAATCCTCAGCTATTAACAGAATCATACCTGATCACCTGCCTTTAAAATAGTTTCGTTCGTTTTGTGCCACATTAGCTTTATAATTTCCAAACTCTTTAAAACTCTTAAATAATGGTGGACATAATTTTTTTTTCAAAAATTGTGATAGATGACGATATTTTTTTAGACGTACTTAGAAAACTCAAACAATAACCAAGAAGCATCGAGACATGGAAAAAGAATGTATGCAGTATTCTTTAGCAGTATGGTCCTGGTAAAGGCAATTCAGCTGGATGGACAGAATACAGTTACAGCTAAATGGTACACTTATAAATGTTTGTCTGAAATGCTTAGTGGATTTCCAGAGGCAGGGATTATGTTACATCATGATAATGCATTTTCGCATAAGGCAGCTTCATCTCTCCAGTTTCTGGCGGAAAAAAATATATGAGTAATATAACACTCGCCTTATTCACCTGATTTGGCAATTTGCGAATTTTAGCAAATTTTTGGGAGTAAAAAAACCGTGGTAGAAGGTTTTCGTCGGAGGAAGAGTTTGATACTGCAATTAATAATTACTTTGAAGGTATTTCGAAAAAAGATTGGCTGAGATCTTTTAAGAATTGGAAGGAAATAATGGCAAAGTGTATTATTATTGAAAGCAACTACTCTGAACATATTTAAAATAAAATCCTAAAAAATGTGTCTTATTCACAATAATTCTAGCGCGAACTTCGCTCTATTAGAATACAGCTGAGAAAATGCAAACAACATTTTGAAAAAACATGGAAAGAAAAAAGAAGTTTATTTTTAAATTAATATTATTTAGTTTCCGATTATTATCTTTTTTTCTTTCGTATTTTCAATAAATTATTTTTGATTTTTTGTTTTATTTATATTCGATAATAGTTGTCAAGGTTCCAATTTTTTCATCAAGGTGAAAAGGAACCCTTTTACTTGTGATTAAACCGTGATTAAAATAAGTTGGGAATCACTACTCTATGTATATTTTTTTAAATCCCAAGAATTATTTAAAGAATTGTGATTTATATTCGATAATAGTTGTCAAGGTTCCAATTTTTTCATCAAGGTGAAAAGGAACCCTTTTCACTTGTGATTAAACCGTGATTAAAATAAGTTGGGAAGCGCTACTCTGCAACATGTATATGTTTTTAAATCACAAGAATTATTTAAATAATTGTGTATCGTCATCTTCAAAGGTTAAATTCTTTCGTTCTTAATTTTGTTGTGCTGTATTGAAATATATGCACTGTAAATTATAATTGTTGTAATTTAAATCTCTCAACATGATGGTGGCTGTATAATGTATGTATTTCATTTGTTACTTCATTAAGATTCATTTTAGTGGCCTACTGTGTGATTAATATCAACTATTAATGCTTCAGGATAGCAACAACGGTAGAGGCATGCCAGCGAAATTACTTGTTAGCTCTTAATTTAAAACAGCTTCATTATAGATTCCTTTATTTCCTTTTACAGAACGTGCCTTAATATATTTAATAAGACAAATTAGATTTGTGATGAACAAATAACTAAAATAAGGTACTGTAATAGAGATATAGGAAATTCTTAATATGCTTTGAGTGTAAAGATGGACTGTCCTTAAACCATTTTTGGTCCCATCCAAATTATTGGTAAATGGAAATACCATCCAGATATAGATATGATGACGTATAGCCTGCTTCTTTGGTTTAAGCGGAACTAGATTTTGACAACTAGTAATTTTTATCGGTTAAATTAAGCTTTTGATAATTTTGTTTAGCAAAAGCCACTTTCAAACATGAAAAAAATAGCTCGTGACTTAAGAGAATTAAAATTCCATTTGGTTCTGCCTAAAATTGGAGTCTATATCTCTATTTTGAAATTTTTTAAGTCTCATATTTGGTTTCGACACGTTTCAGATTATTATAAGACTATATACGCAAAAAAAAATTATCTGTCTGTCTTACCGACATGCACGCATAAACGGCTGGACATATTTTCCCTATATACATATATATTATTTTTATAATGTCTCATACAGAGCGTTCTTTAATGATTGATAGTCGTTTGAATTTCCCGCTTATTAGATTAATTTTAAAGGTTGGCACTTACCAAGGGCTCTAATATGGGAAAACTTACAAAAGCAAATAAATGAAAATCAGCTGTGGCCACCACAGGACCGACCGCCATCTCAGACTACTTGTATAAAATACATTCTAGCAGCAGAGTAGAAATAACTTGGCCCAATATTTTTACCGAACGCCAACATATATAAGGGAGGTATTGTGATCATACCGATTTTGACATTTCGAGATTTCGATGGATCTCCACGAATTGAGATCCCTACATAACGTTTTGACTACTTTTAGCAAGATGTCTGTCGGTCTGCCTGTCTGTCCGTCCGTCCGTCTGTCTGTCTGTCTGTTTGTGTACACGGCAGAGAAAATTCGGCTGAAATTGCATATTTAAGCTTTTGACATCAATCGCACGAATTGATCAACTTTTGGTATAAATCGGTTGACTAGAAATGGGAGTTTTGAGATTTTTGCGAATATTTAGCAACAGAAAAATATTTCGAAAACATTTATTGAACAAAAGTTGCTATAAATGCAATAACTAATAACTTTTATTTGAGACGTTTTTTCATAAAACGAAAAATTCCGACAAATTTTTGTAAAATTAAAAAAAAAAAAAATTTCTCAATTTTTTCATACTTATATGTAACGTTTCCATGGTCATGATAAATAATATCTCTGTTAGAAAATATTAGGCCAAGTTATTTTTACTCTGCTGCTAGAATGTATTTTATACAAGTACTTTATGATGGTGGTCGGTCCTATGGTGGCCACAGCTGATTTTTTCTACTCTGCTGCTAGAATGTATTTTATACAAATGCTTTATGATGGTGGTCGGTCCTGTGGTGGCCACAGCTGATTTTTATTAATGGTTTAATAATTTATTTAATAAATTATTCAAAATTTTTAATATAGCTATAGTTACTGTGCATCAAATATTTTAACTAACACATTTCAGTTTTAATATGTTCATTTTATTTGTGACAGCTCTAAAATAAGATATTCCACGTCCTGAATCAGTGTAAGAATCCTTTGATGAAGCGGAAAATCCTCATAGAGAACACTTGTAAGTTGTAATCTTCCACTAAACGTTTCCTTGATATTTGACTTGAACCCTCGTCATGTGTATCGGCTGTGTGTCCTACAATGTGCACGTATCGGCGTACGCGGTGTGAAATGACCGCTTGACTCGGACACAATACAGCAATACGGTCAGGAGAAGGGCCGCAGACCCACGCGGCTACAGTCACACCATCAAACCAGGGATGTATCTGATAGTGTCAGTAATTGCCCCAATGTGTCGCTATTTTCCAACTGACAGACCGGAACAAAGAAAAGACCAACGAAATATTCCGGATAAATATTTTATTGGAAACATTTAGGGACGAATTTTCTTAATTAAAATTATTCTGCTGATGATGAATTGATGAAAAGTATAAGAATAATGAAAATAATCAGACGTTAATTAGTTAAAAATTTTGGCGCACAGCAACGATGGCTATTGCGCCAAGCTCTACCCATCTAAATAAGTAGAGTATATATTTAAAACAATAAATAAATAAATACATCTTATATATACTCAATAAAAGAACCCATGCATGGACACACAAAATAGGCAAAAATTATATAATCTTTGCTTCTACTTATTTATTCTATAATCTTTGAGAGAAGATGGGCTTGCATCAAGACCCAGATATAGCTATCCAGTTCAATTCAGTCAGATAAATATTGTAAGCACTGTGTTGCAAAAATTCGATAACTTTCGAAATAACTCTCAGATCAAAAATTTCTGTAGTACCATTCCAGTTAACATGAATATGCATTACTCAGATTTTTTATTAACCCCCCTGGGCATTTTTGTCAAAAATCGTATTAAAATAAAAAAAAAAACACTTTCTGTTCTTTATCTACGTCTTAAGAGTTTTCACTTGATATCATACAATAAATTTACAAAAAATATTTTTTTTTTTCAACAGTAAAAATTTGATATCTTTCGAAAAACTGATCTGATCAAAAAGTCCAGTTCAGCAATTCCAGTTCCCATCAATGTACTTTATTTAGATTTTTACTAGAACCCTTTTTTAGAAATAAGGTGGGAGAAAAAAGTTTTTTGGCACATTTATGGTGTAAATCCCATTAAAAAAAAATCAAAAACAAAAATTTCTTACCAATGAAATTTATAAAAAATATATTAAAAAATTGATTTTACAAAAGTTAAAATTTGTTTTTCCAAGCATTAAATATATTTCCAAGCATAAATGTTTACGTAATTCCTGCTAATGATATAAAAATAAAATTTCCTTATCAACTTATTTAAGAGGATTAATTATTTTTTTAATCCCATACTAATTCATTTGTGGTTAACAAAACATTCCAAGTTATTTTTTGTACGTATTTTAACATTGAATATATTGGGTCTCGTGAAAGTGTAGTTATTTTTGGAAATTTGGGTATTAAATCAAAAACTTTATCTCAAACATGGTAAGAAATAGAGACCTAAGGTTTAAATCTTTAAAAAATTTAGTTTTACGATGTTTTTTCTGTAATATTTGGTCCGTAATGACTTAAAACTAATTGGTAAAATTTTGATTTTATTTTGTAAATTTCAAAAATTCATATCTCAAAAATAGTAAGAAGTAGAGACTTGATGTTTGAATTTTTCGAATTCTTACACCTTATTTGTCTAGAAAAAAATTTATGTTTGGTCCGTAATGACCTAAATCTATTGAAAATTTAGATTTTTTTGTAATTTTAAAAATATATATCTCAAAAAAGGTAAGACATAGAGATTTGAGGTTTGAATTTTTGGAATTCTCACACCTTGTTTTGTTTAGAAAAAATTAATGTTTGGTCCGTAATGACCTAAAACTATTGAAAATTTTGATTTTTTTGTAATTTTAAAAATTCATATCTCAAAAAAGGTAAGAAATAGAGACTTGAAGTTTGAATTTTTGGAATTCTCACACCTTGTTTTGTCTAGAAAAATATAATGTTTGGTCCGTAATGACCTAAAACTATTAGGGAAAATTTTGAAACTTTTTGTAATTTTAAAAATTCATATCTCAAAAAAGGTAAGAAATAGAGACTTGAGATTTGAATTTTTGGAATTCTCACGCCTTGTTTGTCTAGAAAAATATAATGTTTAGTCCGTAATGACCTAAAACTATTAGGGAAAATTTTGATTTTTTTGGAATTTTAAAAAATATTATCTATATATTAGGGGTTCCATTTGTACCCAAACAAAATTTAAAAAAAAAAAAAACTATGCGATTATTTCTTACCAATGAAATATATAAAAGATCAATTTCTTTAAAAGATACAAAATTCCAATTGTACCCCAAAAAGCATTATTTTTGAAAAATTTATATGACTATTTCTTGCCAATGAAATGTATAAAAAATATAATAAAAAAAATTTCAAAAAAAAAATATATTAATTGCTCAATAAATCTAAATAATATTAAATTAACAGTTCAGTGTATAGGAATCATAAAAAAATTAATAAGACCGTCTTTTGAGCGTGACTACTAAGAGCTTTTGTGTTCTTTTGGCATTGTAATTCAAAATAAAACATAAGCTGATCCTCATACATCCATGTTTTTAACAGAAATATGATGGAAAATGCCATTTAAGAAGATGTAGCAACGTAGGAATGGTCTACCAACCTGTGGAAGCCAACTGTAACACCTGAGTAGAGCAAAGTTTATATTAAATACATAACATAGCCATAGCATAAACATCACAATAATCTCTTTGTTCTGTTTATTACAAACCGATGTTCAAATCAATAAAACCTTTTGTGAATTCTTATGGATATGCCCATGCGTTATGTTATGTATCTATTATAAACCGGACTTGCATGTTAGTTACATTATATTCTAATTTTGGCAGTTAAATTAACCAAGTGTAACATCTTTTCATAGTTATCATGAACAGCCTTTACTCAGATTTCCTTTTCTATTGTTCCTTTTCATACTTATGTACCATATCCATTGAAATCATCCATAATTCGTCTATCTACTTAATTTTGTAACTATGTTATTAAATTATATTAGACAATGTAATAAAAGCTGAACTATTATGAAACGAGCTAATAGTAATTTCATGATTACTAAATGTAATGAAAATATTCCACACTTTGTAAAATATCCTTGATATTCTTGATAATTTATATAGTTATTTTATCGCTTATAATAAATTGGTAGGGCATGCACTTTTCCTTCTACAATAATTTATGCTGTGGCAATATTATTCAGGAACTTTTACATTGTAGTCATTTATTCTTTCGTCAAGATCACTATTTTACGACTTTTCATTTGATTTATTTCTAGAGAGTCATAATTTTAATATATTCCTGCATATTTTTGACGGATGACATCGTAATTTACTCCCCAAATATTGACATTTAAATGTCCCTACAAAAGGTCATATGTGTTTGAGAATAAAACATTTTCCCTACCTAATAAAAATCTATCAAATTTAGTATAAAATAATAAAAATTTTGTGGTTGTACTCTATGTTAAGTTAAAATATTTATGCGTTACTTCGATTATTACTTGCTGGAAGGGTGAAATATCTGATGGATTTTCGATATGAAAAGTATCGTAGTAGCCTCTTCTAACGCCCATAGTCGTCTTGGCTGCTTCCTTTTGCTGTTGTACTCTTCTGTATTCCTGGCTCTGTCAGGAGTGGTCGGAAGCTTACAGCAATTTCTTGCTGAAAAGAAAAACTGAACAGATTTATGCAGCATATTACATAAATTACAAAAAATATATATGTATAATAATAAATATCTCAGAAATATAGCTTGTGAATCAAGACATATATTTGAGAAGTATTATATCAGAAAATAAGACCTAAAAAAAGGTGCATATAAAGAATCTGAAAATTTCAGGATAGACAAGAGTAGAGATTGGAAATCGGTATACATTGTAGAGCAGGGTTTTGAACTATTTTTTACGAGAGTTTTAGAAAGAAATTGACTTGCAGAGTAGATAGTCGGAATAGAATCGACCAAACCATTGGCATATGACCAAAAATCATTACCTGTTCGACCGATCGAATGCGATTGAAGCTATTTACATCCTTGACGTAGAGAGTTGTAAACTGATAATAATAATAATCAGTCCCAACGTCCCTTCTGACATAGAATCGGTGGTGAAAATTTTCAAGTGCCGCATTTATTGGAATTACTCCTTCTCCACCTCGAGGTTACTGCCATTAAGATGGGGATATGTCCTGGATATCGAGACCAAACAGATGTTTTTGATCGAATTCTCAAACACACAGAAGAATATCTTTCTCCAGAAGAAGGAAAAAAGGTCAAAATATATGGATCTCTTGTCCGAGCTTAGAAAGCTGTAGTTTGTAGTCATGAGAGTTGGTGTTTTGGGTAGTATGAAAGTCTCATATCGAAGGGAAATCCAGTCGATTCTCGCCTGCAGATCTTTGCCGCCACCTCTTTGATCTACAGGATACAGAAAGCAGTGTTGCTCGGGTCATTCCGCATTATGCGGGCACTGGATCTGGCGTAATTTCCGCGTCTGCAAATCACTAAGGTTTTGGGTGCAGTCGTGTTTACTAAGCTTCACTAGTCTCTAGTATGGCATGGCTCAAAAGGTTGCTGAAGTTTGCATTAGTGGACGCTTGTCAAGACCTGACAAACCCCATGATAATAATAAAAAAATGTCCTACTGACAATTTTTTTATGCGTTTGAGAAAGTCAGCGTAGTATTGTCTGTTGTGTTTGGTCTTTTGGCATACATAAGATTCCTTTCGCGTTCCAAGAAATAGATGTCATGACCTTTCAGGCTGATGGGACCATTTTGCCTTGTTTGAAGTTGGGAAACAACGATCAATCCACTCTTTGGACTGTTCCTTGGTCTGTCTTGTAATAATGGACAACCGTCTCATCCATAGTCACAAAGTGACGCAAAAAAATATCTAGCAGCCTATCCAAACCGGCCTGAAAAAGCTAAGTTTGTTCTTCCGTAGAGATTAAAACGCGGTACCCATCTTATGGATTGCTTCCGCATATCCAATTCTTCGGTTACAACACAATATACGCGTGTCTTCGACATGCCAACTATCTCTGCTATCTTTGACAGTTTAGGACCGGTGTCTGAAAGCTTAATTAACTATAAATCAAATAGTTAGAAAATGGTTGCTATGGTTACTTATGGGATTGTTATATTTCAGAAACCGGCCCTTAGTCGTCAGTCATTTAAAATGACAGTGGGCAACAATTTTCAGTACTATACTCCATTGTGGTGCATAGGGTATTTATACCTTCTCTCTACATATTGTCACAATTATGGTATAATTGTGTTCTAATGTCTCAATTCCTTGAGCGGCCTTTAAGCTGTGTAGGTCAAGGTTGGTGACTTACGATTTTGGGAATTAAAGAATGTGCAGAGTGTTGCATGTTTGTCAACATAAGTTTTGAACTACATTCTTATGTGTTGATAAACATTATTCAATTGTGATGACTATGGTCTTTAATTGCTGCCAACAATTACACAAATGAATAATGTTTCCAAAGCAATTGAGGTAGGACCTGACGTCATAGTGTCCTGGTTAACAGTTATAAAATGGTCTTAGGGAATAGAGTCGTAGTCAGTCATTCTTGGTAGTCAAGCAGTGGTCATTCTTGTGAGCACGCTGCCCAAGAACCAGCCTGGTGTTGAAGTCACCAACACGAGATGTTAGTGTCGTCTACAGGGCTTCTCCACGTGTTCGCCTCGTGCGGATACCTGGGGTTGTTCGACCTGGAGAAGTCGGGGCAAGAACGAGACTTACCTCAGCTTCTAACGGACAACACCAGCAGCCATTTTCACCCACAATTGTATTCTGATGTAAATTAATATTATATAATCAATTTTGTAGAAAATATTCCGTTCTTGAATTCACTCCGTGACATTATTTCCGTAGGTAATGCACAGGTCACAAAGTGTAACATAAGTTAACATAAGTTTAAACATTTTAGCAAGCTATCACTAATCTAGCAATAAATCTGTACGTTTTCTATTGCCAATATAAACTCAAAACATCATTAAAACGACCATATAAAACAAATACGCTATTAACAAAAATTTTCAATAAAAACCACATGTTGCTTGTAATATTAAAGGGCAGTGTTTAAAATTTCTATCCCGTCGGAGCTTGGTAGTGACGTTATGCAAAGTGAATCAACAGGTCTGTGTTAATTAATAGGCCAGCATCCTCTTTAATTACCCCTTTGACTGGTCCATTATGCAAAGCGTTAGCAGTGCTTCCACCCTTCCGACTTTAAACACCCTAGAAGACCGCGCTAAATATATAATTACTTCTAATTGACGTTTATTACGAAAGGGGTGGAGAAGATAACTCTGGTTGAGATTTAATAAATGTTTTAAGATTATCTCCCTCTGTTTCATTTCAGTTTTTTTTTTAATTTTTAATTTTCTTAAAGAGGTTAGGGCGTTGATTAATTGCTTAGGGAGGAGTTAAATGTCAACAGCTAAGATTTTAATTGCCAGAAAGAGTTAAGACTTTTGAATTCTTAAGATGACGAAGGGATTATATTGTCTAAATAAGGAAAGGAAGTTGATATAGATCTGCAAACAATTCTGGTGTTGAAATAAAAGATTTTAATCTCTTAATGACAGGTTTAGTTTGTTATTATCCTATATATACAACGCTAAATATACCTTAGGGTGAAATTGATCACGAAGAAAATTTTAATTGATGACAGAAATACATATATTTTAATATTTTGGACACGTTTTGACATGAATGTGTTTTATATTTATTAGTTGTAAATATGTATTAGTGTACAATTACGAAAATTATGATCATAAAATCTTATAATGTTACTTGTCATAATTTTATAAGACATTAAAATTGATCTTTTAGAAATTATATTTTTATTTTTTAACTTAATGGCAGAAATTAATTTATTTGAGATTTTCACACACTTTTAAATGCAAGTACAATGTTTAAAAATAAATGTCTAACATAAAAGGCATTCTTATGCATCGTCATTCTTCTACTTCTTTTTCTTCTAGGTATTATGATTGGCCGTGGGTTTTGGCGTTCAAAAAGATCTTCTTCTGTCGTTTCTATCCAGGTCCACTTCTTGCCTGATGTTGTCGCGTAAATGTTGAAAGGCATTGATTCGAAATCTTTATATTAGGTCGTCAAGGATGAAATTTGTAGAAAAAAAGGCAAAGTTGGTTGATGATTGAACTTACAAATATAAGGAATTATTTTATTCATCAAAGTATGCACCTATATTGTCTATACACTTTTGCCATTTAAGCGGCAGGTTGTTCAGGTCGGTGGTATAAAGCCCTCGCAGACGAGAGTCAATGAATTCCTGGAAGGCCAGTTTTACAGCATTGTCGGAATTAAACTGTTTTCCTATTAACAAGTTGTCCAAATTGCGGAAGAATTAATAGTCAGTGGGGACTAGGTCTGGAGAGTATGGGGGATGATGAGTTCCAACTCCAATTCCTGTAGTTTTGCCACAGTTATTTGTGCAGTGTGTGGCCTAGCGTTATCATGCAATAAGATAGGAATCGATCTGTTGACCAATCTAGGCTGGTTTTCTTTAAGTTTTTGCATTATTTCGTCCAGTTGGTTGCAGTATATTTCTGCTGTGATCGATAAGCCAGTTTTTTTGTTTTGTTTGTTTTTTAAGTTACCTGTACGAGATTTGGCAAACCAATTTGATATTGTCTGCTGCGTAGTAACACTAGAGCCAAATACACTATTAATGTTTCGCGTGGTCTGCGAGGCCGTAGTTCCACGTAAGAACTCATACTTCATAATAATGCAAATTTCCGACCGTTCCATTTTCAACAAAATTAATTTTTAAAATAGTTTTTGATATTTTTTAGAGCATACTATGATTTCTTTTAACAGGCTAGATGTGTAACTTTCCAACAAAAGAAAGAGAACGGTAAAATATTAAGTCAATGTCAAATACAAAGCTGTTAAAGTTGGCAATATTATTAACTGCAAATTTGATCCTTGACGACCTGATGATTGTGAGCTTCATATGCATGTTGGCCTGTATTCTTTGCTACCCTTTATTTCTTTTTTCAAGCTGTATAAATATTAAAATCAATAAGGACTAATTAAATTCCCGTGAATATGTAAATAAATGATTGTAATATTAGCAGAGTATCTGGACATAATATTGGCAATACAGGTGATTATTATATGTGGCTAATATGCAGATTTAATTGGCCGTTTGCGTGGATTGATTTGTCTTATCGGTAAACAACACACTTCCCGTTTCCTGATAAATTTGGCATAGATTAATTCAATATTTATTTATACTTTGTGCCATGAGTGACCAAGTGTCGTGACACTTAGTGCAATATTCATTATTTACACAGATTTATTCAGGTCTCGCGATATATCTTTCTCCTTCTAAATGTGTTGATATGTAATTAGTTGATAATGTAGTTTGTAAATATGAACATAGATGGCAATTAATTCTAACTTGTTGGAAAACTTGTATTTCTCGTATCTTTACTAATAATCATTCGTGTTTTTATTTCTTTAAAACTGGTATTACTTTTTGGAGTAAACTGTCATCAATACTTAATAATAGTATAATAGCTGAGATTTTTATTTTATTCGAATAGAATTACTATTTATTGTATTGTATATTGTCTCCGTCAAAATAACTTCCTTGGGAAGCCACAAAGCGCTTGAGACGGTTCTTCCAATCCTCATAGCAGTGCTGGAACTCGGATACTGGAAAAGTTTTCAGCTGGTCGGTTACGGAAGTTTGAATGTTTTCGAGTGTCCTAAAATGACGTCCCTTGAGGTGATTTTTCAATATTGGGAAGAGGAAAAAGTCACAAGGACTTAAGTCAGGCAAATAAGGAGGCTGAGATGCCACAGTAATGTTTTACTGGCCAAAAACTCGTTTATTGAAATTGCTGTGTGACAAGGCGCATTGAAAGGTTTTTTGGAACCATTTTTGCGATGATTTTTGTCATCCCCAATTCATTGGTCAAAATCTGGTGAAGGGTAATGTGAATCAAATTCAACTCCCCGATCATTCTGATTGTCAACCGACTATCTGAACGCACAAGATCCTGGATTCTGTCGACATTTTCAACGTTTCTTGAAGATGAAGGCTTTGCTCTACGTGATTCATCTTCTATCAACTCTCTTCCTTCTGAAAATACTGTGACTAAGTCTCAAACAAAACCTGATAGCACATCGTTTCTAGAAATGAATGTCACCCATTTTTAGAACACACTAGAAAAAACTGTTTCACGAAAAAATCGCTACGGACAACAAAATTACTCTAGCGAGTTCAAACTCGTACTTAAGGCGTATTACATGTTCATCTGCCGCCACTTCAAGTCCTGCGTCCCAAATGTTGCCAGATCAAAAGCTATGTTGCCAGTTCGGTTACTAAATTTACACATTTCGTGCGTACAGAGGCCTGATAAGAAAAAGAAAAAAAACTTGACACCCAGTAAATTTTAACCAACCCTTCAGAGCAGAGCAGGCGGAGCACAGCATGCGGGCGCCGCTGCGAGGGGGGCGCTGACGTGAGATTCAAATGGGCGCAAATGCCAAATGAATGTAAAAGTAATTTAGTGAAATGTAATTATAGAAGTGATGACCTTGTTTTTAGATCTTCATTTGAAATTTAGAACTGAGGACCTTTTTTTATTTTAGGTCTTCATTTGAAATTTAGAAGGAAAGACCTCGGAAAACGCTAGTTGCGCCCTACTTATGGGCGCTCAATTAAATCTTGCCTACGGACGCCGCAGACCCTCGCGCTGTCTCTGCCTCGGAAGATCGCGACCCATATTTTGCACACCCTTAGAAGCCTCTGTGGCGCTGTCTTGAAGTTTCACACAAAATTTGTTTGAATAGCCTTGCTCAATATTTTGTTCCATTTTTGTGACGCATCTCTAAACTTAAGGCCTTATCACACTAGAGTTATTATTCAAGTCTAGCCTTGGAAAATTAAAGTCTTTGCATTCGAATTGAAGTCTTGTGTGTGTGATAGCATAACAAAAAACCTAGGTCTATAAGTCTGAGCAAATACATCGAGATATATTTCCCCTGTCTCTAGAAGACAGACGAAGTCTTCAAATGCGCGTGCGCAGGCTCTCCCTCTCAGTCAGATCAAGTGAGATGGGTGTATTGTTAATGTTATGTACGCAGACGTAAGTTACTTTTCCCTGTTTCTCGTGTGGTAGCTGAAGACGTGAAGCTTTGAATCCTGGAAAAAGACTTACAAAATAAAACTTGCATAGCGTTCTTGTGTGATACGCCCTTTTTATACTCCCGTATTTTTTTGCAGAACTGCACGTATTAAACATATTAATTTGAAAATTTTACATAACATAGGGGGAGTGCACATCTGGACTGGTGTAGGTTCATTCGTACAGTGTTTCCAGTTCCGAAGAAACAAAATCAGTCTTATTATACATGATTCACTTTCAAATTGAAATATTTAAATTAGTAATAATTTTCCCCAGAAATATATCTGAATTTTTGAATAATTAAAAAGAGAGGTTGTATCATTAAAATAATTATTGGCAATAAAAATCCTAGTGTATTTTTATCTAATTTTAGAATAATTAAAATTAACATAATTGTGCCTGATTTATTCCTCCCCCAAAGATTCCCATGGTGTGAACATATTAACGTCCATTAAATTACAGAATGAGACTGGCGATGGGAAGATAAGATGTTGGGGGCATCGCGAGCAGATGTCCACACCTCGACATTCCCTTCAAGACAGCCCTCAACCTGTATTTAGTAATTTGTGTGCGCATCAATTGAAACAAAACACAAGTACCAATTAAAGAAATTTCCATGAAAGAGAGATAAAGAGTAAAAGCTCTAACACCTCGAGCCATTCGAACCGACTCGCTTCGACACCATACCAGATCTAGATAACCAAGTTAAACAGAGTGTAATGCGTTACAAATTAAAGACCTACTCTATGCCGGTACATTTTTTAATTAAGCCAACTCAATGTAACATATCATTACTGTTTGTTCTTGGGGTTCGTTCTGTTTACACGGATACTAGAATTATTCTTTTGTTTAATTAATTATTTCTCGTTCCGGTTGTTATAATGATACATTTCGTCATTTTATGTTTGTGTTTTGTACTTTTAATGAATATCTTGCACCGCCTATCTACATTTTTTACGTTTCCTTTCGAGTAAAGGCGAGGATGCTTTGTTAACTTTATGGAGAGTTGGATTAAATGAGATTTTTTTGCAACGTAACTTATATTAGTTAAATTATTCTAATGAAAGAAATTTGTACACCTCTTGTAGTGTAGTTACTCTTAAGTAAAAAAACCATGCGACAGCCACATGTTTAACTTTTAGAAGGGTTGTATAAGAGGTGTCAATAACGTCGATAACGTCAATAACGTCGATAAAGTCGATAAGGATCAACTGGTCGATCACGTAATGATTTTTGGTAATAATATATACATGTTTTCCATTTATATAAGTGACACCCAAGCTCAAGCCTTACTGTGGTTCTCATCCAATGGGTTAAGCCTAAATTTGAAAAAAACAAAAACAGTCGTGCTCAGTTTAAATAGGCACATAAATAATAACGAAATCCACGCTGATGACTTTGTAAGGTTTTTTGGATTTCACTTGGATGCTCGATTAACATGGACGGAACATATAAATCCGGTGTCCAGTAAATTGAACAAGACTTCATACATGATTAAAAGATTGACAAATACGGTGTCTGCGGAGATTGTTAGATTGGCCTATTTATCATATTTCCAGTAAACAGTAACCTACGGTCTTGAACTAAGGGGTGCTTCTTCTGGATTGCAGAGGGTTTTCATAATCCAGAAACGGATTATTAGAATAATGGCTGCTGTTAAACCGAGTACGTCATGCAAGCCAATTTTTAAACAATTAAAAATTCTGATAGTTCCATCTCTATAAATATATATTGAGTATCCTAATGTTTATTAAAGAACACGAAGACAGCACCCTAAAACATTGTGAAGTACATAATCACAACACGAGAGGGAAGGATTTATTCTCTATTCTGAGGTATAGATATAGCTCGACAAGAAATCTGTCCCTGATTAAGGGTATAGATCTCTATAATAATCTTCCTGTAGCGCCCAAATATTTAAACATATATCAATTTAGAAAAAAAATTAAAAACGTTTTAATAGAGGGAGCCTTTTATGATATAATTGAGTTTAAAACATTCAGAATTTTTGTAAAATTTTTCTAAAATGTAACTTGACTTAAGTTTCTGTATTTTGTTTATACAATTAATATTATTATTATTATATGTCTCAATTTTCAAAAACTCATGCACAGGTTCTGACATTCGACGATGTTGTTTGATGTAGCATTTACCGCATCAACCGCAAAACGACTAATGGTGATCTGGATCAAAGAAAGCCACATATTGTGGACCTGCCAACTGTGCCAAACGGCATATAGATACAAAATGTATTTTATAAGCTATGCTGAACAGGCTTGGCAATAGACGGACGCACTCTACCCTGTGCTGCCAGTGTAGACTTCCAGGCCAAATGGCAAAGCCCCTTTGCTTTGATGTTCATGATAAAACTTGTGTCGGTAACTTTTCCTTTCCCATTTTCATATGACTGCACCATCTCATCTAGTTTATAAACTATGGATCCAGTAATGGAGAAGAGCAGCTTTTATCAAAAATAAAAATAATGACGTACAAAAGAACCCTAGAAATTATGAGCATTGATCATACATGTACATATACAAGTACAAAAGGACAAATTGTAAGTTCAAGAAGGAAAGTAAAAAGCATTTTGCAGCAAAAACTAAATGATTGGTTAAAAAAATCGATTTCCTAACTATGGTCCAGCTACATCAATCTGGTTTGATTTTTTGGTAAAATTTACGGCACCGAAGAGCAATAAATGAGCATTAAATTAAAGGCACCAAAATAATTTGTTTGCGGCATTAGCCCAGCCAGGTTGACAAATCCATGTAGAAGAGTATATAAGGCAATAGGCTGCACAAAAGGCAAAAATATGCTTACATAGTGCCAATTTTTTTACCAATTCAGGAAAAAATGTGAGTAAAACGACATGTCAGACGAGCAGCGCCTATTACTGTTCCCTACCTTGCTCACAATTTTACAACAGATGGAAAGCCATCACGGAAACCAAAACAAAAATGGCAAGATACAGTCGACGATGACAACGTTGAAGCTTTTTATTGGCAAAAAATCAATTCCGCACCAACGGGGAAATGCTTAGAAGAAGAAGAATGCCGACTATTTAAAGATTTTGGTACATTTACATATAAACAAAGATATAAGTAATATATATAATTTTTCTTGCTATGAATGTTAAATGTAAATAAAACAACGTTCTAAAGAAATATTATTTAACAATGTACTATTACTCTTAATTGTAAAGTTTGAAATATAAAATTATCCATTCCTTTTCTTTTAGGAATAAATGAATAATTCTTTTGTTCAATTAATTATTCGTTGTTCCGGTAATAATGATACATTTCGACATGTTCTGTTTGTATTTTGTTCATTAAATGAATAACCAGCACCGCCTACGTGGATGCTTATTAAAATAGTGTGTTAAGGAACTTGTATGTCTATTAGAGAGAAGTATTCTACAGATATGGCGTGCGTATTGTCTGCCACATATGCACCTAGTCAAGCTACGATTGAATACAGGGACGTATAAGAATATTTGAGCCCTTTAAGAATGCTTCTTAAATTATTCTTAGTAGATAAAAGCTATGAGATTCAAGCAACCAAATGCAAAAAAAGGAAGAGAGAATGGAATGAATTTATAGAGGATGGAAGATGCAAGCAAATCTGTAGCTAACTGTACAAAGTTTTAATTTTGGACTCCAGAAAACAAGAAAAGAGGAAGACGGATCGAGGTGTAAAAAAGAAAAAGGAAATTCACAGTCTGACTTGGGCCCCATTGTCTGGTTGACAACGGGGTACTTCTTCATAGTGTGGTGACCATTTTCCGGCTCTTTTCATCCCGGGTCCAGGGACCTAGGTCATCCTGGGTCATCCTGGGTCCTGTGACCTCCTATTGTTCTGGTACTGGGTGAAAAGGTAGCTTACAATTGCAAAATGGCGCACTGGGAAAAGGTTCCATGAACAACAGCCGAGGATATGGACACAGTTGGTATTCTTCATCTTACTAAAGGTGGACAAATAAGAAGAAATTTCAAATCGTTAATAGATGCAAAAGAAGACTATGAGCGATTATTAATCCTACCACCTACAATAATTTTATTTTAAATTTTATACACTGGTTATCAAATTCAAACTTAAAATCATCCATTCTTAATTTTTTCATACTAGCCCAGATAGTTATTTTAGAAAGATTAATAAGAATAACAATTTTAAGAAATATAACTTTCATTATCCTACCAAACTACACCTTGGATTAAACAATTATGTATCCAAATCAATAGAAATTGGAAAAAGATGCAGGGATGAAAATATTCCACTGAGATTTTAGTTGGTTAGATGATTGTAGATAATAAGACACATAGTGAGAATGAAGCCGCATTCAGAGCTCTTAAATCAATAGCTTATGCACTGTAGCTTATGGACTGTTCACTGTCACCAGCAAGCTTGTCATATGATAAGACGTGAAACCGTTCAGACCTCCAAATTTAATACGCTATTTGTTGTTGATTGTGCATAATTTTCTAAACTCATAGCTAGTGAGATGTTTTAATCAGACAGACATATAAACACATTGGCTATCGCATTCTATCAATGACACCGTAGTTATCGAATGC
Organism: Liopterus haemorrhoidalis; assembly: GCA_963971575.1. Lineage (NCBI taxonomy): Eukaryota > Metazoa > Arthropoda > Insecta > Coleoptera > Dytiscidae > Liopterus > Liopterus haemorrhoidalis. The sequence continues at coordinate 36,113,924 of OZ020619.1, read as the reverse complement.
CTTTACATAACCTAACATAATGTCATCATTAACAAATCTTGCTCAAAATTACAAAGACGGACAGTAAATATGATCAGTTTAGGTAATCAGGTAGTTAAAATCTAAAACAACAGAATTATAAGAACGATAATACATATAAAATATTTTATGAAGCTAAATAGTAGGTTTCAAACAGATGGAGGGCTATTCTTAACGTACTAATTTATAACAGATGTGAACAGTACATGGAACGTTAAAAGAATGCATTAAAGCATAACTCAGACCGACAGAACGTACAGTCTATAACTCGTTAGTTTAAAGAGGTCTGAATGCGGCTTTATGACAAACATCTTTAAACATTACGGGCTGAAAAGGAAGATTAAGCATCCATCGATCTATGGAACACCTCCCAGAAGATAGAGAGATAATTTGAAGATCTAGTGAGAAGATCTATATATTTATTTGACACCTCCAATTTTGGCCTCACTCACACAAATCCTCTAAAATACTCTGCTAATTGTCATATTTTTTAAAGTATTTTACATATCGAGTCTCGCTAGATTTTCTGTCAACTGATGCTTGTCAACTTTTGTGCTAAAGATCTAAAAACAGAAAATTTACTTTGGCCAATATCTTCCTAAACGCTGGATCTTATAACTAATGCTATTATAAGTGTTGATCTGATTTGAGAGCTGTCCGCCCCTGTATACAGAACACACGGTATATTCTTCTTGTGCAGGCGCTGATCCATGGCCCACACGTGTTTTTGATCTTGTCAAAACATTCTCATCTCTTTCGACATATTTCTTCGTCACACACATTGATAAGTATTGAAAACTAGTTTACAATACAATTGATTTTCAATCACTTTAAGGTTAAGTACTTTTTTTAAATTATAATAAGTAGGAGGACGAAATATTCATTAAGTATATTGAACTTGTTAATTTAACGGTATATTTAATATTAGAATGAGCATTACAACATATAGCATTGGAAAAAAAGATAGTAAAAGAATGGTTATGCCTACTCTGGTTATTTGAGTTTCTATTTCTTCTTTTGGAATACTGTCAGTTCCACTTTTGAACTCATTCGTACAAATCCTCAACTGTACTCCTTCAATTGCTAAAATCTTTTCAGATGCCCTGTACACCAGTTATCACTAAATCTGACTCGACTGATCTCGTATTTCGTGAGGTCGTCACACAGTCTGAGAAGTCGTTCGAGATCGTTTACTATATTCGTGAACAAATAAAAATGGGACTTAAAATTATACTTTTTTAAATTTAAATTAATTATTGGTTGTCTCAGCTACTAGGGCTATTGGCCCCTGGGTGACATAATGGTTTACATGGGTAATTTGTATATATATATATATTTGTACAAATGTGTTATTTAAAAATATGCTGATATCCGATGCAACTTCTTAAGGTATTGTATGACTCTGTCATCTATGTCGGTGTTGTCGGCTACCAAGTCCTTTAGGGTTGCTGGTAGGGAGTTTTTTGCTCTCTATATTTGGTACTCTTGGCAGACTAGAAAGATGTATTCCATGGTTAGGCGAGTGTTGCATTGTGGCGGGTCAGTTCTTCGGAATATATGTACGAGAGTTGCCTCTTATATTTCAGGATTGCGCTAAACTAGTGCTGCCATCTGGCAACTGACGTTCCTATCGTAAAGTTTAACATTTTTGACGGTAAACGTACCGAGAACGTTTTGACGTACGAGCAAAAAATGGAATTATTTCGTGAACATTATCTTTTACAACTTTCGACGTAGATTAACCCAACAACAGTACATCGATGAACTTAATTCGACTTTTGGCGATGAAGCACCATCAAAAAAAAAAATCAAGGACTACTGTTTATCAATGGTTTGTCGATTTCAACCGTGGCTGTAGTTCGCTTAACCCGTAGTTGACCAAAATATACACATCCAACCAAGTGGGGTGTAGTATATCCTAGGCTTTTCTCATTTAATATAAATTAAAATAAGGTAAAATTTATACAGTTAGATGCTGTCAAGTCCATAGAACAATATTACAAAAAAAAAAATCAAAGTAATTATTAAATGCTGTTTTAATAATTTTTTCAATAAAAGTTAAAATCACGCCAATTTCTTTCCTAAATTGCATCATAGTTCAAGTTGCGTCTCGTGTTGACTGACAACATTGCATCTCCCGTTCACACCAACTCTCACACATACTAATTTAGCTAGCTCTCTGATTGGTCTATATATTTTGGTGGGGGAGACAATTTCTTTCTCATTTCTCAAGCAAAGCTTGAATTTTGAATTAGTTGCTATTAGATACTTCGTTAGTTATTTATAATTCGTACGAAATGCGCTGTTGCCAAATATAATTTAGACATATTTTTTTTGTAAATTGTGTTTTTGATTTTTTTGTCGATTAAAAATTAAATTATTGTTAAATATTAACTAATTCATAAATATTGTCAATAGATACATCATTTCCACTATTAATATACCGGGGTGTGTCACACCCCATTTGGTCAAGCTTGGGTTAAGGATGAATTTCATGAAGGTCGTCCAAAATCGGATTTTTTATTAAAAAACTTATATGTTTTTGTGCGATTGGCTTTCCTCTTGTAGTCAGTCATCGCGGTATCCCTCTGAAGGCACCAACAGTAGTCTGCAAGCATGACTGGTTCCCATCTACCAGTCTGTAAAAGATTCCACTGTTTTATCTGGATCCTAATATTTCTTTGGTCAAATCTAAATCTCTGATAAGTTCGTTTAGTTCTGATTGACTAATCAAATGTGGTTCTGTAATAGTAGTTGGATCTTGAAATACTTCATCACTAGAAGGGTCGGGAACGTTATCTTCTTCCATAGAACTCGATGAACTTGAAAATCGTTTTGGTACTGGAATGTCTGGAGAATGGGGTAGCGGCATTGATACTGATGGTACATTGGCATATTTCACTGAATGTTTTGATTTTTTAGAAAAACCCTTCACATTTGTCAAACAGAAATAACAGTCGTCTATGTGGTTCTTGGGTTCACGCCACTGTATTGGTACACCAAAAGGCATCACTTTTATAGTACCGTTGTACCAACCCGTCAAATATTTATAACATTTTAAACAGCACACTTGGGGCACTCATGATTTGTCTTGATTTTTAATTACACTCTTAAAATAAGCTTGATAACACTTCTCAAGCAATGGAGAAATTGGCTTTTTACTTGCCCGACCTTAATATATAAGGGGCAAGTATTGTAATCGCGAAAATTTTCGATGTCGAGATTTTGACTGATGACCACGTTTCATGGTCCAGGGAATCCAAAAAAACTATTTTCGAAGTGCCGTTCGTATGTGTGTGTGTGTGTGTGTGTGTGTGTGTGTGTGTGTGTGTGTGTGTGTGTGTGTGTGTGTGTGTGTCTGTCTGTCTGTGTGTCTGTGTGTATACACGATAACTCAAAAACGGTTCAACTTAGAGAATTCGTTCTGATACTAAAAAATTCTCCTATTAAATGGGAAGAGCCCTATTGTTTTTTATGAAAATCGGTTGACTAGAAATCGGAGTTTACTCGTGTCGATTTTAAGATTTTTGCGAATATTTAGCAACAGAAAAATATTTCGAAAAAATTCATTGAACAAAAGTTATTATAAATGCAATAACTAATAACTTTTATTTGAGACGTTTTTTGATAAAACGAAAAATTTCGAAATTTTTTTGTAAAATTATTTAAAATTTTTCCAAGTCTCAATTTTTTCATGCTTATACGTAACGTAACTAGTAAATCAAGCCTTGGATAAAAATTTGTATAGAACATAATTTGATGTATTTTTGAAGATTTATCTAAATATTTAACAAAAAAAAAAATAATTTAACTTTTTTGTTTTTTTTGTAGGAGGGCAAGTCTAGCGGAGGTTTCCTTTCGCCACTGGTTTTCACTTTTAGGAGTAAATTGACCACAAACATAACAAAATAAGTTAGGAGAATTAACAAAAACGCGCGGCATTTTGTAGATTTATAACTAATCTAAATATTTTGATATCAAGAATAAACAAATTAAGATTTTACTTATCTATGTTTTGAGACGTGATATCTAAATATAAATTTGTTTTTTTTTTTTGCTTACTAGGTATACCTAATACGAATTACTATTCGAAATATTGGTGAAATTTTTAGTGTTGCATAGTGTAATTGTTTTTGATCTCAAATCTCGAAATATAAAAGGCAACCTATCCGAGTCTGACCTATCGTATCATTGTATTCAGAATTACAATTTGTTTGCTCGTGTTTACGGTGAAGTTGTTTCAGTTGTACTTCGTACTACGCCCCTGGTGAGAGGTTTTAAGGTCCATGGAATGTCACCTAAATACAAAGGTCATTGACTAAAGTCGTGTACGCCATGTAAGCCACCTCCATTTTCAAACACTAAAATTTAAATATATCGACGTATATTATAAAAAGCATTGTTATGACTTGAATCACGAACGAATGTTGCTGCCGGACAACAATATTTGCTCTGGCGATTCACACGACTGAGAAAATTACCTATAATAGCTGCTTATGCTTCCAGTGTTCAACTTAAATATACGAAAATTTGACATATTGTTCGCGTGCCATAACTTTAATGATGCATAATTGAAATTACGTATACGAATCATATTAGAATTCTTATGACGCATATTTTAATTTCGTAGATGGATTTTAGCGATACTGTATATCATTATGCACGCACATGTTATTAAAATTTTTTATAAAACTTAAATATGCTTGCCCTTATATTATCAAATTAAATTTGATGTAAAATGATGGAAATTATATGAAAGATTTTACGATAAATTTCATTTGAATGAAAGAGCTTTTTGTCAGGGATTTTTTGCATTTCTGCCAACTATGGGGTGGAAAAATTCCAACAAAACCTGAAAAACAAAACACACTAAAACAAAGTTTGTCCCTAAACACACGTCATCTCCTTAGAAGGCACTCAGGCTTAAATGAAAAAATCAGCTGTGGTCACCACAGGACCGTCCGCCATCATAAAGTACATGTATAAAATACATTCTAGCACAGAGTTAAAATAACTGGGCCCAATAGTTTCTAACAGAGATATTATTTATCATGACCACGAAACGTTACATATAAGTATGAAAAAATAGATAATTAGAAAAAAAAATTGAATAGAATTTTTTGTTTTATCAAAAAATATCTCAAATAAAAGTTGTTAGTTATTGCTCTTATAGCAACTTTTGTTAAATAAATTTTTTCGAAATATTTTTCTGTTGTTAAATATTCGCAAAAATCTTAAAATCGACACGAGTAAACTCCCATTTCTAGTAAACCGATTTTTACTAAAAGTTGATCAACTCGTGCCATTAATGTCAAAAGCTTAAATATGAAGTTTCATAAAAATCCTTTTGGCCGAATTTGCTCTTCACGTGTACACAGACAGACAGACAGACAGACATAAGGACAGACGGACACGGACAGACAGACCGATAGACATCTTGCTAAAAATAGTCAAAACGTTATGTAGGGACCTCAATTCGTGGAGATCCATCGAAATCTTGAATTGTCAAAATCGGTATGATCACAATACCTCCCTTATTTATGTTGGCGGTCGGTTAAAAATTAGAAAAGTAAATGCAAGAGTACTAATTAAACTTCTAATTCTAATTTAAACTCTAGTCAAAATACTTAATCTAGTTATTCATCTTATTAGATATTCTTCAAAATACAAGATGTGTAAATTAAGTAACTGGACTGATTTTTACTTGCCCGACCTTAATATATAAGGGGCAAATATTGTAATCGCGAAAATTTTCGATGTCGAGATTTTGACGGATGACCACGTTTCATGGTCCAGGGAATCCAAAAAACCTATTTTCGAAGTGCCGTCCGTATGTGTGTGTATGTGTGTGTCTGTCTGTCTGTGTGTCTGTCTGTCTGTGTGTCTGTGTGTATACACGATAACTCAAAAACGGTTTAACTTAAAGAGTTCGTTCTGGTACTAAAAAATTCTCCTATTAAATGGGAAGAACCCTATTGTTTTTTATGAAAATCGGTTGACTAGAAATGGGAGTTTACTCCTGTCGATTTTAAGATTTTTGCGAATATTTAGCAACAGAAAAATATTTCGAAAAAATTTATTGATCAAAAGTTACTATAAATGAAATAATTAATAACTTTTATTTGATAAAACGAAAAATTTCGAAATAATTTTGTAAAATAATTTAAAATTTTTCCAAGTCTCAATTTTTTCATACTTATATGTAACGTTTCCATGGTCATAATAATTAATTCGTAACTAGTAAAGCAAGCCTTGGACAAAAATTTGTATAGAACATAATTTGATGTATTTTTGAAGATTTATCTAAATATTTATTTATTTATTTTTTTTTAATTTCCATTTTTTTTTAAATATTTTTTTTTTATCGGAGGGCAAGTGTAGCGGAGGTTTCCCTTCGCCACTGGTTTTATTTTAATAGAATTACAATTCAATATTTTCTCCCTCGAAATAAGTTCCTTGGGAAACCACACAGCGCTGGAGACGGTTCTTCCAATCCTCATAGCAGAAGCCCTACCGCAACGTGATTCATCTTCAACCAACAGACTCATTCTGACTGCCAACCGACGGCCTGAACGCACAAGAGTCCGGATTTTGTCGACATTTTCATCGGTTCTTGAAGATGAAGGGCTTCCGCTGCGTGATTCATCTTCAATCAACTCTCTTCCTTCTGAAAACCTGGGTCCTGGACAAAACACTGTCTCCGTAGACCTGCTGAAGTTTTGCAAAAGATTCCGTTGCACTGTGCCCAAGTCTGAAGCAAAACCAGAAAGATAATCGAAGGAACAAGTATAGTAGAAGAATTGAGAAGGAGGGATTAGGAGGTAAAGGAACAGGAAAGGACAAACAGAATAGACAAATTGCGGAGTGTGAAAATATATAAAGAGATAAGAGTGAACGAGAACCATCACATTTCGAACGATCTGAGCAGCATTGCTTTCTGTATTCTTCAAAACAAGGAGATGGATTTCGATCTGCAGATGGTGTCACATTTTCCTTTTGAGGCCTTACGGCAACTCGATTTACCGATTAACAGCACAGTTTTTTTTTTGTACTCATTATTATTATTCATCTTAAAGTATTTAAGGAATTACGCTTAAGGAATTTTAGTACGCCGCTGAATATTTGGTTGCATTTTCGTTTTTACGATATTTTTATATGAATACCAGTTGTAAACACATTTTTATGCACATAGCATAATTAAATGTAAAATTATGTACCCACCTAGGTGTTAATGTCATTTAGTAAATTTCATGATTTCCAACATATTATACATTATTGATTTTCGCAACGTTTTTTTTTTTTTTTTTATGCATAAGTTTAAAGAATTAAATTTTACTGCCGTTTCTTTTATGTACAAATTTTTATTTATGAACTGTAAGGTGTGACAGGGGTGTGCCAAATCAATAATTAATAATGTATAAATAAAAATAAACGAATGATAGATTGAAGAAGATAAAATCAAAGGCGAGGCGAGAGAAATTCGTGTTTAAAAAAAGTATCATAAAAGACAAATAAATTAATGTACTTAAATAATTAAAATGAAAATGTTCATTTATTATTGTCGGGTAAACTGTGATAAAATACTTTAGGTCATTCAGGTTAAGAAACGAATTGGCAAGCACGCACCCAAGGGGGGACTCATGGGATTGCCCCCCCCCCCAAGAGCTCCGGTCATCATTTGGATTTTGGAAGTGAGGACCTTTTTTTAGGTCTCACTTGCATTTTGAAAAATAAAGCATTTAACCAGCATTTGTTTCCGAGTAATTTCCTGATTTCTACCCTTTAAAACAATTTCGTGCCCCCTCCCCACTCCAAATTTGTAGGGTAGGCGTATGGACTGGGACTTAATTTTTATCATGAAATTACCGACCCGACCGACCCATTTATAGCAAATCTACAGTCAGCGGGTCCAGAATTTTCCCAAACTCAGTCCTGTTCAGATGGCCGGACTGTCCCTAGGTCAATGTAATTGTAAATAATCAAATTACATTATATACGCCATCTTGTAAACCAATCGATGCATATTTGCATACGATGCGGTAAATTGTAGTTAAAGATTCATTCTACAAATATGTTTGTAGCTATTTTGTTCTATTGTGCAAATTATTTATTATTATTGTACTTGGTGTTCTATTTTTGCATGTTCTATCTTGAACCTGCCGCGGTTCTTGATATAGGTGCTATGGGTAAAATGATTTAATTTTTGTAAAGAAGACGTGTACCAAATGGCATTCCATTATCATAAAGTATAGTACTTTTCGACGAGGGTTCTGGATCTTGTCGAAAAGATGATTGAATATTTGAATATTTCAACACAAAATTACATAAATATGTTATTTGAAACCTATAAATATATTTAAAAAATTGAGTGTAGTGTAAATTTTCACATATTTCAGGGTTTTGAAGGTATTTAGTAAGTGATATCAAATTCTGGGTGCATATTAAAAATCATTTTTGCGATAATTTTTTAAAGAACAATCCACGTCTTCTATCTAGAAACTACTCGAATCAGTTAGATAAATATTATAAGCACGATGTTGCACAGATATCGATATGTTTCGAAATAATTATCCGATCGAAAATTCCTATTATGCTGTACCGGTTCACATTAAATTGCATTACTCAGATTTTTTTAGATTTTTAAATTAACCCTCCTGGGTTTTAGGGTTTGAGACAAGATTATTTTACAACATTTTTGGCAAAAATCGTGTTAAAATAAGGGATTTTAGAAAACTACTTTTTGTTCCTTAATTTAACTCTTAAGAGCTTTCTTTTGATATCACACAATAATAATTTTAATAATTTTTTTTTTTTTACGAAACAAAAAATTCAATATTTTTCTACTAATCTGATAAAAAATTCCAGTTGAACTATTTCGGTTCGCATCAATGTACATTGCTGAAAATTTTTCAAATTTTTTGATCGACCCTCTGGGAAATAGGATGAGGAAAAAAGGTTTTTGGCACATTTTGGAGAAAAATACCATAAAAAGTGGATTTTTCAAAAATAAATATTTGTTTTTTTATCCACGTATTAAGATGTTGCGTTTGATAATCTACACAAAAAAAATTAAAAAATATGTATTGAATGCATTTGTTTATATTTTCCCGCGATGTTTTTTTTACCTTTCCATAGTTTTCCTATAAGTGGGTCAATTAATAGACCTATGAATTATACAAGCATTCCAAATTTCAACTTTCTAGGCCCAGCTGTTTGGCCACAATTTCTACGGTGCAGACCAAAAGGTTTTTGGCACATTTTGGAGAAAAATACCATAAAAAGTGGTTATTTCAAAAATAAAAATTTGTTTTTTTATCCACGTATTAAGATGTTGCGTTTGATAATCTACACAAAAAAATTTAAAAAATATGTATTGAATGCATTTGTTTATATTTTCCCGCGATGTTTTTTTTACCTTTCCATAGTTTTCCTATAAGTGGGTCAGTTAATAGACCTATGAATTATACAAGCATTCCAAATTTCAACTTTCTAGGCCCAGCTGTTTGGCCACAATTTCTACGGTGCAGACCAAAAGGTTTTTGGCACATTTTGGAGAAAACTACCATAAAAAGTGGATATTTCAAAAATAAAAATTTGTTTTTTTATCCACGTATTAAGATGTTGCATTTGATAACCTACACAAAAAAAATTAAAAAAATATGTATTGAATGCATTTGTTTATATTTTCCCGCGATGTTTTTTTTTACCTTTCCATAGTTTTCCTATAAGTGGGTCAATTCATAGACCTATGAATTATACAAGCATTCCAAATTTCAACTTTCTAGGCCCAGCTGTTTGGCCACAATTTCTACGGTACAGACCAGGCGCGCAGCGAGGTTTCAGTTCCTTGGTTTGAAATTCTTAACATACCTTTCAAAATTTGGAAATTTCCTGGAAATTTCCCTAATGATTGGATATGTAAAATAAACAAATAAAAGAAAGTCGCAACCGAAGTAAAAAATAAACATTTTTAGTGCTTCTTGGAGGGCTCAAACCCATTAGCCCCATCCGGGTACGCGCCTGTTACATAAAGACCTGAGTGACGTTATAAGGGTTTTTCATACCTATAAAACCCTAAAAGATGCAGAAAATTTTTGTCCAATACCTATTATTAAGTTATGGACGATATCAATTTTATAATTAAAAATATCCTATTAGACAGACAAAAATTTGCTGCATATTTTAATGCATAAATTGTTAATCATTTTATTTTAGATTGTTAGTTTTGTATAAGAATCTTGTAAGAATTATACTGTTGTGCCTTCATAAGGTTGCTCCCGTTGCTGTTGATGCTTCCCTTAAGGGGTTAAACAACAAATATATTTATTAACTTCTAATTTTTGGACAAAAAAATGCTTCCATTCCGTGATCTGAATTTGAACACAGGACCTTTTTAACTATTAAGATTATTCTCTCCCCTTAAGGCAGTGTTTCCCAAAGGGTGTGCCGCAAAAATTTTCTAATGTGCCACAATATCTTTTAAAAAAAGCGTCGTTTTTATTTTAACATCATTGTCCAAATATACGTACAATACCATTAATAAGAATAAAGTATACGAATGATCTTTTTATGACGAGTTGAAATTGACATATCGTGAATACAGGGGCGTCTGCATTTAAAATTTCTTCTACGTATAACTACGTAGGTGTGCCGCGAAATTTTTCTTCTTTGGAAAATGTGCCACGAGTGTAAAAAGATGAGAAACACTGCCTTAAGGGGTTAAACAACAATTGTATTTATTAATTTCTAAATTTTAGACAAAAAATTGCATCCTCTCCGCGATCAGAATTCGAACCCTTGTAACTTGAAACAGATTTTACAAATTGTAATTGAACCCTATACAGAATAATTAAAAGTGGAAAATGAGAAATTTCCATAAAAAATTAATTATTTCTGTCTCTAATTAAATAATTTCCTTCAAAAAATCATTAAAAAGCTGTATTTAAAAAAGCAGTGGTGCCACTAAAAAGCAACCATCAAATTAATTTCCCTAAAAGTGTAGTATCACCGCTTTGATGGGGACAATTAAAGTCACACCGCAGATGGCTGCAAAGACCTCTCTAATTCCCTAGTTTGCATGTTAAACACTTGATTTGCATGTAAAGCCCTCAGAGCAACGTTCAAACAATAGCTCTATTAATCCCTTAATGAGAAAGCTCGTTCTGGTTTAACTTGAACCACCCTCACTATCCTCATCTCACTCCTACTCATTTACTTCTCTATAACGTCGTCTCTGTTTCATGGCGGTGTCAATGAAAATATTACAAGGGATTTCTTGAGGTTTTGTTTCGGTCTTTTACTAATTGCTGTAAAGTGAAATTGATGATTTCGCTTTCATTTAAATTTATTTTTCGGTACTTAAAATAAAGTTTTATCATTTGTTTTTTTAGGAGTTTTAAGAGGGTGTAAAACCAAGAGAGTTTTGTAATTTAATCCGATTAAATTGGTGTAATTTAGAAGAGATTTTTTTTATGAAAATGATATTTTAAAAGATTTAATAATTAGTCAAATATTTTTTCTTTTTAGGTTTTCTTTAATGGATTTTTAATTTTTTGTGTACTTTAATAACGAATCTCGAAGACGAGCTGAAATAAAAAAATTTGAATTGTGAATTTTCACACATTTTAGATTTTTATTTTGAAGTGAAGGCAACTCAGGTCTGAATGCTTTAGGTGTATGAAACAATATTTTGCTGTAAATACATTAGAATGAAACAAATTTGTGTGTTTAGGACTACATGGTAGAAATGAAACACATGTGAGAAAGTGAGTAGGAAGGGGCACAATAGACAATGTTTACATTCTAAACTATGCAATAGGAAGAGAACTGACAAAGTAAAGAGGTAAACTATATGTTTTTTTCGCCGATTTAAAAGCAGCTTTCGACTCAGTAGATCCTGAATAGCTCTGTACAATGATGGCCAAAAAAGGAGTAAATATCAGAATAAGAAAAAGGATACAAGATATTTACAAAGAAACAAGAAACCAGATAAATAACGGAAGAAAATACAGCGAAGAATTCTGGACAGAACAAGGATTACGGCAAGGATGTCCGTTAATCCCAACTCTGTTCTCCATATACGTGTCAGATTTAGAAGAAGTTTTTCAGAGAGAGTAAACAGGTGGACTGGTACTAGGCAATACAAAATTTATCTCTATTCTATGCAGACGATATAGCTATTGTTGTGAAAACAGAACAAGAAATTAGGAAACTCCTTAAGTGTTTTGAGAAGAACAAGAAAAACGCCGCCATATCTAAAATTATGGTATTTAAAAAAGGAGGAGGCAAGGAGACTCAAAAGAAATGGAATTGGTTTGGAGAAGAAATTGAGCAATTGAAAGAATATAGATACCTGGGATATGTTTTCAAAAGCAGTGGGGGCCCAGAAGCACATATCAGGACCTTAGTAAGGAATCAATGCTAGCATTGCCTCAAGTATAGGGCATAGGTGAGAGGAAATTTATAAGAGATATGAAAATAAGGATGCTCATGTTCAACTCCATAATCAAGAGTATAATGATGTATGGAGCGGAAATATGGGGTTGGGAAGACCAAGATAAATATTTATTTTGCGCACAGCATCGATTTTGTTTTAATCACAACCATTTTGGTCCACCTTTACGAGATTCATCACTGACGGACGCATGACGACTACGAAATTCTGCAAACCAATTGTAAACAGTCTTTTCTGATGGTTGCAGTGCCTAGGTTGAATTTTTTTAACATTCCCTTACACCAATCAACACGAGCCTTTTTTTGAGCTTTGGTCAAATTATGCGAAATTCTTTGGGTACAGATCTTTTTCACAACTAAATGTTTATGCAAAATCGAATGTATTGCAGTCTGGAACATGCCAAAGGGTGCCTCTATCTACGGTACGTCACATGCCGATCTTCCTCAATCATTTTGTGCACAGCATCGATGTTTTTTTGAATCACAACCGATTTTAGTCGATCTTCACGAGATTCATCACTGACGGACGCACGACCACGACGAAATTCTGCAAACCAATTGTAAACAGTCTTTTCTGATGGTGCTTCATTACCAAAAGTTAAACGAAGCGAATCTATGCATTGTTGAGTTAGGTCTTTACTAAAATCGTAAAAAATCATCCAACGATACCTTCACGATTAATATACATTTTTTCAAAAACTTTTTTTTAAACGCTCACTGTCAACAAACTACTCGGTCAATATACAAGCCGCCACTGTTTTCACAATGACACATTTCAATATTGCCATCTAGTGGTCGTTTGTAAAAACATAAAAGGTAACCCTCGTACTTGGCAATATTATATACTCACCTTTGATATACGCGTAACTAGAACTATTTAGTAGGTACTTATAATCTATCTCAGAAAGACTGATAGTAATAAAATTTATTATTTGTAAAAAGTTATTGTTTTTTCACACAGAAGCGGCCCACAAAATATGAATAGTTCGAAACGAAATATTGTTAAAAACAGCCGCACATCTTAAATGGCAATACGAACTAGGGTTAAACACAATAGATCATAAAAATTTTACCCTAAAATTTTGAGGAAAAATATGGTGACAGGCGTGCGTTTAATGATATGATAAATATGGTCACAGGCGTGCGTTTAATAAAATGATAAATAGTAATATAGAAATACACAAAACCAATTTAAACGTGTTTAAAATGTGAACGCCAATGTAACTTTCTGACAAAAATATTTATTACTATCAGTCTTTCTGAGATAGAGTATAGTAGAATTATTTAGTAGATTTAGTAGATAAACAAAGAAAATTAAGTCAAGCATATTTTTTTCTTGTCTATAATATAGTTTTTAATGAATTTCTTGAACTACTGTTTTTCAGTATTTTTGTATTTATTTCCATCTCCTCCAAAAACGATGCATAGAGGTGTTAGTATATTACTCAATTTCGTACTCAATTAACATTATTTAAACACTGTCTATTGAAATACTAAATTTAATTACGATTTAGAAATCTAAGTTATTTTCACTAAATTATTATTACCTTTTTGTCACAGTAATAAAAAATAATAACTAACCTATTCCTGACGCGACTAAATATATAATTTCTATTCATTTAAAATGTACGAACGTGATATTTATTTCGAAACATCTCATTGTTGTGACTTAAAAAATATAAAATAATAACGTAAACAAAACAATTATGTAATATTTTACACAATCATTAGCATTAGATCCGGAACAATATGTGAATACAAATTTTTTACCATCAAAAATAATAGAAACTCAAAAAATTTGATTTCTATGTTTGGTAATCAATTGTTTAAACAAATAACAAATACATTTTAATTAATTTTGTTTTTGAATAAAGAAAAAACAATGGCGAAAAAAATCACCATTGTTGCCATGACTTGTTCTCATTTAACAGGGAGTTCTTTGAATCTTCATAGGTATAATTCCACTAGTTTTGACGTGAAAATATTCTGAACGAACTCGTAAACCTGGTCGTCATTGGAGAAATTTATCCTCATTGAAAAGGGACAATGTAACAGCAGCAGCAGCAATATTAAACAATTTGAGAATATTGAAATTTGTTAATCAGATATATCCGCGAATCTTTTAATTTGACTGTCAGATCATTTAAAAATATTTCGATTCAGCAAGGAACTGGCACAGATTTTGTACCAATGAATTTGCTCCTTACATTATAAAACAAAAAATCAGCTGTGGCCACCACAGGACCGACCGCCATCAAAAAGTACTTACGTGCTATACATTCTAGCAGCAGAGTAGAAATAACTTGGCCTAATAATTCTAACAAAGATATTATTTATCATGACCATGGAAACGTTACATATAAGTATGAAAAATAGATACTTTTTACTAATTTTTCAAAAAAAAAAATCATTTATCAAAAAATGGCTCAAATAAAAGTTGTTAGTTATTGCTTTTGCAGCAATTTTTGTTCAATAAGTTTTTTCGAAATATTTCTCTGTTGTGAAATATTTGCAAAAATCTTAAAACCGAACCCATCTCTAGTTAACCGATTTTTACCAAAAGTTGATCAACTCGTGCCATTGATGTCAAAAGCTTAAATAAGAAGTTTCATAAAAATGCTTTCTGCCGAATTTGCTCTGTACGTGTACACAGACAGACAGACTGATAGACATCAAGCTAAAAATAGTCAAAACGTTATGAGGTTCCAATTCGTGGAGATCCATCGAAATCTCGAAATGTCAAAATCGGTATGATCACAATACCTCCCTTATATATGTCGGCGGTCGGTATAAACTGCTATAAACACATCAGTAAGGGTTTTATTAACCAGGGATGGGGAGTCGGAGTCGTGGAGTCGAAGCCTTTAGGAGGACTCAGAGTCGAGAGTCGGGAAAACAATCGGATCCCGTCTGTTTGAATCAATTTTTATCAAAAATAAGATCAAACCGAAAACGAAAACAAAATAACGATATTACCAGAATTTTTTAAAGAATGGAAAAGGGAAAGATATTTTGTTTTTTTTTTTTTTAAGAACACGAAATTGAATATGTTCAATACCAGTTTTAACCGGATTTATAATTTGAATAATACAACTCGTATTAACAGATCAATACGATGAGGCAATAAAGATTTTTGTTTTGCAAACATATCCATTTTATCTTTTTCTGTACGAATAAATAACCATTCATAAACCATTCGTTCATTGCGCAAACGGAAAGAAGCAAATGATATCGAGAATAGAGATTCATAATCCAATAAAGTAAATCCATGACGAAATTTCACACAAATTTCAACAAATTTCTTATTTCCCGGTCAGTTATAGTTCTGTCCTCATACAAACTACTATTTTAAAGTAATCTCCGTAGTACTTTCTCTGATATTTTGATTACTGAAAACAATACTGTAAGCTTTCTTAAGTATGATATAAAAAGGTTGTTGCTCTTTCCATTACTTTTTACTAAAAGCAGTAATTACTTAAAAGTATACAATAAGCAGTGAATTAAAATTTTCAAGGGTGCACGATAATGGAACTGAGGTAACATCGTCTGGTAATACAGACGTCTCAGTAGTGCAGTTTATGAAGAAGATACGCTTGTCTCACGTGGAAGAAAGTTTAGAACACATCAGAAAATACTGTAAGACAATTTTAGGATAGATAAAATTATTGATATAGTGGTTATCAATCTTTTAGAATTCGTGCCACTCTTATGGATTGTTATCGTTGTGATGGCACCAAAGACTTCAATATAATTCATATTCTTATAAAAATACAGCTAGACTTCGAATAAGGCTTCTAAATATACCTAGAATTGTCCAAACTGAATCATGAAAAATGTCCAGTTTACAGGAGAAAACTCCACACAAACTACGAAGAAACAAACATGAAATGTACCACACATTTAAATTATTACCACACCTACATCCCGACTGCCAACTCTGGACCACTAGGTTCATACACCTCTCATTACTTTTGATGGTACACAATGGACTTCTCGAACTTTTATGAAATATTCCATTATGTGTTCAAACTCGCGTCAAATTAAATAACTTTAATCAGGATCTTTAGAATATTACGCAAAAAGGGGTAGCTCTCAATCTTCTGCGGTTTCAATCCAAGGATTGGTTGGCAGCAACTCTCCACGCGTCTAGATTCGGTGCCAGTCTTTTTAGTTGGACGTTAGCTCTCAATAGCAGGCCATTATTTCTGTAACACTCTTCCTTGGCTCTTCAGTGCTGTAAAAAGTCCTGTAAATCTTGGCCTCCCTCAAAATGGTGTCCCAAGCAAGTCTTTTTCTCCAGTTGTGAATTTGGAGTGCCTATAGCAATAGCGTTAAGAAACGGAGGAAGCCGGGACAAATTACCGGGACCCGGACAGACTGCAGAGCCGGGACTAGATTCATTTTTTCTTAATCACTATCCAATTTTATAATTTGATGTTATGTTGCAAAATGTATTTAATCATTTTGTCCATAATTGTAATAATGATAATTGTAATAATAGTGCTTATAAGTCCGAGACCTAGACCCGATTTAGCTGCACACTTTATGCATTTAGCTGTAATCAGTTATCAGTTCTGGGCCTCTTTTTGGCGTTTCTGTTGGTAACTTCTATGTGGACATTAAATACAACACGTAAGCATATCTTATCTATTATATTACAGAAAAAATAAAGAACAATTTTTATCTACGCGTTTTTTTTTTTTTTTTATCTGTCATCGGGATCGTAACTATCTTTTTCAGTGGAGCTGAAAAAGTATTTCCGGGGCCCAAAATTATTATTTTACAATTTATAAAGTCCGTACTTTTAAGTTCTTTGGCGAATCATCTTACGGCTGTCTCCCTGGAAGATTCAACTGTTCTTGTGGTGTTGCAGGAATATCAAGAATGTCTATTCTCGGTTCTTTTGGCTGGAATGGGATATGAAGAATTACTCCGCTAATTACAATGCTAACTCGATTTTCCTCTTTAAGATTTGTTTGAAGTGGTTTAGGTACTTATAAAGGTTTAGAGTGTTTAACTGTTTTGGGTGTTCTACTGTCTTTAGAGTTGCAGAAATCTCAGGAGTTTCTTCTCTCTCAGTACTTGTTTTTTTATTGGCTAGGGGAGATGTGAAGAATTTCTTCAATGTTGTCTGGATTTTTTTCTTCTTTAGATTTCTTTGAAGTAGTTTAGACACTTACATGTGTTTGGACTGTTGAAATGTTTTTAGTTTCCCTTTCAATTCCATACAGACGCTTCTCGACTTACGCAGTAGTCCTGTTCCGGAAGGATTTTTTTCCAATTCATCCATAGTTTTTAGTTCTTGGGATAATCACCCTGGCTGTCACCTTGGAAGGTTCATTTCTCCTTGTGGTGTAGCGAAATCTCAAGAGCTTCTTCTCTCTCAGTTCTTGGTGTTTTAATTGGAGAAGATGTGAAGAATTTCTCCAATGTTGGCAGGATTTCCTTCTTCTCTATGGGCCTGTTTCTGAAAGCTTAGATAACTATAACCAAAAGGTCAGAAAATGGTTGCTATGGTTATTTATGTGATTGTTATACCGAGTTTAGCCAAATGGTTAAACTGGACTAAGCTTCAGAAACCGGCCCGAAGATTCCTTTGAAGTGGTTTAGGACCTTAAAATTATTTAGACGGTTGAAGTGTTATATACTTACAATTACATCCTTCGCAAACGGCCGGCCGTCGCCGTGTGATTTGTTATCCGAATCCCAATTTGTTAGCCGCAAAAAAATATCCGTTAGCCAATTTAGCCAAATTGCAGTATTGCGATATTCAGCAGATTCATTCGTTAGCCAAAGTATTACTGTACAAGAAGAAGAAAACGATACAATCAGTGATTTTTTTCCGTGGCCTGCCAATGTTCTGCTGCAAACTGATGAATTTTGACCATTGAACACCTTTTTTCCCTTAGGTATTATTTTGACTAGATCTTCTATTCCCAAATATTCTTGTTCCATCCCTGTTATTGGTTGTTGTTTGAAATTCAACCTTGATTGAAAGCAATCAGACAAGTTGCGCCTCATTAATTGCGCGTTGATTATCATTAGTGTGATTGGACAACATGTTTGTCTTTTATGGTTGTCTAATTGTTAAATTATGATGTGTAAAGATAATAAAGTACTGTACACTCTGTTTATATGGTGTTGTGTATGTAGGCTTTGTTGGGTCTATGGAAATAAGGTTAAGAATAGGTTAATTAGTGAATTTGAAACAGTTTTGATCAATGTGATCTTGGCAGAATTCATTATAAACAAAAGTATGTATTCATTCTTATCATAATACTGGCTGGTGTACCCGTGCTTCGCTACGGTATTTACTACTTTAAATCCAAATTTAAAATGTTTGATATGCAGACATTTTTATTTATGCTTGTTTATGGTAAAATTTATCCGTAATACCGATCAAATTACATAGATTGAAACTGTAATATTTTGAGGAAAATAACAGAGACATCTATGAAGGGATATTTCAAACAATGTTTAAGAAAAACTACCCAAGAGTTGTTTTTCGTTCGCGTGATGATATCGGCTTCTTTTTGTAGATTTATTTTTGTCAGAACTCACATAATATAACTATTTTTCTCAAAATAGTCAAGAACCATATGTTCAACAAGTAAGACAAATTTACTTCACAGCCTGCAACTTAGAAAGAAATATATTTTCCATTTCTTAAAGTATAAAGTCACTTTAAAATTATAATATTCTTAAAATAATATTTCCCAAAGTTTTAGTAATAAAAATGACAGATTGTCTAATCAACAATTCTTCGCAGTAGTCAAATTAATTGCATTAACAGCTAATAAATTATTAATTTAATTTATAGCGATATCCTAAAATGGAAACTGAATAAAATTATAATCTACAACGGGTGATAATATAAATAATTAAATAAAATTATTAATTACGACTTAAAGACATTCGATTAGACCAGGAATTCCCAAACTTAAAAATAATCTATATATTTTTAATATTTAAATTAAAGGCATTAAAATAAAGGTCCTTTCAGACTTTTCAGACCAAATTTAACTCTAACCGGTTTTAATTTTTTGATTTTTGAATTATTTAACTTATATGCGCCTTGGAAAATCATAGTAGCGTTCTGTGTAACAAATTAGTGTGTGGTTTGAATGCACTCGGTTTTAATATTTTTAAGTTACACGATTTTATTTATATCGTATTTATTTTACTTAAAACTACAAATTTGGATAAATCACAAGCCTGGAAGAAAGCGTTATTTTGGATAGCTAGGTTTGGATATTTTGTGTTTATGGAGAGAAGTATGTGCGGAATTGTTGCCTTTACAACTTTGGCTATAATTTTTAAAACTACAAATAGAATTAGACAATCACTATAGAGGTGTAAACTATTTTTTAAATCTACGGTTTGAATATTCTCCTGCAGAAAGTGAGGTAATACGTCTTCATTTCTGCTTAATTTACACTAATTTAACTAGTAAATCAGATATACCTAAAAGCTTCTATTTGTTTTAAAAAATTAAAAAATTCAAGAATATTTAAAAAATAAATTAGGGCTTAATTTGGATGTCTAAATGGGTCTTAAGCCTATCCATCCTACATCTGGGCAAAGGCCTGTCTTAGTTGCTTCTAATATCTCTATTCTAAACCAGATATGTTAACTGTAATGGCGGTGTAAAAATGCAAGGACAAATTATGCCCTAGTTTATGACATACACATCTGGCCAGATTTATTACAAAATAAAATGAACATTTTTGTTCAGAATAGGTTTATAATAGTTATTCTGAACTAGTTGTAACAGTTTTTAATTTAACATTGCACTGCCGACGACTGGGACGGAGTAATAAAATAGTATATTAAGCAACGAGCATGGAATGATGGTCATTTCAAACGAGTATGAAAGTTACGCTATGAGCAGCAGGCGAGTAGCGCAATTCATACGAGTGAGAAATGTCTATTCCATGCAAGTTTCATACTATGCTTTTTCCATGACCATAACTTTATTACTTATTTAATTTTTATTCAGTTCCCTTTAAAAAAAACAATAATTTGACAGTTCCTTTCAGCCTATTATTACAATGCCTAGCAACGGTCATGTACGTGTCATACGGAATGTAAATTGTATATGAAATATTAGACTTATTTTCTTGAGAAATCTTGAGAAAAATAATTATTAGAATATATAACTTTTTCTAATGCTGTTAATATTGTAGAGGATAAAAACATGTTAAAATTATAGTTAACTTTAAAGTACTAAAGTATTCATTTAAATAACATTATAACAAATG
Organism: Liopterus haemorrhoidalis; assembly: GCA_963971575.1. Classification (NCBI taxonomy): domain Eukaryota; kingdom Metazoa; phylum Arthropoda; class Insecta; order Coleoptera; family Dytiscidae; genus Liopterus; species Liopterus haemorrhoidalis. Next base: position 36,093,192 of record OZ020619.1, on the reverse strand, counting down.
GATAACGGGGCTTTAAAAATGATTACGAAAACGGCACGTAATTGCATATTAATTGAAAATACATATCGTCGGCTTACCTATAAATACTTCTTGAGTCCGAGAAGCATACCTTTCAGGAGAGGCAAAAAACTTGCTACAATCCTTATTTTAGAACTCTGTTGTATGTAATTTTCATGAAATATCAGTAATACAATTTCAGTTACAATGGGCAAAACATTTTATGATTATTTTATCATTTTTGTATTATTTTACGGAAATAATAATAAAAAAAAAAAACAATACAGTTGAAAATCGGAGAAGGTTTTACAAGTAAGCCGACGATATGTACCTATAGAGAAATTTTCAATAAATTAAGAAATTAATAATAATAGTTATAATTATTTTATTTAATTTGTAGGTAATCTTTTACATAACAGTTTTAAACTGAACAAAAAATGAAATGTAATTGATTATAATAAATAATACACTAAATTAAAATAAAATATTGTAACAATAAATGCTCATTAGCTAAATACTATAAATCGCTTCTTATCTGTTGCCACAGTTGCGTTGCGAGAGACAGAAGACAAATTTTATCAAAATTAAATTATAATCAGTGACTCACTAAACATTATATTTTTTTAAATAGTTTTTTAAAAGCACAAGGCGTTGAGAAAAAATTACATTTCTCTCTCTTTCTCGAGAAATTCTCGAGAAAAAATTCTCGAGAAGAAACACTATTCGTAACAATATCGTCGTAGAACTTTGGAAGTTTACAGCGCTGTTAAAGAAAGTAAGTTGTGTTTAGAATAACACCATAAGCTAGGGTGACCATTTTCTTAAGATGGCAATGCGGGACAAAGCAAAAAAAAGGTCGTCACCTCCCAGATCCAAGTGAAGAGCAAAAAAAAAGTCCTCACCTCCCAAATCCAAGTGAAGATCAAAAAACAAGGTCTTCACCTCCCAATTCCAAGTGAAGAGCAAAAAAAAGGTCCACACCTCCCAAATCCATGTGAAGAGCAAAGAAAAGGTCCTCACTTCCCAAATCCAAGTGAAGAGCAAAAAAAGGTTCAAAAGTTAGAGTGCGGGACTTTTACGGAACATGTTTTAATGCAATCATCCAATCAAAATGCGGGACAGTCCCGCAAAAAGCGGGACGAATGGTCACCCTACCATAAACTTACTTGTCAGCTGCTATGGATAGTCATTTCTTGTTAATTATACAAAGAAAGGCAGTTATCCTTTTGTTTTGGTGCCCTTTTTAGGATTTAATCTGAGACGAAAGCATTCATCTAACCCTTGGCTACTGTTCTTTTTTTTATAATATAGTAAAATATTTTTGTTTATTTTTGTGTTGTTCTTATTGAAATACCCAGGTGCCAGATACGATTTTAAGATAATGTTTTTCATAGATAGACACTTTTAGCTGCTGTGCAGTGTCAAATAAATGAATAATTACTCTTCCAAAATGATCGACCGTCCAAGCCTTAATGACAGACTCATTAATTCCGAGCATAAACGCACCTAACCTAAGTAAGCAACTTACCGAGCCCGTGATCATTCTGGCTGATTTCCAATACGAAATTAATAAAACTCACAGAGTTGTCCAGCCTGACACGTGATTAATTATATTACTCCTCACTGTATAATTAGGTGCTAACGAATTAGGCAAATAATTTGTGATAATTTTTTTCACGTCATCTATGTTATCTGATATGTTTGAGAAAAATATTGGTATTACAGCGTTTCTCAATAAATGTTTCTTTGTTTATCATTGATTTCTTCAGATAATACAAATGATTAATTAATGTTATGATATTACTAAATGAAACTGGAGACTGGAATCTGAGATTTAAATCTTGTATGCGGGATATAGGGGTTAAGATCATTAACTATTTCGAAAATTGTTCATATCAAAATAGTTCAGTTACTTAATATATTGTCTGAATGTCTACAAATATGATAGTAAGCTGGGTCCATAACCGATCCACGGGGTCTACCAGGTCTACAAGTATGAAATGCGGATTTTTTTCAAACTTGCTGCGCAAACAGATTGTATAGTTCAAAGTTTCAACACATATGGCGTTATCATTAAGTGTCAAATGCGTATAAGTTATAATTTGAAAAGTGATCATATAGTTTTGTTTTACTGTGTTAAAAATGTCAAATTTTGTGCCAAATAAAGACCATTCGCGGACAGTACTACTATTTTGTTTTCATTTGAAAAAAACTGCTGCTAAATCATACCGACTGCTTCGAGAAGCTTATGGTGAATATGCTCCATCGCAAGATACGTGTGAACGATGGTTTCGGCGTTTCAAAAGTGGCGACTTTGATCTTACAGACAAAGAACATGGAAAACCTCCAAAAAAATATGAAGATACAAAATTGGAAACATTGCTACAGGAAGACGATAGTCAATCACAAAAACAACTAGCAGAGCAGTTAGGCGTTAGTCAACATGCTGTTTCCAATCGCCTACGAGAGATGGGTAAGATCCAGAAAGTCGGCAGATGGGTTCCACATGCATTGAATGAGAGGCAGATGGAAAAATGCAAAAACACTTGTGAAATTTTGCTTGCACGATACAGAAGAAAGTCTTTTTTGCATCGTATCATTATTGGAGATGAAAAATGGATTTATTTTGAAAATCCCAAATCATGGGTGAACCCAGGCTCACCATCCACGTCAACTGCAAGACCGATTCGCTTTGACAAAAAGACAATACTCTGTACTTGGTGGGACCAAAAGGGTGTGGTCTATTATGAATTGTTAAAACCTGGTGAAACAGTTAATACCCAACGCTACCAACAACAACTGATCGAATTGAACCATTCTCTGCTAATAAAACGACCAGAATACGAAAGAAGACAGCACAAGGTAATCTTTCTTCACGATAACGCTCCATCACATAAGGCAAAAGCAGTTTGCAACACATTGCAGGCAAGTGGGAAGTGCTACCCCATGCCGCTTACTGATCAGACTTGGCTCCTCAGCTATATCTGAGGCTTACAAGGATCAAACACCATCCGTTTGGCGGAAAAACTCGGACTTACAGAATTTCATTTTAAACATTCAAATGGTGACCGACTGTTGTACGACTTCACTTTAAATATTAGATATTTTTACTCGGGCTTAGGCAAGACATATTCCTCACCCTCTAATTATAATGTAATGAAGGTATAAGAAAAATAGTAAAATAAAATTTTTACATGCTACAAAAGTACATAAAAATTATAATTTCATGGCCTTCCAGCGCCCCTATTCCGTGGAGCCTCTATTCCGTGAGGCCCCTACGCCATGGTATCCCTAGGTGGTTCCCTAGACTCGCCTAATGGTAAAACCGGCCCTGTCTCCATCCAAATTAAACCAGTTGTCCCTGATTAAAGATAATAATAATGAAATTAATTGAAAGATCCTAATGTTTAATTTGTATTCACACTGCTATTGACATTGAACATTTGAAATTTTCGCAATAAACAATTAATAGACTGATATATTTAGTGCAGTAATTGAAACAGAAGGTTATAATATGTAACTAGTAAATAACAAACGATATGTTTTAATGTACATCTATTCTAATAATGAACCTTATTAACCTTAATTACGATAATATTTAAAGTGACAATGAGGCAATGCTTGTATTTGAATGTGAGTATGTTACACCAAATTAGCATACCTATGTGATACTAAATATCGGAAACATGCTTGTCCTACTTATTCACTACACGCCGTTTACATCAGGAAAAATGTTGTAAATTATTAGACAACTTTTCTATAAATTTCTAATTTATATACTGGATATTACAGGCTTTTTCATTTGCCGAACAATAAACAGTTGATTTTAAATTTCGCGCCAGTAAATGGTAAATGGGATTGCTACTATCTCCTACTTCAGTTACCATATTTTTCTGACCATAAGATGCAACTTTTTATGCAGAAATATCGACGAAGGTTGGTCCGAAGGTATAGGTACGTTGTTTAAAAAGTGTAATATGTTAAAGTGGAATCAATTCAGAGCGCATAAAACAGAATAGTTAGTTAGTTAGTTAGTTAGTTAAAATTTTTGACGTACAGCAACAAAAACTATTTGCGCCTAACGCAGCCCATCTAAATCACTACACTACATATTAAAATCAATAAATTAAACAATAAATAAATAAATAAAATCAATAAAAATAAGTTTACTCAATAAAAGAAATCTTGCACCGACAAACACAAATAAATAGGATAAAAGTGCTGTTCGAAAAATTGAACAGACTCAGGTTGATGGTAAGAGGCTGTAAAGGGTCCAATTACCATCCAATATCACAGTCTAATAATAAAACACATTAAAAAAGGTGCAAGACCTCAAGCCTTATGTATCAGCCTGTCTATGAGTACTCTGTCGTCACCTAAAGCAATTGACAGGTCATAGCACAGTCCTAACCTCTCCCTGACATCATCAAACTATACACATTTAGTTAAAATGTGTAACACAGACAAATCTGTGTTACACGTCTCACAGATAGCGGACTCTTCACCTCGGAGGAGGTGTCCATGTCCAACAGTGGCCTATACGGAGGCGTGTGATGGCGGTTTCTTCCCTACGGTTAATCCTGCAGAAAGAACCCCAGGGTTTAACGTCTACCTTAATCTGTCTCAACTTAACGTTCTGTATGTTGCTCCACTCATGTTGCCACATAGAGAAAACAAGATGTTTCAGATGACTCTTTGCGTCATCTGGAAATATGAAACTCACATCAATCATAGGTGGGAGGCGGCTTTTGCAGCGACTTCAGTCGCTACGTTGCCTTTAATACCAACATGTCCCGGTATCCAAAACAGGTCTACCCTCACATTCTGAGCATTCAGATTGTAGTGTAGCAACCGGATCTTTAGTACAAGAGGAATATATAAAATAAAATCAACCAAGATAATATAATAGAAATAAATACAGAAATAGCTGTCATTTCTAGAGGCCTTACAAGTCAACGACAATTCTTGGAGGTGTCGATTAATAAACCATGCAAAGCTGGTTTCTGAAAGCTTAGTAAACTATAAGCTAATGGTCAACTGCGGTAACAGTATAACAATCCCATAAATAACCATAGCAATCGTTTTATAACTATTTGGTTATAGTTAACTAAGGGAATTTTGTAGAGAGCGGAACAAATGGTAGTCAGAGTATATGGTCCAGATATCGCACCATCCATTTGTCCTGCTTTCTAAAAAATTCCCTTAACGGAAAAAATTTCGTATCTGTGAACGATCGTGATTTGGCTTTATCATTCGTTTGTTCCACTCTTCCCGCATAAAATTGTTAAGGGCCGGTTTCTGAAAGCTTAGTTAACTATAACCAAATGGTTATAAAACGAATCAAAATTCACCTGGACAGATTTTTCGAGAGCAAAGACGGATCCTTCTGGAGAGATGGCATTATGAAATTGCCTGAGCGTTTGTCCAAAGAAAATAATGAACAGTACATCTGATAATAAAAGTTATTTTTAGAATGTATATTTTATTGAATAAAAGGTGAAAAAAAAAAACGAACGGACTTATGTAACAACTCAATAAAATCCTAAAAAATATGAACCATTATTCTCAATAATTCTAGCGGGACGCTCGTATCAGAGTACAAAGCACTGAACTCAAAATCGAAAAACCCAGACAGGAATGAAGAGGTAAATAATTTAATTAAATGCCAGGTGATGCGACTGATAGAGGACAGAATGATAAAAAAGATATGGCAAGGAAATTTTTACAATCATCGGCTAGTGGAAAAATCTCCCAAAAATTGAATAAGCTGACAGATCTAGTGAGAATTGGTAATCTGAGATTTAACAGAGAAAGATTGTGGTCAAAAGTGAATTCAACTAACAGTACACAAAAAGACAGAAAGAGAAAGAAATCTTGATTATTATTTTCAATCAATTCTGTATAAATAAGTGCCCTCATTGACCCTCAATGAACAACGACCTGAAGCAAAACCTCCTTTAATTTTTAAGAGACTATTTTTGGTGGAGTAATTTTTTTTTAAGCGTCGCAAACCTCGAGGGAAAGTGAGTTGAATGTCTACGTCAAAGTGGTTAGAATATAGCTTCTCTTGGTAAGTGCAGAGCCATTAGGCAGAACACTTCTCGATTTGAAACTCAAAAATATTGAATCTTAAAAAATCTCGTAACATGTCACCACTCAAGTAACCATAGTAACAAACATAAACTCAATCAAAGACTCACGTCTTTTGAATGTACAAGGCAGAGAGAAGTATATGGAAACGTGTATTTCAGTCGGTGATTGCATCGGAAAGTGTCACCTAAGACTTGCTAAGTAGAATTCAAAATCAATAAGTATTCCATTTCTTGGTGTAAGTGTGTGCACTTCGTGTATATTCGGCTATTGAAGACTAACACATCGGTTTTGTTCGGAGATGGATTTTTTATTAGACTACGCCTTGATTTGCATATACATTCTTACTGTGGGTGGATGTTGTCTAAACAAAGGGTACCACTGGGATCTTATTGAATTTTTTTTACGGACACGTCAGTTATTGTTCATAAGATTGGTGATTTTTTCGTTTATGCTTTTTCGCTGCAGCTATCAAGATACCCTTGATTCAATATTGGAGCATCTATTCAGTTTTAAACCTTTTGAAAAAAACAATTGAATAAAAGGAAATTCATTTAATAAGAGCTAGCTTTTTCTTCTCCTTTTCTTAATGAATTTATGTTCTTAAGTATTTACGACCAACTGCAGTACCTATAAAATTCTTCAGTAAATCGGTTTCAATAAAAAACCGTTCAAAGCTTTTGTATTTTCTATCGCTATTTTAAGTTCGTAAGTTACACCAACAAATAACACATCCACGATTGGAAATAGGAAAAAATTTGGAATGGGAACTTTCACACATTTCAGAATTTCGTGGGTATATATTAAGTTAAGCTGACAAATCAGAATACTGAATGTCTGGGGCAGAGCCGGTCTCAGAGGGTGCGGAGGATGTATGGCATTTGGGCTTAGGGTCTCGTTTGTACATACGGCCCCAAATATAAAGAGGTAGACAAATATTGATTAGACTAATGATTTCCGTCCGGAGGTAGGCGCTTTTTGTTTAGGGCAGTTTCCCAACCGGGGTTCTTCGGAACCCTAGGCTTCCACGAGAATCTCTTAAGGGTTCGGGAAAATGAATAAATATCGTATATATATATAATTAGCTAGTGTATGTCTGAAATCTGCGTAACATTGTGACAATTTTTCCTAAGGTTCTCGTGATTAGCTAATTCAGGACACCGTGCCTCTTGATTGACAGGTATTTGGCAGATTTATTCTCTAAGAATCTACGAATTTAATTACATATAGAAATGTCAAGGGTTTCGTAGGCATAAAAAAGACACTCTAGAAACTCTTATATCCTTTGATCGATACGAAAAATATTTTGCAGATTTATTCTCTAAGAATCTGCGGATAAAACAAAAATCTCTCTAAGAATCTCCCGAAGAAACCGGAAGTGCAGGATATCAAGGACAACTTTAATTTTTCAAACGAGAATGTATATCGTGTTGGATATCTTTGGAGAATGCTTTTAACAAGAAATAACTTTTACTTAATTTTTTTAAATATCTTTTACGGTTTACGAACAACTATAATCTCTATATCGACTTGAAAGTAAAGTATTTTCATTTACAAGTGTTCGAAGTAACTTCCGTTTTGATTTAAACACTTTCGCAACCTTTCTCTTGAGCTCGTAACTTGGAGCATAATACAAATAAAAATATTTCACTTTCAAGTCGTACCTGCAATGCAGAACCAGCAATTGCAGAACTACAAATAGAATCCGTAACACGATTTAAATACCTCGAAAGCAAACGTGAACAGCAACAGCAACATCACAGAAGAAATAACTTTAAGAATATTTTCTGCAAACAAAGCCTACTATGTCCTTAACACTCTTCTCACATCACGCTTGCTATCCCGGCACACAAACTAAGATTATACAAGATCCTTCTTCGACCCATACTCACATATGGAAGTAAATCTTGGACACTTACACAAGAACAAGAATCCCGGCTGAGAATATTTGAATGCAAGATTCTAGGGGAAAATTTCGGTCCTGTCCAAGAGGATAGAATATGGAGAATCAAAAGAAATAAAGAACTGCGCGACCTTTATAATGAACCGGATGTGGTTAGCTTCATAAAAAGTTCCAGAATATGTTGGATCGGACATGTTATCAGAATGCCCAAAAACATACCAGCGAGCAGAGTATTCGATAGCGTTCCAGGTACAGACCAAGAGGAAGACCTCGAATGAGATGGGTGTACAATGTGTACAAAGACCTGCAAATAATTGAAGAAGATTAGCGCATGACCGCGGAAGATGGAAGGAGTTTGTAGAGGCGGCAATAACCATTTAAGGGTTGTAAAAGCCAAATGATTGATTGATTGAAGTCGGAACTACATGAAAGTACAACTTGAAAGTACTTGATGTTTGTTTTGAATATAACCTCAAACTCAGACAACAAATGTCAGTTAAATTATACTGGAGTAGTTATATTGCCAACTTAATTTAATAAAATAAATAAATTCCATGGCTATCTAGGCGTCTTTTTTCTCGACCATATTGTATAATTTATAATACAATTGTGATTTGTTCCTGTACTTATATTATGTGCTATTTTGTTAGCGTCCTTTAGCGATTTTTTCCTACTTTCACCCTCGCGTATACCTTTTGCATGTCCAAGCTCTGCTGATAAATTTTTGCCTATAGTGGTAAATTTCTTTTCCTCGTCTATTAAATATAAAGTCCATTATCTAAGTATCCTTTATGGTAGTTTTGTGTGTAGAGAATATGTCTTTACTTAATATGTCCTTACTAAGCAGTTTACGAGAGGATCATAGGATTTACGACTCATGTTCTGTATATCATAATAATAATAAAATCTCTACTCAGATTAAATAGCAGTTTGTTAGAAAGAAGAGTTACGTTGTAAATACTAAACAATTACAATACTTCTCTGAAAAACTTTGCTTTAAAATAACTACACGAAGATCGATCACAACGTAAATACGTAAAGACATAAGCAAGAGAGTGGTTATGGGTGAAAAAAAAATGGTCAGGTTTTCCAAGACCATAAACATTGTTAATACCCTTTTCACACTAGATCTTTAAAATCGGATGTTTAAGTGAATGGATCTTTAAACGCTAATGTGAAACCGTACGGCCTCGTCTAAACACGACCGATGTTTAAGACAGAGATCTGCGTCTTAAACTTCGTCCGCATTGCCAACTTAAATTCTATTCTAAAAAAATACTTCTTGAATTTGTGCTGTCAACATTTTATATTATCATAAACAAGAATACTGTATTATATCGAAGTTATAAGAAGTTTATACTTATTGTTATAATAAAATTATTTATTTTAATAATGTGTTTAATAAAATACAGAGCTACAATAATTGAGATAAAATGTATCGACTTACATGTTAATACAGGTGTAATATATTCTTTATTGTAGTGCCTTTATTGTAGAATGAAATGAAATATCCTTAATTGTTAATAATAATTCAAAATGTGCGTCTGCGCAGACAGTTCAAAACTGGTAATTTCATGACGGTAACTTAAGGACAAAATTACTGTAGTTGATGACAGCACCAGAGATTTAAACATCAAGTGTGAAAGCGTACCGATCTTAAACATCGGTGAACTTTAAGTTCACTCGTCTTAAAGATCTAGTGTGAAAAGGGTATAAGTCTGTTCTGCATAATGCTTCGTTCAGAACCTCCAACCGTAAATGTTTGTTATACCCCGTAGTTCAAGGCCGTAGGTTACTGTTGACTGAAAATATGAAAAATAGGCCAATCTAACAATCTCCGCAGACTCAGTATTCGTCAATCTTTTAATCATGTATGAAGTCTTGTTCAATTTACTGGACACCTAATTTATATGTCCCTTCCATGTTAATCGAGCATCCAAGTGGAATCCAAGAAACCTTACAGAGTCATCAGCGTAGAATTCGATTATTTTGTGCCTGTTTAAACTGAAAACGACTGTTTTTGTTTTTTCCAAATTAAGGCTTAACCCATTAGATGAGAACCACAGTAAGGCTTGAGCTTGGGTGTCACTTAGAGTCCTTTTTACATCTTAATGCAGTCATAGCTGCCATATTATCCGGCAAGTCATTAATAAATGTTAAAAGTAAAAACGGGCCCAAAATAGTACCTTGCCCTATGCCCATGTCAGTATTCAGTGCGGCTGACAGGGTATTATTGAAAAAGACACATTGGTTCCTATTTGTAAGGTAGACCATTATGAGATCTAAAATGTTTCTTCGAATACCGTAATATTGGAGTTTATCAGTCAAAAGCCTTGCTCAGGTCACAGAACGATCCTGCAACGTGCAAACCTTTTTCAATACTTTCCATTATTTTATTTAATAATAAACTAGCTGATTTAGCTATGGATCGAATATGTAACATATATTATTAAACTGGTCAACAAATTTAAACTTTTTTTTGCTTAGATCCGATAATTGTTTTTAACTAATTTTGGGGTGCTGATTTCAAAAATGTTAACAGTTTCTCTTTAATTTCAACTTCGTTCTTGTTGTCCAATATATTTTGTAAGAACACCTTACATGCAGGTACTTGTTATAGACCTTTTTACAACGGCGGGGGTTGCAAGGTCAAGGGTAAAGTACTTAGTATGACCGCTGCATCCATTAAATGTTCAAGTTTGTACTTGTTGTTCAATAAGATTCACAGAAAAGGCTTAGTTGCAGGTATCTGACAGCAACCTTTTTGCAATGGTGGGAAGGGGAAACAGTATCAGGGGTAAGGTACTTAGCAGCCTACATTCTTAAATGGTAGGTTGTCAGTCTTTCGTGGCGCTCATCAAAAATTTTCTTGGGAATAAAAAAGCAGAAAACTATGTGGAGGTTGTTGAAAATTTGATTCAAAATTATCATCATCTGGGGCGCAACATGAGCGTGAAAGTTCATTTTTTAAACAGTCATCTTGACAAATTTCCTGTCAATCTTGGAGATATTAGTGATGAACAGGGTGAACGTTTCCATCAGGATTTAAAAGAGATGGAGAGACGTTATCAAGGAAGGTGGGATACTCATATGATGGCTGACTACTGTTGGAGTATTAAAAGAGACTTATCGGGAATGGTGCACTCCAGAAAATCTTACAAACGACCATTTAATCCTTAAATTATTTTGTATTTTTATTTTAACACTCCAATGCATTAAAACTGTTCTCATTTTCTTTCTTTCACTATAAATAAAATTTTAAGAATATTTTCTAAGTATTTAGTCCTTATTGTTCGCCAAATTTGTACCAATTACAGTATCAACGTCTAAAATTAAACGATAGAAGCATTATTTAGCCGAAAATATGTATTTGTCGTAGAGCAAAAATCTGATGTGATACGCAAAAACTGATGTGATATTTGAGTTCAGCAGCACCAAATTAGTAAGAAACAAGTCTTAGATGTAAGTCAGCAAAAATTATGTTGACCAGTGTTATGCAAATTAATATAATAATAATTTTAAATTTAAGTAAAATTTGGTTATTTTTGGTCGCGTGTTTTCCTTTTCCTATTTACCATGTGTTAAAATGATCTCTTTTAATGCTGTTTCATATAGCGCTTTGTCGTCTAGGAACGCAACCTAATGCCGGGTTTACATTGGTAGAGTAAAAGAGCTAGTAACTAGCGCAAGTAACTAGCAACTAGTTACTATCCCTGTGTAAACAGTTAACATTGTGACTAGTAGAGTACTAGCTGCCAGTAGTTGGGCTAGGATAGCAGCTAGCTCGTCGACGTATTTACTAGCTACTGTCTTTTCCCCCACTACGCAAAATTGATTCATTTCAAATTGGCGGCAAGCGGTAACCTGTCATAACAAATAGAAAAAAAACCCATATCAGGTAAGTTACAATTTATTTACATAAATTGCGTAACATTGATTTATTAATTGATGATTTTTGAAATCATCTGTGAAATAACTGCCTTTGATACACGAAAAAGATGTTGTAGACCAGTGTTTCTCGACCAAAAACGCACCGTGGACCAGAATAATATATAATTTTCTAACGCGGACAAATGAAAACAAATATATTTAATGTGCTACTAAACACATTTATTTTATTTGTAGAAAATCACAGAAAGTTTACAGAAAATAAACAAAATATAAACTATTTACATAAAAAATGTGCAAAATAAATTAAAAATAAAACTGCAAAAAACACATAAAAACTTTCGCGGATCACTAAAATTTTTCTGGAGACCACTGGTGGTCCGCGGACCAACTGTTGAGAAACACTGTTGTAGACTACAATAACTATTTCCTGTGGCTAGGAAATAAAACGTTAATTCCAATTTTATTTTTGCTGGAATCGCATCCCTTATTAGTGTATCAGTTCGTTGTATTAATAGACTAACTAAATTTAATAGCCTATTAAAATCATCTGGTGTCATTCTTAAACACAGTCTGTACTCTTTTTGATCTTCCACGGCTAATTCACGAAATAGAAGGACTGATGCGCCATGGGTAGTTCTTCTATCAATCCATTTTTTAACCCATTTTTGTTTAGGCTTATATTCTGTACCGAATACTTCAATAAGACAATCTATTATTTCCTCCACAAGAAATGATGTAATTCAAAATACCACTTCTTTATGGCATTACACCGGCGACGATGTATATCCACATTCATAAACTATTTTTTGCAAAAAGATAATTTCACTACAAAATCACAGTGAAGATGTCAAATGTGTTTTGACACTTACTATCCAGAAAATAAGATATGTATGTCAATTGCGTATGAACACCTACTATCCTGAAAATAAGATAGTAGAGTAAAGCGCGTAGTACTTGCGCTAGTTACTAGGTCTTTTACTCTACCAATGTAAACCCAGCATAAACGCTAAACGAGGCTTTACTCCGTCCTTCTTAAGCAGCATAGTGAGGCACACTATTTCCAGGCTACACCCTGTCGACGGTACTGAACCTTGTAGAAAATTCAAATCACGTACTTAAAATTCCCTATTTGATCTCTTTGTCATTTAGATCCGTAACTGACTAATATTTTGGAAAATCATCAATGATTGTACAACCTCGTACTCATAAAGTGCCTACTAGAATTTTAAACAATATTTATTTTCCCAAAATTTCACTTACAGAAATTCCTTAACCCAGTAACAAAAAAAGTTAAATTTAGCAAAATTCCTAGACAACGTGAAGTTATTTCGTTATGTATTATATAAAAACGTGAGTGATCCTATCACGTGTATTGTATTTATTCCCTTTCAATATTATTTTTAAATTCAGCAACAAGCCTACTGTTTTATTATTCGGAATACGTTGTGAACTCAGCCATAGTGCTTAGGTTTCAGCGAAGTATTTTAAATTTAAAATTCGCAGTACAATTATGTTAATTTATTCTTGGTAATAGCTTTAAAAGTTTCAAAAACAAAATTATAATCAATGTTTTTACATTTATTTTATAATAGATATCAGATGATTTTATTAATAGATAATTATTCAACTGCTAAATTGAATTTTTGAATATATTTGTCGCTGAAGTTTATGTGCTAAAGTGTTGTAAATAGTTAATATTTTGAATAGTTGATAGTTTTACGTGATAAAATTCGGATATATGTAAAATATAATAATAATATATTTGGTAAAGTTTTACAAAAATATTTATTCGTCATGATAACTTCAGTTACGGTGTTATCCATTTTCAAATTCGTACATACAGGATGTAGCTTTGAAAATGATTTTCCATACTTTAACAACATAAAACATTATGATCTTTTTAGGGTTTTGTAGGTATGACAAAAAAAACCTTATACCGTCATTTTGTCGTCTGTCTGTCTGTCTGTCTCTCTCACTGTCTGTCTCACTGTCTGTCTCACTGTCTGTCTCACTGTCTGTCTCACTGTCTGTCTCACTATATGTCTGTTCGGTAAAAATTATAGCCAAACGGCTAAACCTAGAGAGTTGAAATTTTGCATGCTTATACAACTCTTTGACCCGCACATAGGAAAAATATTAAAACATCTAAAAACATATCCCCTTAAAAATATAAACAAATATGTGCTCATCGAAGTGTATCAAATGAAAGCCCTTAGTACTTGGATTAACGATTAAAATTTTATTTTTGTAAAATAAATTATTTTGACGCGATATTTGCTAAAATTGTGCAAAAAAAATGTCCCACACCCTGTAGCCCACATGGTTTAAACTAAAAATCTGAAAAAAAATCTAAGTAATGTACATTGGTGTGAACTGAAATAGTACAACAGGAATTTTTCATCAGATTATGTATTCGGAAAAAACGCATTTTTTGTGTTTTTTGGTTGATGATGTACAAAAGTTATTGTTATGTAACACACTATACTGGAAGGCGTATCCTGGTCTAATGGTTATCTTGCTCGCTAGCTATGCAGCATACTAGGGTTCGCTCACCGGCAGAGGGGACAATTTTATTTTTTGTTTTTTTTTTTCCATTTTTATTTTGTTTAAATTATTTTATCAAAATTCTAGTTATATTTTGGCAAATGTTGGATTTAATTTTTAAGAGCGTAAATTTAATAACCAGTTGGAATTGTTGGAATTATATTTTCATTCTATGTGTCATGTAAATGAAATCAGAGCATATGACTTAAAGCAAACAATGGAAGCCATAGGCGCAATTTTCAAGATCTTAATGAACCTTGCTATATATATAAAAAAAAAAAATACTGCACATATTTAGAAACCTAAATAATGGTATTAGGTATTCGAATTAAAATTAACAAAAAAATATTTTAACATAAAATTTGTTTTTAAAGCTCTTAGATTAACAGACGATAAATTATTTTAAAAATATCGTTCATTTTACCGTGATTACTACAAAGCAAAATTTGTCCTACATACTCAGCATGCCGCCTTCACTTATTATATACCTGCGAAATCCTGCAATGTGTGAAAATTCACACTTCACATCAATTTTTACCGACCGCCAACATATATAAGGGAGGTTTGTGATCATACCGATTTTGACATTTCGAGATTTCGATGGATCTCCACGAATTGAGGTCCCTACATAGAGTTTTGACTATTTTTAGTTTGATGTGTGTCTGTCCGTCTGTCTGTCTGTCTGTCGGTCTGTTTGTCTGTCTGTCCGTCCGTCTGTCCGTCCTTCTGTCTGTCTGTCTGTCGGTTTGTGTACACGTGCAGAGCAAATTCGGCTGAAAGGATTTTTATGAAACTTCATATTTAAGCTTTTGACATCAATGGCACGAATTGATCAACTTTTGGTAAAAATCGGTTGACTAAAAATGGGAGTTTACTCGTGTCGATTTTAAGATTTTTGTGAATATTATACAACAGAGAAATATTTCGGAAAATTTTATTTAACAAAATTTGCTATAAAAGCAATAACGAACTACTTTTTTTGTATGTATGTATCCGTACATTTCCATGGTTATCGTAAATTATAAATACACATTATGAAATTATCAACGTAATATAATACGTCATTGTCTTTTACAATAATAACTACTCTACTGCTAGAATCTATTTTATACAAGTACTTTGTGATGGCGGTCGGTCCTGTGGTGGCCACAGCTGATTTTTTATGATTAATTTGCGGCCAGTGTAGGTCTTAATCCTTAATTGGAATAAACATTTTTTTAAAATTTATTTAACAGGATTAAAAAGTATTAACCCTAATTTGGCAGCTCTCTACTTATGTTGACAAATAATAAATGCAACTTAAGTGGGCCCCCAGTGCCCGTACGAATAAAACGTAATACTGACCATATTACCCCTGAATATGCACAGTTTAAAAATATGGTCACGAAAACTAGAAATAGAAAGCCAAGGTTTACCTCGGGTTTTCGCGCTAATGATGATGATGATGAAACAGACCTTTAGGCTTCGTTAAACTTCTTGTTGAAAGAATTGAGCCTATATGAAATATAAGAATATACTCAAAATACGAATTAATAGTATTGTTGAAAACATGTTAAAGAAGAAAAAGGTACTCGAAATTGTTAATTTTTCATAAAAAGGAAAATCTGTTTGACATAAAGGTGATATAAAACTGTCCATCTGTTCAGGATACTCTTAAACGCATCTAACTTTAACGCATCACAAAACTACTGTCCAAATTTACTTTACTATCCAAAATACACCCCTTTTATTGATAATAAAACAAGAAAATCATTTTATTACAATTCGATAATTAAAATTTAACAATCAAATGACCTACCCTCCTAAACCCTTAAGTATAAGACGGAACAACCACCTGCCAGACACAAACACAAACTTTGCGGTCAGGAAAACTCTAGTGGGGAAAGGGAGGGATAGTTTTTCACAACATTCACCCCCTCTGTTGGACACACAAACATTTCCCCCCACACATTTCACACCCCCGAATCATCTAGAGTGTCACGTGGTTTACAAGACTCTGAATCTACTATCACACACTAGATGTCCAGGCGAGCGTCGTATAGAAAAAGTCACGCGTCGACGCTTGTAGTTCCAGACGTCGAATGATAGAGGCGCCACTACTCAAGGAAGTGTTGTTTTTTTTTTCTTTGTGACCATCTTATTGGGGTGAAAGTGAAAGGTTGACTGTTGAAATCGTACGTTTTCAAAAGCGTTTGTTCGTTTAGTAGTTTTGAGAACTTCTTTTAGATCTTTGCTTTTCAAATAGTTAGATCTTGTAAATTGATCTATTTTTTTTCTAAGCTATTACATGAACTGTTATAGGAATTATTTGAATTAGTGTATTCACACTGCTACAAAACTGTTGCTTTCGTACTTAAATACAAGGTTCCACAAGATTTCTTAGCGAAGGGCTTAGTTGTAAATTTTAAGAGGTTCTTATGGGCCGAAATTTTTTGACACATTTCAGGGTTTTGTAGGTATTTAATAAGAGTAAGAAGTCAACTGATTACTGGATTTCTAAGACAATATTTTTTCTATAATCACATCAAAATCAACAATTTTTTATTCTTGATTTGAGTACTTTTTGTAAGAAGAGCTTTTATATATTTTTTTTTACACTAAATTTAAATCATTTTCGACAAATTTTTGAAAAAAAAAAAACGTGTTAAAATGTATTTAAAAAAACTATTTTCCATTCCTGTATCTACGTCTTAACAGCTTTTTTTTAACACCCCACAATAATTTATAAAAATAGTATTTTATTTAGAGTTACACTTGGTCCGTGGTAAGGCAGTTGCCTACGGATACATCTTCTGATATTGTGCAGTCAGCTCTGGGGTCGACTCAGCCTCAAGTATTTAATACTTGAAATGAGTACCTGTTCATACAGGGATAATAGGACCGGTCGAAACGTCACACTGACAACGTGGCTTGCATATCTATGGCCGGCAGTCTAGAAGAGGGGAACTTACTTCCTCTGCCCCAATACGCATAACAAGGCGTTGGGAACCTGTTATTTATTATTAGTATTTTATTTAACAACAAAATTTAACAACGTTACAATAGGGGATACGCATAAAATTTATATTTCTTTAAAACTACATTATTTTGATATGTTAATATTAGTTATATCACCTAACAAAACAAAAATCACATTTTAATTAATATTATAGCCAAATTTTTTAATTAAAATATTGTAAATTTGAAACAAGCCGACCACGGCGCGAAGGTTGCCGAGTAAAAACGACTGAGTATGGCGTCAAACGATAGGGGTTTCACGTCACAGATACAGCTACAACATAATCTTTACACGTGTGTATATTGTATTGTTCGAGAGTTTTGTATTTGTTTTTAAACAATTTTTCACGCATTTATTATTAAAATGGCAGATAAAGATTTTGTTAGGGCTCAGAGTGATAATTTACCTAACATTAATGCATTTATCACAAACATAAAATTTACTTTTTTCTGAAATATCGGTTTTATTTCGCCCCATAGCTTCCAGCCACAAATTTCGCCTTTTCTGTTGTTTTTCGCCATCAGGTAATGATATAAATTGTTTTTTTGGATTTCTAGTTGAACTAATTGTGCACGTCGGTACTGAACAATATTTTCGAGTATGTTTTGAAGTACTGGGGCCTGGATCTTCCATATTTTATATATTTTAATATAAAATTTAATTCGGTAAACATGTATAAATTGTTTTTATAGAATTAAAATTTATTTTAATTAAAATCACTCTAACTTTAAATAACCTATAAAAGTTATACAAACAAATAAGTTCACAACAGCCTATGTACGCTGGGTAGGCTAGTAGTGTCATACGTCAGTTAGAAGGGGTATGACGTCACACGTCGTTTTCGCGCGCTACATACATTTATGATTTTTTTAAGCCTTCAAATTAAAAAAAAAAAAATTAAAAACTGTTTTTTATGTTTATATGCAACAAGAGGAATATGATAAAAAAAATTTAAAAAATCATGCCTATCCCCTATTTACTGATTGTTTGGTAGCCATCTTGATGACGTAGATTCTGAAGTGTAACAATTGACATTCTGAATTTCTGTATTTTGAAATTAATTTTACTAATTTTTTAATAATAAAACTATATAGTTGTAGATAAAATATTGTATTTTACTCGCATATGATGGCTATATTACACTCGAATAATTACAATCCTCGTCTACGGTTGGGGTGGTAAACTTCATCCTCGTGCAAAATAGCCTACATTATATGTTTGTTAAATAAAATTATACTATTTTTTCCTTAAACAGATTTGTTCATACATTTCGATGAATTTTTAAGTCTTTTTATTACCTATATGTGTGTTAAGGAACTGTACAAGCATACCAAACAAAAGTTTGGTATGCCTCAGCAATAAAAACGAGTTTAGAAACCCTTTGGTCATTACTCGCATTTTCGAAGTGTAGACCTTTTTTTTTAGGTCATCACTCGAATTTTGGAAATGACATTTCTTTTTTGATTTAGGACATCATTTGTATTTTGAAAAATAAAGTGTTTTTGACCAGCACTTGTTGTCGAGAAATTTCCCGATTCCTGCCCTTTTGAAACAATTTTATCTTCAGAGCACCCCCCCCCCCCCCCCGCCGCAAATATAATTCCGGGTACGCGCCTTGCTCCGGTTTTAATAATAGTAACTTTTTTATCTTGTTCTTTCAGACAAGGGCCTCCTCCAAATCTGACCTTTTTATTCTCTATATGTACTCTTCCTTTCACTATCGATTCCTTTTCTCCAATTTTCTCTATGGCATTCCCTTTTCTCAGAGGTGCTCAGTTTAATATTTGTTTCAAAAGTCGATCTACAAATCATCAGAAACAAGCACGTTTTTTTGCCTATATAGTCCAACCATTCACACAAAAACAATTATTCTAAGATGCTTCCTTTTGTAAATCCTGTTGACCATATTTTGAAGATGATGATTGACAATAAAATCATAACAAAATTTTGACAGTCATAAAACATTGTGGCCGACTATTATCATAGCTTATCTGTTCATCTGATGCGATAAATTTATTTACTAATAATAAAACTCGACATAAAAGGTACCGAAATCTATTGGCAAATTAAAATATTTAAATTAGAAACAATCTGATTATTGTTAATAAAATGACTTGTCAAATTTTGTCACCCACATTTAAATTAAATTGTTTATTTAAATTTTGTAGCGTTACAACGATTGATATTGCAGAGTAATATTTGTACATTGTACTGCAACATTTTGTATAACTAATATTCATTTTCTGAAATCATCGTACCAATAAGTTTAGGGGCCCGGGTTCGGATCCTTGCTAGGACATGAATGTATGTATGCATAGGCTGTTTTAATGTACAAAGTAAAAAAAAATATATCCACAAAAACAACATAGTTTCACAACTCTTTATGGACCTTTAACAACAGCTTCTTCCTTATCCTATCCTGAGTTGGCTTCTTCTCACCTACATTTATTATTTTTGGGTCTTTGTCAGCCTGATCAGCACAAGGTGTTTTTGGGAAGCATTGTTAACTTCTTTATTATAACAGTTACGAAGGAGGTTAATAGCGTAATTCTGGACAAATCTATAAGCTACAGACGATCGTATCTATGGAGCTGTTTTTATGGACAGTTTCTTACAGATTCTGTCTGTAAGCTTACAGAATTGTACAGGATTGCACTATAAATTAGGAAATATCGAGTATTCCGCTCTGAAACTAAGAATATTAAATTGGAAAAACAATTAAAAATCATTTAAAAAGTTATTTAAAAAATAATCTATCGCAAAAAAAATTTTTTTTTTCTTTAATAAATCATTATATTATTAAGTTATTAAGACTTGATTAAAAGCAAGTAAATCACAAGCAAATATAATACTGGTGTTTCATAGCCACCTCAGAAATATTTCTTCTTATTTTTATTTTTATTTATTTATTTTACTGTATAGGATACACATCAGAATATCCCCACGAATGGGTCATCCCAATTAAACTGTAACACAAATTATAAATTAAGTGTACACATCTTATGTCTATACAAAATTAATAATATAAGTATACAAAATATTTACACAATATACAATAATACAATAATAATAACAGTAATAGTATTTATGGTAACTGTATGAGTGACAATTCATAAATTGTAAAGAAATTTTTTCTTGAAAAAATCCAACGAAGAACAAAATATGTCAATATCGAAATATTCATTAATGGCGGGTTGCTAACGTAAGAGTTTTCTCTAACTCGAGTTAAAATCATTTGTTTTTGTATGTTGCAGCATACAAAAATAAATGATTTCAACTTGAGTTAGAGAAAACTCTTACTTTAGCAACCGGTCATAAGTGTCCTACAAATTCTTATCATGGGGAATTCATTTTTGAATTGGTAAAGCAAGCTGAAGTATGGAACAAGATGGGATTTTTAACCTGATGTTGATAAATATTGCAACTTGTGTAACTGAGCAACTCGAGTGCGTCAAAGTTATTATTAACAATTTAATAATCAATCACAGCATCATTCAAAAGTCGTCTGTTAACCAAACTAGTCATATTATAGAAATCTAAGTTAAATTGTTAAGATTCATAATAATTTTTTTGTTTTACTCTGTAATTTAGACCAGTGTTTCTTAACCGGCGGTCCGCGGACCACTGGTGGTCCTGTCATAATTTTAGTGGTCCGCGAAAGGCTTAAAAATTATTTTTAAGATTTCTGTTAATTTTTTTATTATGTTTTGTTCATTTTCCGTGATTTTTGTTGATTTTCAGTGATTTTTGTTAATTTTTCAGTGATTTTTTATTACCGAGATATTATACATAGAGTCTACATATACAAGGTGTCTCAAAAGAAATTTTATATTTATTTAGCTTACTGCGTGAACGCAACATATCCGAGGGGCGCGGGGGTTATGTCAATCGGTAGCCTGGCTCTTGGGAATTCAGTCGCTATGGAGCGTTTCTCGGGAGCAGACCGCGCGTTATGCGTGCGAGAGTTTTACAAAAACGGTGATTCGGCGACTGTAGCGCGTAGAAAATTCTGCAGTATTCGAGGTTTTCGCCACTTAAATGATGCGCCAAGCATTCCTCTCATTCGACATTGGGTTAAAAAGTTTGAAGAGACTGGTACAACGCTGGATAAATCAAAATCCGGGCGACCTAGGTCATCAAGAACGGTAGAAAACGTGGAGAATGTTAATCAGTCTGTTCGTGACGACCCGAACCTTTCAATTCGGAAGCGCGCAAGTGCTTTAAATGTGCATAGATCATCATTACATCGCATTATGCATAAAGACCTAAAGCTGCACCCCTACAAAATTCAATTGGTGCAAGAATTAAAGCCCCAAGATGCCAGTCAGAGGCTTAATTTCGTAAATCAGGTGATTGAGCGATTTTCAACGTTTACCAACATTTTGTTTTCGGATGAAGCTCATTTTCATCTTAATGGCCACGTAAATAAGCAGAACTGCCGCTACTGGAGTGCAACGAATCCGAAACGCAAACATCAGAAACCCCTACATTCGCCTAAAGTGATCGTATGGGCTGCGATGTCGGCGCGAGGAATTATCGGCCCTTACTTTTTTGAAGACGAAAGGGGGCGTGCAGTTACAGTGAATTCAGAGCGTTATGTGGAGATGTTATACAACTTCTTGGTACCTGAACTGCAAAACTTTTCTGGCTATAACCAAAGAACATGGTTCCAACAGGACGGAACAACTTCACACACGTCCAATATGTCTCTGCCACGTGTTCGTGAAATTTTCTCAGGCAAATTGATCTCCCGGAGAGGTGACATAAATTGTCCTCCACGCAGTCCAGATTTAACCCCTATGGACTTTTTCCTATGGGGTTATCTTAAATCTAAAGTTTACGCCAATAAACCGACTTCACTGGCGCATTTGAAAGAAAATATCCGTCACGAAATGGCAGCCATCCCTGAGTCCACCTGCCGAGACTTCATAAGTAATTTTACTGTTCGATTAAATGAGTGCCGAGAACGCGAGGGCCTACATTTAGACGATATTATTTTTAAGAAATAAATCCCCAAAAAGTGTATTTTAATAATTAATATACATTTTTTCTATATACGGCTTACTTTTTTTTTAATCGATCCACTAAATATAAAATTTCTTTTGAGACACCTTGTATAATAAATTTGTTTAATAGTACATTTATTTTTTGTGGTCCGCGGTAGAAAATTAAATATTTTACTGGTCCGTGGTACGTTTTCGGTTGAGAAACGTTTATTTAGACGATTAATATATTTTTTTTGGTATCTTTTCTAAAGATCCAATGTATGTTTCATACTAAGGATTCCAAATACCTACATCTAGCGAATTCTAGATAACTTCTGACTAATCAATCCATTATATAATGTGATGAAAGTACGTGGTTCTGTAAATTCTGTACTAACTTGGAACATAAATCCTAAGTTTCTGAGTGCTTTTTTAACGTTTACATATGGCCAATAGTCTCAGCAACTTAGGCCAAATAATAACTTAAAAAAAAAAAGTTTACATAATTTTATTATTGCCTATTTACTAATATATTATTTCTGTTTCAGGTACTTATTATCCATTTTAATTCGAGTCTTGAAATCTCTTATCTATAAAATGTAAGTAAAAAACTCACTATTTTATGAATAGATTTTTTTTTATATATTCGTTTTAGTCCATTTAAAATGAAAAATTACAAGAATTAAATCGAAAAGTAATATTATCTATAATTTTGCATAGCTCGAAGAGAAAAATTTGAGTACGCTTACATCTACAAATATAGTTTCGAATATAAAATTAAAATTTTCATCTAAAAATGTGTTAGTGTGGGCATAGAGCAAATCAGTTTTGTGTCACTACGAATATGATCTTGAATTTAAAGTTATCATTGTTCAGAAACTTCCAATGAAATTGTGTCAGTATGGACAATTTTTTCTCGCCTTAACAAACAATGCAAAGTTATCATTGTTAAAATATTTCCACTGATATCGCACCAGCGTACAGGGCCGTTGAGAATTTTTAGGGCCCATGAAAGGCCTGTGGCCTGGGCCTCCTTAAAAAGCGGATCACTTCTAACGGATAAAAGAGGAATATATAACAATTACAGTAGTGTACAGGCAACAATTTCCGGCCCTAGAAAATGGGAATTAACTGACCCCATGGCGTCAAGAGCCGGTCTCATTGGTTCAAAGATCGGCTCCCTGGATTCAAGAAACAGTCCTATTGGGACCTGCCCACCGAGGAACTGCCTGGTGTGCCCACTGTCCGTCAATGGATATTTATTCAAAAATGTAATACGAATCGTGGTACATTGCTTGTAAAAAATTACTAGACGATATCTAGAAACATTAAAATCAAAGATTTTTAAATTTTATTGCAACATCCCGAATATAATAATACTGGCCCGAAAACGCGCCGGTCTCAAAGCGTTTATACTCGGTGCCCTGGAAAAGGTGGCGGTCGAGCTTTAAAGGTTAATTTGTTTCTTTTTATCTATGGACCGGGCTCATTTCGCAACCAGGCCCGCGAACCTAGTCTGAGATGTCATCTCTGCCAGTGTGTACGGGCGGCGAAACTGTTTTGTTTCATCGTGAACACAGGTGTATTTAATATAAATCTTTGCATCAAATACCTTTTTTTCGTAATTAAATGCGCATATATTTATTTAAGGGAAAAATAGTTTATTCATCTGTCATTCTATCCCTTGTGCATATGTAGATGAGTAGATTTAAAAATGTAAAAGTCATTTGGTTCTATATCAAATGGCGAAGACGAGCGATATTTGTTTGATCTTAACGAAGGATAGCCGTTTGGAACATTCCTCAAATGGCGTATGTATGTAAATTAAGAAAAAGGAGAAATCCAAATATCTTGAATTTTAACTGGTGTAGTTAACTTGAACGACTGGATTTGCGAGAAATAACAGACATTTTTATACAGCAAAATCTCCCTGCAAATTATTTATATTAACGCTCAATCTTTTCAACTTTTAAATAATTTTAAACAAGGCCATGGCAAGGGGTGTGTGGGTGGTTTTCCCACAACAGGTACCAAGGCAATGGGGCCGCATAATTACCCCTTTACACTTGAAAAGACAATTCAAAAGAGGAATGTCATACTGCTTTGATATATATATATAAATTTGAGTATTGTTTGACAGTTGTGACCTTGAGATATTTGCAGCACTTAATATGCATTATATAAACCCCAGGTTTGAAAATTAAAACTTAATGCTATTCAATCGAATTTCACACGTTGAAAAATTAATTTTGAATCACTAATATCATTTTACACTGTGATTTTTTTCGTGGCGAATGAATTTATTCGTTCGTTTAGTTTTGTTTGATTTTATAAAAAATGCATAGCCAAATCGTCCAAAATATCATGTTTTTTTTTAATTCAAAATAATCTCGACCCTTAAAATGATAAGAATGCCCCTAAGCAATAGAGTAAAGCCTTCCGGATCAGATGCGGTTTAACTTTCTGCTCCCCGTCTTGCCGGGAGAAAGCTTTTAGCCAAAGAACGAAAGACACATACATCGCTCTGACCATTTATTTTAATATGTAGATTATTTATTTTCATAGTTAAAGTTCCCGCTATTTTTTAAGAGGTGCAACGCACCAAATATGTTCAGAAATAGGGAAGGCTGTCGAAGGTCGCAAATTACTTTTTTCCCCATTTTCCCTACTGCTTTGGGGTAGTTTTGAATTTTCTGGGAGATGCAATTTTTACGATATCTCGCCAAAGATGTCTGACCAAATTTTTTCCGAATTTTCCTTACCGCTTAAGGATAGTTCTATTTTATCTGGATTTTTGCGGTTTTTTTGCATCCCGATATATTTTCGCAAACCAAGCATATGTAGCATATGTAACAAACCGTATTTATATAGTTGATTATACAGTTGAGCTTTTTTTTTTGTTGGAATATTGTTTTTTTACAGTTTTCTATTTTAACTATTTTGGGGATGAAATGAGCAGTTTTTAACTTAAGAGGTATGGGTAGGTAGGCCGAAAGTTTCTGGTAACTTTTCCCTCAATGTTCCCGATTGCATAGGGTTGTTATTAATTTTTTGAGAAATCGCTCTTTTAGGTATTTTGCCATATTTTTAGGGGTTGAAATGAACAAAATGTACTCTCAGGCTTCGTGCACCAAATGCAGACGAGCCCTTTTGGACCGAATTTTCCATATCTAGTAGAGTAGTTTAATTTTACTGGTTGTGGTTACTATTTTCTCACGATTTTAAAAATATTTATAATTGTAATGGTTATATTTATGTATAAAAGTAAAAGAAAAACTATCGTCACACATAAGGTTGAATTCTACAAAGGTAAAAGAGGCCATTTTTGCATTTTTTAAATTTAAATAATTATAAAAACCTCTGCACCTGTTGTTTATTGGTCTAAAGCAGCAGTGTTTCTCAACAAAAAATGCACCGCAGACCAGTATAATATATAATTTTCTAACGCGAACCAATAATAATAATTGTTGGTTCATTTTTTTGCAAGAACAGATATATTTAATGTGCATTTAAATACATTTATTTTATTTGTAGAAAATCACAAAAAGTTTACAGAAAATAAATAAAATTTAAATTATCTACATAAAAAATGTGCATAAAATAACAAAAAAAAAACTGCAAAAAACACATATAAAAACTTTCGCGGACTACTAAAATTTTTCTGGGGACCATCTGTTGAGAAACACTGGTCTAAAGCACATGAGAGAACTCCGAACAATAAAAAATATATTAGTTGGGGTAGGCTAGTGGTCTAGTAACTAACTCAGCTGCAAAACCACTACCCTAACCCAACTACTAGCGCCAGTAATAAGGCTAGTTCAGTCTCAAGCTTATACATTGGGATAGTAGCTATCATTATCACTAGCAAGTTAGCTACTAGCCCAATTACTAGCCTCATATAATCGCGCTATAACTCATGTTAAAATGTTTTTGTATATTGTTTTGACTCGAGTTAGGCATAACTCGAGTTAAAAAACTTAACTCGTTCTTTAACAGGCGACTATTTGTGTTGTATATAGTTTAATTGAGGCCCGTAATTTATGCTAGTTTTTTTTTTACTTTTGTCAATCCGATACTGGTCGCGGTAGATTCTTTTTGTAGTTGTCAGATCGAAGACATCATAGAACACTACCAAAAGGCGTTGTTGCCGACCGGCGTAGCCTAGTGGTAACACACATGCTCTTCGTTGCTAAGGTCTCGGGTTCAAATCTCGTTTAGGCATGGAATTTTCATTACGAAAAATTAGAATTATCCTAGCTAATTGCTTTAGTTGCAAAGGCCATAAAACGTAAAAAAAAGGCGTTGTTCAAATTTTCCGCGCTAGGCACCAAGTTGGATTGCCACAACTATGACTTCAAATCTATATTTGTTAGCGTAATAATATTAATAATAATTTAAGCTTGAGACGTTTAATGTTGCGTTTCTTTGAGGTTTGACAGAAATTGAAATAAATTACTTAAATACATATTTTAATACTTGGAATTGTATTGTGTGATCAGAAATGTTTTGAATTATGTCTGCTTATTTCTTAAAGAGTTAAATAGTTAAATTACACAGCAATACTCAACTTATTATATTTATCACATTAAATTTATTATAATTTAATATTTATTAATATGAAAAAAATATTTTATACGTACAGGGACGTATCTAGAATTATGAGGCGATGAAAACTCATTTATAATTATAAAAAGAATATATTATTTCCCATAAATATCCTGCAGTAGTTTTATTAAGCCGTAGTGCTCACTTTTTATTTTATTTGTCGAATATATAGCAGTAGAAATAGCATTTTCGCTAAATTTACCATCTTGCAAATTTATTGAGCTGCCGAATCCAGCCGTTGTAATTGATTATCTTTTTTTATTTTGTTTATTTTAATGAAGATGGTAAGAAATATCCAAAAGATCCAAATCTTGTTTAGGACTCTATCCCGGTAACTTTTGAACGCGAAAGAAAATAACAACCACCAAGGTAAACTTTACGGGCTCTGTTCATTGTTATCATTTACCTCTCATTTTCTGTGCCATACTCGGAGAATAGTGCTCTAATATCTTCATTCTTGCTGATCCATTTACCATTGATTTGGAAGATTTGGCCAAATACTGTCAAGTGTGGTCAACTTATTGTTCCTTTGCAGATCCTCTTTACTAGTCTGTTCTTTTTCAGCCTCATTACATGTCCTATCCACTGTAATCATCTACCTCATTTGTGCCGTATTTTGAGTCAGGCACGCATCCTGTAATTTTTTTTTGCTGGACTCATGTTCTTTTAAAGACCAATGTGTTCCTTAAAATTTTTTTTTAGTGCTTGGGAAGGGGTGTGTAATGACCGTGAGTCCCCCCCCTCCTCAGTGCGTGCCTGTTTTGAGTACAGTTTTTGTATATCTTCATTCTTGGGACTTCTACATTTTTTTAATTATTACGGAATGACCATAAATTTGAATGGAGAACCGGCGTAATATTTTGTATGAAAAAACAGTGTAATCTTGCATAGTTAATCTACATGTTTCGGAACCATACATAAGCATTTCTAGGCATTTCTTGGGAGGAGTTTGTAAAACACAATACCTAGGTACTTGAATTCAGTTTTTACCGACCGCCAACATATATAGGGAAAAATTGCTAAGCGATATGACATCTGGTGGGATTTTAGCAACTACAGAAATAGACATTCTATCGCGCTTTTTTTATAAAAAATGTTTGCATAAAAATATAATTGCATAAAAACAAGTATAAATATTGCAGCAAAATTACAAAAACCACCAGTAAACATTAAAATTCACGTTATTTATATTGGTTTATATGTAATGAATGTCTATTTTGAAGGTTCCAAGTATGCCGCAATAGCGCTGCGATCTTAAAATACTTCAAGTATTGTGATCATACCGATTTTGACATTTCGAGATTTCAATGGATCTCCACGAATTGAGGTCCCTACATAACGTTTTGACTGTTTTTAGCATGATATTTGTCGGTCTGTCTGTCTGTCTATCTGTCTGTCGGTTCGTGTACACGTGCAGAGCAAATTCGGCTAAAAGGATTTAACAAAAGTTGCTATAAAAGCAATAGCTAACAACTTTTATTCCAGACATTTTTTGATAAAGCAGCATAAATTAAACAGGTACTTTGTGATGGCGGTTGGTCCTGTGGTGGCCACAGCTGATTTTTTATTTCTTGTTGTATCATATTTACTGGATTGTCGTGATAAACAAGAACTAAAGATAGTAAAAAACAGAAATTACAAAAGGAAGTACGCCAAAACATTTTGTAAAAATAAAAATAAAAATGCTAAAGCCTGCCTGCGAGCAGTGGCGGATTTAGGTCAGTTAAGGCCCCGGGCGCAGAAAGAATATTGGGCCCCTCAATTAGAAAAAAGGGTAAAGTTAGGTTTTTGCGGGGCCCTTTAGAGGACGGGTCCCAGGGCGCGCGCCCGGTGCGCCTGCCGTTAAATCCGCTTCTGTCTGCGAGGTAAAAAAGTTTGCCGACCCCAGCTTTTAAATGTAAATAATGAGTTTCATACTCCTCACTTTTCCTTTTGAGAACATTGTGGAATGGATTAAAAGGTTTTTGCATTGAAACTTATAGAAAATCGTGATAAAGCTAACGCATAAATCGTTATTCGAATTATCTCGTGGAACGAATTATCGCCGCAAGTTAGTCACTTTTCAATATCTACTGACAATGAGGTATTAAAATTTTAAGTTCAACTTTTTGAGTTTCGTTGTTTAATTGCCAGATATATAATATCATTCTTATGCAAAATAATATTGGTCGTCAATATATCCTTAAATTTGTGACATCCATGATTTTCATTTTATGAAAAACACTTTTTCTCATTATACTGGTATATCAGGTTGAATACCACTGGTATAAAATATTGTCACTAACAGTTGGAATAGCAATAATGCCACTTCTTGCTGTGGTAAGACGGGTAGGTGGTCCTATTTGTATAGTTGTCAAGTGTAAAGCAACTAGAGACTATTTACCTATTCTTTTGTTACCACCAAACAAAAAAAACCCTGTGTGTTTTCACTAATATTTTAACATTTTTTCAGTACTACCAACTTTGGCACTAATTTTAATACCATAATGACAAAAACAAATACCTTTTTTACCTCTCTTTAACGTCTCTAGACATACAATTAGCAATGGTCTCCAATTTGTTCCTGAGGGTAGACGAATCGGTCAGCTCTGATTATAGGAAACTAGAGTGCTTGCTTTATAATTACCCATAATTTACTATATTGTTACACAACAATTTTGAGGGAAACCATCAGAAATATGTTTTTTTGTACCCGAAATTACATCAACAATAAATTTGGTTGACGATAATCGGCACATATGAAGATCAAACAAAATTATTTTTCTCTTTTGGTTTTTCATGCTTTTTAAAATAAATTTTTTTCAGTATATAGTCGATTTCTTAGATTTAAGCGGAGCTAGATTTTCAAATCTAGTAAGTTTTAACGAATGGATGAAGCTTTTGATCATTTCGTTGTTGTTGAAAACTGAGCTAGTGGCAACATAAGAAAATTTAAATTTCATTTAGTTCCTCTCAAACGTTTGGAGTAACCTATCTAATCAAATAACATCTTCGTTTAGGGAATTTGGTGTGTGAATGTAGCTGTTGACCGGACTGGTTTGACAGTTATGTATTTTTCAAGATAAATGTCAATTTTTGTTTTGTAAAATTTGCAGGTTAATTTACCAATTATACTAATTTTATGAAATAAAATGTTTAGTTTCATAATGAAACTCATTATAATACTCAATTCAGTTTCTTAATGCCTCTCTTACGATTGTAAAATTATTTGAAAATTATTAATAAACGGCCTTACAGTGTACAGATAAAATTGCGTCCCCAATGGTGAACAGGAATTTTATTGGTCTTTTATTAGTATAAATTGGTACAATAAGATGAATATAAAACACAAAATTATTTATTAAGAAATTAATAAATGGTCTAACAATACCCAAAAAAATATTAATAACTATCTGGCGTGCCCGTTGTGGGTAAACCATCTCATTCTCTGTCTCTGCCTCTCTGAATTCCGTTCATATTACGCAGTATCTATAGAGCGTCAGAGTTCCTGAGTGTTTTTTGATTGTTTATAAAAATTATCAAGTTTGAAGGCATAAAAAAGAGGCTTTAATCTGCAGAAAGATTTTCTGAATACGTTTGTGCAAACCAAACTTTGTTGAATTCTTAGAATTTATGTTTTAGAGCTGTTCACTGGAAGGTGATTACCCTTCTTTCATCTGGAATCCACATGATTCTTTGTTCGATTTTTGAGTTTCTTTTCGTATTGAAATCGATTTTTCTTACAATTTATTGTTCGAGTTTCTAGTTGTTGGAACATCAAACCGTTCGAAGTTCGAAGCTTCACTGTATTAATAAACGGCCAAACAGTGTACATAAAAAATTCTAATATCCCTTTTACTCTTTATCGGCCCATATGATCCTTATAAGTACGTTAAATATTCTTAAATTTTAGCGATATTATCGTATGTATAGATTAACAATAAATAACTAAAAAAATAATATACTTAAAATTATTTTAACCCATAAATTATACATAAAACATGGCTCATTTCTTACAGTGAATATTTAAATATTAATAATCAATTATATAGTAATTTATAATCAAAAAACAATTACACAGTTAAAGATATAAATTATGCAGCCCATTCTTTAAAATTAAAATTAAGAAAGTTTGTAATGAATATTTAAAATACCCTTTAAAATGAATTTTTAAATTAAAGAGTTGCCAAGACTCCGCGGTAAGAGTACAGGGACGCGAGTTCGAATCCTCTCACCGCCTTCAGAATTTTCATCTTCCGATATTGTGTAGTCAGTCATCTTGGGGGTCGACTCAGCCTCAAATATAAAGCCTCGTTTATAATAGACCTATAACATAATCCATAAGGATGGGACAATAGCTTTGACCGTTTACAACAGGACTCTAATAAACAGAACAAAGAGAGTACTGTAATTTTTATGCAATGGATTCATAGCATACCTATTATAAGCGTGGCTTAAGCCTGGTTTATAATTAACATATAACATAACGCATAAGTCTTGAACAAAGGATTTGACTCTTCAAAACATCTGTTTTTAATAAACAGAACAAATAGAGTAGTGTATTTCTTATGCTTGTATCCATAGCATGTCTATTATAAACCACGTTTCAATGGTTTATAGTAGATATACTATGGCCTGATTTATAATAACTCCATAACATATACGTATACGCATACGTATCTAACAATGGGTTTGACAGTTCAAAACATCTGTTTGTATAAACAGAACAAAGAGAGTAGTGTAATTTTTATGCTTAAGTATCCACAGCATATCTATTATAAACCAGGTTTATTACTTAAAATGTTTATACAGGGCTAATTGAAAGAATTCATAAATATAATAATGACCGCCTTCCATAATTTTCTACACAGATTTTTATCTGTACCCCTACAACCAACAAATTTATCCACAGAATTAAAAACTATAAAATTAATTGCTCAATATTATGTGTACAATCCCATAGTAGAAGACAATATGTTGAAAAATATATTTAATGAAGTCTCCTGGTATTTATAAAAAAATAAATTATAAAAATAACAACAGTTTTTATATAATATATTAAAACAAAATAATATTAAACCAAGTTTTTATAATAGAAATAAACTTAGAACTAAATTAGTCAACAGTCAGAAAGAAAATACTTCTCATTCAGGAATTTACAAAATCCAATGTAATGATTTTGATGCGTATTACATAGGTCAAACAAAACGTAATTTTAAGGAAACTTGAGAGCGTGAAAATATAATGAATCTGAATCATCTATACTCTTTCTCCGAAAGGCTGAGAGTAATAAAATGTATTATTTGTAAAAAGTTATTGTTTTATCACACAGAAGGGGCAAATGTGACAAAATATGAATAGTTCGAAACGAAATATTGTTAAAAACAACGAGTGTGCCGCACATATTATATGGGAATACGAACTAGGGTTAAACACAATAGACCATAAAAAATTAACCCTAAAATTTTGAGGAAAAATATGGTTACAGGGGTGTGTTTAATGATATAATAAATATGGTCACAGACATGCGTTTAATAAAATGATAAATAGTAATATAGAAATATACAAAACCAATTTAAACGTGTTTAAAATGTGCACGCCACTGCTAACTGTCTGACAAAATGATTTATTACTATCAGCCTTTCTGAGATAGAGTATAATTTAGCGAAACATCTAATAGGGGTCACCATTGTAAGGAAGAAAATTTAGAAATGTTACATCTTATATAATATTGGACTATCTCTATTGTTTTCCACCAATCTTCTATTGCCATAATCGGAACTCTTCGTATGTACTCGAACAGTCTCGCGGTGCTGGGCTAAGAAAATTGTGCGGTGCGGGGGGGGGTAGCCAGTGACGTATTAGTAGACTGTAGTCTCGGATATATCTATACGATAATACCATGATACTAAAAACTGATGTAAACATTTGGATCAGCTGTGATTAACTCAAACTTTTTTAAGCGTTATTTCTATTTTTCTTTGCTAAAACTCTTTACTTCAATTTGGACATTCTTCTGAAGATCGTCTAATAAGCCGAAAACTATAGAGTTTTAATTTAATATTTTATGGAACATTACGTGTGTTATTTGGTATTTAATCCGTTATTTTTCAACTCCTTCAATTTTCGTCAAGGTTGCAGGGTCGTCAATTGCGTCAATTCCTGGGTAAATTTGCACCACAGAGTCATAGATTGAATTTGCATTCCTTTGCTCACTAAGCAACCGTCTTACTTAACCCCAATTGTTTTGACAGAAGAAAAGATGGATTCTAATAATATTATTAGTGATTTATTATTGTATAAAGAGAAAAACACGCAATGTAGATTATATTCAAACAAATCTAAAGACTTAAAACGCACACAATTATTAATAATAAATTTATATTTTATATTACCGAACAATTTATTATAGTAAGGTATTATTTAGTTCTCATTAGCGTGGTAACACTGTATTAAATGATATAGTTCCAATGAAAAATTATGGAAAATTGAAATGATTTGATGAATGCGTAATGATTTTTACAAGCCACGTCATTTATTTAATTTATATATGTAATATTTCTCTAGGATAATTTAGTCGATTCATGTATTATTTGACACAATGGTTATAAATTGATTAATATATGGGCTATAAGTGGCGCCACCTTCCGACTGGGCTTCTCAAACTTTTTATCAATAGCTAATAATTAAGGTGACCTGGCATCCTGGTATATAATTTTTTTATCATTTCGAAAGGTACTATATATACCATAGCTCAGAGTTTCCCAAACTTTTTGAACCGCGGAGCACTTTTCACGAGAATAATTCGTCGCGGAGCACTATCGTTGCTATATACAGTGGCGTACACAGAAAAATATTTCGGAAGAGGGGTCACAACGTCAGAATTTATACGTACTGAGAATGCGAGCAATCTTGAAATTGGGTAATTATAATTTTAGTTCTTTTCGAATTTTTAGGGGGAGGGGATTTATCCCCATAATTCCCCCTATGCGTACACCACTGGTTATATATTTATATATATTTTAGTGGATCTTGAGGTGTGATATGTTCTGGAAATAAATTTCTCAGTTGATCGATACAGGATAATTGTTGTATGGCGATCTAGAAAAGTTATCTGGTACGAATTATACTGAGCAAAATGTAAGAATGCTTTATTAGTTAAAAACAAAAATATTACTAAAAAATCAGATGTGGCCACCACAAGACCACCAAGAAAACAGAATTTATTTACCATAACCCTGGAAACATTACATATACGTATACATAAATAAAATATACATAAAAAAAGTTAAAATAACGTAAAAATATTGTTTTTAAATCAGCTGTGGTCACCACAGGACTGACCGCCAAAAATCTTCTATTTTTAGATGACCGCTTTTTACCAAAAGTTGATTAACTGATGCCATTGGTGTGAGAAGCTTAAAAATGAAGTTTCATAAAAATCCTTTTAGCCAAATTCGCTTTAGACGTGGCCAAGCACCGACAGATACAAACAGACCGACAGACATCATGCTAAAAATAGTAAAAACATTATGCAGGAACCTCAATCCGGGGACATCCATCGAAATCTAAAAATGTCAAAATCGGTATGATCACTATACCTCTCTTATATGTATGTAGCGTTTGGTAAAAACTTACTCCATAAGTCTAAAGTGTAAGAAAAAACTATTGAAATACTATCTTTATAATATTTGAACACACTTGTCGTCTGCTGGACGTTCTGAGACGGAGACTTTGGCAGTTTTTTTTTAACAATCCGTACTTAAGCCAGCGATCCATCGAAAAATAATCGCTACAAAAACAAATAAATGACACTGCACCACTATCACTTACTGACTTCCTGTCTGAATTATAAGAGATATACAGAATATAGGTAATTCATATTCCCATTGCATGAAACGTCACAACATCCATTATCTATTATTGGCAAATTTTAAGGAATTGTATTATATTTTGTATTAAATTTTGTATTAAATTTTGCATTAAATTGTATTATATGCCGCTCTTGTAATATATCAGCTCTGTAATAGAACAGTCACTCAGCTGCATATTTGTATTTCATAATAGTTAAAACTTTTTCAATGACCAGTTGAACTATTGAGATTCGGTGTCTTTATTAACATTTATTGGGAGCAGTAAAATATTATTGTACTGGCTTTTACGTATCATTTCTGAGTGAAATGTTTGTTTTGAAAGAAAAAAACAAACACATCTGATCACATTTATTACCGACCGCTAACATATATAAGCATGGCCGGATTATCCCCTTAGACAAAAAAGACATTTGTCTAGGGCCCGTAATTTTCAAGGGCCCGTCATTTTCAAGGGCCCGTAATTTTCAAGGGCCCGTAATTTTCAAGGGCCCGTTATTTTCAAGGGCCCGGATTTGGGAGTTGAAGTCCTTTTTTTTTGCTCTTCACTTGGATTTGGTAGGTGAAATCCTTTTTTTTTTTTGCTCTTCACTTGGAAGGTAAGGACCCTTTTTAAAAAAAACATAGGTTGACCCGTGGGCCCGTAAATCAAAAATGTCTTGGGCCCGGCGAAGGCTTAGTCCGCCACTGTATATAAGGGAGGTATTTTGATCATACCGATTTTGACATTTCGAGATTTCGATGGATCTCCACGTATTGAGGTCCCTACATAACGTTTTGACTATTTTTAGCATTATGTCTGTCGGTTTGTCTGTTCGTCTGTCCGTCTGTCCGTCTGTCCGTCTGTCCGTCTGTCCGTCTGTCCGTCTGTCCGTCCGTCCGTCCGTCCATCCGTCTGTCTATCTGTGTACACGTACAGAGCAAATTCGGCTAAAAGGATTTTTATGAAACTACATATTTAAACTTTTGACATCAATGGCACGAGTTTATCAACTGTTGGTAAAAATTTGTTGACTAAAAATTTAGGAGTTCACTCGTGTCGATTTTTGCGAATATTAAACAACAGAAAAATATTTCGAAAAAATTTACACAACAAAAGTTGCTGTAAAAGCAATAACTAATAACATTTATTTGAGACATTTTATGATAAAAAAAAAATTTTTTTAAAAATTTTTTCTCTCTATTTTTTCATACTTATATGTAACGTTTCCATGGTTATGATAAATAATATCTCTGTTAAAAAATATTAAGCCAAGTTATTTCTACCCTGCTGCTAGAATGTTTTTTATACAAGTACTTTGTTCTGGCGGTCGGTCTTGTGGTAGCCACAGCTGATTTTTTTATTTACCTTTCTGTCTAATCTACTCGCGGAGCACTAGTAGACGCACCGCGGAGCACAGTTTCGGAAACCCTGACTTACAGAATACCAACACGAGCTGTTGAAAATCGGAGCTGTTGAAAATCAGATTGTTGAAAAGCTTACAGAATAGACCCTAAGTTGCACTGTGACAAAAGTGTTGTTCTCCAGTTTAATTATTAGCTAAAGTTATTAACTATGTCATGTTTAAAAAACTAATACAAATTTGCCTGCCAATAAGTAATCCGGAACCATTGCAACCATCTATACTTTGTAGAAGAGAATAGAACACAAGTAACGAGTTCGTATTTACGAGGTAGATAGGAAATGTTAGGAATTTTGTTCTCGGTAAATGATAGCAATGTAGTGGCATGCATCGGAGCACAGTAATAAGTAAACTATACACTGTTGAAATAAACGAATATTTAGCACTCAGCAATGTATGATGCTTGGTTAGATAAAGCATATAAATATTATAATGATATGCATGCATAACTTACGAGATTTTTATGTGATTTTTATTGTGAATGGGCCACACCTTTAGTTCAAGAATGTTTGATAAGTGTGTGGCGAATTTAACAAGATGGCTGTAGGCCGAATGCACTTATGTCAATGGACGTAACAGTGTTGAACTCTTAGCAACTTTTCTACACAAGTAAACATGAAACTTTCGACTAAAATGCATCTGTGCTTTATATTTGGCAAAAGACCGGTTGCTAAAAAATTGATGTGAAGTGTGAATTTTCACACATTTCAGGGTTTTGCAGGTATTTAATAAGTGAATGATGATTATTTGGGATGCCAAAAATTTTATATTAAAATATTTTTTTTGTTAATTTTAATTCGAACGCCTAATACCATTATTTAGGTTTCTCAATATGTGCAGTATTTTTTTTTTATATAGCAAGGTTCATTAAGAATTTTAAAAATTGCGCCTATGGCTTCCATTGGTTGTTATAAGTTACGCCCCTCTGATTTCATGTACATTGAAACAGAATTAAATTATAATTTAAACAATTGCCACTGGTTATTAAATTTACGCTTTTTAAAATTAAATGCAACATTTGCCAAAATATAACTAGAATTTTGAAAAAATAATTTAAACAATATAAAAATTAAAAAAAAAAAAATAATAATATTGTCTCTTCTCGCAGGGTTCGATCCCTTTCGGATCGAGTTACTTGGGTGAAACGCCAGGGTCAAAACCACTACACCAGCATACACGTTCCATTGTAGCGTGTTACAAAGCTATAACTTGTGTACATTATTAGCACAAAAATCAAAAAAAATGCGTTTTTTTCCAAAAACGTAATCTGATCAAAAATTCCTGTTGTACTATTCCGGTTTACACCAATGTACATTACTTAGAATTTATTCAGATTTTTAGTTTAAACCAACTGGACTACAGGGTGTGGGACAAACATTTTTTTGCACAATTTTGGCCAAAATCGCTTCAAAATAATTTATTTTGCAAAAATAAAAATTTGATCGTTAATCCACGTACCAAGGGCTTTCATTTGATACCCTACTCAAAATTATAAACAAATATATATTTTTTTTTTCGATGAGCACATATTTGTTTATATTTTAAGGGGGATATGTTTTTTAGATGTTTTAGTATTTTTCCTATGTGCGGGTCAAAGAGTTGTATAAGCATGCCAAATTTCAACTCTCTAGGTTTAGCCGTTTGGCTACAATTTTTACCGAACTGACAGACAGACAGACAGACAGACAGGCAGACAGACAGACAGACAGACAGACAGACAGACAGACAGACAGACAGACGGACGACAAAATGACGGTATAATTGTTTTTTGGTCATACCTACAAAACCCTAAAAAACGAGCTAAGTAATTTAACTCGAGTTATGCCTAACTCAAATTAAAATGATATGTTTTTGTATGTTTTTTTGACTTGAGTTAGTCATAACTCACGTCAAAACACTTAACTCGTTCTTTAACAACCAACCATTATGGATACAAAATTTGCCTCAATATAATTAATTATTCTTCTTCTTGGCGTTTTCCCATAATTATTCCAATTTCCATTCTCAGGTGCCATCATTCTCCATCTCCCCACTTTGCCTAAAATAGGTCTTTTTCACACATTAACTAGTTTATTTGCGTTTTTCATTTCACTGCTGGTCTTCCTGTTCTTCTCTTTCCTCTTGGAAACCATTGGGGTAGGCGCGCAGACAGACTTTTTCTTGGGAGGATCAGAAGCCAAAATATTTTCTCAAGGGGGCTCTGATACTAATTGGGGAGGGATCATGTTCAATTACAAGTCCAATATGTTCCTTAAAAATGTGTTTTTTGAGTGATTGGGGGGAGGGCAGGTTCGTATACCTCCATTGTCTACATTGGAGTATCTCCATTGGCCACCTTTCTGCCTTCAACTTTTCAAATTTTATAATTTCATCATTTTTCATTTCAGAGTATATCATCTTAAAGCTTTATTATTTCATATTTCATATATTATTAATATTACATTTTATTATTTACAGAAAACTAATAAACTAAACTTATTTATCAGAAAAGCTTGTATCATATTAGTATGCACTTGTTTTATAATTGTAGTAAATGTATCGCAATACTAAGTTAGATATTTTCTTGTTAAAACTAATTTTCAATCTTAATATATAAATACAGTGATTTACATAGAATTTTTCAGAATTTTTCAGAGGTGACAGGGTGTGTGTGTATGTATAAGTGAGGTGTATGAGTGGGTATGTTTGTAAGTGTGTGGTCCATCCAGACATTATTGGTACTAACATCGCTACGTTTGAGTTCATCAACATTTGGCACTGTTACAGAATCAAGTGTTTTAACATTTTCTGGTTATCAAAAACAAATTTAAATCTCTTTGTTAAAAGTTTTCATATTTTTAGTTTCGCGAATACTGATAGGTAGAGAGTTATATAATCTGGTTATCTAATTATACAACCGTTTTGTAATTGTTGGAGTAACTTCCAATTCATTCCATATTCTCATTGTTCTTACAGGGGCCCGAGAGCGCACTTGGGCTCTGGTATAACAATAATTTCGGGCCCAAACATTGGAAAAATATTACTTCTGCCCCAGCCCCCGGAAAAGGTTAATGGGTCCGATGACAAATATGAAACTGCGTTGATAGAAATTGTTCTTTATTTTTTCAGCACTATAATATATGAGCTATGTTTATTCAACATGCTCATTGCCCACACGGAAGCTACCGATAGAAACGCTACAAAGGGGCCCAAAATATATTGATAACGTCTGATTTAGAAAAAATCAGTACCATCAAATGTAGAAAATTAAAATAACTAGGACATGCAATGCGAAAAGAAAAATATCATATACTCAGTGGCAGAACCGCAGTAAGGAAAACTTGCGCTAGGGGCAGAGCCGTGTTTTGGCGCCCTTGGTAAATAAAAACAAGGTTCTTACCTCTCAAAATTTAAGTGATGAGCAAAAAAAGGTCCTCACCTCCCAAAATTCAAGTGATGAGCAAAACAAAAAGGTCCTCATCTTTTTCTTCACAATGGCGCCCCTTAGCAAGCCCGTCAGCGCCCTTTTCCTGAGTGCGCTAGGGGCCGTTGCCCTCTCCGCCCCCCCCCTTACTGCGGCTCTGCTCAGTGGCGGAGTTTGGTGTCATTGTGCCCCCCCCACAATTGACCATATTGTACGCCCAAACCTTCCGCCCTGCTGTCGAGAAATATGTGGGCCCAAATCTCCTCCCCTACATCTGCTACAACTAATACTTCAAGGGTAGTTGATGCGAAAAAAAGTGTAGGAAATAAGACAAATATCCTGGCTAGGCGAGCACTTAGAATTTATTCTTGGGGGGATTCTTAGAAACCAAATTTATTTTTTTAGGCAAAATTTTATCTTACAGCGGGCTCACGTTTAATTACAAGAAAAATGTGTCCCTTAAAAACGTGTTTTTGTTATCCCCCCCCCCACTGCTGCGTGCCCGATCCTGGCTTAAAGTCTACCACAGTTTCAAAAGTGGATATTGTATTAATGATTGCCGACCATCCTTGGTGCACGCCTGATTCTGGCTAAAATTCTACCCGTTTCAAAAGTGGATATTGTCTAAATGATTGCCAATCTTCGTAAAGGAGTCGGCACGTGAAGAAGAAGAAGCTGACAAGATTTCTAGTTCCTTAACAATTACGCTATCATCTCAATCAACGCTAATTGCTACGGTTTAATTTTGCAGACCTTATGTGTACAAATACCAAATAACAATTTAAAAAATTGTATTATTAAAGCCCTAGGCAGAGATTTTGAACAAATTTATGTGACTAATTTAATCGTCTAACAAGACAATATTTAATTTACCCTTTTAAATGATTAAATTAAAGCCAGACGGAAGAATAAATATCAACTTAATAGCGTATTTAAATATATTTTAAGTGATTTATAAAAACGTTTAAAAAGTCTCTACTCACCTACTCATTAAATGTGACAAGTAGATCTTTGACTTCCTTTAATATTTTATTATGATCATCGTCGACCATCTTGTTTAAATATTCGCCATATGCTCATCAAGCATTCTTGGTCAAAGGTGTGGTCAGGTAATAACAAAAATTATAAACAGCGTTTTTTAAACTTTCGACATTCGCAGATCATTTTCAGGATTAATTTATTTGCGGAACATTACAGAGCTTTTAAATTAGTCGACTATAGATTATGACTTATGCACTGTTGATTGTTACTAATAAGTATGTCATATGGTAATGCGAGCAACCGTTCAGAGCTCACGGCTCAAAAGAACACGCAATTTAATTTATGCCAAATTGTAAAATAATTATTTTTTCTTCAAGCGGATTATAATGCTAACATCACATTTTTCAATACATTCGGTAGAAATGATAAATTTTTTTACTAGTAACAAAATGTGAACATTTTTATACTAGTAAATAGTTCATATAGTTATCAACAGATGGCACTGATGGCAGCAGTCGCCACAAACAAAACATCTGTCAATTTAATATGTTTGTAGCGTGGTTTGTAGTGAATTCAGAAGTTAGTTACGTTATTAGTGAGTTACTTTATCATTATACTGTGATCATTCTGTGATTAGTCACAAAATACACAATATAAAGATCAAAAATTAAAAAATGTTTCAACCAATTCAATGTACACCGCCGGAATTAGCAGCAATAGCATCTGAAACTATAAAGTCATAAGTATTTATGGTTGCAAATTTTTAATACCTACGCTTGAAGAAAAAATAGTATATGTCACTCGGAGTAGAACGCCTTTTTTGTGCTTCGCTCAATATGCAAGCCTCGGCTGCGCCTCGGCAGCAGCATTTGAGCTCAGCACAAAAAAGAGCGCGTTCTACTCCTTGTAACATAATATACTATTTTATTTTAAACAAAAGAAGACTCTAGCTCTTATAGTTATGGCCCAGTTGTCAAAATCCCCAATTGTGAACGACCCGATTTGTTAATGGCCCGAATTGCCCCAATTTTGTAATAGTCCCAATTGTGAAAAGCCCCAATTGTGTACGGCCCGAATTGTCCATCGCCCCAGTTGTTAATGACCACAGTTGTGAAAAGCCCCAATTGTGAACGGCTCGAATCGTCTTACGGCCCCAGTTGTCATGGAACCGTAAACTTTATGTCAAACGTCCATACTCGCGAACATCAAAATTACCTCGAACGTGTCCAACCAAATTTGCCGAACCTCTTTGTGTTCGTAACAAAAACTGATTCAGAGCGGATCAAGTCGAGCGCTTGGCAATAGCTTGATTTATGCACGTGATCTCGTCCAAACTAAACAAAAATGTTACACGACGTGTTACATTACACGATCGGCTCGCTAATCTGAACCCAGCTTTAAGCGTTATCCCGATCTTATTGTACAGTAATTTAATGTAGCTACTGCAAACGAATTGTTTAAATTCAGCCAGAGCCGCAGTAAGGAAAACTTGCGCTAGGGGCAAAACTGCGCTTTGGCACCCCTTGGGAAATAAATGTAAGTGAATTCCAAACTCCGAATTCCAAAAAAAAAAGGTCTTCATCTCCCAAATTCCAAGTGAAGAGCAAAAAAAAAAGTTCCTCACCTCCCAAATTCCAAGTGAAGAGCAAAAAAAAGGTCCTCACTTTCGCAATGTGGCGACCCTTAGTCAAACTCATCAGCGCCCTTTTCCTTAGTGCGCTAGGGGCCATCGCCCCCTCCACCCCCCTTTCTGCGGCTCTGAATTCAGCTATCATCATCATCAAG
Organism: Liopterus haemorrhoidalis; assembly: GCA_963971575.1. Lineage (NCBI taxonomy): Eukaryota > Metazoa > Arthropoda > Insecta > Coleoptera > Dytiscidae > Liopterus > Liopterus haemorrhoidalis. The sequence continues at coordinate 36,050,757 of OZ020619.1, read as the reverse complement.
CCTGGTTCATCATCGGGTGAATTTGGACTGCCTCTAAAAAGAGTATAGGCTGTCAATAAAATTTCTCCATCTAACTCGTCTATCTGCCATAGACTTCAAGGCGATGATGTTATTAGTCTATGTTATGAGTCTTTTGTCTTGGTTTTGAGAGCTCCGCTAGGTGTTCTTGGGTCGCCCTCTACGCCTACAGCCCTGAGGGTTGTATGCTAGCGCATAGCGACACACTTCGCTAGGAGCCCTTCGAAGAGTGTGCTCTAACCAACCATACTTTCTTCTTTTTCAAATTAATGTCCAATTGATCAGTTCTTTTCCACAATTCTACGTTTGATATTCTACGTGGCCAATACATGCGAAGGATTCTTCGAAGATATCGATTTACAAATACTCGCACTCTTCTTTTGATAGCTTCTGTAACGAACCAAGTCTCGCAGCCGTACAGAAGAACTGACGTCACGCATGCCCTGAATATGATAGTTTTCGTGGAAGTACTGTAGATCGCAGAATTCCATACACAGCTAAGTTAAATTCAGGTATACGGTTACATAAAAAAAATACCAGTATTTTTCATATCTATAACTAAACATGTGTCTAACATAGGGGAACGAATAATAAATGAATTGATAACATTCCGTTTAATTTAGATATTAGTTAATTTAGATAATATTTAAATTAACACGCAAACGTTGTGTAAAAATTATCTACAATTGATACGCGAGGTATATTGTTTTCAGTATCAGTCGAAATGGTATTTTTATTCAACTTGTATGTTTACAGCTGTACTAAAATTACTTTATTCCAATAGCGTATATCCGGAATTCCGGGGCTGGTTTCGAGGTTTCCGGATTCTACATTCATAGAACATATTTCGGATTTGATATAAGTAAAAATATACATAGTTTTATAAGAATGTAAGAGAAAGAAAAATAATTAAACAAATATCTTCTGTCATATATTCAGACATGGGCGCCTGCAAAAAGGAGCATGGGGAAGGCACTCCTCCTCTGGAGTCTCCATTTTTATATTTTATTTCAAACCTTTATCCTTTTTTTACAAAATGTATTTATTTTTACTATTGTCTAATTTATATTATAACTATTTTTATTATTTGCTATCAAATGTTAAACAAATTTTAGTTCACGTGCATTTACTCGTTTCAAGTTTGCATTAAGGGGCCTCGCAGCACTGGAGTATTTTGGGCCTCGGAAAGGATAAGCACGGGCGTCGAAAGTGGACCCGTACAACAATATCTCCAGGCCGCGGATGATAATAATTCCGCCCAACCCCCCGGGAAACAATATTTACCGGCCCGATGTTAGATAAAAACTGCGCGTAGACAGGGCCTTCTTAGGCCATGCAGGGGCCCTTGGCCACACAGAGTTTGGGGCCCTTTTAGAAAGCCAAAAAAAGTGAATGAAAACATCAGTATGTACTTTTATTAAGTGACTTTATTGCTTATTATGGTTAGCTTTATACAAATCAAATATAAGTGATTACTATTTTGAGAATTGGACTTAATGATGATGGTTTCTTCCGGGATTTCTGTTGTGCAAAATCTTCTATTAGGTCCTCAAAGTCTAATTTTTGAAGGATATCACTTTCTATCAGAGCCGCAGAAAGGAAAACTTACGCTAGGGGCAAAACCGTGTTTTGGCGCCCTTGGCAAATAAATGTAAGTGATAAGCAAAAACAAGGTTCTCACCTCCCAAAATCTAAGTAATGAGCAAAAAAAAAAGGTCCTCACCTCCCAAGATCCAAGTTATGAGCAAAAAAAAGGTCCTCACCTTCGCAATATGGCGACCCTTAGTCAAGCTCGTCAGCGCCCTTTTCCTTAATGCGCTAGGGGCCGTCGCCCCCTCCGCCACCCCTTACTGCGGCTCTGCTTTCTATGCACATGATTGACAAATTAGTAAGTCTTTCTTGTAACATAGTCGTTCGTAATTAATTTTTTATTCATTTTAACCGTGAAAATGAGCGCTCTACACTACAATTGGTGACCATTAAGCAAAGGAATATCCTTGTAGCAACTTCCACATTCGAGAAAATTTTGTCCAACAACCATTCCAAAAACACTGTTTTCGGAATGGTTGATAGCTACTCGTCAATAGATGCCAATTCAGTAACAATGGAGCCTTGGTCTGTACCACATCGTGTGTTTATTTACAACACCTTCATTGAAACGGGTCGTTCTGTGGTGCTCACACAGCGACGATTTCGAAACAATTAAAAAAACCTACTTAAAAGCTCAAGCTTACATTAACAAACCACGTACTCTTGAAGAGCTTTCCGGAAACATAACGCGAGAAATTCAAAGGATTCCACGTGCCAAGCTTGAACATTGTATGGACAATTTCGCGACCCGTCTACAAGAATGCCTCAACAAAAATGGACGCCACCTAACTGATGTGATTTTTCGAAATTGATTATTTTTTCGAAAATAAATGTGTTTTTGCAAATGGCAATGTACCAGTTATGTATAAAAACAATAAATTTTGAAATTGGTTCGAAATTAAATGTGACAGTCTTCCCAAAAACATCATACCTCTCTGCCAGATCCTATATTTTGACAACACGTCAAAACCACGCATTTTGGAGGTTTTGGGGGGGCTCAAGCCCCGAGTTCTCCTTGGGTACGCCCCTGGCAGGTTACATGCCCAAAGAATTTCAGTATTCGTGCAGAGGTTAGACTTGATAGACGCTGGATAGGATTACTGTCTCCAAAAGTTGATATGTTGACATAATTGATGACAGCTAACTACATAAACAAAGTGTGCAGTCAAATCGGATCTATTATTCCAATTACTATTATTTTCACAAACACTATTATTTCAATTATTATTGCGCCAACTATGAGATCAACTATGACGGATGATCATTTATCCGGTTTTGAATATGTTAAGTGTGCGCAAGGAAAAAATAGTAATAATAGAGGAGATTTTATAGAAAAAAATCATTAATACCAATTTACTAATAGACCGGGAGCTCATGACATTTTTGGTCTCCGATTTCATACAGCATGCCTTTTGGAGGAGAGAATATTTACCCTGTGACAACAAAAAAGGGATGGTACTAAACCCCTGCACGCTTTCCCGTCATAGGGAAAATTTCATTTCCACTTCATGCACAAAATTTTTGTGTTTTTCTCTGATTTAATATTGCTTGCCCTTTTGTCAAAAGAAAGTTATACCAAATTTAAAGTCTTTTAATTATAGGCATGCTGTATGAAAACGCGGAAAATCATATTTTTTTATTACAAGATCACATGACCGTTTGAGCCATTTGGGACCCTCCGAATCGCATGCATATATTTAAAAGACTTTAAATTTGTTATAACTTTCTTTTGACAAAAGGGCAAGCAATATTAAATCAGAGAAAAGCACAAAAATGTTGTGTTTAAGTGGAAATGCATTTTTCCCTATGACCGGAAAGCGTGCAGGGGTTTAGTACCATCCCTTTTTTGTTGTCACAGGGTAAATATTCTCTCCTCCAAAAGGCATGCTGTATGAAATCGGAGACCAAAAACTGTCATGAGCTCCCGGTCTATAATGATCACAGACGTCTTCAGTTTCTATTTAAATATTGTTCTGTATTTATGAAAGTTTATTTAATAAATAACTCAATATTTTCAAAAATATGCCTTCATATTGGCTCCCCCTTAAAAAAAGTGTGGGCGCCCATGGACAGGCATTTGATTTTCATACTGCGTGTGCAAAAGAAGTGTTAAAATTGAAATGAATTCTTATTTTTAATGATTTTGTTTAATAATATATGCAATTTTCCCTAATATTTCTGTTCGTAAAATTAAATCACCCCCTGACAGTCTAAGAAATGAGTTAAAACCACAAACCTAAATTAAAATAGTGCCAAATCAGTGATAATGCCAATTTCCAATAAGCCAGATAAACCAGATATTTAGTTGCGATTAGTAATGATTTTTGTTGATAGTTTTTTAAGAGACACTTTATTCAAATGACAGTTCTGTTTTAAAACATATACTCAATATTCTGTGGTGTTCTGCACATTACTTATGTATATGTAAATATGTACCAACAATATTTATTAAACGAGATATAACTGATTCATCGACGGTTGAAAGTGATGATGATGAATTTATCATGGATTATTTGAACACAGGCAAATTTCGCGTCGAGAAACGGAGAAAAACCAGGATTCGATCTTGGTTCTTTAGATAAGTAATTAATCTAGCAAGGTACTGTTTCCCAATTGAGAACTGACACGCTCGGATACGCAGTCTGGTGGTCAAATATTGTACTACGCGACTGTAGTACTATTTGAAATTATTACATATGTTCTGGTGTTGATTTTTTGTTAGAACGTCGATAGATACATTTTCATAAAATAAAAATGTACTTTGCTTATTAACCTGTTCCCTGTTAGCATATTGACAGCTGAATACTAGACAATTCAGCCATTTTGCCATGAATTACAGCGCCGCCAACGGTAATGTCACTTCTCAATATATTTTTTTTTCCAGAAATTTTGTATTGTCGGGACTACAAATCGTATTCCGTTTGAAATCTGGTATTTACGGTACAAATTATTTATATGTATTTTATTGTAACAATTGGTATCAAAAAATTCCAAGATATGTTTTAAATGAAGTATAAAAAGTGAGATAAACACATTGAGTCGTAAGTAAGAACCAGATCAACAGCCTACGACATAATTTGATAGTTTTGAAAGAAAATTGAAGAGCGAAAAGAAAAAGATTGAAGAGAATAACACAAAAACCTCCTACGACGTTAAAATCGTAATTCAAAGTTAAAACGTAATTTATATCGTAAGTAGCATGTTATAAAATAACAGTCGAATATTCTTCTCAAACAAAACCGCGTCCAAAATTCTTTGTACGTTTTAAATTGCGCGTCTGGCACGTAAAAACATGTTGAAATGGTAACAAAATCTGAAGACAACAATTAAGATTCTTTCGCTATGTACTCTAAACTGTATTTCTTTACAAGAGCATTCAACCGCGCTTTTCATCCCCACCTATAAAATATCCCCTCCATTCAGGTGTTTGTAGTGGTGGGGGTGTTATCCCCACTACGAGGGCGGCCCCCATTGGCTATCAACTATATGCAAGAGACAGTTGAAGCTCGAACATCGGTCGTGAATGTTGTTAATGCCGCCCGTATCTCACACTACGTTTATTTATAAACTTATCATCATTCCTACTTTACACCGTGTTTAGTTAATAATAACACATCATCATATCATTATACGTATGGATGACAAGTGACGAGTGTGGTTTTTTTTTTCTCAATAACTCTAGTTTTGTTTGTGTCTGTGATTAATAATTAAGATAGTGATTTTTTTAAATCAGATTTGTTCTGCGACACAAGTTTTTTAAGTGGTCTTGGTGTTCTGGATACTATCAGGAATGCTTGCAGGTAAATTATTTTTCTTTTTGGCTTTCAAACAATTGTTTACACACGCCGCGCGTTTATAAACTCCGCAAAAACAAACCGCACCGCAAGTTGCAAGTTTATCAAAACGATATAAACTGCTCTCAAAAAAGTTATCAAACATTGCTTAGACACTTTAAATTTAACACTAAAAAGCTGCATCGATGTTTAACATAACAGCTCTTAGGTTGAGACTGTTCTCAAAAGACTTGAAAATTGTTTTGCCCTTCTTCTAGCGCAAATTTAAAACTCCGCGCAAAAAAGCCGCACTGATGTTTATCATAACATCGCTTATGTTGAGCAAAATGCTCCAAAATGTTCTCAAGAGACTTGGAATTATCAAATATTATTTTGCCCACCGTAGAGGACAAATTTTAAACACCGCGCGAAAACGCCGGTCAATGTTCATCATAACATCGCTTATGTTGAGCGAAATGTTACTGTTCTCAAGAGGTTTTGAGTTATTATTTTGCCATCTTCGAGGGCAAATTTAAAACTCGTAAAAAAGCGGCACCGATGTTTACAGAGCTTATGTTGAGCGTAATGTTCTAAACTGCTCTTAAAAGACTTTAAGTTATCAAAGATTATTTTGCCCACTTCGAGGGTAAATTTAAAACGCCGCGTAAAAAAATCCGCACCAATGATGATCATAACATCATATCAATACTAAAGTTGAGCATAATTTTCTCAACTGTTCTCAAACAACTGAAGTATCAATCGTTTTTTGCCTACCTTCGAGCGCAAAATTAAAATTCATAAAAAGCCGCACGCAAGTTTATATAAACACAATAGTCTTGAGCGTAAGTCTAGCAAACTGCTCTCAAAACACTCTTAATTTTGGTTTTCAAAAGTTTTTTTATCCATCTTCGAGCGCGTTTATGAAATTCAAAATAAGCCGCAAAATTATCAACAATACACGCTATTTTTAGCGTAAATCCTGCTCTCCAAGTACCCTTATTTTTTGTTTTCAAGAGTTTTTTTACCTATCTTTGAACGCGTTTATAAAGTTCAAAACAAGCCGCAAACTTCTCATAAAAATACGCGTTATTTTTGAGCGTAAGTTTAGCAAACTACTCTCAAAAGACACTTATTTTTGGCTTTCAAAAGCTTTTTTATCCACTTTCGACATTGTTTATGAAATTCAAAATAAGCCGCATCACAACACGCTATGTTTTAACACAAAAGTTATAGACTATATCGAAAGACTTAAGTTTTTGGTTTTGAAAATATTTTACCTACAACTGAGCACATTTAAAAACTGCCAAAACCGCAAATTTATTAAAACAATACGCTAAATACGAGCGTAAATTTATGTAGTGAAAAGATGAGTTTTTGGTTTAAAAAGTCGTTTTTTTTGTAACTCGAAAATAAACCCAAGTTTAGTTTAACAAAACGTTAATTTTGAGCGTAAAAATTGTGCACTGAATAGATGTTTTTGGATATCAAAACTCCAATCCGAGCGCGTTTAGAAATACAAAAAAAGGCGCACTAAAACGCGCGCTACTTTTTAGACAAATTTTTGTTTGTTTGTCTTGCGTAATATTTGAAAATACCGCAAAGCTAGTAAGCTGCACCAAAGTTACAAAATAATACGTTATTTTTGAGTTTATAATACCGCAAAAACCGGCAAGCTGTACTGAAATATAACACGTTATTTTTTAACGTGAAATTTTTATTTATCTAAGTTTATTGTTTGTAAATATCCCAAAAACAACACCCGAGTATCGTATAACAACACGCGCCACTTTTGAGCGTAAAATTTGTGTTGTTTGTTTATCTAAATTTATTGCGTAATATTTGAAAATGTCGCAAAAACCGGCATGTCTCTCCGAAGTGAATCACCAGACGTTCATTTTAAATATAGTATTTGAAAACTGCTCTTATAGGATTTGTTTTTAGAACTTTTGTTTATCTACTTTTTAAAACAGATTTAAAAATAAGACTAAAAGTCTCTTTGAAGTGTGTAACAAGGCGCTAAATTTGAGAATACGAAAATTAGATTAGGATAGATTGTTTTAAAAAACTGGGATTAAGTTTTCGAAATTTTATTTATCAATCTTCGGGAGTATATTTTGAAAATACCGCAGAAACCAGCAAGTTTTACCAATGTATCACACGACGTTATTTTTTAGCTAAGTTGTTAAAACTGATCTGGAAAAAAATGGATTTTGTATCTCGAAATTTTGATTACAAACCTTTGATATATTTTTAAAAGTACCTGTGTCTCGCCAGTGTATCAAGACATTACTTTTGAGCATGGTTATTGAAAGCAGCTTTGAAAAAAATAAATTTTTTTGTTTCGAAATTTTTCCTACAAACCGGCGCATTTTTGAAAATACCGCAAAAACCGACTTGTCTCTTCAGTGTTTAACAAGGCGTTATTTTTGAACATAGTTGTTGAGAACTGCTCTGGAAAAAATAGGTTTTTATCTTTCGGAATTTTGTAACATTCGGCGCATTTTTGAAAATACCGCAAAAGCCGGTCTCTCCAGTGTATCACAAGGCTATTTTTGAGCAAAGTTGTTGAAAACTGCTCGGGAAAAGAGCGTTTTTTATTTTTTTCTTCTGAAATTTTGTTTATAAACATTCAGCGCATTTTTGAAAATACGGCAAAAGCCGGTAAGTCTCGCCAGTGTATCAGAAGATTATTTTTGAGCATAGATATTGAAAATTGCTCTGAAAAATTAGGTTTTTCTATTTCGTTTGCCAACCCTTGTGCGCATTTTTGAAATTACACCCAAAATCCGATCCAAAATGTATCGTAAAAAACACGCTAAATTTGGTCAGAATTTTAATTCACCATGAAACCAAAAACTTATCAGTTAAAACGCAAATTTGATTGACAAAGCACTTATTGTTCATTTATTGCTAAATTTCATTATTACTAAAAATGCAATAGTTGTTGAATTTGGCAAAATTGTTACTATTTCGATAAATAATAAACATTGAAGTGTCCCTAAAGTTTTTATTAATCCTGCTGATTGCAGTTTTGGCGCTGTTTCCGAAGTTATATTACATGTACTTTTAGAAGTGTTTTATCTATTACCGATTTTCGAGTCTCATTAAATAAAATTATCGATAATATTTCCAGTTGTTTCTTAAATTTTGAAACAAACGACACAAAAATCTCTCCAAACTTAAAAGTGTCGGTTGTTTACGTTTTGAAAATGCCGCTAAAATCGCTGTTACTAAAACCATAAAAAATGCGTCTTTTATTATTTTAATTTATCATCAGTTTATAGCGCCTAAGTCTTCCGATTTTTAATCTGTCTTTACACTCTTCGTTCGGTTTCCTTTAGTTCACCTCTTCGAATTCCTTCTCTCCAAGTCCTTATTTCTCTGCTCTTGTTCATGATAAAACTTATAAAGTCTTTTGAAGTAAAAACCCAAAACCAAAAGGCAGTTACGAAATCAGAAACTTTTAAAACTCAAAAACAAAAAAGTTTAACAAAATATTACATATTTAAACTAGATTCTTTATTTTTTTTTAGAGTTTATAAAAAATTATCTGGTTTTTACAAGGAAGAATTGATATTTTCATTCGCCTTGGTTTGTGAGCCAAAATTATGGAATTTTGGGGCTATTTTAAAAGTGTGTAATCAAAAATATTTGGAAAAAGTATAGAAATGTTTTTATGTATTTAACAATAGCTATAAATTACAATAAAATATAAATATTGTAATGGTAGTAAGATGTCTCATAGCTTAAGAATCCTATAAGAATTTTTATTTCAAATTTTACAATTTTACAACTACAGATTTGCCTGTTATATAATCCTATAGGAATAAATATTGCTCACTAATTTTCGTGGTGTAAATATATTTTGTAAACAATTTTATGTGTTCATAAAATTTAAGTAATTTTATATTTATAAGAATTTATAAATGAAATTTAATATTTTTTACGTAATTATTGTAAATTTTACGTTTATATTAACATAAAAAAAACTAAGTGAAACTTGATATTGAGAGATTTTAAATATTTTCTTTTGGAGATAAATATTTTGTTTGGATTCATTTTGTTGATTTTGTGACTTGAATGAGTGACTGTTGAATTGAGAATATAACCATAGATCTATAAAGAATCAGGTTTGAATCCTATTAAAATTTTTCTAAAAGTTTTGCGGACACAAAAGTTTCAGTGTTTAAATTAATTATTTTGTTAATTTTAAATGACTTATGATTGACTATATAGCCTGTTTCTTTGGTTTAAGCGGAACTAGATTTTGAATTCTAGTAACTGTTAACGTTTGAATGAAGTTTTTGATCATTTTGTTTAGTAAAAGCCAACTTCAAACATTACAAAATTATCGTGACAACTTAATAAAATTAAAATTACATTTGGTTTCGCTTAAAAGTTTGGAATAGCCTATAGACTTAAATTGCAAGAATAAGCAGAGCTTAAATCTGTAAGAAGAATTGGCTTCAAGTCCCGTTCAAATATATGACAAAAATTTGTTTGATTCTTTTTTATTCAAATATTCTGTTAAATTTTACTATAATGCCTATAACCCGAGTTGAGTGTATAACTAGGGTTTATATCTTTCTTCTGTACGTTCTTACACTGATGTAACATAAAAAAATTGACCAGATGTGCATATTAAAAGATAGGATCTAAGTCATTGAACATCGCCGTAAACTTAACATCTTGTTTAGAATAGATACATTTTAATCTCTAAAGAATTTGGTATGAATCCCAAATCTGTATTTATTTATATTTGTCCAAAAATAAATATTTTTGGACATTTGAAAGTTTTGTTTGAAGTCGAAATAAACTGTTTTGACTGCATTGTTAGAATATTCTATTTCTAACAATGCTTAATCTGTTAAGATTTGGGTTCGAATCCCAGTGAAATCCATCCTTCTAAAATATTTTGTTTCGGAAACGCAAGAATTTATTTTGTTCCATTACAGAATATACAAATTTTGAAATCTATCAGAATATAATCTATGAAGTTTTAGGTTCGAATCCTATTTCTGTGAAAGAAAATTTGTCTTGTACGAATTATAATTCAATTTTGATGGCATTAAATAAGTATAACGAGTGGGGAATTTAAAAAAAATGATTTTGAATCCTGGTAAAATTTACGTTTTTAAAATACTTTTTGGAATTTTCATTTGCGGTAAATATTACTTGAGTTTAATCAATATAATTCCATGATTGAACATTTTTTAAAACGAACTTTAGAAAAACAAATCTGTCCATTCATAAAACAGTTTCAAAAAATGTAATTTGGATGGCAAATGCACTATTTAAAATAGTTACTTCGATTATTTGATAGTAAATTATTTATTTAATTTGCTTATGTTCTTTTTGAATCGCTTATTAACAAAAAACTTACTGTTACCACCCGAAAATATAGACTAATCAATTTTTTTTATATGAAAATTTTAATAAACTAATATATTTTATATAATACGTACATGAAATTTCTGCATTTATTTATATACTGTATTTTTTTTCTACATTATTTATTTTTATACGCAATTTTAGACATCTCACGCACCTTTTTCTGGAGAAATGAAGTTTACATCATTGTAAAGTGTTGCTTTTATGATTCTTTAAAACTGTTAATTTTCATAAATGAAACTATTAAAATTATCTGACCATCTCTTCTTTATTTCCACGTAAATCTGAATTTTAAAAGTATTACTGGTAGGGCCGGCTGGAGTATTTGCGGGACCCTAGGCGAAAGTTTATTTTGAGGTTATTTTGGATTTATGTGCTGGCCCCCCAAATATTTTAATGGAAAATTAAATTTTAGGAAGTGGTTTTAACCGGACCGCGCACAGGTACAAATATTATTGATGAAAAATAAAATAATATTTCAATATTTAAAGAAAATTAAATAAAAAAAAACCGAAATACATAAAAACATTAAAAGAGACACGGTAACCGAAAAACAGATGTCTGAGCCTTCTTGTACACAAATACAAGTAAAGACGAGAAAACTAAAAATAACGTATTTTTCTTGACTGATTTTCATATTTTGGTGGAACACTTTCCCTAAGTTCACGGAACACCGGTTAAGAACCACTGGGAATAAGGAATCAGGTTTGAATACCATTGAAATCTTGTTTCTAAACTATTTCATACCGAGACACAAAAAATTGTTTAAATTCAAAATAATTTTTGTTCGTTTTTTAACTTATTTGAGATATCCCAAAACTATTTACACTATTTACACAATTTCAACATGATTATAAAAAATTTGGCAACATTTTTCTGGCACATAAAATGCGGTAAATATAAAACGATAATTATAAAAATAGATAATTATAATTAATAATTTTTATCTGCTCTATTTTAGTTTATACTTTTATAGCTGTAATAAAATATTTTTAATCGCTAGATTATTTTACTTCAAGTGTAAATTAAGGAATTTTAAACAGCTGTGTAGAATTTCTTGGAATTGTTATTCAGTTGGCACACGTCGGTTTCTGTAAGTGCGATTTTATTATTCGGGATAAGGGCGCGTGGTTATTCTTAAGCAAATTACACTTGAAAACGATTTAGTTTACCTTCTGAATTTGAATTTGTTTGTGCAGCATAAAAGGGTATTGGAATATCATATACATAGTGTAATTCAAACCTAAAAACGTGGTGTACTGAGTAGGGAGGCTAGATAGTGTAACAAAAACTAGATACAAATATAAGAATATTTATGTATTTAATAATTTTTGAAACATGTACATACCACAAAAATAAAACAGTGTGTTAAAAATAAGACTAAAGACCCATTTACTCGTCCAAATTAAGGCAAATCTGTTATTTATCATTTTTAATATTTTTAAAGTTCACAACAGCGTTCAGATATATTCTATTTACTAGTTGGTTTAGTACAAATTAAGCAGAAATTAAGACGATAAAAAAGCCTGTTTCTTTCGTTTAGGTCAGGGGTTCTTAAACTTATGTAGTCCGAGGACCCCCTCTTCAACAACATTAGCTGCTTTCCTTTTACAAGTTAAAATGCTTGGCTAAGCTAAGAAGTTAGTCAAATGTCTTAGCAAGAGAAAGGGGGGAGGAAAAAACTTAGTTTATCTTAGCCAGTGTCTTATAAATGGAACGCTCTTACAACTTAAATTAACTTAGCTTAGCTTAGATTTCTTAAGTAAAGTGGTAAAAGGAAAGCGCCTATTATTTTTGCGGACGCCATCCCAACCCTAGGCATTTTACGTCGTTCTTGAGACTTAAATTCTGGCTCAATAATCTCATAGGCACTATGTTATATAAATATTGGTAAAAATGTATCGCTGGTTATCTTAATAAATGGCGCATTTATAGAGATGAACATTTTTATTAGCATATAGAATAAAAAACATAAAATGAATAAAAATAGTATTAAAAAAAGTTACAAATTATAATACGTTAAACTCATACAAACATTTCTTGGTCAAATATTGGTCAAAATATATCGTATTATATATATCTGATACATAAAATATCTGATACTCTTTAAAAGAATCTTTTTGGCTAATAATAATTGAGCTATGTATTTTAATTTGATATTCATATATTCCGATAGTTTTTTGATATAAAACGTGTGAAAATGATTGATTTGAATAAGGTTTCTAGAAAAGTTTGGGACATGTTTTTAGACAATTCAATTATGAGTAAATTAAAGCAAATTAGAAAGCTACAATTTCTCTTAAATGAGGTACCTTTGGTAAATTTAAATGTTATAATTTAATGTTATAAATAAATTTTCATAATACGATTTTGATACATATTTTTTAACAAAAGTTAAATCAATACGGAGCACGGTTCAGATTCCGGATCAATAAAATTCATTCCCCGTGCAGTTTTAAGACAAAAAATCAAAAACACGAATTATCAAAACATGCATTTTATTTAAAATATAATCCATTCGTATCCTATAATCGAGGAGGATTTACTTGACTGACGTACGCCGGAAAAAGGATATGGTCCAATCTAGATGATCATAAAAATTAAGCGATGTTATTGGTTTGGATAGTGAGAGAGAACTATTGTCTTGTTTCACTCGCTCCAGTCACAGCTGCAATAGAAGCGTCCCATATACAAAAATACACACACGTTTATCTGAATATTTGCAAATATAACAAACGAAGATAAAAACTACAGATATACGTTGGGTATGAGAAATGTGAGTTAAAAGTTTTTGGCGCAGGGTAACTTTGGTAATTTGCGCATCTAAATGACTAGACCATAGAAATGTGAGAAATAGATATATTTGTTTGTCTGTTCTTTGTCGATCAATCGGCATGTAAAGTCTTGTGAATTATATACAAAATTCAGCGCTTTCTTTCAGTTCTGGCGAGCCATAAATAATTAATTTTGTTTTATTTTTAATTTTGGAAACAGAAAATAATCTGGAAGAAATAAATCGGGTGAATAAGTTACTGTAGACGCTCGTTTACGTGAAAATTCGTTAAGGGAAGGCACAACAGTCTAGTTTTCAGCAGTTTCTTATACAAAACTGACAATCTGAAACAAAATTAGTAACAATTTATACATCAAAATTTGGTAGCGAATTTTTATCTATCTAATAGGATATTTTTAAATGTAAATTCGCATGACGCGAAATAAATGTTTTAGATACTTACGCCTCGTTTATAATAGTTCCATAACTTAATGCATAGCATATCTATAAAGATGACACAAAGGGTTTCACTGTTCTGAACATCTATTTCTAATAAATAGGACAAAGAGTGTACTGTGATTTTTATGCTATTATTTTGGGTTGTGGTCTGTATCTATTATAAGCAAGGCTTGAGTATTACTTGTATTGCTACAATGCAAGGAAAATGCATTAGTAAAAAATTTGCCTGCCTACATGCGTACATGAAATATCATAAATTAAACATTTTAAAATAAACTTTATTTAACCAATTTCATGTTATGAGCACCCATGGTTTATATGAGTTCACATAACCGAGCGCCAGCACTCTTTCTAAATCCTATTTTATAATATCTCCATAACATAACGCATAAGTATTGAACAATGGGTTTGACACTGCAAAACAACTGTTTGTAATAAACAAAACAAAGAGAGTAGTGTAATTATTATGCTTATGTATCCATAGCATATCTATTATAAACCAGTCTTTAGTCCAGACTTAACATATATTTCCTTATGCGCCATTCAGGAGTTTGGAACCTATTACTTCATTATTATTATCTATTATAATTATTAAGCCAGTTGTTTCCAGTTCTGAATAAATAATATGTTGTAAGGGCAATATGCTTAAGATCTGTTTACTTGCTAAAACATACTTTGTACCGTTTTACTGTCTTCTAGAATTATTTATAATTATTTATTAAAAAACTATAATTGACAATAATTTTACAACTGTAAAAATCATAACTGTACTCCAATTTGTTTGTTTTTTATTTATGAAATAATTCAAAATTCGCGCGTATTTATAAACAGTATAGTTCAGATAACAGCAATGCATAGTCTCTTCTTATTCTTATAAATGACGCGTCTTTTTAACAGACTGCACCCTTGTGATGTTATAACCTGTTCTTCTAGATTCTCAACGATAATTACAAAATTTTGGCATTAAAATGCATCTCTCTTACAAGTGTAAATTCGTTGCGATTAATTTCGATCACATTCCCAGTTTTGTTTCTTGGTAAGGCGGCTGATGCTAGTGTAAAAAAAATAAACTGAATAATGGTGTGGCGGTAAAGAATTTTATTCGGTCAACATTGTTAATGTGCTGAGAATTTTTCTAATTACATACATTAATATTGTGAATATTTCTTATTTGTTTCGTAAGGTGTGATATTAATTTTGAATATTGTGAATTTATGAATACATAAATAGGCTTTTAGTTTGTTCAAAACTATGAAGTAAATTGTCATTTTAAGATTTATTTATTGATCGAGAGTAATGATTTTGTAGTTAATAGTTTTCACACCTTTTCCGGTTTTTGATTAACTGATACGATTACTTTATATACAGTTAGATGAATGTGTATAGGTATAACCCACTATTACGACATGATCTAGACCGCTGTTAAGAAAATTTCGCCGCAAAGCGAGTCATTATTTGTTACATTCTGTACATAAAACGCCATATTTGTTAATAAATTGAATTAAATGAACAATATGTACTTAATATATATACACATGGGTCTTCGGCATGCTGTAGGTAGTCATACAAGTAACACCGTCGTATCTGCGACACTGTTGTCTCATATTGGGATATACTATTTGAAATTGGTGAACGAAAACTGTAGGCTGTATACAGTGAAATATTATAGTGTGAGAAATCTACAAGCATCGATGGAACGATATATATGTAGTCTATACTCTATTCGTGGAGAACATGCAGTCGATGTAAACATTATAACTACGTCACTGTGCTGTGATTGGACGAAAGTACATTAAAAGTGATTTAAATGTTTTTTCATCCAATCAGAACAAGAGTGACGTAGCTGGAATATTTACATTGACTGCATGTTTTCCGCGAATACAGTATGGATATGAAATTTGAGAAAAAAGGAAAACATATCGCTCATTTTCGACTACAGTGCCACAATTCAAAAGTTGTCAATTTTCAGTTATTGATATAGACAGGGTCTCAAACAAAAGGCCCGTGAGTTGATTGCAGACCCTTTATATATTTTACGTGACCCTCAAAGTTATTTATAAATATCCTACACGGCTCACTTGAATTGGGAATTTATTAAACCATCTACGCTGTCATTTGCCAACTAATGGCGTTCGAACTACGAACTTCATAATATTATGTACAAGTTGAATTTGTAATTATCCCTGTTTGTACTGCGTAAGGCTTGTTTCACATGAATTCGTATTGTACTAGAGTAATACACGTGATGTCAAAAATTTGGATTTTTCATTAACTTGCCTCTCTACCAAAACGTGTAGTCGATACGAATTCGAGCCGATGAATGGTCATTATAATTTTACTACAGTAATTAAAAGAGATGCATTCCAAATGATACAAGAACTGTTTGAGGCAGCCAAAAATCTGGGGCTCAAAATAAAGAAACATAAAACCAAAATGATGACAAACCTTGTGTTGAGCGTTGAAAATCGACGATGCCAACAGTAAACAAGTTGATGCAAGTATTTTGGGCACGAAATACGAATTGACAGACAATCAAACGTGTGAAATCTTCAGGAGGATATCACAAGGATGGGCATTTGGTAAACTACGTTTTTGAAGATGATGTGCTCTAAAACGAAAGCTTTTGGATTAAAGTTACGCCCGTATTAAACGGGTGGAAACCCTGACTAAACACTGACTAAAGCTTTTGCCAGAAAGCTACAAGTAGCCCAAAGGGCCATGGAACCGAGCATAGCTCGGTATAATGCTCAGGGATAAAATACCAAATGTTGAAATTCTTCAACAGACGAAACTAACTGGCATCCTTGTAGAAGTAGTTACCATGAAATGGAAATGAGAAGGCCATCTAGCTAGAATAACAGACGAGAGATGGTGACGAGAGACGATGAGACCCAAAAATAAGAACAAAATTATAAGGCGACCCATGTGCGTTGGAAAAAAATGATGCAAGTGCAGGATAACAATTTTATTTTATAAACATAATAATTTTATACCAGTACATACTAATAGCTCTTCTGCTTCTGATTCTCGTTCACCAAATTGTCTATTCTTGCTTCAATTGATTTAGTTAATGCAATACTGAACGTTCTGTCAATGCTTTGAAGTCGATTTTTATATTTATTTTTAATTGCAGTCAGAGCTGAATTTTCATATACATAAGTGGTCGCAAGTCACGACCCAAGTTTAAATTTCCACCACCCAAAATTGGGTAGCGCCCCAATGGTTGCGGAACGCTGACCTAAAGAGTATATCCACAAAAAGCTACAAGAAGCCCAAGACAGAGAAAATTGAACATTTTTAAAGGAGGCCTATAGGCTCACAATAAAACCAAAATTCATAGGTATTTTATAAAGGGTCGAGTATCAGATAGGATATATCTATCAGAGAATTGCTAAAGGATGATGTTGAAATGGGCTTTAACGCGCGTCGACGGGATGATACTGACAACAAAGCGAATTAGTTTTAATCACACTTAAAAGAATTCTCTTTATTTGAGAAGCAAATTTGCGTTGTTAATTAGACATCTTTCCTAACAAATTTTCCAAATCATTATCCTCAATTTTTGTAATAAGAATAGGTCTGTGTAAATATAAAATAAAATACTCAAATCGTATTGTAGTAATTGTTATAAAAACGGTGTTGGTTTTAGTGGGTAGCTACTAAAAAATTTATGCATATATTATCAACCAAATTTATCAAATGTCAGGTTGTCGGGGGAATATTTTATTCATTATTTTCATATTGATTGCGCAACTATGAAAATGTAGACATCTTCAATGATGTTTACATAAAACAATAAAATAACAACGTGAATTATAGTAAATAATACGTAAAACGTCTAAAAATACACAGTAATGTTTTTTCAATAATTTGTATTTACTGAAATATCGATTTTACTGAGAATTATAAGGCTGTTAACCACTCATATCACTGAAATCAATTTCTAACATGATTTAAATTAAAGTAAACCTTACTTTTAGAATAGATCCATCCTGTCTACACGTCTTCAGGACCTTTATCATCGGAACCCTAATTATATAACTAGTCTTAACAGAAATATTGTCACAAATATTTGACGTGGATTCTACTGCCTTTTTTAAGTGTCAGATATTAGTTACTTAACCAAATCACAACTACACTATTGTGAATTCGACTGACCAAGACAGAACACGTCAAATTTAGCCATGGAATGAGGAGATTATTGGCGCAGTTTAGGTCAAAACCGTAAGCTGCAGATGATCTATCTAAGGAGTTGTTATATGTATTGTTATGGACAGTTCCTTACAGATTTTGCCTGTAACCTTATACCTTTTCCCAGAATTGCACTATATGAAAACCGTGTTGCTATAATTGTCTTAAAGAAGGTTCGAAAAATACTGAGATTTTCTAGACTCAAGATTCTGAAACTCGGCAAAAGGTTCGTTTATACCACTATCCAGTGTTTCATTGATACGGGAACTGTCGACGTCTGTCCCAGACCATGTCGCTCTAGTACTGTAAGGACACCTAAATTGGTGAAAATGGTGGCAGTTTGAAAACAAAAATTGATGGTCCAGCAGGTGAACAGTTCAACCAGTTCGATGGTTTTAATTTTGCGGGATGTCCTTAGGTCGAAAGCTTTTTGGCGATGAACTTGCAGAGGGTGATGAATTTAATTGTCCCGTGCAGTAGTAAGCGCACCGCGGCACTGAAGAATTCTCTTCACAGATGAGAAAAATATTATCGTTGAAGAAAGTTTCAACGGACAAATTCATAAGGTGTAACTTCGAAGCTTCATTTTTCCGAAACAGGCGTCAAAGAGTCAGCAAAATTTGTACCAGTTTTGGAACTAATAGTTAAAGATCGGACCTAAAAATGACCCGTGAAGCTTTCAGTAAGACTCAGTCCTAGTTTATAAGATTAAATCGACGAGAAAATGTATCGAAATTTATTCGTCGGACTTTATTTCTCTGGCTGATGTTCCAATCTTCAATCTCCTTGGTTACATTTTATGGTCATTGCTTGACGACATGACTATTAAGAAAAGACATCCAAGTACTCAGAGTTTGAAGCTTTTTCTGAAGGCCTTAATGGCCAATATCCGGATAAAAATCTTGCTTTCTACCAGCTGTGTAGCTGGTGCGAATTGGCATGTGTGGGCTTCGATAAAACAATAATTTCAGTCTCTTGTCCCTAGAAAAATTGATCCGGCTTCCTCTGATTCTCGATGCCTCTGCTGACAAGAAGCAATGTAGATGTAGAAAATGAAGTAGATTGGATACATCTTAATACGATCAAGAAAATTGGTGATAGGCAAATGAAATCTGGAAGCATTCTGATTGCCGTTTACGCGAATAGCTATCGTTGTTGTACGCTAGAAATTTTAACTGATTGCTCTTTCTAAAACTGGCGATGTCCAACATTCAAAGAAATCGAAATAGTCCTGAAAGCAAAAGTTCTAATCTAGTGGAACCCTGATCCTAATTACTAATTTTTGGACTATGCTTCTCCTAGGAGCTCGGGGAAGCAATCATATCTATAGCAGCGTTTTTCAACCTTTTTTAATTCAGAAAAACACACAAAAGACAGTTAAATTGTCATGGCACAACCATCAGTTTTTATAATAAGAAATAGTATTATTATAAAATCTGTTTGAAGATTGTACGTAATTAAAAATTCAATAGCTTGCATTCTAATAATTGTATTAATAAATAATAATATTTATCGTGATTTTAAATGGATTTATTTTTAATTTTAATGCTACAAATGGCAATGTGCCGCAAAATGCCAGTTTAATGGCACTGATCTTTACACCAGTTTTAAATAATTGTTCCGCAGAATCAAGAAAATGTAACTAAAGTACTTTATAATTCTATCGTATTTCTCTCTGTCTGTTGTTTATAAAAGCAACACATATCAACAAAGTGCACAAGATCTTAACACACCAATAACTATTCAATATTTCACTTTATCGTAAGTGTAGTGCTTAAAAAAAACGCCATCTCTTATCTAAATCTCAACCTACACATATATACACAACATATACGCGTAACATACAGTCGATCATAGCTACAATTCCTATTATTTTCACCATACAACAATTTCTTCCATTGTTAAATATGGTAACACCATTAGTATAGTCTAGAAAACATTTGCTTGTCAACTGACTTCGTATTTATGTCTTAGTGTTAGTAATAATATTCACTATTCTACGTTATTGGATCTCGTGCGAAGGATGTAGTTTCAACTTTTACCGGTAGGTTGTGCGCTTAACTGTTTCTTTTATTTTTTTCTACTCTCTATAGTTTTTCTTATGTTTTGATAACTCTTGTTCTTATGAGTTTAGGAAATGACAGTTCGGCGAAATACTTCTTAAAACATTATTTCTGAATATATATTTATATCACAAGGAAAAGTATTAACAGATAAACAGTTTTTGACATATATGCAAGGCGCTAAAAGTTTCCTGGCGAACTATTAAAGGGGTATTAACTATTTTTTGGAGGCGAAATAAAACGACGGTGACGTTTTTTCAATATTGTCTCCTTATACTTCAACACACTACAACCATATCCAGAGGTGGCTCTTATAAATATCTCCGTTATTAAACTTTGCATAAGTATTATTCTACGGAAATAAAAATGCTGTAAACACACATGTACTCGCCAACACAATAGCTAGCGTACTAAGTTTATACTGGCAGTGCAACCTGCTGGCTTTTTATAGAGTGGCAGCAGATAGGGGAAATATAATTCAGGAATTTATATTAGATGGGTCATACTATCTACCGCCATAATAGGAATTGTGTTAATCTGTGTTGACGGCTCGCCAAAGCGCAGGCGTTCAAAGTAAGCAGTGTGTTTGCATTCAGAATGCAAACCAGACCCTGCTAGCATATATTACGGTAGGAATTTAAGAAAAAGTGGTGTTTTTGGTAAATTATAATGAATATATTGCGGTGATTACGAAACTAAATATTTTTGTTGTTTTTTCGGGGTTTGCACATTACTATAATTTCATCTCTTTTGACGATGGACTCTAGTACATCTTTCTGGTTGTCACGAGAAATGGCCAAAACCGTAGCAGGTCACTCGGTTTGAACTGCGGATAGACCTCTTTTGAAATAAATGTTTCATTGACAATTTTGTATTCGTTCACTCATAGATGGGGCTACCTTACACTACTGTCGTTTTATATCTATCACCCTTAGCCGGAAACTTTTGGCGCCTACGCCTACCTCGTAGTTCAATAACTTTAATGCATAAAAAATACTTTGATGGTCATTAAATAATTATTCTTTTTGCATATCTTGACTTAATTCAAGAAATTATGCGGCAAATTTATATCAAGATATAATAATTATAAAGTATCTTCATAGATATAATTATGTTAGCTAGTTAAGGACGGATGTGAATTAAAGAGACGTGATTAAAATAAGTGAGGAAGGTGTAAGTAAGAAGAATTACCAAGTTCTATTTCTCCAGTTATAGTCATTTATAAAGTGTTAAAAAAATTTGATTAATGTTAAATAAAGAAGCAAAAAAAGAAAAAATTATAGGTTTAGATATCTTAATATTTTATAAGATCTATTTTATCTAATTAAATAAATTTGGAAGCTCTGTTTTTATTTTTTCGATTTCCAACTGGATGTCTATTTAAAATGCTAAGCAACCAAAGCTGGCGACTTTTCTGTCAAAGTTAGCGACTAAATCTTAGAGTGACATCTTTTGGGGTAGTCAAGAACTAACAGAGCGACTTGTCTACGACTGCTTAGCGACAGCTACAGACTTGTTGACATGTGTCATGACGTCGGTTGCATGTTACTTCGTTTCATTTTACTAATAATCATTCTTTAATATCTGAACGACCGCGTATAAATAAGTTTTTTTTTCGACTCGTCATTTACGTTCTTCAGGTGATTATATGACAATCCACACAAATAAAAACATTTCTGTCTGTTTAATTTGGTGTTAATATAAGATAATACTCAAGGATATTTATTTTAAATAACGTAAACAAAAATACATTCTGAAAAGCCTGTGAAGAGCAGTAAACAAACTCTAAAAAATATAGAGCATTATCTTCAAATTCAAATATTGAATTTAAGTTTATCTACAACAAATATATAAATATACGCAGAAATTTGTATAAATAATAAAATAGAAGTATCAATTGTATTGAAAATTTAAAGAAAATGATTTAAAATAAATTTGTTTTTAAATATTTTGAATAAACATGATGTCGAATGTAAAGACTAATGGCTAGACAGAAAGAACACATCAACCAGTATTTTAAGAATCAATGTATAGCAGTTTTAGATTTTTTAATTTGCCGTTTTGCGAGTTGTTCGTTGATGAGTTTTAGGCCTAGGTCTTTTGAAAACTCTCTTTTAGTTTTCGAATTACGAAATTGTTTTTTTAAGTAACAAAGGCGTTTATTGCTACTACTACTTCGTCCTTTGACTCATCATCTGTTTTACTTGCCCATGACTGTTCCTCATTGTCTTCATTATCATTTTGTTCCGCTTCATACGCTCCAACCATCTCCTCATCTCCAAATTATTTTTCGGATAAAAAGAACTATATATATTCTTTATTTTCCTCTAGACCTTGCGGAATTTAGGGTATTACAACAAAGAAATAAAATAAAATAGCATTACAATGAATTTTACTACAATATTTCCTATTCTCATCCCGGCTTCTCACTCCGATCTCCTTCCTTCTTGCATCCAGTTCTTTCGCCCATCTTTCTCCTTTGCCTTCCTCACTCATCAGTTTCTTTATCTCTCTTCCCAGACTATCATCTCTCCGCATCTCTTCGCTAAATGCTCCAAGGTTTCCTCTTAAAATAAAAAGGACAACATGAAGCCATTTCAAAAAAATACGTGAACAACCTGGGTCATATACGGCGCCAAAGGCAACTGGTGTAAAAACTTGTAAATTTAACACACAGTCATAAGCACTGCTTACCGAATGCGAAGTATAGATGGGAGCACAACTCGCTATGACGTGTCAAAAACTAGTACACAATTTATAATTGAGTGTGGTTATATATGACCCGTTGTTGTTGTTTGAAAGTTAAGATGGCGAGCTAGGTGCGAATTGCCATGATACCCAACTTTCAGAATGAATGAGTTAAGAGAAGAAGAAAACGACTGGTACGTCGTCACTTATTATATACCTAAAATTGATATTAAGTACAAAGAGTACTACACCTGATCTAGTGCATTTATCTGAAGGATACACCCAATTTAGGCTTGGCCTCCAACCATAACCTAAAATTGTATTAGGGTACCAGAACCTCTAGAGTCTGTGCATCTCTATTTGTACTGCAAGAGACTTTTTCCTGAGAAGTGAGATAGATAGTTTCGGCAATATTTCGTTTCTAGTCGGATTCAGTGTAGTTTTGGCTGGCATAAACTGAGTACGCCCGTACTTTTTTCTGGTTGTCACGGCAAAGGTTCAAAAACGTCTCACAGCAGATCTCTCTTTGTTTTTGAACTGCGGACAGAAGTCATCTGAAATGAATGTCTCCATCTACACCTGATCTAGTGCATCTATCTGAAGGATACACCCATTTGGGCTTAATTTCATCGCGATACTGTCCCAAGAGCGTTGCCAGAGCCTAAATATAACAGAAATCCATCTTTTCAACATACAATAATCGAACCACCAAAACCGTCAATTCTCGTTGATTTTTTAATGTGAAAAATGTACAAAAATGATTTTTGAAGAATGAATTTATGTAATAAGTGCGTCATACTATGTGTCACTTCAAAATATTCTAAACCGACCTATTTTAGCAGCTATTCTGTTAAGCTGCATTCATAACTTCAAAATTGCCAACGGAGTGGCCGAGCGCATTAAGTCGTGCGGTTTTAGACTGGTAAAAGTCTGAACTGGGAGGTCGGTGGTTCGAGCCTCCATCGTTGGTGATATTATTCGGGCGAGAATAATATGTTTACATTACTCAATTCTCTCATTTTCTTAATCATTCACCCCTCATCCAGGTGTAGGAGCTCGCCCCCTGGCATCGGCGATTAGCCTCGTTGCAGAAATAGACCGATGTAAATTAAATAGATAAATAAAAATAAACTTCAAAATTAATACAGTATACCCTATGAGTTGTGGATAACTTTAATAGACCTTTTTTACGTTTTAACAGCATTCTCAGCTAAAAGCTATTCCAAACCTTCAAGCGGATCTAAATCGAATTTAAATTTTCTTAAGTTGTCACTAGTTAACTTTGTATATATTGAAGTTGACTTTTCCTAAACAAAATGATTACAAGATTCAATCAATGGGTAAAAGTTTAAGCTAAAGAAACCATACAGTCCACAACGTACAGTGCACTAAATTTAGAGCTGTGAACGGTCAGTTGAGTTACCATATCAGAAATTGGTTGCTGACAATCTGCAGTAAACTAATCACTAAGCAGAGTGCATTAATTTATATAACTGAATGCCGCTTTATTGTTATATCTATTAAAATAGGTTATGTTAGTGTTATGATCTTTTTAAAATGCTTTAATTCGCTTTTAAAAATAATAATTGTCATCAGGTATTAATTATTATTATGTTTCATTTTGTAATACGTAACTAACAGTTGTATTATATATTTACAATACATTTATAATATTATCATAGTATTGGTTCACATGGATACGTCAAAATTCCGTTTACACCACAAAAGTCACCAAAATCATCAGAACTACAGTTTATTCCTAACGATTAGGCGGAACTAATCGGAATTTTCATTTTTATAAGTTGTCATTAGCTATTTGTTTATATATTAAAATTGGCTTTTCCTCAACAAAATGTTGAAAAGCTTCAATCAATCGGTAAAAGTAACTAGAATTGAAAATCTAGTTGCGCCTAAACCAAAGGAACAGACTTTAATTATGTTTTACGAAATGAAACATCTTATACTAATATACTTTAAATGAATTTGTAAAATGTAAATTTCAAACAAGTTTACATGTTTTGAGTTCAGTATTTATGTGTAGATGGCAACAGTAAACAGCGGTTCATTTTCATTGTGTAATTTACCATCTTTAACAGCTGCCACAAAATTTTAACTGAATTCCTGTTATGTAATTACATCCATTAAAAATCTCCATGTATATTTTAATTTTTAAAATAGTTTATAACCATTTAAAATTTTAATTAGAGGCATTGTTTCTAATTTTCTGCGTCTTCTTGCCAATTAGTTGTTGACAGCACACATTAAAACACAGTATCGATATTTTAACAACCGTTTAAAACAAGCGTATAACCAGTAAAGTTCTCATGGTTAGCAAAACGTTTGAGCTTTCTACAACATGACTACAATAAACTTAGAAAATTTATTGAAAAACCATAAAAACCGGGGTAGATGTCTGTGATTAGGGTTTGTGTCTGTGCTTAAGGGTTTGTGTCCTAACTAATGGTTTGTGTCTCTGCTAAAACTTTTTTTTGTGGAATACATTTGCGTTATTCCGCTTAACAAAAATACTGGTATTTTTATATGGGTCTGTGGGTGTGTAGAGTTTCTTATTTCAATGCTGGTTGGTTGAGTTTAAATGAATGGTGAGAACAATGCGGTGTAATTCAATTTTAAATTGAACTAAAGAAATGAGATAGGTTATAGTCCACCATTATGTTTTGAACAATCTAGGCTGTAATTATTTCATATGCTATGTAAGTGCTTTTTGATTGCGACACGCCAATTATAAGTGGAATGCAAAAGAGTCTTTAAAAATTTTATCATCGATTCGAATTAATAATAAGTAAATTTAAATATGTACTTCAAAAGTTTTAAATTTTATGTTTTCATATTTTATACTAGCTTGGGTACCCATGCATTTAACTAATATTTGTATGAACATAACGCTCACAACATTAAAGTTAAATCAGAGCCGCAGTAAGGGGGGGGGGTGGAGGGGGCGACGGCCCTGGGCGCACTAAGGAAAAGGGCGCTGACGGGCTTGACTAAGGGGTGCCATTGCAAGGGCGAGGACCTTTTTTTTGCTTGTCACTTGGATTTGGAGAGGTGAGGACCTTTTTTTTGCTCATCACTTGAATTTTGAGAGATGAGAACCTTTTTTTATTTGACAAGGGCGCCATAACACGGCTCTGCCCCTAGCGCAAGTTTTCCTTACTGCGGCTCTGAGTTAAATATATAAAACGGTATAGTAATTTTAACTAACGTTAGGCAGCGGAGAAGAAACAACTATCCAGCAGTGCCATCTGTTGACAAATTCCACAATCCTCAACATATCTACATTTTAGGCTTCTGTTTAAACTGTGATAACTCCGGTATTATCAATCTTTGATGTATAGTGTAAAAATGATTCTGCGTGAAATGTTCTAAATTAGTGTTTCTCACCCAAAAACGCACCGCGGACCAGTAAAATATATAATTTTCTAACGCGGACCACTAATAATAATTGTTGGTTAATTTTTTGTAAAAAAACAAATATATTTAATGTGCTACTAAATAAATTTTTTTTATTTGTAGAAAATCACAGAAAGTTTATAGAAAATAAACAAAATATAAATTATTTACATAAAAAATGTTTATAAAAAATAATTTAAAAAAACGGCAAAGAACACATACAAAAATTTTCGCGAACTACTAAATAATATTTGCGGACAATCAGTGGTCCGCGGACCACCTGTTGAGTAACACTGTTCTTAATTATTATTCTAAAATAATAATCACTATAAAACTCTGATGTTATGCACCCACAAACTTTATAATATAAAAACTATTACGTTTGGAATATCCAATATATGTTTTAACAAATCTGTAAATATTTAAATAATCAAAACTTTCTTTTAATATGATTTATTGTAATTCAAATATGGTGTTTTGTATATTTTATTATCATAATAGTTGTAAGAATAAATTAATATACAAATATTTAGATATTTAAAATATTTGGGAGTGTAAAATGTTTATTGAAAAAAGTATTGGATAAAATGTTAAGAAAGTTATAACATATATTTTGCTGAATGAAAGTACAGTGATAATATATAATTTTTGAATTGGAATGTGGATATAACCAGAAGTATTTACAGTATTAAATAATGACATAGTCTGGTCCTAAAGTTTGGCGACTTGATCTAGAATTTGCTAAGAATGCCATCTATTGCGCAGTTGTTGCCAGTTATATTTAATACAAATTGTAGATTTTATCGAAATTGGCCTATGCGTAAAATATAGGTGTTTATCAATATTATTATTTTCTAGTTGGTCAAGTTTAGACAAACATCCACTAGTCGATAACTTCAATAACTCTTTAGCAACGTCTACTAGTCACTATACTCTATTCGCGGAGAATGTATAGTAGTTGTAAACATTTAAATTGTCACTCTTTCTGTGATTGGACGAAAAAACATTAATGGCCGGTTGCTAAGGAACGAGTTAAATATTTTTAACTCCAGTTATCCCTAAGTCAGGTTAAAATTATATATTTTTGTATGTTGTTTTGACTCGAGTAGACATAAGACGAGTTAAAGCACTTAACTCGATTTTTATTAACCGGCCATTAAGTGTAACCGGCCATTAATGTTATTTAAATGTTTTTTTCGCCCAGTTAGAACAAGAGTGAGTCGAATTACATCGACTGCACGTTCGCCGCGAATAGTATTTAGAGACTAGGAGAGCATCACAGAACTTGGAAATTTGCAGTGGTGGAGACAACACCAGACCTTGCGCCTTCACAATGCGGAACGATCCCAACAATCTTTCTTTTTGTATTCTGCAGATCAAAGAAATTGAATTCAATCTGTAGACGAGCATGGTCTCAGTTTTATTATTTGAGGATTGTCAGTTTTTGACAAGCGTCCACTAGTAAACTTCAGTAACATTTTGAGCCACGTCATACTAGGGATTAGTGTAGCTAAATACACACAACTGCACCCCAAACCTTGACGATATGCAGACGCAAATTTACGCCAGATCCAGCACAATTCGAAATGTCCCGAATGACACTTCTTTCTACATCCTGCAGATCAAAGAGGTAGCTGATGATCTGCAGGCGGGAATGAACTCGATTTCCCTTTGGTAGGAGGCTTTTATCCCACTCAAAACACCAACTATCAGGACTACTAAGTTTAAATTTATATCCTGGATACAGTTTTCTAAGCTCAGACAAGAAATCCATATATTTGGACCTTTTTATCTCCTCCTTGAGAGAGATATTCTTCTCAGCTGGACTTGAGAATTCGATCACAAACATCTGTTTGGTCTCGATATCCAAGAGGGTTATGTCCGTCTTAGTGGCTGTCTGTAACCTCGAGGTGGGGAAGGAGTAATATCAGTTTGTTAAAATTTTTGGCGCACAGCAACAATGTCTATTTGCGAAGGAGTAATTACAATTATTCTAATTATTATTAGTTATTAACACAAATGATGACCTCTACAACAGCGGTTCTTAACCTTTTTATACTCGAGACCCGCCCAGCTAGCCTAAAATATTTTCTGGACCCCCCAAGAAAATTTTCTAAATAATATTTTAAATGTTGTTAATAATTTATTTTTTAATAATTAAGTTTATTGTAATTTTAAAAGAAAAACTGGTAAAAATTAAATTTTTTCTTTTAATTTCGGGACCCCCCGTTTAAGAACCGCTGCTCTACAATATCCAAGATTTTCGCACAATCTTTCTTCTATCGGTTTCCTTCTATCCAGCTTTTTCTAGGTCTTTGAGGATTTATGATAAAACTTGTTTAGGTAACTTTTTATTTTCCATTTCTATTACGTTCTTTTTCCTAACTATAGTATAATAAACACCGATTATTACCCGAATTCAGTTTTTCCTCACGTATTTCTCCTTTTTATATACGTTGGTTTTCTCCACTCCATTTCCGTAACATATTTTTGGATTTCTTTTTCAATGGCTATTTTTCATTACTATTTATTGTATATAAGTAGGGTCCTAGGGCTCCAAACTGGAGCAAAGGGGCTTTACAAACATCTTCCATTGAGTTCTGTTTTGAGCCATTTTTTTTATTTGTCACCAGGTACCAGTTACCTTTCGCCTCCAAGCTGGTCTTGCTCTTCTACGCTTTTCTTGAGATGATTCCATTCAAGGACTTGCAATATCAGATACATTTCTCCGTCGAACTTGACCTTCTATTTCTTTACTTCTATTTGTATTTCTTGTTGGCTACTCTGTGACTTCTATTTCACCAAGATGTGCCCAATATTTTGCGCAAGCAATTGTTAGCGAAAACTTGAAGCTTCTGAGTAACATCCCGTGTGGTTTAACAGGTTTCGCAGTCGTATAATAGCATTGATTTAACATTGGTATTATAAATGCGGAGCTTAGTTCTTGTAGTTATTTTAGAGGACCTCCAAACTTGTATTAGGGCCGGTTTCTGAAAGCTTAGCCGAGTTTAATCTTTTGGTTAAACTCAGTTACAATAAAACAATCCCATAAGTAACCATAGTTGCCATTTTCTAACTATTTGGTTATAATTAACTAGGCTTTCAGAAACCGGCCCTTAGTGTTTGAAGATTTTTATAAATTAAATTCAAAATTCACATGTCTCATACTCCATTCATTTGTAAATATTTCTTGGTATTTTAATGGAATTTTAAGGAATCTGGTCATTTTGTAAGAAATATTAAGATGTGTCCGATGAAAGGTAATATTTTGGTTGTAAATTTCAAACAGATCTTATCGTGTAAACGGTGTTTGTTACATGTTGTACTGTCTTATAATTATGGCTTATGACGCGTGTACAGGGCGGGACTAAATATTTTTGGGAGGGCCAGAAAGAAGTGTTGATAACAAAGTTTTTATAAACAAGATTTAAGATTATATATTTGTAATTATTTGTCAAGTTAATTTATAATTACAATAACAACTATTTTATTCATTACAATAGATAATTATGTACATAATACAGGCATTAATTGTTTTTAATTTGTTTACTATTTGTTAAAATATATTTTTTTTATAATTGTCATATTTGGTAAGACGGTTGTTTACAGAGCATACTGATGCGAGATCCAATCCCCCCACCTCCTACAAAACTTTCCTGTTCTGGTATTGTGCAGTCAGATCTTGACTGTGTATACAGCTCCATTGATCCCTTGTATGATGTGCAGCCTAGGAGCTTGAAGTATAGAATATTACCATTACTTGAAGATCGGCATAAAACAATTATCCCGTATAACTATAATCACATTGTTAAACTACAAAAGAACTAGGGTTCATGTTTACAACCACATTGTAAACAGTCAACGGTCAGTGGCGCATACATAAGTTTAAGTACTAACTATAAATAAGTATACTTGTTTTTCTTAATCCTTTAAGTAAGATGCGTAATGTAAAAAACTAATCCCTACGGCTATGTGTTGACACGCCTAGTTTTATCACTTCTATTGTAATTTTATGAGTTCCCTAACTTTTATTATTTTATTGCGATCTTCAAAACTAATATGGTATGTTCTATAAGAGATCGGTTTATATTTGCTGACCAATCTTTCCTAAACTTTTGACATCTGTGTTTCCTTTATACAGTTTTCGTAACTCTCTGCCCCCCTATTAGAAAAAATCATCATACTTTATTAACAATAAAAAAATGTTACCAGAAAAAGTGAAATTAAATAATTATAATGGTAATAATAAACATAAATAACAAATTATATTATAAATAACATTAATTATGTTAGTAAATGAAAAGGATGACGTTGTTTGTGGAAGACAGGACGATGCGCCGGACCTCACAGTAAAGTGTAAATCAACACTTGCTTTTCATTCGCAGCGTACCCCCTACTAACCCTTCTCGTACTTCCAGGAATCGCGTACCACACTTTGGTAAACACTGACTTAAACAAACCTGACTAATAATAGTATTTTTTGCAATATTGAGCGGCCATATTAATAACGTCATTTGGTTTTAATGTGATATTATAGTATAAGGAATCAAATACAATTTCTCATTTTAATTTATAACAGAAATTGCGTTCTACATTGTCAACAACCTCATTTCTAACTTTTTCATTTTTTATTTAAAATAATTACAATATCCAACAGAAACTAAATTAAAACTATTGACAAATGGTAAAAGTAATTTAATAATTTCACAATTCAATTGAAAAAACTTTTA
Organism: Liopterus haemorrhoidalis; assembly: GCA_963971575.1. NCBI lineage: Eukaryota > Metazoa > Arthropoda > Insecta > Coleoptera > Dytiscidae > Liopterus > Liopterus haemorrhoidalis. The sequence goes on along the minus strand of OZ020619.1, from coordinate 36,019,670 downwards.
ATTTAGTTACAATTATCAACAAATAAAAATATATAAAAATGTAATAAACGTCAAAATTATATTTCACAAACAAAACAATTAAGAGAAATTCATATTGCACGCCGTTATTCATATAGTTCATAGAGAATTGTGTAATAAAACCATTACTCTATAAAATAAAGGTTTATATTCAACAATAATTCCCATATTATTTTTATGTGCTCAAGAATTTTTAATATAGTTTTATACCAATATTTAAATACGAAAAAAACGGCACATACTAGGCAGATATTTAGAATGAAATATGAGTACCACAGAGCAGAAGACTTAAGAAGCGACATATCCGTGTTAAAAATTTTGACCATACGACCTGCACTCTGCCAAATCATCCGGAACTAAAACCGTGGAACCGCGAAATTTGAATGCTTCATTATGTACTTTTTATTCTTAGTAAGAATTCTACATTTGTTAAACATGTACACATATTTTGTTTAACATAAAATTTTGCTAAATAGATCCAAAAATTTTATGTCCAAGAAAAAGTGTGCATGATTAACAATAAATTGCGATACTTAGGTGATTAAATGTACAGGAAATAAAACTAAATATAAAATATTTTTCATATTTTTATTTTATTTTATATCCACATACTACAACAACAAAAATGTACAACAAAACAATAAAATTAGTAACATATTCTTATTATAAACAATTTTTGCTATATACCTTTTTCTGTTAAGTCATTAATAAGGGAGATATTTCGAAAATTTAATTTTAGGATGTTCCGCCATAACTTAATTTTCATCCAAGTGAAAAAATGCACAGATTTGTTTTCTTTTTATGAACAAATTTTGCAAAAACGCAATATGTTTGTATTAAATCTTCAATATTTCACTCAAAATTAACTAATATGGTTGTCTATATGAATTAACTGTCAAGGAATTAAAAAAACAGAGTTAAAGACTCAAAGCAAACTCAGAATTCAAAACTCAAGTGGCTGAATATTGAAACTGTGGCGCTGTATGTATTCTGTGCGATTTTAGTGTCATCTAATAGCACATCGAGAAATTGTGAACCCTGTCCAAGGTCGTATATCCCTAGTTAGAGTTAACACATCTAACATCACTGTTAGATATTCATATTTTAGTTCACAAGCAAATTTATAAATTATAACGATGATTGTAACTTAATAGAGCAAGTAGCGAACATGGAATTGGGCCGGATATGTTGCTAAATTGTCTTATTCATCGTCATCAAACCTTGTCTATCATTGAGTGATTTGGGACTACTGTAAAAACAATATAGCAAGTCTGTAGCTGCAAGTGATAAAACATTTATTCTTGCTGTTTGACCGCTAGTAAGAGAATGGACGTGCGTTCAAATCGTGCCTATGACAATATTTATACAAATTACAGGTTCTGCTTAGCCGTTCGCAACCTATAAACTGTAGGTGTCTTTCTGTGTACTCCAAAAAATTTACGTAATACTGACGATATTACTCCTCAATGTAGACTGAAAATATGGTCATGAAACGTGGAACAGGAGGTCTCACCTCAGACTTTTGCGTCAATTATTATGATAATCTAAAAAGATCATTGTCAATAAAATATTTCCATCTAACTCATCTATCTTCCATTGGCCTCAAGTGATGTTATTGTAGTCTTTTTCTTGATTTTGAGAGCTCCATTTATTTATCTCTGATAGTGTTAATCGACGTTAGGTGTTTTTGGGTCTCCTCTCCTTGCTGCCCGGTGGGTTGTATGCTAGTGCATAGTGACACACCTCGTTAGAAGCTTTTCGAAGAGTGTGCCCTAACCAACCATTTTTCGTCTTTTTATTTGTCTATTTTGCAATATATGTCACTCTTAGCATATAATCCACAGGGCAATAGGAGAAAAGGACGACCCAAGAACACCAATCGCTCAACACTGTCAAAGATAAATACATGGAGCTCTCTAAATCAAGTAAAACTCTACAATAGAGTTACAATTATATCACTGACTTGAAGCTGACCAGTAGCAGATAGACTTGTTAGATGTAAACATTTTATTGACAGTTCTTTTTAGAGGCTGTCTAAAATCACCCAAATGGACAAGACTTGATTTTGATGACTCTGTTCGTGGAGAAGATGCAATCGACGTAAATATTAGAACGTCACTATTGCTGTGATTGGACGAAAATACATTAAAAGTGATTTAAATGTCTTTTCGTCCAATCAGAACAAGAGTGAATATTTACATCTACTCTATATTCTCCGCGAATAGAGTATTCTTTATTCCTCCTGGGTAATTTTCCTAAACAGTTAAAATCAATAAACTATTATCATTTTAAAAATCAAATAGTATATAACCAATTTGAGAAATACTATCAAAAATCAAAATCTAATATCGTAGCAATCTAAAGGAATAAACTCACCCTAGTAGGGCAAACAAGATACAGTTTATCGATAACGATATACGCATTTATCAGTAATATCATTAAATCAATCAACGTAAGACGTAACGTAAGTTTAAACGTAACTACAGAGTACATATACATTAACTTACTCGAATGTACATTTTAATACAACTAATGACAATTTTAAATTATTACCAGGATAATTGCGACAAGACACGCAAGGGTTCCATGCAGATTTCGACAAGTTTACAGGATCGGAATAGCCCTTAAGGCATAAGAAAGATTAACGAGATTTCTTATTTTTAATAATATATAGAGTCAGAAATTATATTTTGTTTTAAATTGGATATAAAACTTCTTCTATTTTTACAATTATATTTTTAATGTTAAGAATTTATAAAGTTGCAATGGCTGCGTGGTGAAACGGTTAATTACAGAATAAGGACGGGGCTTATATTTTCACCAACTCTACTCCGATATTATGGTAAAATTTCCAACCACTTTTATTAACAGTGGTTGGAAATTTTAAAACGGGTGTAGGAAAAACCAAAATGTGTGAAATTGGACAGGGTAGTATCGGGCACCACTACGTAGAATACTTTAGTGTTGGGGTCACCACCACGTAAAATACATCAGTGTTGGGTACATTACTACGAAGAATACGTCAATGTGGTTTTGTGACAATGTCGTTTGTGTGTAAAACTGATCCGATGGTTAGCAATGAATTTCATTTATATCGATAAATTTCATTCGTTTTTACATAGGCTCCCCTGTGAAAGTGTAAAGTCTGGTTCATAATAACTCCATAATATAACGCATAGCAATAGAACAATGGAACTGACCCTTCAAAACATCTGTTTGTAATAAACAGAACAAAGAAAGTAGTGTAATTTTTATGCTTATGTATCCATAACATATCTGTTGTTCTACCGTCGTGCGCCGCAGCTTTACAACACTCTCTCCAGTGCCGTGCTCGCCCGGCGCCACTCAATGTCTCCTTATTTTGTCTTCTTTCTCCCAACACCAAAATCTTGTATTGTTTTAAATATTCTCTTTGCAATTGTTGCGATTTATCGAAGTTAAGTCGAATTTTTTGTAATTTTTTCTACTTTTGTACTGTGTTACGCATTAGTTCGCTGTTTTTTCACTTTAGTATTGTAGAATTCGTTATTACGGATAATTTGAGCGGTCAACCACGCGTACAGCTTCTACGATTGCTGGGTTATTACTGCCGAAGTGACGCAAATCAGCGTAATATTTACCTAGCGTGCTTACACGTGCTGGCGCCGTCTCAAATTCAAGGTCGAGATAAGTCACAGTATCGTGCGTTCATCTTTAGTTTATCATCTGATACTATTATCATGTGCCTCCGATTATAGTACGCGTAGCAGTATGCGTTTGAAATCTGTACTAATTTCGTTACGCTCGATTTCTGGGAATGACTCCCATACTAACTGCTGACAAAGATGTGGAACACAAAAGTCTTTTTCTCCGCAAACCAACTGTTTCAAAGGTATGAGATATATTTAGTATTGCACTATCTATGAAACAAAATAGTATGTGATGTTAACGTGTTTTATTTTAGAATTATAAATTTGATTCAAGTGTTCCCTAACTATAATCGAAAAATGTGGAACTCCGTCGTGCATTAGCCGTATTTCAAGTCTGACGTTTATGGGCTTATCTTCTACATACACAAACTTGGACACCACACACTGTTTTGTTTAATAGATAGTGCAGTGCTGAAAGTAGCCCATATAATTCAAAAGGTTGGTTGGCGAACCCATATTCATTATAGGCATATCTTTCAACAATACATAAACTTAGACACCACACACTGTTTTGGTTCATAGATAGTGCAGTGCTGAAAGTAGATCATATTTTTCAAAAGGTTGGTTTGCGGCTCCATGTTCATTTTAAAGTTCTAGTACTACACATTTAAAATGTCTGACCACTAAAGTCACATGGCCGACACGTTTCAACCAACCCTATTATCCCTAGATGTACTGGTACTGAAGGCTGAGTTGACTCGAGCCGTTTTAGATTTAATATCTGACGTCATGAACAGAAGAATTTAATAATTGAATTTAGCTATCCAAAGTGTTTATTGATTGAACACCGACAGTTTATTAAGTTAAGAATTCAAAATAAATTATCAAGAAAGTTGTGTGGTCGTACCAATTTAAATTTTTCATGATATTTTCCAATAATTGAGGAAATTATAACACAAATCAGTTAATAATAGTTTAGAATTTCATTTAATTTCAACCATACTTACTTTAAATGACAGAAATTATTTCTAATAATGTTTCGTTTTAAATATTTCAAATAAGAATCTATTAAGAATATTCTGATTTATGAGGCTGATAAAAAAAAAAAAACTAGCGTCATTGCTATAAATTGACCAGTCAGAATGAAAACGCGAGCTGGTGCGTTGTTGTCTGTAGATACATGCTGTTAAAAAAAGTGGTTGGAAATTTAAGAGCATATTTTACAGTATAACGTCGATTATCCGTGATAATTCAGAGATGCTAGAGCACGGATAATTAAAAAAGCCGGTTAATAAATTTTTATTTGGTTAAAAACATTACAAAACTAATAAAAACATAAGTGTGTGGAGCTATTTTGTTTCATAGATAGTAAAATATTGAAAATAGCTAATGAGAGATAAAATAAAATTAACGAAACTTACTAAGCATTCGTTTTATATCTTTATTGTATCATGTTTCATCGTCAAATTTTGAATAATTCTGTTGGATAATAAAACTGATTTTTCTTTCCAAAACTGAAAAACTTACTAGAAAAGGGGTCGCGTAACATTTATAGCCGTTACCCCAATATTTATTTGGTTTCTCTGATGTTACCCCCGAGATTTGAAAGGGAGAAAATCAAAATCTTCAAATTTAAAATATTTTATTGCACCAATATAAAATACAGTGCGATCATTCATTCCTGAACGTTATGTAATACTTGACAGAAACATTTAGTTATCAAACTTATTTCCAAGGACATGTACACATAGGCGTACATTCTATTTTTATCACGAATTAATTATTAAATGTACACGGTTTTTCTCTACATACCAGTGAGTTGATAACAAGTATTAAGTTAGCAACAGATTTTCGTAGTTCCTCGGGTGAGTTCGGTCCAACGAAGTAATTTGATTGGTCTTTGTTAAATTAGGATTTTCAGCTGCGAATTAGAATATAGATATTTTAAAACCCATTGTTTACTATTATGTAACGCTCAGGAATTAATGATCGCTCTGTATTAAAATATAAATAATGTAAGTTAAATTAAATACGAAAAAAAAAAAAATCTCTGCTTAGGTGAAAATAAGCTGAACAAAATATGTAATAAGTAACAAATTAATAAACAATACAAGGTAATAAACAAAAAAAATGCAATTCACACACACTTTGAGAAATGATATTGTTTCATTTCTGAAACAATGACATCTAAATTAGGACTTTTTGAGATCTAATCGCGATGTGAATGTCGTCTTCAATTCAAACGGTTTCTTTGCTTTGTTTTAATTTTCGTTGAAACGTTCTGAGCAGGTATACTGTCAAAAATATCAAACTTTACGATGGAAGCGTCATTTGCCAGATGGCAGCACTATCGTTTAGCGCAATCCCGAAATATAAGAGGCAACCTTCGTACACTTTATGTAGACTATATCGACGGAGACAGTTTTAATTTAGACTAATACTAGATTTATGATGCTAGACCGGGTATTTTTTATCAAACATTGTATTGTTAATCATTTACGATGTAAATCGTTCTCTTTTTCAAAACCCGCATCGAACGAAATCAATAAATATTGAAATTAATCTATAAAATACGGGTTCTATGCATAATCATTATTTTTAAAATCTGGGAAATATTATAGAAAATATTCAATATAAATTAAGTAAAGAAGTGATTGACAAAGTAATGAACTAAAATAAAAAGTTTGGTAAAACATATACCGTTATATACTTTAATCATTGTTTTAGAAAAACTTTTGTTCATGCTAGGTGTCGATAGTTTGTGGTTTTCACGATAGATGGCAGAGCATGTATAGTTTTTTTTTTCTTATTAGAAAACATGTTGAACTGTATGATTTTATCATAATATTAGTTGTTTTATTGAACATATCCGAGAAAGGTGAAGGAAATTAATTTATAATTAATAATAATTACAATAAAGTAATTACTAAATTACTATTATGACCAACACGTTTTGTAATAGATCTAATATCCGTTTTGAAAAATCGGCGGATGTAGTTTTATTTTGGAACAGTAATAAAAGACAATGTATCTTAAAACAAATGAGTCCCTTAAAAACGTATTTATAAGGGGGGGGGGAGGTTCGTAGACCCCCCGACCTTCCCTTGGAAACATATGCGATTCTGACCTTGATCTAATAAAATTGCTGGACTTGATTTATAGTTCTTATGTTATCAAAGATTTCTTTCCAGCAAATTTTAAGGGGCCACTGCGCAATAAAGTATTTATAATGAATTATTCAGGCTTATTAAATTAAAATAAAATTTTCCACTGCATTTAACTTAAAACTATTAAAAAATACTTAAAAACAAATTCATATGTATTAATCGAACTATACTAATTTAAAATAATATAATTAGTAATTAAATATATTAATTTAATAGCGTAATTGGTTTATAATTGGTTTGCTATAAACAATTTATTATTATTTAAAAAATCGCCCCCACAGATAATCGTATTGTTGCTGGGTAGGTAATTGTGCAAATTATTAAAATATAATGATTGATTAATTTAATATACAATAAAAATATTATGTATAAATAATTGCAGCATGTTCTATATTATTCTTATTAACATATAGTGTTAAATATTGTAATTAATAGTATCAATACGATTAATATTAATTATTTAAATGTTTCAAAGAAATATTTATATACAGTTTAACTTTCGCTGTCTTATATTTGATTAATTTGACATTTATTTTATTTATATTAATTTATTCTAAAATTTTTGCGTAGTCTCATTTCAAGTACTTAAAAATAAGTCTTTATTATAAAACTAGAAGCACATTTATGTCATTCGCAAATATGTAGCATTTATGTAATATGTCAGACTTAATATGCCTGGTTTATAATAGATTTATAACATAACGCATAGCATATGCAAAGCATGGCTCCATAACTAAATGAAGTTGAAACATAGTACTAACGTTGTCCTGTTTATAATACGACCGCACAACACAGACACACAACTCCGTAACATAAAAATTCACCAAGTTGAACGTTCATGTTTGATGAAGCTATGCGTAGCCAATCACAGAACAGAGTGACGAGCATGCGCCGTGCTTGACAATTGTCACAAGTTTTTGTATATTTTTTTGGTTATTATTGTGTTTACAACTTATTTAAAATTTAAAAAGAAGCGAGGTTGGTTGAATTAATGCAAAATAGTCCAATATTGTATGACAAATCAAGAAGAGCTCCGCGTTCCGACTAATGTACTAATGCAGTACACCGGTTCTATTATAAACACTGTAGTCATGGCTTGTGCGTTGTGCTGTGGAGACATGCTATGTTATATGCCATGCGTTATAATAACTCCATAACAAAACGAATACCTATAGAACAATGGGTGTGACCCTTCAAAACATCTGTTTGTAATAAACAGAACAAAGAAAGTAGTGTAATTTTTATGCTTGTGTCTCCATAACATATCTATTATAAACCAGGCTTAAATTCTACATTAGACGCGCATATTTTTGGTCTGCGTTTAGTCGCGTTGTCTACTGTTGTGTAACAGTGCACCCATGGGGAAGGTGGTTCACTGGGCCCTCCTAACATTGTTTTTAAGGGACATAATTTCCTGAAATTAAAATTGATCCCCCAAGAAAAACATGAGGCTCTTTATTCAAAAATTTTTACTTAGGGGGGCTAAGTAAAAATGCTGGGTGCGCGCCTGCTTGTTGATTTTTACTTTGGCTTTTAATCAAGGCTGCAGAGTCGCAATTTTGGTTTACCGGAGTCTGTAAAAATGTATCTCCGACTCCAACAAAATGTAAATAACGATTATTCACGTTTTTAAAATTATTATTAATTTGTATATATCGTATTTTAAACTTATGTATACGACTATGATTAAGAAGTTCGAACCATTTACTGTCTCATTTTATTTTAAGTTTTACATGATGGAATGTAAGCATTGTTTTTGTATTTTGTCCACTTCAAAGTTCTATGACAAGTTACGAGATGCATAAACTTAAATGTATAAATACATGCTAAAGTTGAGGAGAATTTACTTGGCCGTTGACGGTTAGAAAAAGCATATGGTTCAACCGACAAGGTTATCAAATTTAAGTAATGTGATTCGTTCGGATATTGAGATAGTATGGGTCAGTCGTTAAACCAACGCAGTTGATAATTTTGCGTCATAACTCTTATGACAAACTTAGTGGCGAAAAAATAACTAAATCGATTTTTTTATGGAATTATAGACTAATATTGATCTTCACTCTTTTATTTTACTAAAACATACCTTTTGAAGTCATATTTAGTTTGTGTTCATAGTCATTTAGAAGATTTACAAATTTTAAAAGTGTTTATTGAATGACATTTGTATTGGTATTGGTATCGCTAAATAAAACGATGTTTACATTTGACATTTTATATTTCTGATGTGTTTTGATACTTGTGTTCAGATATATAACTTATAGTAATTTCTAAAAACCTTTTTTATTTAGTTTGTTGTTTATTTAGCAATTTTGTGTTTAGTTATATATTTTCTTATAGATATCTTATAGATATCCATTTAATATTTTGTGTAGTGCATAGCTTTTTAGGTTAAATTCAACGTATTTCTATTTTCTTTTCTTTGATCATATTTTTGGATCACATCAGCCCTTTTTAGAACTACTTAGCGTATTAGAATAGTTTATTTGTTTCTATTCTGTTCTTATTATTATATTTTCATTTCATTACAATTCAAGTGACAGCGTACGAATATTACATTCGTTAAATGGATGCTATGTAGATGCGCTAAACATGACGTCACAAAAACATGTGACGTTTCCAGTGACGCAACTGCACTGATTCACCTTTTTAGGGTTTTGTAGGTATGACCAAAAAACCCTTATACCGTCATTTTGTCGTCTGTCTGTCTGTCTGTCTGTCTGTCTGTCTGTCTGTCTGTCTGTCTGTCTGTCTGTTCGGTAAAAATTGTAGCCAAACGGCTAAACCTAGAGAGTTGAAATTTGGCATGCTTATACAACTCTTTGGCCCGCACATAGGAAAAATACTAAAACATCTAAAAAACATACCCCCCTAAAAATATAAACAAATATGTGCTCATCGAAAACAAAAATATTTTTTTTAAATTCTGAGTAGGGTATCAAATGAAAGCCCTTAGTACGTGGATTAACGATCAAATTTTTATTTTTGCAAAATAAATTATTTTGATGCGATTTTTGCCAAAAATGTGCAAAAAAAATTTTGTCCCACACCCTGTAGCCCAGATGGTTTAAACTAAAAATCTAAAAAAATTCTAAGTAATGTATATTGGTGTGAACCGAAATAGTACAACAGGAATTTCTGATCAGATTATGTTTTTGGAAAATAACGCATTTTTTGTGGTTTTTGGTTCACAAAGTACAAAAGTTATACCAATGTAAGACACTCACACCCATAGCGTGCGATGGCTACATGCGTTAGCGCGCTCTTAAACTGGTTGGAAAACGAAGGGTTTCGAGTTCGAGTACGGAGTGATTTTTATTTTTTTTGTTTTTTTTTGCATTTTTATTATGTTGAAATTATTTTGTCAAAATTCTAGTTATATTTTGACAAATGTTGTATTTAATTTTCTTATTTTATATTGTCTTATTATATGATTAACAGACGATAAATTATTTTAAAAATATCGTTCATTTTACCGTGATTACTACAAAGTAAAATTTGTCCTACACACTCAGCATACCGCCTTCACTTATTATATACCTGCGAAACCCTGAAATGTGTGAATATTCACACTTCACATCAATTTTTTGTTTATAATTTCTTTTGTAATTTCTGTTTTCTACGATCTTAAGTTTTTCTTTATGCCTTCCTACACCTATTTACATCGGCTTAGTGCGTTAAAAGTCCAAAACAGCTTAACAGTAATGGCTACACTGAATATGAAAAGTAGACATATTTTCTTATTGGCGGACTGCATATAATCTTTCGGTGGGTCGCACAAAATCGTTCGGTTTGTCGTATAATACGTTCGGCGGGCTGCATAAAATCGTTCTGATTGCCGCATAATATCGTTCGGCTTGCCGTATTAAAGCATTCGGCGGGCCGCATTTGTCTCACGGGCCGATGGTTGCTGTCAAACCATTCAAACCTCTAAATTTAATACGTTCTTCGTTGTGGATTGCGGATATTTTTTTAAACTTATAGCTAGTGAGATGTTTTAATGAGACAGACATATAAACACATTGGCTATCTCAGTCTATCAGTGACACCGCAGTTGTCGTATACCTTTACATAACCTAACATAATGTCATCATTAACAAATCTTGTTCAAAATTACAAAGACGGACACTAAATATGATCAATATACCTTAGACCTAATCTTATAACAGGCACAATTTTTTCATGTTATATCGGTGTAAGAATGTACATAATAAAGATATTAATTACGACTCCAATTCTGATTCGGAATATTTATGCTTTACTGAAATTACTAATGCCAACAGAGCAAAATCACCTATCTAGATAAATAATTAAAACAGCGTAAAGATATCTTTGCAATAATTAAAAATAATTGTCTATTGTGTTACTAATAATAAATATTTGTTGGTTAGTGATAGAATTACATATTCGATTTTATGACTTTCAAGATAGTAACTTCCTACAAAACATTCGTTCTAATACCAGCTTTGTGTTTAATTAGACTACACGCTATTGTGTACGTAAATGGGAATTGATTATTTAGATTGTATTTCATTCCATTGAATAAAATTATGTAAAGTTAAAAAATCACTAGGAATTAATGAAAACAATTTATATAAAACCATGAAATAGTCGCAATTATTTCACTCACTGATGCCAAAAATATTTTAACAAAAATATGGTCTTATAAACAAAAATTCTATTAACAAATTACTAAAACTAATTAGAAAGTTAAAAAAATTAAGAAAAAAAAACGTATCACAACTCGTCACAACCGCGTCACCTGATATGCAGTGCTGTAACTAACTTTTTTCGGGCCCTGGGCAAGATATAATATTTCCGTCGACGCCCTGCCCCATTCATATTGGTCCCCCTAATAAATATTGGCCTCCCCAACATATATTTGGCTCCCCTAAAACATACTGAGAGCAAATAAAATTTACTCAAACCATTTATTTGAATACTTAAAATCTATAAATTCCTCTAAAAATTTTATAGAAAGATATATCATAAATCATGTATCATAAATTACGTCATCAATTCTGCGCGAGAAAACAGCTGATCACATTGACGTACATAAGGGTTTTAAACAATTATTGCGGATACCAAATAAACAAAATCATGTATTTCTTTACTCATTTTGTACATTTTGTACATTTTTAGTCATTTTAGTACACGGTATAGTTTGAAACGTACGATAAATAATTAATAATAACAGAAATAAACAAACAACATCGCACAATATGCGTAGTTAAAAACAAATCAAAGTAAGTGACGCCACTGAAATGTGTTAAACTAACTGTTGATAACTAGTGTTTCTTCTCGAGAATGTCTCGAGAAAACAAATTGTGCTTTTAACAAACTATTTTAAAAATATAATGTTTAGTGAGTCACTGATTATAATTTAATTTTGATAAAGCTGTGGCAACAGAAAAGAAGCGATTTATAATATTTAGCTAATTAGCATTTATTGTTACAATATTTTATTTTAATTTAGTGTATTAACTATATTTCATTTTTTGTTCAGTTTAAAACTGTTATGTAAAAGATTACCTACAAGTTAAATAAAATAATTATTACTATGATTATTAAATTCTTAATTTTTTGATAATTTCTCTATACATATGTATTTCCAATTAATATGCAATTACGTGCCGTTTTCATAGTCATTTTTAAAGCCCCGTTATTCATTTGTTCTAATTAAATGAATTTTTAGTACTTTAGTACTTCAAAGTTGACTATAATTTTAACATGTTTTTATCCTCGACAATATTTTCAACATTAAAAAAAGATATATATATTCTAATAATTATTTTATCGAGATTTTTCGAGAATTCTCGAGAAAATAAGTTTAATTTTTATTTCCCGAGAAATGAAAAATGTCGAGAAATCAGAAACACTGTTGATAACGTAATGGACGAAATTTGGTTTTTGCACATGGGAGCCGCATCTGTCTGTGTTTCTTGAACGAAGTCTAATTTATTCCACACAAGAAATTCTCCAAATATTTACAAACAAGCACACTTTTGGAACATATATAACATATAACATGGATTTTTAATTATATCAACAATAGTTTAGTCAACATTACATGATAATTATACATATGGAGGCAGAGAAAAGTGAAAAATTCAACGTTAACAAATTATTTAAAAACAACTGAACAGCAGAAATTCCTTTTAATAAATAGAAAATATTAAAAACCTTAATATACTTTCTTCTTCACTTGTAGCAAAGCATAAATATACATAGTAACATTTAATAATATTTTAACGCCTTTTTATAGCTGGTATTAAAATTAAATTGCAGAACTAAAAATTGATAAGGAAACTTTGCCACATACAATAAATTTGTTTCCATATTATTTATTTAACGACGCTTCAACATCCAGGTCTCTAACGTTCTGAAGATATTACAATTTATAAAATAACTTTTCTAATAAAATTTAACCAATATTGGAAGATTTTTTCCTTTGAATGACAACGATACACTCAACAAGAAGTATTTAGACTTCATTTCTTAAATTTATCACTTTACTCATTGTAGAAACGAAGTGAGAAACGATAGAAACGTAAATGCACATACTGAACCAGGCGTAAACAAATAAAGTATCCTTTTATCAAGTGTTCGCCTTATTGCCGCTTGAGGGATACGCGATAAAGTCACCAATAGGATAATATTGTGTGAACCACCGCGGGAAATTTGTTTTGTCTCTTCTTTTGTCCTGGAAAACATTCCCTTTCCCGTCTAGGTACACTCTAAACCAGTGTTTCTCAACAGGCGCTCCGCGAATGTTTTCGTATGTGTTTTTTGTAGTTTTTTTGTTATATTTTATACACATTTTTTATGTAAATAATTTATATTTTGTTTATTTTCTGTAAACTTTCTGTGATTTTCTATAAACAAAATAAATGTATTTAGTTGCACATTAAATATATTTGTTTTCTTGCAAAAAATGAACCAACAATTATTATTAGTGGCCCGCGTTAGAAAATTATATATTTTATTGGTCCGCGGTGCGTTTTTGGTTGAGAAACACTGCTCTAAACTATAGTTTTTATAATAATTATGATTGGTAAACCAAAATTTTCATCATAATTTTTCTTGAACTTCATTCAAACTGATGTAATAGTTAGTTATATATCTAGGGAGTAGTGATGATTTAATCCCGAGAATGTAAGTAATGCCTGAAACGACCGAAAGGCGTCGAGGGTATTTTCATTTGAGGGATTAATGCACTTTTCCCGAGATGTACAAAAAATTTCTAACGACGATCAATTATTTAATTAATTTGAAATTTGATTTCATATAATTTTCAAACAAAAATCAATAGACCTAGGTTATTGTTATGTTGCTACGGAGATAGCTTGTTTATATTATGAAAAATTGAATTTGTTTATATCACGTTGAATGTGCCAATATTGAATAAGTGTTTTAAATTTAATATATATTGTGAAAATTTGTTAAAATGTATTCAAATAACACTGTTAATAATTTAGAAATGAAAATAAACAGTGATGACAACGAAAACTTTATCGAGGTACCACCAGATATTGCGTTAGTTGCAATGGAGGCAACTGCCGAATTATTGCCTGCAAAATCAAAGAGATTGTATAAAGGCATATACAGATTTCAGAAAATGGTGTGATAAGAAGAAGCAATTGCACAGAACTACTACTATTTTACTTGGAAATGAACCTTCAACTACAAGCATAAATTTTGAGTCAATTAATAATGTAATTAGTAAAAAAACTAATTTGGAAAGCGAAGGTTACTAAATTAATGTTTTAAATTGTAGTAATATTAGTATTACAATAAATAATTATGGAATTTGTTACTTTATTGAGGGAATAAAGTTCAAAAAATGTACCTAGGGAATAAAGTGATATTTTTGTGTCAAGAAGTACATTAATGGTTGGTTTATATACGGAACAAAAATAAGGAATAGGAAATAAGAATAGTACACAAGATGTTAAAACATGGCTGCGCCGTATATCGGTTTATGTAGGAATGAAATTTAACTTAAACATAAGAATAGTTGGTAACATTCAACATTTTATTCTTATTTCAAGAATAAGACACGATAAGCCTGCGCACAGCAATCAAAATGTCTACCGTGATAAAGTTTGTTCAACAGATGTTTTTCAGTTGTGATCAGAGGGTTGTAAACAACAATAAAATGTTTTTATTATTTTTATTTATTCTTCTTGTAAGTTTTAAGAACTTGTCAAGTGACAAACGTTAAACACAGGCCAACGCAAGTACGCAGGCGCAGCGACGAAATGTTATGTCCTATATAAACGGTTTAAAATTTTTTATTCCTGTGTACTATTCTTATTTCCTATTCCTTATTCTTCTTCCGTATATAAACCAACCATAAGTCGGTTTTAGTTTGTCGAGAGTCGAGAAAAAAATTTGTTTGGGCACGAGACTAGTAAGAATAAATATTTTTAAAGAATTTCGAGTTAATTTCGAGATGGACCTTTACCATAACGGGCGGAGCGGGATAAAAATAAAAAAATCAGGATATACACTTTTAAACGCATTAAAATCTGTTAAAACATTTTATCAGGGTCACCGCGTGGGTGTTGGCCGCCCGTGTGCAAACATTTTTAAGACCGTCCTCTACTAAAATCGTACTAAAAAGCGTCCGTCATATGATCGCCTTCTACTAGCAGAATTCTACTAGAATCGACGCAAATGCCGCTTTTTCGTTGAGCCATTCGTGTGCGGTGCACACCCTGAACGCGCACGCGACTGTTCTGCGTGTGACACAGTAAAATCTGTGTGATACGTCGCTTTTAACTGTACATGCTGTACCCGACAAAAATCTACCCGACAAAGTAGATTTTATCAGTTTAATAAGAAAACTATAAGTTAAATAATTATATCACGAAATAAACAGTTTACTAGCGTGTTAGATACCAACTAAATAAAATAAAAAGTCACTAGGTGTCTTCAGTAAGAAATATTTCTCCTATCAGTTAAATTAGAAAAACTTTAAAGTAATTAAATCACGGAAAGAACTATTTAAGATAAATTAAATATAACTACCAACAAAATAAAACTAAAAAATCCTTAACGCTGTCATGAAAAATTAACAAGAAAATTCTCTATTTAAAATTATCAGTTTTATAAATTTCAAGTAATTAACTCACGAAAGAAACTATTTAAGACTTGTTAAAAACAACCAGATAGAATAAAATTTCCGTGCATCATCTGATAAAAAAAACAGAATTAAACATTTCTAAAAGCAATTAGACAATACATTTTGTACAACAAAATATACAAATGATTGTTTTGATTTTATCAAAAATACGTACGTGTTAGTTCACGCTTTCGAACAAGAGAGCAGCACTGGTTTTATCAGATAACTTTAGAAGTAAGTATTGAGTGAAATAATAAGGGTTTGTAGTCTTATCGAATGTTGAAGTTTCCGACTTCAATTTTGTAATTTTCACAAATAACTTTTGAGCGTTCTGTAATGAAATAATCAGCAGTTTTGAGTTAAGTTAAGATTGGAAAGAAATGATTACGGATAATGTGATAATATATTATAGTTTATTTTTTATTTTAGAATTGCACACGTATTGAAAACTTTAATATGCTATATATAACCCACTATTACGACTTGTTGTGTCTACGTGGTTGAATGATTGCCTACGGAGTACAAACTCGGGTTGAAATCCCACTGAAGGTGTTGGAAAATTGTATTTTTTTTTCTAAACAGTATTGAATTATTTTCGAATGTGTTCTTTCCGTGACGGTTGTATATTAAATTCAAAACTCGGATCTGGAAATCGTCGTACCGTGGTAAGACGGTTACGTACTGACTACAGGTACGTGGGTTCAAATCCCGGGTTCCACGAATCGCCTTCTGATACTGCGCAATCAGCTCAGGGGTTAACTTGTTTATTACAAATTTTTATTCATCATCATCATTAGCGCGACAGCCCGAATTGAGCCTAGGCCTCCTGTTTCCAGGTTTCATGGCCATGTTTTCAATCTATGAACAGTGAGGAGTAATATGGTCAGTATTACGTCCATTTTTTAGCGTAAACGGAAAAGCGTTTTAGCGTATAAATGTTTATTACTTAAGTATTTATTACTTAATATGAACAGAGCCCCAGTAAAGGGGGGGGGGGCGACGGCCCCTAGCGCACTAAGGAAAAGGGCGCCGATGAGCTTGACTAAGGGGCGCCACATTGCGAAAGTAAGGACCTTTTTTTTTGCTCTCCACTTGGATTTTGGGAGGTGAGGCCTTTTTTTTGCTCTTCACTTGGAATTTGCGAGGTGAGGACCTTTTTTTTGCTCATCATCTAGATTTTGGGAGGTGAGAATCTTGTTTTTGCTTATCACTTACATTTATTTGCCAAGGGCGCCAAAACACAGTTTTGCCTCTAGCGCAAGTTTTTCTTACTGCGGCTTTGAATATGAGTACCTGTTTAAATAGGGATAGGTCGAAATGTCACGTTGGTTATGCTTTTATATATGTACCGAAGGTCTAGACAGAGTAGTACGCCTCGCTGTGCGAGGGGGAAATTTTTGGGGTCCAAATTGTTATAATGTACTTATATTTGTGTGGCTGAGTATACCAGGGGGGGGGGGGGGAATTGACATTACGCAACTGCGTCTAGACGTTTGGAACATATTACTACGAGGTCCATATATTCGTTTTTGGAACAGATTTTTATCTTGATATTTATCTGTGTTCGTCCATGCAAATGCTGTTGTATTGTTTTTATTTTTGTTTACATTTTGGTAAGCGTTAATAGCTACAAATGTTGTGTACCAAACATTTTATCTAGTTACCTATTATTATGAATTTATGCTGGGATAATAGAAGAAGGCGAAACGCCACGCTAATTGACATTCATATAGTGCCAGAGGTTTAGAAAGAAATAACCTATCAGCCCCAATGACGAAGCGATGGGGGGCAGGGCGGTACAAATAATCTGGGCGCCGGCATTCAGGGGGCGCCGAAGTTAAGAACGAAAAGGTGATTATCAAGTAGGGGCGCTGATTTACCTGGTTGTCGCTACGCCACTGATAAGCCTTATGTTCTATCTAGACTTTGGGAACGACAGTTTCCAATCCGTTGTCGTAAAATTATCGATAAATATATGACTCGTCGATAATTCAGATACCGATCGATGGATTAAGCAAATAAACACATATCTATTTAACATAATTCCAAGTAAACTATATATAACGTATTTGAACTACTCGTACCAACGTACAGCCATTGTTTTATCTTTGTTATATTTGAATATATCCACGTAAACGTATGTGTGTTTATGAAAATGCTCCGCTCCCACAAATAGACAGGGAAGACAGACTGAAACAACATTTCTTTCTCACTCCCTGAACGAATAAAAACGTTTTATTTTGCTAATCTTTCTGATAGAATCATGCAGTTATTTTAACTATCATTGGCAAGTAAATTCTCGACGTTCGTGGAAAACCGTCGAAGGAGTTACAATTATAAAACTGTTTTATGAATGAAGCGACGGAAAACGAAACGTTGAAATACGGGGTCTGTACTGATTAAGGAAATAATCATAATAATAATTCATTTATTTACCGTACCAATTATAGAAAAATACAATAAAACAGATAAAAACCCAGTTTGCGCTCAAGTATGATTTAGAATGTAAAACATCGTTAAACGGGGTAAAATTAACATCACGTAAATATGGGATAACTGTGGATATAACTGTGGATAACAGATAACATTAACATCTATTTTGAGCTATGCTCTTACAGTGTCGTATCAAGAGTTTTTGGCGCCTGGAAAAATTTGCTTTCTCAGCTCCAAACAATGAATTCACTACGACTATTTTCGTTTTTAAATATTGACCGATCTTGCTTTCGGCGCCCATCCAACTTTACGCCATCCTTTAATACGCTACTGTGTTAATCTATTTTCTACAAATTTGCCCATTGGGTGATCATGATTTTTACTTGACAAGAAACGAACGAGCGCTGACTATGGCACCCAGTCAACGCTCGTTATAACTATTATTTTGAGTTTTTTTTCCTCAAATCTTTAGTCTTACCTAGTGCCGGTGCTAGACTTTTGGCCGCCACAGGCAACTTCCGCCCTGGTGACAAAATTAATCAACAGATTTGTTATACTTGTATTCAACATTTTTGTGCCTTTTCAAATTTTGCGCAACAGGCGAGCATCCTCTTCCCCTATGTATAACTCCGGCGCTGATCTTTCCAGATTATTTTTGGTGTTTTTTCATGTATACGTCATCAAACTATGAATAGATGTAGATTTCTATTTGTTACCGTATTTAGCAATTGATAATTTTGCTGAAGAAGTCAGAATTTAACAAAATTGCTTTATAAAAGTGTTAAATTGAACAACATTGTGTCAAAAATGTATTATTTTCATAAATTTTAAAGTTATTGTTCGTAATACATCATTAAAATGAAGTATTTTAGTTAATAATTGTTCGTTTCTTGCGAGGTGCGATCACCGGTAATCTTAAGTATTCCTATCGGCAACTGAACGCTCGTTGACGGTCAAATGATTTCGTGATTTGCCGGTGGTATTCGGAATGCCTATTGTAACGATACCGGTTCTTAAATAACTCTCACAACATTTTAAAAAGTAAATTACACAAAATTAGTTTTTTGCAATTAATTTTTTCGATAAATAATTATGCTTTTTGTTTGTTTTTTATGTTTTTTATATTTTTTATTTTGTCAATTAAATTTTTAATTTCACATCTTAATAATCTGACGTCATTAGTACAATGAACTTATTTGTTTTTAGTTTAATTTTAATTAGAATGAAATATTTTATATATAATGTATAATTATATAGTTTTTATTTCAGTTATTCATAATTTTATTTTCATTTTATTACATTGTCTCATTTATTTTATTGTTAATCTATCATTAATACTACTTTTTATAATAATCTGGTTTTTCTAGTGTAATTACTTTCGTTCTCCATTGTATGCTAGTCTTGTAACAAGTTTTCTTTTTGTTGAACTTTCCAGAACTAGCAATCTAACTAAGAAAATAAGAAGAAGAAATTTAGTTACGTCATTCATTTCTCACGTTAAATCATTGCATACACTTCAACAACTTTCAGTAGGATTAAATAGTAAATTACAACTCTATTTACATCTCTCTCTATGTCTTTTCTTGGCACAGTACTACTGAAGATGTCTGCCTTTTAGACGATATGTACATTTAGTACATAGAAAATAAAATTTGAAGCAAAGAAAAATCTTTATTATTCTATTGCTTATAAAAGTATTAAGTAAAAGTAAAAGTTAAAGTAAAATGTCTTTAAACATTAGTTCGGTGTATTTTGGGGCACAGCATCTACGGCTATAACCGCCTGTAATAGATCATTTAAGTTGCTGCAGTTAGTTTTTTTTTTATAAAGAGAATCAAGTTATTGCCTATATGTTTTCATATTATTCATTTCTTAGCTTTGTGCGGAAATATAGAAACTAGACTTTGAAACCTAGTAACTCTTAACAATGTATTGAAGCTTATGATATTTTTTTAGCAAAAGCCCACATCATTCTTTAAAAAGTGAGCTCGTAACAACCTTTAAAAAAATAGTTAAGATACTAAGAAGCTAAGATACGAATTATAATATAGTATAGGCTATTCCAAAGGTTTAAGCGGAACTAACTGGAATT
The DNA here is from genome assembly GCA_963971575.1 of Liopterus haemorrhoidalis. Classification (NCBI taxonomy): domain Eukaryota; kingdom Metazoa; phylum Arthropoda; class Insecta; order Coleoptera; family Dytiscidae; genus Liopterus; species Liopterus haemorrhoidalis. Next base: position 35,999,207 of record OZ020619.1, on the reverse strand, counting down.
TTCATTTTCGTATGTTGTCATGAGCTCTTATTTTAAAGATTGATGTGGGCTCTTGTTAAACAAAATGATCAAAGCCTCGGTAAAAGTTACTAGAATTCAAAATCTACTGCTTAAATCAATGAAACAGGCTATTATTTCATTATGTTGTACGTAACTAAGAGGGAAACTTTATTTTTTATATTTTATGATTATAATATAATCTTAGGGTGGAAATTATAATATATAATAGCATCTATAATAGGTGCATATATAATAGCATCTTTCAAAATTTTTGACAAATAATTGACATTAATGGCAATCTGACATTTGTAATTTTTGAATGAATATAACCTTAATATAAAGAAACCTAATCAAAAATTTAAAAGACAGATTTACAAGTTCACAAGGTTCCATAAAAATTTCATTAACAACACAAAAATCACTAGTTCTAGTAATTGAATGAAATATATAGCCTGTTTCTTTGGTTTAAGCGGAACTAGATTTTTAAAACAAGTAATTTTTATCGGTTAAATGAGGCGTTTGATCATTTTGTTTAGCAAAAGTTCTTTTCAATCATTAACACAACACAAGAAAAATCCGACTGTAGATTAAAATATACAACAGCATAAAAAAATATGCATAGACCACCGGTTCCCAACTTATATGCGGAACCCTAGGGTGATGGAACCTTGAAAACGCCAGAGGTTTTCACAAGATAAGTCCTTTAATAATATGACAAGGGTTCCGCAATATTTGGAAATTTGCAGTAAAGGTTCTGGGAAGAAATAATGTTGAAAACCGCTGGCATAGATGAACACAAATAAGTTTTAGAAAAGACTGTTCCAAAATAAATGTATGGACAATGGTAGAAGCATATAAATGAATCAAATACTACCTAGTACAGATATAAACAGACTAAAATCGAATGCAAGCCAAAAATAAAACAATTTGATTCTCTCAAGAAGAGAAGCAAATAGTTTAACTGTCATTTAAACTTCTACTAGATCGTAGTACAAACCTGAACTTTCCCTGACATTCTATCACAAACTATTCTATTTTATTCTTCTATTTGAATTCTATTAATTCTAATGCCCAGTTGCATAAGTCTTCAAACTAGATATAAGATAAAATCCTAGAAACCCTAAAAAGACCTAGGAACGCATTGCGTTTTACCCAACTAGACACAGGATAAGTCCAGGACATCAAAATACATTTTATAGCATTTTCGGATAAAAGATTTTGATGCGATTTGGTTGGTTATGTCTGTATTTTTCAGCACGCATGCGCATTTCTGTTAACTACGCGTGTTCTATCCATTCATTCAATCCGATTATTGGACGTTACAAACGCGTTGAAACTAGTCTCTTGCCAAATGATATTTTGTTCATTTATAAAATATACTAGAAGTAATTCTACGGCTATGAATGTAACACGAACTGCACTGATTGAAGTTAATTACTGTCGTTCGTCTGTGGCAAGTTTACGATGATCTTCACATTAGTGTAACGACTGCACGCTACGTAACTGAATATACACACCATAACCACTCTATCATAAGAACCATTCCATGATCTGCCCCTTAGTTTGCTCTAGAAATAAGCGATTCGAAGTACATCAAATCTTTACGCACGCTGATGCAATTTCTGACCATTGTTATCGATTCATTTCGCGGGTGCTTATTGGAACACAAAACCCTTCCATTGAGTTCAAATAAGGATTAGTGGTTTCATTTCGTAGACCTTCTCTTCTTTTTGTGCCTGTTACCACAGTTCTTCATGTATTTTTAATACCATCAAATACTTTCGCGCCCTGAAAAAATTTCTGACCATAGTTATCGATTTCATTCCACGGGTGTTTATTGGAATTACATAAAACTCTTCCATCGATCTTTATTTTGGGCTAGTTGTTTCATTTCGTAGTTCTTCTCTTCTTTTTGTTCCTGCTACTACAGTTCTTCATGTATTACTTTTACTACTATCAAATATTTTCGTGCATTGAAACAATTTCTGACTATAGTTATCGATTTCATTTCGCAGGTTCTTATTGGGATTACATAAAACTTTTTCATCGAGCTCTATTTTCATTTTTTTTTTCCTTTTATCAAATAAATTTGTTAGTTATTGATTTTATAGCAACTTTTGTTAAATACATTTTCTCGAAATATTTTTCTGTTGTTAAATATTCGCAAAAATCTTAAAATCAACACGAGTAAACTCCCATTTCTAGTCAACCGATTATTACCAAAAGTTGATCAACTCGTGGCATTGATGTCAAAAGCTTAAATATGAAGTTTCATAAAAATCCTTTAAGCCGAATTTGCTCTGCACGAGTACACAGACAGACCGACGGCTCAATATGAGCAGACGCAATAAAAAGAGCCCGAATCATAATTTTTGATTATTAAATCAAGATCAAATCTGCTGGTACATAAACAGTGTAGTGAGGTAACTTCACGTTTTAGCCTCCCCCTCGCAAAATTTCCTTTGGGCCCCCTAGTAGGTTCTCAACTTCAAGAGAGAATAGGCGACAAAAACAAAAACAAAAATGAAAATATTTGGAGGTTAGATGGACCCCTAAAAGTCGTGCCCCCCGCTGTTTTGTAAATTTATAATTATTCGGTGATATTTCAAACTATTTCCAGCCTTAAACTGCGCTTAATAGGGGAAGCCGGGGCATAACGGGTTCCGGGGTTAAACGGGCTCCCCTCTTTTTGGCTTAAAGTATGCCGCCATATTTGGGTGCATTCCAATCACGTTAAGTACTTCGCTAGTGTCTTCCGAGAGTAGTTGTATGACTGAGAGCTGGCGTTTACATTTTGTAAATTGGTGAAACGTGTTTTTTGCTCTGTTGATATATTTTTCACACATATCCAGACGTTGATTGCTCCAGTGCAGAGCATGTGGCAAGTGGGCATATTGTCCTTGCGCTGGAGAAGATGATAACGATGAGGAATGCACTCACGTGTGTTCATTTTGCGCCAGATTTTAGCCCATTATATCACGCCCGTGCTCATTCTGCCCCGACACCTGGGCAAAATGAGCACAAGGGATTTTTTTTTATATCATCATAACTTTTATTTTTGTATTTTTCTAAGTTTTCTGACTGTCATGTAATAATTAAACAATAAATCATCTAACGAATACAAGTATTTCGAAATTTTTTACGATATTTCTTAAGATTTTATTAAAGATAATCCTTAAGGTGTCAGTTATGCCCCGGCTTCCCCTAGCGTTTACCAAGTTGTGGCGCATGGAAAATTCTATCGCTTTCCCAAAAAAAAAAAAAGAAGAGAAGAGAAAGAAAAGTACATTGGCATTTCTGGTACTTTCACACTTTCCCATTTTCATTCTTCAATTGTTTGTCAATCTTTACATTTATTTTATTTATAAATACTTTATTAAACACTAATTTTGGTGGTAACCGACTTTAAAATCTGTGCTTTTAACTTTCTAAAAAAATATTTGCACGTTCATTTTCCATAATTTATCGAAATGAACATAAGTTACAGGTAAAGTAACAATTAAATATTTATTTTATTTTGAATACCATAAGATAATCCTTTTGTTATGGCGGTCAGTATTTAAATTCCATTTTGAAAACTGCAGTTTTGAAATATTTTCTCACACACATAATTATATTTACTAATGTTGCTTATTAAACTCTCACGCTATCACGCTACCGATATTAACATGATATTCTTTGTAAACTAAACTTTACTTTACCTGACTTACATTTGCTATAGGCTGTTTTTATAAGCCTTGTTAGTTTAAATGGTTAAATATATATTAAAAAATGTAATTTTCAATCAATTTTTATTATTAACTTAAAATTTCACACGAAAGTTTTAATAGATACAATGGAATATTTTTTAAGAATTTTATAAAACATCTGGCTATTGTTAAAAATATTTGAAACGAGACTAAATATTATATAAAATTACGAATAACTGCACAAAGTGCAATATGGTTTACATATGGGAATTTTTGAATAACCGATGAGAACAACCGGGGATAAATTGAGGAAGAAGGGTGCGCACAACCGTATACAAGACTAACTATCTGAAATAAAGTTAATAATAATCTACACATCAAAATTTTCAGGGAATTTTTATTTAATAGGATATTTTTAATTGTAAAAAGAAGTCATTGTAAATAAAAGAATTGCATTAAAGACGCCTTCTTGTACACCATTCGACGCATATTTGCGTACCATGCGGCAAATTGTAGCTAAAGCTTCAATCTACAAATATATTTCATGATATTTTGTTCTATTGTGAAAACTAATTATATTTATTGTACTTGGTAATCTACTTTTGCCGCCACCTCGAATCTGCCGCGGTTCTCAATATAGGTGCTGCGGATAAAAATGATTTATAAGGTGTAAAGAATACTTGTACCAAGTGACATTTCATTATCTTCAAGCATAATATTTTTCGACGAAGATTCTAAACTATAAATATTCATGTCGAAAAAATGTTGACGTATTATTTGAACATTTGTACACAAAACTATATAAATATAAAAGTTATTTGAGACCCACAAATATATTTAAAAATTACAGAACATTGTTTTAACGTTTTTCACCGTTCACAGTAAGTTAGAAATTAATGTGTTACATAGTCCGACATCTGTGTGTCTTTAAACCAACTACATGGCTTCGTAAAATGTTTTCTATTTATTATCTTTTTTATAATTCTGTTGTCTTAGATTTTAACTAACTAAACTTAACCTAATTACCTAAATTGATTATATTTACTGTCCGTCTTTGTAATTTTGTGCAAGATTTGTTAATGCTGACATTATGTTAGGTTATGTAAAGGCATACGATAACTACACTGTCACTGATAGACTGCGATAGCCAATGTGTTTATAAGTCTACTCATTAAAACATCTCACTAGCTATAAGTTTAGAAAATTATCTACAATCCACAACGAACAATTTAGAGGTCTGAACGGTTTCACTTCTTACCATATGACAAACTTAACAGTGACAGTAAACAGAGTACAAGCTGCAGTGTATAAGCTATTGATTTAAGAGCTCTGAATGCGGCTTTATACAATCAGTTTATTAACAAAGCAAACCAATACACTATCAAACTTTTTAAACAACATTTGATATTCAGTATGCTTACTAATAATAATTAACTAACAATTCAATTAGTAAATTCTTAATTAATGTTTAAATAATAGAGAGCGGCCAGTGTAGGAGTTACTACGTTTCAATCTTATTAAATTAGTGCATTAGAACATTTTTTTAAAAAAATTAGATAGGATTAAATCGTTAAATAGGATTAAAGACCTAACTTGGCCGCATTCTATTCATTAAAATGTATCTTTTGATTGTGTTAATAATTCTTCAGCACGACGCAAATCAGGTACAGAAACATTAGTTCTAAACCAGGCAATTTTTTTAATGAAGGAGTTTCAGTTAACCAACGCTGGAATAATTTTTGTACGTATGCATTAATGGACATCAACAAGCGCCGACAAAAGACGCTTACAGCTGCCTGTTACGTGGTTTCTGTTATCTTTTTACGTGTTCGTACTCTTTAGTTCACTGTTTCTCAATCTTTTTACTCTCATGGCACATTTTCAAAGAAGAAAAATTTCGCGGCACACCTACGGAGTTACAGAACAAGACATTTTGAATGCAGACTCCCCTGTATTCAGAATATGTCAATTTTAATTAGTTATAAAAAGATCTTTCGTGTACTTTATTCTTATTAATGGTGTTGTACGTATATTCGGGCAATGATGTTAAAATAATCACGATGCTAGTTTTTTTTTAAGAATTTGCGGCACATATGGAAAATTTTGCGGCACATTAATATGCCGCGGCACACCCTTTGAGAAACACTGCTTTAGTTGGACGTTTATTGCTTAGAAGTGAAGAGGCCCATGTCCAAATGTAGTAGAATTAGATTTTTGACCAAATGTGGTATTAGATCGGCAATACGATTCGCTGAAACTACTGTGAAACATTTATGTGTAAATAATAAAAGTGTATTAATAGAGTAATTAATCAGTATTAATAATGATTAAAATATAGGATAATAAAAGTGGTAAAACCACAGTAGAACCGTATTTTATAATTCCTTAATCAATTAAATATTTAAAAACAATATAAATTGTATTTAAATATGTGGATAATAAACCATAGTTATAAATCATATAGAAAACTTATTTATTTGATAGGATATGTTACAGGCGTTAAATTCAGGATATTTTTTATTAACACAATTTAATATTAATTAATCACTTATAATAAATTATTACCGTTTAGTTGTTCAATATGTATTTACCTTAACAATGGGCTTGACTAAATATACTAGAATTACAAACCCTTTTTAAAGTGCTAACATAAAAATATATGCATGACATATCACAGAATAATCAACTGCTCTTGTGCTGTAATATAATTTAGTTCTGCATGCTGTAACAGCTAAAGGATTAATGCCAACCGTAACTTAATCGCGATATTAAAAATCTTGCTGTTCTTGCTCTAAACCCAAACAAAATATAATTGTATCATTAATTCATTCCAGCATAACGGACCTTTCAAAACCCAAACCCTAAAAATATTCCTGCATTCTGCTCAGTATTTAGCTTTATCACTTTAAGAAGGAGGTTGTACGGGTTACAGATAGCAATGAAATCCAATCAAATCAGCTGACAAGTTCCGAATAAGATTTATTCTTCATCGGAGCTACAATAGAATTATACATGCATAGTATAAGTAGTGGATACAACAGTAGTATAGTAGTGTAACAATAATAAATTATTATAGTTGAAGGTAATGGGATTCGGACCAGTCAGAAAATAAAAACAAATTTATTAACTTCGCTAACGTTTCGATTTTTATTTAAAACCTTCATCAGAGCTACAAAGATATATAGAAAAATACAATTATTAAATCGGTAAGTTTACATGTATAAAATTATGATAGTGTTCAAATTTAACAAGTCAAGTAGTTAAAATAAGCATTACAAAATTGTCGGAATTTAAAATATAACATAAAATAATTATTAAATAATAAAAACATATCAAATATGAGGTAAAGAATAAAAAACAATGTTAAATTTACATTACCTTAGTTAATAGTCACGAAATAAAATAACAATTGTAAAATTAATAACGAACACATCATATTGTCCGGTATTGAACTCAGAGATTAGCAATGAATAAGCCACGTATGAATTTGAAAAAGGATTTGAAAAAGGGTTTGTAAAATAATAAATTATATTAAAAATTAATAAAATATAAAAAGATAATAAATAAATAAATATATAGTTAGTTAGTTAAAAATAAATAAATATATAAATAAAATATACGCGTACCTGATAAGAACATAAAAATTCATAGATAGATGTAAGAGAGTGCATGTTAGAAAATATATTTAGTCAAAATTAATAAAAATAAATAAATAAGTAAAATATAATATAAAAGTAGAAAACTGGTCACAATATAAAATGTTTGTTTTATACAGTGTTGTAATAGATACATTTGAAAATATATCTAGATACAGATACAGATACTTGAGGAAAAATGTATCTAGATGCAGATACAGATACAAATTTTAAAAAGTATCTAGATACAGATACCTTTTTTTTTACAATGTATCTAGATACTTCAAGATACTTTTAAGATAATTTCGGAAAAATGAAAACACCACAAAAAAAAAGAAATAACTAGAGCAAGGAATATATTTGTTCACAATAAAAAATAAGTTATGCACTATTATTACTCTTAAAATAAACACAAATAGTTTAGATTCAGAGTGAAGCATGTTTTTACTCCCACCAAGCAAAAAATAGTTTACTGGTCGCTGATTGGTTAATTTAAACTTAAAATACAAATATCTGAATGATGCTAAATGTATTACCAACTTGAAAAATCGTAGGACATATTTTGTAAAAAGACCTTGAAAAAGACAAAATAGGAAAGTATCTGAAAAAAATACCTGAAATACAGATACTTAGATACTGATTTAAATATCTAGATACAGATACAGATACATATTTTAAAATGTACCTAGATACATTACAACACTGGTTTTATATCTGTTCTACGCGATGTAAAAAACGCCGAATAGGCTTAAGCCGCATTCAGAGCTCTTAAATTAATAGCTTATACTGTAGCTTGTACTCTGTTGACTGTCACAAGTTTGTCATATGGTAAGACGTGAAACCGTTCAGACCTCTAAATTTGTTGTTCGTTGTGGATTGTGGATAATTTTCTAAACTTATAGCTAGTGAGTTGTTTTAATGAGACAGACATATAAACACATTGGCTATCTCAGTCTATCAGAGACACTATAGATATTGTATGCCTTTACATAACCAAACAAAATGTCATCATTAACAAATCTTGCTCAAAATTATAAAGACGGACAGTAAATATGATCAATTTAGGAAATTAGGTTAGGTTTAGTTAGTTAAAATCTAGAACAGCAGAATTATAAAAACGATAATAGATAGAAAATATTTTATGAAGCCATGTAGTTGGTTTAAAGACACACAGATGTCGGACTATTCGTAACACACTAAACCAACTGCTTTAAGCGGTACGTAGAACGTTAAAATAATGCATAAACGTGCCAACGAACAGTCTACAACGTGTTAATTTAAAGAGCTCTGAATGTGGCTTTAAGCTGCATTCAGAACTCTTTAAATTAGCAGACTGTTCACTGTGCACTGTGGATAAGTTTAATAGATAGTTTTAACGTTCAAGGCAGTGTTTACAGCTAAGAAAATCAGTACGTTACGAATGGTGCGACATCTGTGTCTTTAAACCAACTAAGGCGGCTTCGTAAAATGTTTATTATCTATTATCGTTTCCCTAATTCTGCTGTCCTAGATTTTTACTAATAAATAGTTTAAAATTCATTATTTAGTGTAAATGAAATTATAATTCATATTCCAAACACTTGATCAATTCAAATTAGTCGTATGAATATCACACGGTTGGTAGCAATGTATATTTGGCCACACTGTCCTTGTTTTGCAAGGGTGGCACCCCTGCAGCGAACACAGATTGTTATTTTAGGTCCGTAACCCTCAAACTTTCCCCTATTGATATACTTGACCCTTCTGTTGACCGTTTCTCATTCATATAAACTGACCATTCATAGAAAAAACAGGTAGATTCTTGTGATTTATTACTTTGGCGACACTCAAAAATAGTTTGAGCATTAGAAATTTAGGTAGGTGTACATGTGTACATTAATGAGAAGCGGGTTGCATATACGTTAGGGGTTTGTTTAGAAGGTTAGTGAAAATTTGAGCATTTTTTATCGATTAACGGAATTATATTTCAATTTGGGAGTTGTATGTAACTTTCTAAACAACGTATGTTAAGTTTACAGCGGTGTTTATTGGATTAGGCCCCAATTTATTTCAATAGCAGTACCCTTTTCACCTTAATAAAAAATTGGGGCATCCTGACAATTTTTACTTGCTTAATCTTATAAGCCTATTTACTATATCTGGTATCGGGCTGTGTTTGAGTTTGAATTGTACTTTTCTTTATATATTCAAATATTATTCATTCTAAATGATAATTATTCGCGACTCAAACTAACGTTGACGGCGCTGCGTACGAAGAGATTCTAAAGTGGGAAACAGAATGCACCGAGTTCTACGACGCGTTAACGGCGTACGTACGGCGCCATCTGTGAAAGTTAAAACCAAGCTGTCGTACGCAAGTGCACAGAATGAACAACGTCCTCCGGCGTTCGAACGCCGTTGATACTGAATGTTCGTCAACTTCCAACTTTTGACGCCGTTGAACGTTGACGCAGAACACCTAACCTCAGTTTTTACTGAATGGTCAAGTGTTTGTATGTATAAATAACTTGCATACAACATAAATAACATCACACACAAGTCTTCATCATCCATTATACTTTTAATAAAAGAGAGCGCACGTATAAATACAGATATAGGTTGTCAAGTGACACTTGACGGCGTTAAAAATTATTGCATTGTGTGCAGGCGAAAATTCTCAACGGCGCTACGCAACGCTGTCGCAAATGACGCCGCGCTGACGGGGTAGCGCGCTGTGCATTCTGTTCCAGGCTTAAGTGGTGAACTTTTAATGACTTACATCAAAGTAGAAGTTGTTGGCATTAGTCACTGTTTAAGTTTGTTTATGTCGATTTGTTTTTACAAATTCCAATAAAATGAATAAAATTTAATTGTTGTGTACTTATATGTAAGTCAAGGAAAAAGAGGAACCCTGAATTACCATTCCACAGATATCCACCTACTTCAGACAATGTTAAATTAATAACAAAACTTGGAATCGAGAAAGTTGTAAATCGTCGTAAAGCTTGGATTAGAAAAGTAAAATTTGGAATAAATGTGTGCCATTGGTTGAAAATTTGCTTAATAAGCAAATAACACCAATTTTTTTATGAGTTAACGGATGGTAAAACAGCAGAAATCGCTCGTAAATTAAACTTTTGGTGTAAGTACTGTAAGAACTAAAGTCACTGTATTATACAAAGTAGCGCAAGCCTTTGAAGAAGCCGACAGACCCCAGGGTTTGATTGGCAACACTGGTTCCCCTATTAAGCAAACTAAAGCTGCAATTTTTACGTTTGCGTCTGCGCTGTCACATCTCTCTTTCTCGCTCTAATTTAATAACCTCCTTTGTCAGCGGTTTGAATATTTAAGGTTAAGTTTCATTTAAATTTATATCCTTTTTATTTAATAAAAATTAAAAAAAATAATTGAAATTGTACCACAATTTTGTTATAGTGCATCTTTGATTAAAAAAATCGTGATTACAATGTTTAAAATAAAATTATTGGTAGTACTAGTTTCTTATTTTTGTATTGTTGGAATCACTGAACATAATTTGTGTTGGCGATATTTTTAGCCCCATCATGGCCGCCGTTGCGCTACTTTGTATAATATAATGACTTTAGTAAGAACATAACAAAATGATGGTTCCAAAAATTTCGTGCTGGGGACGAGAGCCTTAAAGATTCTTTAGTTGATAACGGTCAACTGAAAGCTTTGAATCAGAACCACGTACAATTCAAGAGCTTGCACAAAAATTAACCATAAAGCCGTTTATAATAGATATGTTATGGATACATAAGCATAAAAATTACACTATTCTTTCGGTTCTGTTTATTAAAAACACATGTTTTGAAGGGTCAAACTCATTGTTCAATAAATATGCGTTATGTTTTGGAGTTATAAACCAGGCAACCTCGTAATTAATCCATAGGACAAGTGGTCCAGAAGATAATGAGAGACTTTCGTTGTTCTGTTTATAATCCGAACATCTGTTTATAATAAACAGAACAACGAAAGCCATTCATTATCTTATGATCTACTTGTGCTATGGTCCATATAAACGAGGTTTTAGTCATTCAACAGTTCTGGACTACTTAAAACTGAATTTGAAGGTTATAAACCGCAATTATCCTGCCAACCTAATGGTTATAAAAAAACTTGGTATAATTTGAAGAAAATTACTTGAGTCGACACTGTTAAATGTTATTATTTATTTATTTATTACAAATTAAATATAAATAAGCCAAGCCTAGTGAAAATAACTACTAAAATAATTTCATAAATCAGCTTCTAATCTAATTGATAAAACTTTCAATCAAAGAAACTTTTCATCCAATGATGAATGACATAAAAGTAAATCACTTAAAAACATTCCAGTTTTTATTAAAACCAGAAAAGGTAACTAGATTTAACATTATATAATAAAATGTAAGTATTTCTCTATGAATTCTCTGTAATTTTTATAAAATAAAACGACCAATAGAATAAAATATCAAATAAACGTAAATGGAGTTAAACATTTGATAAAACTGTCCTGGTATGTGTCATTGATTGATTTGAGGTTATGTTATTAGGTGAATAATTGCTTTCAATACCTACACACTACAACTTATGATTAATTCATTTTATGAAGTGTCGAAGTTTTTCTTTTAATACGAACAGTTGATGGTAGACTACAAGCATACCCCGCTATTACGACATAAAAAGTCAATTTCGAACCTGCAGATACATATATTGTCATATGGGTGGTTTTAATAATTACAGGATAATTATAAAATAGTGCTATGTATGACGTTGGCGATTTTACTAGGCTGCAGCCCCCTAGTCCCCCCTTAAATACGCCCCTGACTCAAACACAAAATTGAGTTTGGGACAGTCAAAGTTTGCTGCTCAATCAAAGTTATTTTAAATATTACTTTATTGATAAGTACAGGAGCTAAGGGAGAATGTTATAGAACATTTTTTTATCAAATATTTTTTTATAGTTTAGATGGATGATATTACCTTTTTTTTATGAGTTGACGCCTCATTTAAGAGTGTAAGGCTACCAACCGTAGAATCACTCTTAAGATAACAACTTTGATTTGTTATAATATTTTTTATTTGAATAATATTTAGATAATAAGTAATTAATGATGTTTGCTGTAGACAGACGGGTATCTGGATGAATGAATACATAAATTTATAAATGTTCTCAGTGCTTGAATGTCAAATGAATCTGTCTTCGATATTTAGATTTATTATATCGAACTCTATTTTATTTATTCAGGTACATGGATGTTATTTTAAATTTTAAATTTTTGTTTCTATATTTCCTGTCTTGGAAAAAAATTATCTTAAAATTATATTAGAAATAATTTGAAGGGTATAGACAGGTAGAAAGATGAAAGATAAACGATAATTATTATATTTTCTATAAAAAATTATTTTAAAAAGATCTTGTTTCTTTTTTTAACTTGTAACACCCTTTTAAAAATAAACTGAAAGAACAATAAGAAACTTTTTGGGCATTGACAACCAAATAAGTATAAGAGAACTGATAGAGTTTGAAAATTTGATTACAGTATTGTCTATAATTTTGTTTTGATTGTTCCAATTTTAATATATGAGGTGTAGATGCAGTATTAAGCCCACACACGGAAAGACTTGTCTTAAGACGCGACCATTAACGGATATCCACAGACTTACGAGTGCTTTGCCAACGAGATCAGGCTAGTGACATCACATGCGCAAAAACCAAAATTCGTACAGTCGCTTCGTTGCTAAGCAACGGGCGTAGATCCGGTTGCAACCTGCATTGCGATTGGTCTGACGTCATTATTTGGAGCATATACGATGGCGTTGGTGGCCTGATCTCGTGAGAAAACCATTCTAAAGACTTGTTTTATAGCGTTTTTAGAAGAATTGTAGAGGTAAGATGTCCTTCATGAGTGACGGAAGAGTTTTATAAATTAATATGCAAGTTGATAAAAATTATTTACTACTAATGGGTGTAAACGTGCTTCGCTACTATTTTAAAACGAAGAAAGTAGAACATAACGCTCACAACGTTAAAGTTAAATACATAAAACGATAATATAATTTGCACTTAATTATCAGAAATCTCCAGCACTGCCATGTATTGGTAAATTCCGCAAATAGCGACATACATGTACTATTTTAAACATTTCTGTGTATGCGTACACTTTACTCTGTGATAACTCCGTTATTATTAATCTTTGATGTATAGTATTAAATACATTATGATTCTACGTGAAATGCTCTAATTTCTTATTCTAAAATAATTGATACATCACTATAAAACTCCGATGTTATGCCCCCACAAACTTTATGATACAAAAACTATTACGTTTAAAAACAGAAAATTGCCCAATACACGATATCGGTACATGATAGGTATATGCTCTCGCGGATTTTTTTAGATCTAGTCAAGATCTACATTTTTTGTCTACATTATATCGATATATCTCTTAAGGTTTAACCTACGTTATCAATTTAAACTGCACGGAGAGTGAAAAATGATGGTTTCCCCCAATGACGCCCCCTAAGAGGACATGGACGAAGTTAGAACCCTCACTGAAACCTTGCTCGGATTATTTTACCCCCCTGAACTTAATTTGGTGAAAATCCATCCATTTGGCTTTGCATAAAGAACAGACAAACAAACAAACAGAAATTGATTTTTATATACCATGAGTTCAAAATTACGTAAGGGTTGGCTATGGAAAAATAAAATAATGTCTACTGCAAGCTTTATATAACAATATAAACTTATGACATAAAACAACAGTGATGAGAGTTAATTAATTCTAAAGCTTGCAGTAGACATTATTTCATTTTTCCATAGCCAACCCTTATGTAATTACTTTTTGAACTCATGGTATAAAGATTATTAGTTACGGAAAATGATCTTAAGGAAGATGCAAACAATTAAGAGACAGTACAAACAATAAAATCCGTATTAAGGCAACACACCTTATAGTTATTACCAAAAACCAGTTAGAACTTCAGAAATAATTTGCAGGAGTAAGCAGTTGCCCTGAAAAGGTTAAGACAAATCTCCTTGTGTGGCGGGACAAAAGCTTGGTTTATAATAGATATGCTATGGATACCTAAGCATAAAAATTACACTACTCTTTGTTCTGTTTATTACAATAAATGTTTTGAAGGGTCAAATCCTTTGTTCCATACTTGTGCGTTATGTTCTGGGTTTATTATAAACCAGGATTTATGCATTGATCTATTAACTATTTATCCAGCGCATAATAACAAAGAGAACTCAGCTGATTGCATCCCAAATTGTAATTAATCCAGACAATTAATACACCAAATTTCGTTCATTAGCGAAAAAATGGTGCTAACTGGATTTATTGCGCTAGGATTAAGGTCATTGTCGTCATTACGATAATCGTCTTTCACAATAATCAGCACTTAAAAATATCTAGTACATCCAATTAAAATATTAACAAATTAATCTAAAATTACTTACATTTTACTATCATTTTTTCTAATTTTTCGACTGGAGTATACTTAAATAGTTAGATATTAAAATGATATAATATTTTATTTGAACAAGACTTTAAAAATTTGTTATCTAAAATATCATGTTAACTAGATAACTCTTAATTAGTCTGTTTTTAATTAGGCCGGATTAAATGATAGCGATAATACAATCAGTTTTATTGTAACACCGTACTAAGCAACGTGTTATTTGATACTTTAAAATGTGAATATTTTGTTACTTTCAACGAACTTACTAATTGAGACGTAATTAGTAAATAATGAGTAAATTTTAAAATGTTATGTGATAATTTCAGTAATAATGTAAGTGCTAATAGTGTGTAATACAAATTAGCTTACTATTTCTAGATTTAAGAATAGCTTGCTCTTTACAAATCCTAATTGTTTGAAGTATGATAGATCGAACGTCGATTTTTGGAGTACATGGGTAAAGTGACCAAACATCCCGGATCAGACAATATAATTCCGAATTTAGTTGTTTAAAATGTTCAAAAAATGATTGAATGTGTTACTGTTATACTTCTGTATATTTTGTTGAACCGAAATTTCGTTCGGGTTTCAGGACACTCCATGCAATTTTCGTGAATCGCAGCCTTTTTTTTCCTTTGATTGTCTTTTGCAGGTTTGGATATTAGCCAGGTAATAAAGGAAGAGATTAAGTGTTTTTAAAATTACGTTTATAATTTGATGTTTTCTGATTTAATATAGTTAGAAATAATTTCATAAATATCTAGAGAGTTAGTAGCAAGAAGCGTCTGAATATTTTTTGGACAACTAAATTTTGTATAAATAAATTACGATTGCGAAAATGAATTGGGCATTCAAACAATAAGTGGTTCGAATCGCTGACAGACAAATTATCACACGGATAGAAAGGAGAAGTAATGGAGTTATTAATTCTATGCAGATGATATAGAGAAAAGTTGTGATTAAATCTAAGCCGGATAAAAGTGCATATAAAAAATCTGCTTTGAGAAGAAAACCAAAGCTTTCTAGGATGGAGGGGTTGAATTGAAACATTTAACTATATCATAAATTACTGATTAGTTCTTTTTCTCAAATCCAGGGCAACTCAGTTTTCGGACGTCGCTTTTACGGTCACAAAAAGTTACAAATTAACTAATGAAAGTGATTACGAATTCTAAACTCAACTTTAATTCCACCATTTCCGCATTGTAGATAGGCATGTTATCTGAGTTTAAATTTTAGGCTAAAATTGCCTTTATTTCATCCAGTTTGAGACATATTTTATTGGAATTGTTTTGTTGTTCGTCAAGCTCATAATGGACACCCTTCCAATCTCTTTCCAAGATCTCTTGCGCTCTGTATTGTACACAATTTTTCATCGTTCATTATGTCATTCCATCGCGAGTTCCGGCTTAGAAGCGAATCTTAAACAGAAACACGTTCATTAAGGTTTTTTTTTTTTTTGCTCAAGTGATGCTGAACCAAAATATCATAATGGGAAATGCGAGGTTAGGAAAATAACAGCCGATGTTTGGGATATTTTCAGAGTGTCAGCAACGCTGGCACTTTTTGCCGCCACAGACAAGATTTGTTTCCGTCCAAGTGATAAAAGTAATAAACGTATTTGTCATTCAACATTTTGGCGCCTTTCCAAATTTTGCGCAATAGGCGAGCGCCTACTTACCCTAAGCGGAACGGTTGCTGTGAGTATCAACTATCTTTCGGGTTGTTTTAAGTTTCGGTAATTTTGGATTAAAGCCACCATGGGCTCATCTTCAACAATCGATAGCTGACTTGACGGAGGTGCACCTTGAAGAAAACCATCTTTTAAATTTGATAAACCACTTCTGGCACGTTCGAACAGCACCCACTTCATAGACAGTATTTATCTTTTTAGAATTAAAGTTTTCAAAAAAAAAAAAAAATCCAAAAAAGAAAGAAAAAGAAAACAACTGTGCGTAGAAACGCTGAGAGCAATATTCAAAATTAACTTTCCTAACACTCCTTATTTACTTAATCGTTGAGTCCTTTTACAATTTCCGGTGTCAGGCTTTGTGTGAGTTTGAATGTTACTTGTATTTGTTTATTTATTTCGCAGAAAAACGTCACCACAGTTTTCACGATTCATTCATATTGTGTGTTCTACTTACTTCATTCCAAGGGATATTTCTTCTCTGCATTTCTGAATACGCCCCTCTTCGGCGTCTTCTTTTAGATACCCTAGCTTCGTAAACCTTGTTTTTATCCATCCTTTGGATATAACCATACCATCTCAGTTGTCCTATCTCTTCTTCTATTAGTTTTGTTCCAAGTTAATCTCTATACTATGTTTCTTATTCGATCCAATTTTGTTTTTTCCTTGATCTTTCGTAGGAACCATATTTCGCTGCTTCTTATTCTGTTTCTCTGATGTTTTCCAAACATCTAACGCTGTCAGTATTGGTACGGCTACTTTTGCCTTATATTTTAGCCTCTGTAAGAATTTCCCGTTTTGCTAATAATTCTTAATGCTATTAAATAGCTTACCAGCTAATTCTATCTTACTAAAATAATTATTTATTTGAATTATTTCGTTTATATTTATAATAGAAGGATTGTGGAACATGGACGAACGTAATTTTGTTTATTTTTGTTCATTCTTGCTTATTTGTGTTGGTTTCTGATCTTTCTGTTTCTTCTTAGTTCGTTGGTTTTGTACATGTTTGCATGTATACCTTATATGGGTTTGAATATGTCCATTGTGTAAAAATTTCTTTTTGAGATGATTGAGAAAATATTAGTACATTATCACACCTAATTTCCTATAAATATGCCCAAAGGCTTAATGTCCAAATGTACCATAATCATAACTTAAATTTAGAAACTATCTTTCATGTAATTAATAAAACCTGACAAAGATATATCTTAAGTTCTTTAGAAGAGTATTATCAAAAACAACTCCACCATTTTGTTTATTAGCCGAAGGCATCATGTATTAAAACCAAAAATGCTTTAAAACCATAGCCCTACCAAATAAAAAAAAATATATGGCATACATTCCTTTGTTCTGAGAAAATGAACAGGATTTAATATTCCGTTTTAGTCTAGAATAACGATGGATATAATTGATATCTGGAGGCAATGTAATCGAGGATAAATATTCAAAATGTTCTAGCCCACCATAACAAGACAGACCCATCTATCGGCAGACCGACACATTTCAAACTATGGTACAATATCGGATCGCAGTTATTAATTCAGAAAATTATATCTAAATTATACATCAAACTGAATACATTACTTAAGGATTAGTTGATGTGATAGTTAATGACGAAATAAGGCAGCTGACTTGTTTATAACAGATGCCAAGTTTTTTGCACACGCTGTATAATAACCAGTTAAATGGTACTAATAATTCGTCTGTAATATGAAAAAAATATCTGTAAAATATCTGATTGGTCGAATATATTAAATCATAATTTAAATCAGGTTTAATTAAGAATCGTGCAAAACAAGGTTCAAATCTGTACTTGTGTGTTTGTAATCATTGTTGTCATCTTCATTTGAATCACAATTTTCTCCTGTGCCCCAGCCAGTACATTTTGGCGTTCTTATAGAGCCTTCTTATTCAGGGCTACCGAGAGAAATTTTCGTGCTGTTGCCCGAGGATCGGGACTCAGAATTCCCTGCCCAAAAAAGGGTTCACCGCACCCGGCCCTATAGAGGGGGGGCAAAATGAGCCATAGCAATTGGGGGGGGTCACCTAGGGCCCTAGTAAGCGCCGCCACTGTATGTATATATGTATGTAATTTACCACAAAACTAAAGAATGACTGATGAATGACTCAGATGTTACCCCTCTCGGGGGGCCCTGTTCTTATCTATTAATTTCTCTGGATTTACCACATTACATCTTGAACCAGACAATAGGTGTTATCGTTTAGTCAGTTAGATCAATCCAAGCGATCCAAGTGCTCCCGATCCGTTCGTAAAGTCCGAGCGTACATATTATCTTATTTTTAGTTCTTCCGATTGATCCGTCAGAGCGCTCAGAGCATTTCCAAACAATCTGATAATCTAGCGGGATTGCTTGAATTAATGGTTGCTGGTATTGAGGGTTAACGCGGGTATATTGAATCTTACAGCCAACTGGAAAGTGGTGTAAACATATAAGTGTCGTTTGTGACTCTATTATTGGTAATAAACACATTTTTATAAACCAAAACCCGGTAACAGTTTTAATCAACGACAGAAATTTGACAGTTGCATTTAGCGCCACCAGCACTAGGCGTCACTACTTAACTTCAGACATATTGCTTACGAAAATGTTAACAAAATCTGAGCAATCTGACTAATATCGTGACGTCACCAGATTAATCTGAGCATTCTTGTGGATTGAATTTAAACGCATATATATCGACTGTTCTTTAGAAAATTTTGAACTGTTCTTGCTCCTGTCAGAGTGTCCAGATATTTACGTGATTACTGGCTGAATTATGGTTAAGTAAAAGGACTATTAGTGATAATTTAACTGTATGAAAATGAACTCAAATTTAGAAAATGTTTGGTTTTAAAAATGAGAGAAAATATTTTCCAAGAAAATAATATAATAAACTTTATCATAAAGAAACCCTCTTCCAGACAAAAAAAATATCTGCATATATACAATCAAACTCCACCCCGTGTACAATTCCAGTACAGGGGTGGTTTTATTTTTTAAAAAGTAGAAAATTGAAGTTTGAAAAGAAAGACGATGTGTTATAGTCGGTGCTATGAAATAACCCTGTGAAATATTCGAGCTGAAGACCGATGTTGGGGTGTTATATTTGAGTTGGTCGACTGTTTATATATAGATACATACATTGTAGCTGGAAAAGAATATAAGTTATGCATGGGGAGAGCATATGGGCTTCGAAATGAAGTTAGAAACGCTCTTTGCTGTATATAATAGCGAGAACGTCGTATACTATATGATATTGGTGCTGTATGATTGGATTTTTCTTGTTTTTCTGTTGGTAATTGTGTTTGGGGTTATGTATTAGAGCTCTGCTTTGTTCTTTGTGGCTTTTATTAACAGAATATTACCTTAATTTTCACATAAACCAACACGAAAATCCCTAAAACGTCAAGGATTAAAAATCATCTGAGATAATAAACTATCAAAAAATATAAAGCTCCGTGGATGGTATTGAAAAGTGACACTCTCGAACACGGCCAGATTATTACTAAATACTACAGTTTGAACTTATTACGTATATTTTAGTGTTGAATTATTGCTATAGAGTCGACAGAAGTTGTGAAAAACTATAAAATCATAACAAATTGTAGAGTTTTTGGCTGTCATTCAAGAAAGGATAAAGATAGGCATCTTAGTTTTTTACTTATCCTAATGGTACATGTTGGTATTAAGGGTAATGAAGCAGCTGATGTAGCTGCAATTGCCGTCTTTCACAGACCTATGATTGATGTGAGTTTCATATTTCCAGATGAAGTAAAAAGTCATCTGAAACATCTGGTTCCCAAATGGCAACATGATTAGGACAGCATACAAAATGTGAAGTTGAGACAGATAAACGGAGACGTTAAACCATGGGTTCTTCCTGCAGGATTATACACGCCTTCGTATAGGTCACTGTTGGTGGACCCATGGACACCTCCTTGGAGGTGAAGAGTCTTATATTTGTGAGGCGTGTAATACAGATTTGTCTGTGTAATACATTTTAACTCAGTGTGTACAGTTCGAGGATGTCAGGGAGAGGTTATGCCTGTGTAGGGATGGGAAAAAACATCGATGTATCGAAAACATCGATGTTTGTTTTAAAAACATCGATGTTTTTACCATCGGTGGTCAGCTGGCAATAGTATCGATAAAACATCGATGTCTACTACCGATATCGATGTTTAAACTTTTAAATTCAGAAACTACCGCTTGAGGCGCTGGAATCTTAAAAATTAAATTTTTATTAAAATTAGTACACAAAATATAAGCGCCATCTATTCTGATATAACAATACTAATAGTGTTAGTTCCTTATTCTTCTTAGCAGTTAGCAGAATACGAAAAAATAAGACGAAACTTCTAATTTTTGCAAACAATGCGAGCGACCAACGACGCCAACACACTTTTTCTTTTTCAGTCTTGTTGACACTTTCCCAGTTGTTATTCCTCCAATCCCTGGATTTTTGTAAGTTGTCATTAGCTATTTTTTTATATATTGAAGTTGGCTTTTCCTGAACAAAATGATCAAAAGCTTCAATTAATCGGTAAAAGTAACTAAACTTGAAAATCTAGTTCCGCCTAAACCAAAGGAATAGACTTTATTTCAACTTAAAAAAGTATAAAAATAATTGTATATGACAGTGTTATTTGTATGTTAAATAATATAAAATTAACATTAAGATTACTATATTAGTATTGTAATAAAATCCAATATTTCATTTTAGAAATGTAAAAATAATAAGGTCTGTTCCTTTGGTTTAGGAGGCACTAGATTTTCAGTTCTAGTTACTTTTACCGATTGATTGAAGCTTTTGATCATTTTGTTCTGGAAAAGTCAACTTCAATATGTAAAAAAATATCTAAAGACAAATTACAAAAATGAAAATTGCGGTTAGTTCCGCCTCGATGTTAAACATCGATGTTTTGCCTTCGATGTACAACCCTATGCTTTGATCTGTCAGTTGCTTCAGGTGACGACGGAGTACTCATGGACAGACTGATACTCTTCCTTAAAGATTCGAGAAAGATAAAAAGAAATTAAAAATGGAAACAGTATCAAAACACGCTGGATCTATAATTCATAATCAAATTTAATAATTTCTTAGTTATTACTAATGAATCATCAAGAGGTGATTTGGAAGATTATTTACTTCTCTGATAATTCGAGTATATATCAGGGTTATAAAAAAACTGGTTTTAATAGGCGTATTAAAAAATTATATAGGCCCAAAAGCGATGAAAATATTACTCTATAGTCAGTTTTATTCTCCCATTAAAATA
This sequence comes from Liopterus haemorrhoidalis, assembly GCA_963971575.1. Taxonomy (NCBI): domain Eukaryota; kingdom Metazoa; phylum Arthropoda; class Insecta; order Coleoptera; family Dytiscidae; genus Liopterus; species Liopterus haemorrhoidalis. The sequence continues at coordinate 35,977,457 of OZ020619.1, read as the reverse complement.
GTTATCGTTTAAATTTGAATATTTTAAATTCTTTCAAGTAATTATTGCTTGGTAAGGTAAATTTTTCATTAAAACAAAAATATTTGCATGATGTTGAAGATTTATGTAAATCAATTAGAGAAATAAGGATATAAGAGTGTGACAAAGAATATAAGACACAGGGTACAAAAGGATACAGGAAGATGAAAGAGGATATCGTTATGAGGATCTGGGTAGGAAGACCGTGTAAAGGATCAGTTAATAGAAGACCCAGTATTGGTATAGAGTTTCTTAACCTTTTTTCCATTGCGGACCGATGTAAAATCTAATAAGTATTCCCGGACAGGAGGAGTGAAACTATTTTTCGTGGCCCGGCATTATAAAAATATATATTATAAATTAACTGAAATTTATTCAAGTATAACATGTGGGAGAATTTATTTTTGTTTTATACAGTATCTCATACATCTTAATTTATTATATATACAATAAAAAAATAATAATTTAATTAATTTATTTAATTAGTGTGTAAAGGTCTTTTCAATGGAGTGCAAATATTTGCATAAGGCGTCAACAGAGTCCATAAAAGGTAGCACGTGATTAAAAATAGTCTTTTATACACGTACATACAATATTTTTTCTGTTCTCTAACACCGAAAATATTAATAATAAATTCAAAATAATTGGGTAAAAATTACTGGCATTCCACCATATTGGTATTTAGTACCAGTGTCCATAATGTATGATTGTTTAGAATTCTGACAGATGGTTACCATGACAACATAAGATGGCCAACCTGTAGCTAATTGTTTAATATTTAGAATTTAAGTGTTTCGGAAATTAAACATTGTCGGAATTAAACTGTTTTCCTATTAAAAAGTTGTCCAAATTACGGAAGAAGTGGTAGTTAGTGGGGGCTAGGTCTGGTGAGTATGGAGGATGATGAAGAAGTTCCAATTCCAATTCCTGTAGTTTTGCCACAGTCATTTGTGCAGTGTGTGGTCTAGCGTTATCATGCAATAAGATATGAGTCGATCTGTTGACCAATCTAGGCTGTTTTTCTTTAATCATATCATCATATCGTCCAGTTGGTTGCAGTATATTTCTGCTGTGATCGATGAGCGAGTTTTTTTTTTTTTTTTTTTTGTTTTTAAGTTACCTGTACGAAATTTGGCGAACCAATTTGATATTGTCTGCTGCGTAGTAACACTAGACCCAAATACACTATTAAACAGATCAATTCTGTAAAAAGTTACTGTGTAATAACGCTACTACAAGATAAAATATTATAAAAAGTATAATGACTTTCATTCATGATAGTAACTGACCTTGGTCATAGTGACAAATTTAGTTACTATTATCATAGTAACTGAGTTACAGAATTGTTACGAACCAATTTGTTAAGAACCAATTTGATATTGTCTGCTGCGTAGTAACACTAGAGCCAAATACACTATACTAGCGTCGGCGAATCAACGCAGTTACGTCACACGACGTAACGACTGTATTGTCTGGAACAATGCAATAGTTTGTTACGTCGTGTGACGTAACTGCGTTGATTCGCCGACGCTATTATATTCATGTTTCGCGCGGTCTGAGATGCCGTAGATCCACGTAAGAACACATACTTCATAACAGTGCGAATTTCCTACCGTTCCATTTTCAACAAAATTATTATTTTTTTTTTAAGTTTTTGATATTTTTTAAAGCATACAATGATTGAGACAGGCGAGATGTGTAACTTTCCTACAAAATAAAAGCAGAACGGTCAACAAGCCAATGTCAAATAATAAGCTGTAAGTTGGCAATATTATTAACTACAAATTTCATTATTGACGACCTGATAACTGAAAAGTCAATAGTGAACTTATAAATCTTATTGTTTAAATATTTAATTGACCTTCCACTAAGGAGATATTTACAAATCTCATAGAAGCATTATAATTCGTTAGTCGGTAAAGCGTTATTAAAGTCTAGACAACAGTGATCTACTTTAGTTATTAGAGACAATTAAATTTTGCCTACTAGGAAACTCGTTCATATTATAAAGAAATTTAGGGTGACTAAAAACCCTATTTTTGTTAAACCCATCTTGAGAGAAAAGATTCGAATCGTTACAAGTATCAATTTAAAACATTTTCGTCAGGGGAAAAATTTGATAATTATCTGTAATTTTGATTATAAGTGAGGGTATGGCAAGATGAGGCGCCGCCAAAAGTTGACCAGTTAAATATAAATCTTGTTTCACTAGTTTAAACATTGGGATGGTTATATTGGTCTGCTGCGGTACTTGTAAATTACTAATTCCCACACTACCTTGCTCTAATCATGGTAATAATTATGGACTTTTTGTTCATTTTATTTTTTGAACATCAGTGGTATTTTTCCCATGATCTGGCACGATTGATTTTTTTCTGTTTGTTCAACATTACATACGATACTTCGTGATTGTAAGTTTGCACTTATTATTGTTAGGTGTTATGATTAAATTTATATTTATTTTTTACGGATTGCTATATTATTCACGCCTTTTTCTTGTTATTTAAAATAAGTGGGTTGGTACTTGGACACCATATATTCCAAGTATATTATTTTATACAGCACTGAAAATTATTAAGTTATAGTCGTTAAGAATATTAATTTAGACACCCTGTATCTTACATGTTATAATTACTACACAAATTCGTAATAACAGTAGTTTTTACGTTTAACGTACTTTTTACCTTCTGATATTGTGCAGTTAGCGCTGGGGTTGACTCAGCCGTAAGTATTTAATACTTAAAATGAGTACCTGTTTATACGAGGGTTGCCTCTTATATTTCAGGATTGCGCTAAACTAGTGCTGGCAACTGACGCTTCTATCATAAAGTCTGACATTTTTGTCGGTATACGTACTCAGAACGTTTTGACATACGGACGCTATTTGTGTTGTTACAGTAACTTGAAAAAATTCATCTCGGCTAAAAATTAATCGTGAACATTTTCGAGCGATTATTTTTTACAACAGTGCATCGATGAACTTAATTCGACTTCTGGCGATGAAGCACCATCAAGGACTACTGTTAATGGATGGTTTTCCAACTTCAATCGTGGCCGTGGTTCGCGTAAGGACGAATTTCGTGAAGGACGTCCAAAATCGGTTGTTTTTCCGGAAAACATTGATGCTGTGCTTGAACTGATACTGTAAATTCGTCATGTGACCTATCGTGAGATTGAGGTATCCTTGGGCATTTGTTGGACCAACATACATTCACAATTGCATGAACATTTGGCCGTCAAAAATTTTGTTCGCGTTGGATCCCACATAATTTGACAATCGGAGTGTAAAAAGTGCGAAAATTGGTTCAAACACATGTAAAAGTGTATCTTAATGGAGAATATATTATCCCAGCAAAAATTATGGAGCGCATTATAGTTGACGAATTAATGTCTTACCTACTACAGCACCAAATTATACCACAAAGCCAGCATGGCTTCGTCCCTGGTCGTTCTGTTGTTTCAAACATGTTACTGGCAACTAATGAGTGGACAAAACATCTCGATGCTTCAATTCCTATGGATATTATCTACCTGGACTTTTCTAAAGCCTTCGACAGAGTGTCACATAGATTACTTTTTGTGAAGCTTAAAAATTATGGAATTAGTGGAAAATTGCTCCATTGGATCGAAGCATTTTTAAGCAACCGCACATTTCAAGTGCGCATAGGATCAGAACAATCTAACCCCCGACAAGTTCTAAGCGGAGTTCCACAAGGCACGGTGATCGGGCCTATATTGTTTCTCATTTATGTGGCCGATGTAATTTCAAGTATAACCTCCAGCCACCAGATGTATGCAGATGATTTAAAAATATACAACGGTTGTGGTAACTGGTCGCTCTTACAACAGGACCTCAATGCAGTTGATAAGTGGTGTGACAATTGGTCGCTCCCTCTGAATACGTCCAAATGTTGCGTATTACATCTTGGCCGCAACAATCCAAATACATGTTATTACCTCGGCGACATCGCTCTGAAACACACCGAATCTTCGGTTGACCTGGGTATTACAATCACACCTACCTTAGAATGGTCAACACACGTCATCAACGTCGTTAGAAGAGCCAATAAATCCCTCTTCATTATTAAGAAATCATTTCCAGACCTAACCCCATGCTTATTTCGCCAAATGTACCTGTCCTATGTCCGCCCACTCCTGGAGTTCGCTTTCGTAGTCTGGTCCCCGTACCTACAACGCGACATCATATTACTGGAAGGAGTCCAGAGACGCGCCACTCGTCTTCCAAGATGTCTTAGAGCTCTGTCATACGAAGAACGGCTTGAGAGGCTAAATCTGCCCTCTCTTGCAGCCCGCAGAGCTCGAGGTGACCTCATTCAGATGTACAGAGCGACAACTGGAAAGTTTTCTACGGACATGTCGACTCTGTACTCCATCAACGCCGACCAACGACTTAGAGGCCACTCTCTGAAGCTCCGCCACGACAAGTACGGAAAGCAGCTGCGACAAAATTTTCTGTCTAATCGTGTGTTCGACCAATGGAACGCCTTACCCGAGAGCGCAGTGTCAGCACCGTCCATCAACTCCTTCAAAGCTCGAATAGCCCCCATATTGAATTAGTAAAACTAGTTATTTTTTATATTATTTTAAATATGTACTAATACATTTGTATTTTTGTTGTACTCTTGAGCATAACAAGCATTTAGCTTCTGCTCTTTACATTGTAATAATAATAATAATAATAATAATATTTTGAAAAACAATAAAGCCACTTTTGTTGATAAATAATTGTTTTTGATCTCAAATCCCGAAATATAAAAGGTAACCCTCGTATTGGGATAAAAGGACCGGTCTATACGTCACAAACCTTTCCTCCGCCAAACCTTTTTATCCTTTTTCATCGAATTTATCCTATCCATGTCTGCTTTTCATTTTCCATAATTGCTTCAAGTACAATGCTTCGATATTTTTAGGCAGGGCTGCCGCATGGAATGTCCAGGGTGTACACCGCACACGGGCGGCTATTCAAAAAAGCTGCATTTGGGGTAGATTCTCACTGAAACCTACTAATATTAAAATAGTTGCTGTACGTCAAAAATTTTGACTAACAAAACTAACTAACAACTAATAGACGGCCATTTTATGAGAGCTCGCACACGGGCGGCATTTGGGTTCGGTTCTATTAGATCTATCTTATGTTTCCACACAGGCGTCTGAGGTCTACGCGTCGGGCTTGTTTTTATGCTTGCGTCTTCTTCATTTACTAATAATTTGAATGAGGATAGCTTTATTTTCAAAATATATATTAAGCTCCTCTACTTAAAGTTTTGGAATCATATAAATGTATTATACATACTTTAGTTTACTTGAATTGGGTATTTATATAAAGAATATTCCTTCGAAAAAAAGATCGAGCGCAGATTAAGATATATAAACAGCTTGAACTGTTTTTGATTTCTTATTCAATTCGTTATTCGTTCTTTGGTGTTTATGAGCAAAAACAGTTAAAAAATTTGTATATTTACTCCTTAAAGTAATGATTTTTGCAGTTAGCATGTTCAATTTTAAAATGTCCAGTTCATATCTGAGTGCAATATATTTGATAAGTTGTGACAAACTGGCAAAAATCACGGAAACGCCGTTTGGTATGCAACTTTAGTTGCAGTAATAGGTAAACTGTATTAAACGAGGGGTAATCAACCTTATGTACAAGTTTACCAACCTGCTAAAAAAAATCTGTTACCTATCCTTAATTGAACCAGTGGCCAGAAGAAGAAAATATCTCCAAAATGTATAATTTCTACATTTTGATGCATTGTCAAGTTGTAGTAATTATGTCTTGCAGAAAAAATATTAAAAATTTGTTAGTGACAAAAGTTATCAGAAATACTGTGTACATATACCGTTATTCCAAACAATTTAAAAAGTTTATTCACTACAATATTGTTTTTATTTAAGAAATACAAACGCTAAACAAATTTTCTTTCCTAAAAATATTATTGATTGGTCCTCAATGGTAGTTTTCCAGGAAATCACGTGGTAGAGAATGTTTCTCCAGATACATACTGAAAAACTTCACCAGAATATGCCGATAAATGAGTTGATAAAATGTATGAACGATACAAGTGCGGTATTTGTACTGCTCTTACACTCAGTCTGAATCAGAACAGCTCCTTTGATGGCTTGATAGTGATGCATTTGTGTTGTTGTATTTTCCTTCAAAAAATCTTTTTGCTGTCTCAGTTTAAAATGTCATTTTTGAGCTTGTACTGTTCTTATTCAATGGCAATCGACTGCTTTACCTATCCTTCTGTGTGATACTTCTGAATACAGTGATGTTTCCATGCTTGTAACTTCTTCTTTAATTTTAATTCCAAAGACTGTGAGGTGTTTCAGTACCTACTTTATTAAGTTCCAATAACAAATAGTTAAAATTAAGTATAAATTCTTGTTAATAAAATTGATGTTATACGATATAATACTCACTTATATTAACACAAATAAATTTGCTAAATTATCCTTATCTGAAATCGTCTTATAATGCTGAAAGAAATTAATACAAATCGTTATTTGTAACGCATATTTTAAGAGCGAGTCATAATGACTATAAAAACGACAAAAAGACCATCATATCCTCTCTTGCTTGTTATTACATTGCTCTTTTATTCAACATTAATCCAATTACTCATAATTTAAACCTTTGCAAGATGTATTTTCAAATTATTCAGGATTTTCAACGGTTTTCCTGCAATTAGTCTCAACAACAATGATTAAGGAATTAATTAAAAATATTTTTATAAAGGTTTTGTCCTTTAAAATTATGAAATAGGATAGAAAAGTATAATTATTGTACACAAATAAAATAAGAAATTATAATTTTACATGTGAACCAGATTTTTAGTAACTAAACCTTTACGCTAAACTTTTTACTAATTACCTAAATTGTTAGTCTGAATTTTGGGCGAGATTTTTTGTAATCCGCGCGATGACGTTTTGTTAGGATATGTAAAGGCATACAATGTGAACGTTCTCTCCTATATAGACTGAGATAGCCAATGTTATTAAAACAACTCACTACCTACAAAGTTTGGGATCAATGGAGAGGATTGCACATACCACTGGAGCAGTTGTACAAAACAGCTTATTTCGGTGAATTAAATTTTATTAGTAGACTATTTAGGCCCGGTCTGGAAAACTATCCACAATCGACAACTTACAACGTATTAAATTTAGACGTCTGAACGGTTCCTCGCCTTACCCCCTACAAGTTTGTCATATGACAAACTTGTTAGTGACAATCAACAGTGCACAAGCTATAGTCTTCTGTATACTAATTTAAGAGCTCTGACCGCAGCTTAAAGCCGCATTAAGTAAGACGTGCAACCGTTCAGACCTCTTAAATTTAATACGCTGTTCGTTGTGGATTGTGGATAACTTACTAAACTTATAGCTAGTGAGATGTTTTAATGAGACAGACATATAAACACATTGGCTATCTCTAATTATGCCTTTACATAACCTAACAAAATTTCATCATTAACAAATCTTGCTCAAAATTACAAAGACTGACAATGACTATGATCAATTTAGGTAATTAGGTTAGGTTTAGTTAGTTAAAATCTAGAACAGCAGAATTATAAAAATGATAATAGATAGAAAACACTTTACGAAGCCCATGTAGTTGGTTTAAATATACACAGATGTCGGACTATTCGTAACCCACTAATTTATAATTGCTGTAAACGGTACGTAGAACGTTAAAACAATGTATAAAAACATAATTCACAACGTAACAGTCTACAACGTATTAATTAAAAAATTGATGTGAAGTGTGAATTTTCACACATTTCTGGGTTTTGCAGGTATTTAGTAACTGAACGATGATTATTTGGGATGCCAAAACAAATTTTATGTCAAAATATTTTTTTATGAATTTTAATTCGAATGCCTAATACCATTATTTAAGTTTCTAAATATATGCAGTATTTTTTTTATATAGCAAAGTTCATTAAGATTTTGAAAATTGCACCTATGGCTTCCATTGGTTGCTTACATCATAAGTCCCGCCCTTTGATTTCGTCAAACATAGAATTAAATTATAATTTCAACACTTTCCACTGGTTATTAAATTTACGCTTTTAAAAATTAAATGCAACATTTACCAAATATAACTAGAATTTTTACAAAATAATTTAAACAAAATAAAAATGCAAAAAAAAACAAAAAATAAAATCAACAGGATTCGAACCCTAGTTTGCAAGTTAACTTATATTATTAAGCGTACGACAAATCCAACCACGCCACGAGAGCTACTGACCTGGTATGTTACACAACGTATTAAATAGTTAACATATTTTAGTTAAAAACACAAAAAATGCGTTATTTTCCGAAAACATAATCTGATCAAAAATTCCTGTTGTACTATTCCGGTTCACACCAATGTACATTACTTAGAATTTTTTCAGATTTTTAGTTTAAACCATCTGGGCTACAGGGTGTGGGACAAAAATTTCTTAGCACAATTTTGGCAAAAATCGCATCAAAATAATTTATTTTGCAAAAATAAAATTTTGATCGTTAATCCACGTACTAAGGGCTTCTTTCATTTGATACCCTACTCAGAATTTTAAAAAAATATTTTTTTTTTCGATGAGCACCTATTTGTTTATATTTTTAGAGGGATATGTTTTTTAGATGTTTTAGTATTTTTCCTATGTGCGGGTCAAAGAGTTGTATAAGCATGCCAAATTTCAACTCTCTAGGTTTAGCCGTTTGGCTACAATTTTTACCGAACAGACACACAGACAGACAGACAGACAGACGACAAAATGACGGTATAAGGGTTTTTTGGTCATACCTACAAAACCCTAAAAAGCTCTGAATGCGGCTTAAGAGATAGATACCTTGTCTAAATTTTGTAAAGCAAAAAATTTCGCTCCATTTTTAACATAAAGATTCTTATTGTTCATTCAATCAATATCATGAAAATGTATCTAAGAACACAATCACCTATTGTCAGGTATAGAGTAAGCTTGCATTAGTTATTTGAACAGCTATAATAATAAAGATAAAGTCTCAAAGATGTCGCCATGTGTCTAATATATTTTTATTTACTCATTTGATATTTTATATTATCGGTGTGAAATTTAAATAAGGAACTGTCTCACAAATTATATCCGCTGTCTAGTAATAATCTTTTAAATAAATATACTTATCTAACGAACATTTCTTGCCGCCAAAATTTTTCTTCGCGGCCAAACAATATCAATATTGAAGCATTAACCGTCAAATTAGATGATAAATTTGTTTAATCAGCTGTTGATTTAAGATTGTCGAAATAAGTTTTAATTTTATTCAACGATTTTCAAAAACCGTTAAGAAATATGGAAAATTTTTCATTTAGTGGCAAAAAGCTCAAATTGTTAACTTAAGATTTCATGATTTTAATTAGTGCTGGGAACCAAAACTGGTTTTTCGGGTACCTGGTTCTGGTTTTCGGCTAAAACCTGGTATAGTATTTCCAAAATGAAATAGCTCACTTATTGACTCCAATAATTACTGATAGTATATCCATTATACCTGCTGCGTTTATGGTTCTGTTAATAACACTTGCCAGGACCGTAATAATTATTTAAAATAAACGTGTTTTGTTATATGCTATTTAGAATGAACTGTATATACTCACATGACATTCCTTCACATTTTTATCAGGCTTAGGACTGGCTATATTTGAATTATAAATATAGGCATGTTTAAAAATCGTTTTGTTTTAAAGATTTTATAGTCTATATTAAATACTACAAATTTGCAGAAACAAAAATCATTCTTTTTTTGCAACAAAAATAAATCCTAGCAATTTCTAATAATTATACATATGGCTAACTTTGTATGGAAATTCTATTCCGTCTTCTTCCAACTTTTTTATGAAAAGATAGTCGGCACTATATTTTTCGAATAAAAGTCGTATATTTTATTTATTATTATTTTAAATATAAAACTATCTATTTTCTTGAAAACTTGTAAATCGGGTCGTTTTCTCTGCTGATTTTTGCCACGTATAGTGATACGTTGAATTGTTCTGTATGGAACACTAGTTAATTCCGCAGTTTTAAGTATAGGTTTGTCATTACCTTCCGAAACTAACTTTTTATAAACGTTCAGTATCAGAACTTTGTGATCTGACGACATTTTTCTTTAGTTGCCACGTCCACATTTTCGCATTCCACGCCAACGTCCACATTTTCGCATTCCACGCCAACGTCCACATTTTCGCACTCCAAATCACCTTGCACAGATTCACTATTTTCACTACAGAAATTAGGAATTTTTTCAAAATCAAATAGTCGCCAAAGAGTCATGTTGTTTAATAACAATATTGTTGTATAATACAATCAGCTGACCGTTCGCAACCATCTTTGATGACGTAGGTTCTGAAGATGAACTACTGACACTCAAAATTTCTAAATTTAAAAAAAAATGTATCTAAAAACTATATAGTTGTAGATAAAATATTGTATTTGGCTTTCATTTAATGGCTATATTTCACTAGGATGATTACAACCTACACCTACAGCTCAGGTGATAAACTTCATCCTCGTGAAATATAGCCCGTATTATATTCTGGTTGAATTACTATTAATTTTAAAATAATTTGAATTGTACTATTTTTGCATGGACACAACACCATAAAAAATAATGAAATATTAAAAATACAAAAATATCTGTAGTCTAATGTTCAAACTCTTAACTGCAAACATTTGCAGCTCCAAGAGTAGATATTCTGCCGGTCAATCGCCGCAAAACAATATTATATCGAGCTATCAATGCAGCATATACGAAACATTTGTTTTGCGCACGACAGTAGTGACGGTTTTAATTAAATATTAAGCAGATTTGGTGTGTGAGAGAGAAAGAGAAAGAGAGAGAGAGAGAGAGAGAGAGAGAATCATAATAATATTTATATCTTCCGGAAATGTGCATTCAGCTCTGGGGTCGACACAGCCTCAAATATTTCATACTTAAAAGGAGTACCTGTTTATACAGGGATAATAGAACCGACCGAAACGTCACATTGACCACGTGGCTTTTATATCTATGGCCGGCGGTCTAGAAACTGAGAACTTACCTTCTCTGTCCCTTATACGCATATCTAGATGTTGGGATTCTATTATTTATTTATTTTTTATTTATTTTAATATTTAGATTAATTTAATTTCATGGGTGCTGCAGCTCTTATGTATCACTGATTCTATATTCATAAAAACTGAGATTTGGTGCTTTGATCCTTGAAAAATTTGGAACTTTCTAGAATTGTTCTGTTCCTGATTTTTGGTAAACCTGGTGTCCACAAATGGAAACTGCTTATGTAGTCAGTTAATAATCAATTATAAATCATGGTCTTTTTCCATATTGAAGATCATTAAGCCCACACATTCGTGACAAATGTACCCCACATTCAAAAACATAAACTAATATTTATTTAAAAAGAAGCCAGCTGCTAAATGGACAATACCACGTCTGTTTAATTGTTGATACTACGATAGCATTTTTTAATTTAAATTTTTAAGCCAAGCCTCTCATGAATAAATACCTTTGTTATAATTTAAGGTGTGTTGTATCTCAGTTCATCAGTAGAATAGTGCGGTGGATTCTGTTACCTGTGTCTACATAACGCTTCATTCAGTGACAGTTGATTAAGTGTCTGATTATTGTGGACGCGACTAGATAGAAGACATTTTTGGTAAACCATAGCATACATCATTTTGATGGGACAATGAAATCACATTTTTCATTGATGCTTACTGCATCCTGTATCGTCTGTCACACCTCATCACATTTACTCTCGTTTCTCTTCTAATTTACTTCTTCTTTTTGGTGTTTTCCCGTTTTATGCCGGGTTTACATTGGTAGAGTAAAAGAGCTAGTAACTAGCGCAAGTACTACGCACTTGACTCTACTATCTTATTTTCGGAATAGTAGGAGTTCGTACACAATTGGCATACTATCTTATTTTCTGGATAGTAAGTGTCAAAACACATTTGACATCTTCACTGTTATTTTGTTGTGCAATTATCTTTTTGCAAAAAATAGTTTATGAATATGAATATACATCGTCGCCGGCGTGATGCCATTTGGTATTTTGTATTACATCATTTCTTGTGGAGGAAATAACTGATTGTCTTATTAAAGAAATCGGTACAGAATATAAGCCTAAACGAAAATGGGTTAAAAAATGGATTGATAGAAGAGCTACCCATGGCGCATCAGCCCTTCTAGTAACTAGTTTCTAGTTACTTGCGCTAGTTACTAGCTCTTTTACTCTACCAATGTAAACCCGGTATTATAGTGTCATAGATTCCTATATTCCTGGACTCCCATAGAGAGATCTTTTTACAATCATTAAATTGTAATGATATTTCCACTTCATTATTGACCTTCCTGTTTTTCGTTTGTTTTTCTTGGAGACCATTAAAGCACTCTTTGGCCACCTTTCTTATTTTATATTTTCAACATGTCCATATCTAAATGCTCCATTTTTCAGCTGTATGCGCAAATAGCCATCGTTTAGTGCGCCAAAAACTAACATTTTCCAGTCGTTTTGCCATTGTTGAGATATCTTCCATTTTTAGGGTTTTGTAGGTATGACCAAAAAACTATGTGTATGGCATGCATTTAGAAGTCTTTGACCCACATATAGGAAAACTATAGAAAGTTCAAAAAACATTACGCGGGAAAAATATAAAAAAATATAAATTCAACGGAATTATTTCGAAAGTTATAGATTTTTTGCAACACCTGCTTTCGTGCTTACTGATTGGAAAAGTCTCTAGATAGAAGCACGTGGATTATTCTTTCAAAAATTAATGGTTTTTAATATGTACTCAAAATTTTTTATCACTTAAATATCTACAAAACCCTGAAATGTGTGAAAATTTATTTTATGTTTCATATTTTCTCTATAAATATAAGTATTTAAATGTAATTTGCAAGCCGCTTCTATGAAAACTATTAAACAAAATAAGGTTTTACAACTTCAGGTCAATTCTAAATGAACTAGAAGAGATGCAAAGTGATTTTAAGTGTAGTAATTTGAAGCGATTTCAATAAAAATTATGTTCAAAAATGTAACTTACTAGATACCTACGAAATCCTGATATGCGTGAAATTTCACACTTCACATTAATTTTATGTATGTTAAACAGTAATGGTTGTTATAATTTAATCACTTTTAATTTTCATGATGGATTCACTTGAGAAGTAGGTTACTGAAATTGATTTTTGGTGGGTCGTCCAAGTATTTCGCGAAATTTGATATCGAAATTTAATTGAACAAACTATTAGCATAAACACAATTTCTAAAATACATTGAGCAATATACAGTTAAATTTATGGTATGCTCAGGCAGTAACTTATGCCAAAACTGATTTGTAAAAGTTTTATTAGACAATTATAATGAGAGAAAAAAAGTAAAAATTTGACATGATATGTCGTAAATGTAAAAAGAAATGTAATTGGCAATGCTAACTAGATTTCATGTGGTAATGAACACGCAGGTCAGTGCGTCTAATTTGAACATACAGCAAATAAATGAGCGCGTATTTTAGTCATAAATTTAAGTTAATTATCAGCACGGATGCAGCAGCAACGCCAGTGGCTGTCGACCAGACCTTACGTCGAATAAATTCCAGAGATCGTGAAAAAAACAATAAAAGATGTCGATAACAATGGACCGAGTGTTTGCCGACAAAACAGCACCGAGACAAAACCTAGCCGCCCAAAAAACCACTCTCTTTTTTCGGAACCACAAAAGCAACAAGTTTTTAAAAAGGGAATGTCGCAACGGACGACATGCGCGTTACAGGACACACTATCCAGCATCCCGAATTATCCGCGCCCGTTCATATTTCCAACGATATATCTTCATTAGAGCTCGCGTCACACGTTTGTGGTGTAATCAGTTCTTTAACGCGGCCGGTGCCGTTGTCATGTAATGCTGCTTTATGGCGTACATTGTCACTCGAAATTCAGCAATCGGCTCGCGTAATGTAAGGTCGCGCTTTCCATCGCAATCTTTGTGATACTCCCCCGCCTTGACCCAGCGCAACTGTCTACGCTTTAGCCAGCGCCTCCGTCTGTCGCTCGATCTGCGTTAATTACGTGACTCACTCCTCTCCCCTTCGTCCGCGGCCGAGCCGATACATTGACTGAACGTTGTAAATTCGTCAACCGTTGTCCGTGGCGGCTGTGGGAGTGCTGTAGCGTGCGCCCGTAGATCAGCCTATAGGTATCAACAATTAGCATTCCACGGCGTGGCGTGTCTAGTCTGTACCTACAGTACGCATACAGCTCCGTGTGCCGTACGACCCAAACATCAATTACACATATCTCTCTTGTGCATAATTTCTAAATACTGACTTGATAATTTGAACGATCGCATGTAACTGATGTTGTGTTCTTTTTGTTATAGGGCGTCCAGTCGGCGAGCATGTGATGCGTCGCGATGCCCACTCTGTCCGCGGCGCCTGAGCTCAGTCCCGGCGGCCGCAAGCAGCGGCAGAAGTTAGAGCTGCCCGCAGGCATGAGCCCGGAACAGGAGGCGAGTCCGCCGCCAGCCGCGCCCGGTGCTAGTCCTCCGCCAGCGCCCACCCGGCTACCCTCGCCGGCTGCCTCACAGGGCCAGGACACCTCCGACGTCGAACAGTTCTCCGGAAAGATCGTCTACAACCCGGATGGCTCAGCGTACATCATCGAGGACTCAGAGAGCGAGTCGGAGAGCATCCCAGTGCCGGAGGTGGTGCCGCAGCTACAGGCCGTGTACGTGTCGCGGCTACTCAGGCAACAACAACGAGCCACCGAACCGCCGGCAGTGCACAGCTACCGCGTGGTCGCGCTTAGGGATGCGCGCCCTCCACGGCCCGCCTCCGTCCCCGTCAAACCTATTCTCATGTGCTTCGTGTGCAAACTCAGCTTCGGTTTCGCGCGCTCTTTCGCCGGCCACGCGCAGGCAGAGCACGGTGTCACGTTACAAGAAGCGGAGAGAGAAGTGCTTGCCGCCGACTGTTCGGCTATCCTACAGTGCGTCGGGGCAGATAAGAGGCCTGTGGTCTCGTTACTCGAACCCCTGATGGGACCGGCACAACAACAGTCGGAAGCACAAATGATGATGGGTCAGTGCTCGGCGCCTATAGACACTCCGACGTCGCGGAGTGAACGTTCCTCACCTATCTCGGAGACGCCGCCGCAGTGCACGTCTCGCCTCACACCCGGCAAAAGTCCATCACCGCCGTTCGCGCCACCACCCGCCTTCATGACAGGCACCACTATAGGGGTGTGCCCTGAGCACCTGCAGGGTCGTCCTAGCGGTGCTGACTGTCCGCGCTGTGAACTTATCCTCGCGTCTGGCCGACTAGGGCCCGGCGGTCTCGGTAACGTGCACAGTCGCAATTCCTGCAAGACTCTTAAGTGTCCCAAGTGCAACTGGCACTATAAATATCAAGAGACATTAGAAATTCACATGAAAGAAAAACATCCGGAAGCAGAGACGAGTTGCATATATTGTATAGCTGGACAACCACATCCCCGTCTGGCCAGGGGCGAGACCTACACGTGCGGCTACAAACCGTACCGGTGCGAGGTGTGCAATTATAGCACGACAACCAAAGGAAACCTGAGCATACACATGCAGTCCGATAAACATCTGAACAACATGCAAGAGTTACAGAATGGAGGCGCCCCCTCGTCGGAGCCGCGGCAGGCGTCGCCAAAAGCGCCACCGCTACACCACTCGCCAGTCAGCAGTGGGCACAAGCCAAAACCTAGCTTTCGCTGTGATGTATGCAACTATGAAACGAACGTAGCAAGGAACTTGAGAATACACATGACATCAGAGAAACACACGCACAACATGCTAGTGCTGCAGCAGAACGTGAAACACATGCAGACGCTGTCAGCACTGCACCATCAGCAACACTCGCAACAGCATCTGGAGAACCTGTTTGGCGGCGGACACGGCTTATACCCCGGCCTCGGGGACAAACCGGAGGCTGCGCTCGCCGATATGGCTTACAACCAGGCGCTACTAATACAAATGATGACAGGCGGTCAGATACCCGGGCACGGCGGTCCCGCGGAGCTTGCGCCCCATGCGGACCTCGGCCTCAACCCCGAGACCATGGAGCCTCCGCCGGAGCCGGCGGACCCAGATCCAGAGAAAGTGTACCACTGCTGTGTCTGTAATGGATTCAGCACGGACAGCCTCGAAGAACTAGGCAGACATCTCGCGCAAGACCGCACTAGACTGAGAGAGCAAGAGATCCTCGCGGTAGTGGCCGGCCACTACGTGTGTAAGCTCTGCACGTACAAAACTAACCTTAAGGCAAACTTTCAACTACACTGCAAGACTGATAAACATCTCCAGAGACTTCAGCACGTGAACCACGTGAAAGAGGGTGGACCTCGCAACGAGTGGAAACTGAAGTACGCGTCCGCTCCGGGCGGTGTGCAGATCCGGTGCAATGCGTGCGACTACTACACGAACTCTGCGCACAAGCTGCAGCTGCACGCGGCCGGTGGCAGGCACGAGGCGAGCATATCGCTGTTGAGGCACTTGGTGGACCGGTGTCAAGGGCTGCGGCCCGACCAGCCGCGAGTGTTCCATTGCGCTCTGTGCGGTTTCACGGCTTCCAATAGGTTACCCCTGCTGCAGCACGTCCGCTCGCTCAAACACCTCCACCTAGAGCAGCTTCACCAGCTACAGCGACGGGCGGAGGGCAAGGAAACCGCGGCGGATATCTCCGAGGTGTTCCAGGTCATCAGTCAGCCCACCGCTCCGGGCAGCGAACCGCAAACACCCACGGAACAGCACTCTCCCATCGGTAAGTTCCACTTTGTATTTATACTGTTGTTAAAACTGTATAATTTATCGAAAAAATGTATAATTTTAACTGCAACAATAACGCGAGTTTTTCTATCGTCGAGAGAAATTTCAAGATCGTGTGCCTCCCAAAATTACCCCGTAATTTTATTTCTAAATTACAGATATAAAATTCTGAATGAAACGAGTCGCGAACAATACAGACTTTCACGTTATACCTAACTGTTTAGCGAGACGGCGCACGAAGATGTCATCAGTGAGCGATGCCCTGCCTCTACACCCCTGGGCGCTAACATATGTGTCGTAATTACGATATCGGTGTATTGCGGTATCGAGTGGTGTTCTCTTGTGCGAGGGGTGTCTTCCGTCGCGCGGTAGGCAGATGCCTCGCACTCATGTTGACACTTCGAGCCATGCGAGAGAACAATCGGTTTATTCCGTTACACATCGTGTGACTGGCCCGCCGATGACAATGGAGTAAATTCGTGATACCTGAGGTACTGATCGGAATTTCAAAAGACTTGTATTGTTATCTCGTCCGTAATTACTAGTCGCTTTTTCTATAGTAACGTTTTTACATCGCGCCTCTACTTATTATCGATATAAAAATGGGAGTTTCAAATAGTAATTTTGGGGCATGAAATGTATTTCAGTTTCCACAAATTAATCTTTAAGCATTGTTAATACTTATTATTTCTGATATTCTCCATTATTACAGTTATATAAAGCGAGTATTTTCACAGCTGTTAATAATAAGGATCGCGCGCGTTATTTTGTTTTGTTCAGATGAACCATTGTTTGTATAATGCTTGTAACACATAGTTTCTCCCCGCAGAACGTAAAGAGATAGTCCAACCGGAACTGAAATCGACTCCAGAGCCACCTAAAGATCAATTCAAATACGAATCTCGCGAAGAGGGTGAAGAAACGAACCACTGTGATCAAAGCGCGAGCCCGCAGCACATGTGCCCGTATTGCAACTACAGCAGCAACTCGGAGATGCGCATACAAGCGCACGTGCTGGCGCAGCATGGGTCAGGCGGTAGCGGCCAACAAGAGGCGTCGTCGCATCCCGTGCAACACGCCTTCCAGTGCCCGCTCTGCCAGGACTCCTTCAAGGAGAGACCGAGCCTGGAAAAGCACGTCATGCAGATACATTCTGTCAACTCGGAGGGATTACAAAGACTGTTAATGCTCGTAGACCAAAGTCATTGGCTGAATCAGGTGTCACGGACGCCTACACCCGGTCAAACGAATACAAATGTTCAAACTCCACCTAATCAAATGATCTCACCCAGTTCCGTCTCGTCTAAAGACTCGAACAAGCTTGATAAGAGCGACACGAACAATGTTGATTTAGAACCGGATATGATGTCACCAAACAGTGACGAGAATGCCGAGTACGAAAACGAGCGCTGCTCGACCTGTTTCAAGAATTTCAGAAATATTGACGAATTATGTTTCCACCAGAATGAAACGGGACACCTGGAGATCAAACAGACTCCAAGTGGTCCTGGTTATGTTTGTTGGAAGAAAGGCTGTAATCAATTTTTTCCTACCGCGCATACACTACAAATGCATTTTAAAGAAGTGCATGCGAAAAATTCAATCTCACAGATGTCCGTCTCTGAAAAACACGTTTACAAATACCGTTGCAATCAGTGCTCTCTAGCATTTAAGACTCTCGAAAAGTTACAGTTGCATTCTCAATATCACATGATTAGAGATGCTACAAAATGCGTGCTGTGCGGCCGCAGCTTCAGATCTGTCGTTGCGCTTCACAAGCACGTGGAGAGCGTACATTCAGAATTAACAGATGAAGAACTAGCGACGTATAAACAGAGCCTGATGAATAATCCATTGCTGTTGGCTGGTCTGCAAGGACAAGTTCTCGACAGCTCTACAAATGATCTCCTGAAGAAAGAGTCTCTAAGGCAGGACGAGATGGATGTACTAGACGGCGAGGAAGGGAAGGACGGACAGGACGAGGGAAATCAGATTGACGGTGAAAATTCAGATGATAGTATAGTATATAAAGATCAACAGTTCCTGGAAGACTACCTGAACAGCCAGGCCATTGCAGAAGACAGTTACAATGATCCGAATAGAAAATACAAGTGTCACCGGTGTAAGGTGGCCTTCACAAGACAGAGCTATTTGACCGCCCACAACAAAACCCTTTTGCATAGAAAAGGCGAGAAACTAAGCTACCCCATGGAGAAATACCTGGATCCGAACCGCCCATACAAATGTGATGTTTGCAAAGAGAGTTTCACACAGAAGAACATTCTTCTCGTTCATTACAACTCGGTCAGTCATTTACACAAACTAAAACGTGCAATGCAAGAGCAACAAAATAATAATAACAATCCAGCCGTGTCTCCTGTAGTCAGTCAGGCGCAAAACATGACGATGTCAGCCAAGAGCGGCTCTCCCGAGGAAGACGACAAAAAAAGATACAAATGTAACATCTGCAAAGTAGCGTACACGCAGGGCAGCACGCTGGACATTCACATGAGAAGCGTGTTACATCAGACACGCGCCAGCAAGCTGCAGGACTTAGCGCTCGCCGGACAGATAGACTTGACAAAACCGCTGATCGAGCAGCCAGAAGCCATGCAGTCTCCGAAGCAGGCCAGCCCCGTGCTACCAGGGGTTGGTGGGGAGAAGACTTCTCCCACCCCTCCTAGCCCTAGCCCGAGCTCAGGTAGTCAAGGGATGATGGGATGCCCCAAGTGCGGGGCAATGTTCGCCTCGCAAGATCAGTTGAGTGCTCACCAGCAACTGTACTGTATGTTCGCCGCTCCGATGGCAATCTTCCAAGCCCAAGAGCCGGGCCAAGCGAAGAGTCCACCGCCTGGAGAACAAGATTTAGTTGCGCGACTCAATTTACCGCGTAAATCCGGTTCGCACATGTATAAACATTTACTCGAAAGTTTCGGATTCGATTTAGTGATGCAGTTCAATGAGAACCACCAGAGAAGGCAGCAGAGACAGCAAGAAGCCGCCGAGGAGAAGATGCGCACACCAACACCGCCTGCCCCCGAGGAGCCGGAAGCCACTCGCCTGGAGGAGGAGGAACCCAACAATCTACCGGAAGTGAGTAAATCCACGTGTCAGCACTGTAACAAGGAGTTTTCAAGTGTGTGGGTGTTAAAGTCGCACTGTGAAGAAATACACAAGGATCTAGTGCCGCTCGAGTTCCTAGAGAAATACGCGCAACAGTTCAAGAACGAATATGAAAAGAAAACAGTGGTCGTCACGGCGGCTACATCCTCGACAATCAACTCAAACCCGAGAGTGTCAACACCTGGTGCGCCGACCCCAACGACGCCGTCAAATTCAGAGACGTCTCCTGAGAAAGAAGATGAATCTAAAGAGACGTTACATGCAAAACTGAACTTACAAACTCCGCCAGAAGCTACTTCCACGGCACCGTCAACGCCGACATCCTCCTCAACTCCAGTGTCTAGCACGGACTCTATGCCCGCTAACATCCAAGCAATCATTGCTCAGAGTATGGCACAGAATCCGATGGCGCTAGCGCAACAGATGTCAGAGATGCAAGCGGCTTTGAACGTCATGCAATTGCAACAACTTAATTTCAACCCGATGATGCAAATGATGGGGATGGGTCTGCCGCTGGGTTTGAACGCTCTCGCGGCTATGAATCTACAGCCGCCGTTAGTACCGCTGATGATGCCACCTCCTCCGTACGGCGACCCCATGGCGCAGTTCGGACCTCAGGACCAGCAGATGATCGCCAAGCAACAGCAGGCTCTGATTCAACAACAGCAAGCGGTAAGTCACACTATTAATCTTATCTCACTGCATGTTAATCGTGAATTGTGATCCGTATATACGTGTTCCGCGAAAAGTGTGTGAGTGTTTTCCGTGTCTGTCAGTCTGCCAGTTGTTTTTTAAACCCCACGGTTACGAGATTTGACGGTCTGTTTGGGTTGCGGTGGTGTAATTGCACTTTACGCGGTTTATTAATTATGGTAATCAAGTACAATTTTCATAAATCCTATTTTTTTAATTTAGGCTTTTAGTATTCCGGAACAATCTTATTTAAATTATAACGATGCATGTGTCCGATGAAATCGCTTTCACAATAATTACGCAGGCCCGTATTTAAATATAATAGATTACAGAGCGACTTTTTTCTTAACAAGGCCCCTCGGTATTCAGCTTAAATCGCCTATAAAATTTTGCATAATATATCTTAGTCAGCGAATTTCAACGCTGCTCTTTAAAACTAAACGGTCTCACAATTACGGCGCAATTAACTATTAGCGCGTAATTATATATTCCATCAATTTGTAGCCTGAACATCGGCACGACCCGCGCGCTCTCTGATTATTTTAATTATTGTTTATGAAGTAACCTTGCCAACTTTAATAATGACCAATTAATTTAATTGATTTATTAAACATATGTGCGTTAATAAAATTCCCCGTAGACCGGTATCGGTACTGCCCTCTGGTATCTGTATAGCGGCCGTCTCGGACGTCGCTCTCATTGTCAATTAAATTAAAGTATTCTCGTAATGCAGTTAATACGCGTCGGAACGCACTTTTCAGCAATTTCTCGCATTCCGGTTCGTTTGTCATTTGCGAAAATAAAAAATATAATTAATAAATGTGTCGTAGTAAATTACAAATAATTCCGTGATCGGCGATGCCGCCTACTTGCTGTCGCTCTGTTCTCGTGCGCTCGCACTCACACACACAAACACACACACGCATGCATGCTCACTCGCTGGCGGTAACTTTTCCCGATAAATCATTTAGTTCACATTTCATCACGCGTCCAGAGTTTTTTACAAATCATTAAAGTGTTATTAAACTCACAATCAGGCGGCGAACGCGGCGGCCAATCAGAAACGTGCGCGGACACGCATCACGGACGACCAGCTGAAAATCTTGCGCGCGCACTTCGACATCAACAATTCGCCGAGCGAGGAGCAGATCCACGAGATGGCGAGCCAGAGTGGACTGCCGCCCAAGGTCATAAAGCACTGGTTCCGGAACACGCTGTTTAAGGAGCGACAGCGCAACAAGGACAGCCCGTACAACTTCAACAACCCACCGTCTACGACCTTGAACCTGGAAGAGTACGAGAAGACCGGCGAGGCTAAGGTGACGCCGCTTAACAATAGCGGCAGCAGCGGTTCCGACGACCTGAACAAGCCGGGGCAGTCGCTCGACGTCGCGCTCATGAACTTATCCGGCCAGGGCGACAAGCAACCCGAGATCAAAACCGAGATGAAGGAAGAGCCGCTCGACGAGATGCCCTCGAACAAATACATTCAGGACGACAAGATGCAGCAGGAAATGATGATGAATGACGAGAAACCGAACATATACAACCTGCCGATACATCTGCAACCACCGCAAAGCCCGGCGCTTTCGCTGACAGGCTCAGAGCATCAGAGCTTACCACAGAACTCGCGGCCCACCACACCTAACAACCTCACCCTCACATCCATCATTGCCTCTCAGCTGGGAGATTCCTTGACAACCACCAGCACCCCGTGTTCAATGGCCGTCACATCATCAAACAACCATCCGCTCTCGAGCACAATGTTACCACCGCCCAAACTAAATCATCCTCAAAACTTCACAACTCCTAACAACTTGCAAAACATGCTTCCTCTCACTCCTAACAGAAGTCTGAGTCCAACCAGGGGAGAGTTCGGCGCCGGGGGCGGTAACAGCAACAGCAGTAACAGCTCCGGAGGCTCAACAGGCAAGAGAGCAAACAGAACAAGATTCACTGATTATCAAATAAAAGTATTGCAAGAGTTTTTTGAGAACAACGCCTACCCAAAAGATGACGACTTGGAATATCTCTCAAAATTATTGAGTCTTAGTCCACGTGTGATCGTCGTGTGGTTTCAAAACGCACGGCAAAAAGCAAGAAAAGTCTATGAAAATCAACCGGCTGTCGAGCCAGCACCAGGTATCCCTGATGAAACCGGCGCGAATAGATTTCAAAGAACTCCAGGATTAAATTATCAATGCAAGAAATGTCTGTTAGTATTTCAAAGATACTATGAATTAATCCGACATCAAAAAACTCATTGTTTTAAAGAAGAAGATGCAAAGAGATCAGCACAAGCTCAAGCAGCTGCCGCACAGATAGCAGCTGTTTTAAGTTCAGAAGATTCTAATTCAAGTACGACAATAGAACCGACGCAACAGCAGCCGCCAGTTCCGCAGAGTCCGCAAATACAGGCGCCGCCGCAGAGTCCCGTTCAACAGATAAACCAGCCCACGACACCTACACCGTCAGGTTCAAATTTTCCTACATCTCCAATATCAACTCCCACTCCAACAGAGACTAAAGAGGGTACATTTCAGTGCGACAAGTGCAATCTAGTTTTCCCGAGATTCGACCTTTGGCGAGAACATCAACTCGTTCATATCATGAATCCAAATTTATTTCCAACTTACCCTCCTGACTCTCCGTTCGGTATCCTGCAACAACACGCCCAATTACAACAATTGAACGCGGCCGGGATGGGAGTATCTGACGTCACGAATAACAGCAACACATCGCCCATTCAACAACATCCTTTGATTGGCATGCTCAACAATGCCGCTGCAGGACAGAAAAGAAAATTTGACGA
Source organism: Liopterus haemorrhoidalis (assembly GCA_963971575.1). Classification (NCBI taxonomy): domain Eukaryota; kingdom Metazoa; phylum Arthropoda; class Insecta; order Coleoptera; family Dytiscidae; genus Liopterus; species Liopterus haemorrhoidalis. The sequence continues at coordinate 35,953,974 of OZ020619.1, read as the reverse complement.
TTATGAAAGTGAGAGCGACGTGTCTGACCAACCGAAGGATAAGCGCTTGCGTACTACAATATTACCTGAACAATTAGACTACTTGTACCAGAAATATCAAATTGAAAGTAATCCATCACGAAAAATGTTGGAGAATATCGCCAGAGAAGTGGGTTTAAAAAAGCGCGTTGTACAGGTGTGGTTTCAGAACACGCGCGCCCGCGAACGAAAAGGACAGTTTCGCGCGCACGCTCAGGTCATCAATAAGCGATGCCCGTTCTGTCCGGCATTATTCAAAGTCAAGTCTGCCCTAGAGTCGCATTTAACAACTAAACATGCTGATCAATGCTCGCGAGGCGAGATTAATATTGACGCCCTCCCGGATGAAGAAGTGAGCATGGAATCCGCGCCGAGTTTCACGTCGGGTGGCGATAACAAGTTCCCGCAAACGCCGAACATGATGCCGCCCCTATTTCCGCCTTTCCATCCGGATATGGAAAACTCGATCAAGAAGTACTACGAGGAAAGCATGAAGCGATACATTAACGAACTTCAAGTTCATGCGGCAGCCACTAACGGTGACAAAAGTGAAATGAAGAGTGGAAAGGAAGAAGGTGAGGTACCGCTAGATCTCTCTAAACCAGTGGACCTCTCGAGGCCCATGAAAGTAACCATGGATCATGAGAGAGCATTAATAGATTGCGGCCCTCTAACGGACTTATCCGAGAGATCACTTTGTGATGAACGTAGCGATTCAATGTCTGAAACGACGGAGTTTTTTGATGACGAGAGCAACCCGACTTCGCCCGCAAGTAGCACGCAGAGCAACCAGCGCCCTTCACAGATCGGCGGTAACGGCGCCAGTAGCACTGCAACCAAGCGTTTTCGCACACAGATGTCATCCATCCAGGTGAAAATCATGAAGTCACTATTCAATGACTACAAGACACCCACGATGGCAGAATGCGAGATGCTCGGACGTGAAATCGGATTACCGAAGCGTGTTGTTCAAGTCTGGTTCCAAAACGCTCGCGCTAAAGAAAAGAAAACTAAGCTGGCCATGCAGAAGATGTTGGGCAGCGCCGATGATACATCAAAACCGCCAGAAGACTGTAAATATTGTGCGTTTAAATACTCGCACAAGTATTCAGTGCAAGACCATATCTTTACTAAAGGGCACATCGCGAATGTGCGCCTGTACCTAGAGAACTTGGGCAAAGACGGGTCAGTGAGTGACGGCGGCGAGTTCACCGTGCCGCCGGTGCCGGGTTCTTCGAGCGGCGCCGTCAACGCCGACTCGACGACCAACTTACCGCAGCAGACGCTCAACAACAACACACACCTCGCCCAGATGCAGCTCCTGCAGATGGCCGGCATGCAGATGGCGGCCGCCGTCAAGGGCGACAAGGACGACCAAAGCCAGGAGGCGCTGTTTCAGCAGCTGTACGCGCTAGGAGGCAGCGCAGGCTTCGGCGGCCCCAACCAGTTCCTACACCCAGCGATGTTCGGCGGTTCTAACGGTGAGTTATGATTTGTTGTTGTTTTTTTCTCTCTTATTTACTTGTTACTTGTTAAATGTTCTTCCTGTGTTTGCGGGCTGTTCACTGGCTCTAACTCCCCCTCCTATCTCGCGGCTCATCTAAATGCATGATACACTGTCTATTATCTACAAACAATAATTCATCGTTCGATATTAGCCGTAACAATAACATCGGCCTGTAATTTAAGGCGCGTGGGGTGATACACATCCCCTATCTTATTAACTGTTATCCGTCGTATCTGGCAAGAGCTTATGCATAAAAAATCGCATATAAAAGCGGGAAGCGCTATCCAAAAGTTGGATTAACTGCACACGATAATAACATTTATATCTTTCATTCTGTCTCACCTCTGCTATGAATTGTTTTCTACGGAAAAATGAGAAATATAGATTAATTTTTCAAGCGCCCCTTGTGGTTCTCATATGAATTCGTAATGGCGGCAGTGTCGGGCAGCCTCGCCGGCCGTCATAGTCCCGGCCCCATGCTCAATAATGTATGGAGCACGTCGCGTCTCCGCGGATCTACCCTGATGGAATATGTGTAGTAACACGTACGGAAAGATAAAACAACGTTTCTTCCTTATTAACAATAATTCTCCATTTACTATCTACACGATACATAACACTTATTATTATTTTCTTCATTTTATTTCGTTCTGGAAAAAAATACTGGGAAAGCAGCCTTTCGAAAATTTCATGAAAATTTCGAAGCAGCCCCAAATTTATTTATGTTTTTGTTATTTTTATTATTTTGGATTTCTTTTAATTTTTATTTTATTTTTTCTTTTTTTTAGAGTCCGAGAAGTTACGGAACAGTCTGTTCGCCCTATCGTGAATCCTATATATTTTGTGATTTTAATGTAAATTATTTAATTATGTTTATTTTGATATTTTTATATGACGTTATGTAAATTATGTATATATTATTTTATTTAAAATTCGACTATGCTGCTTCAGATTGTAGTCATTTATTTTAATTAAATATTTTTTAAATTATGTTTTGGTTTTTTTATTTTATTTTTTTTTTTACCAAAAATTTTATTTGAAATAAAATGAAAAAAATAGCTGGCAAGAATGGTAGGTACATGAACATGTTTTATTTATATTAGTACAACTAGCATTTCAAAAAAATTTAATGCATGCAAACTTGGAAAATTTTTTGTTTAATAAAATTATTTGAAGATTTCAAACAGGCTAATTGTACAGATATTTTGCATGTTTGCATGTACCTATTACAGACACACACACCTACACACACTAACATCCAATTTGAGAATCAGTAACCCAATATACCTATTTTGGAACTTTTGGAGTGTAGATGCAAGAAAAAACAATTTTGATGCGATATTTTCAAAATTTTGTACCTTTCCTATTACACAGAGGGATTGGTCTCAAAGTTTAAAAAAATGGAGTTATGAACATTGATATGAGCTAGAATTTTTGATGCAATAAGTTTTTCTAAAGATAGGTACAGAATTTTTTAATTTTTTATATAAAATATGGATGTTATTGGTAAACAAATACACCTATTGTGAACCTTTTAACAACGCTGTGATATTAAAAATTTGGCCAAATTTGCGTGTTATAAGATGGGGTATTTGACAATTACACCGCCGTAAAAGCTAACATATTTAGTTTAGAATAGCCCTATAAGAAAGCTATATAGTCACTCAAGTGCCTGTCTGTTTGTCTGGCGTGTTTGTCTCCAAGTACGATAAATATGTGGTCAAAAAGCTGAAGTTACCAAATTGAAATTTGGCATGTATATACAGTTCTTTGTCCTGCATGTAATAAATTCTAAAACTTCCAAAAATATCCTTAGAAAAATATTAACATATATTTTTTATGTATTTTATATTTATAAAATACCTTTTTTAATTTTTTTTGATGTGATATGAATTAAGAATTTTGAAACTGCTCTTTAATGCGCAAAAATTGTTAGTGCCACATCCTGTAACCCAAAGGGATTGAGCTAATACGCTGAAAAAAATATATTTAACAAATATATATTAATGTGAACTGGAACAACAGAAATTTTAAGGATTATTTTTAAAAAATTATGCACTATTATTATTATTATTATTATTATTACAAAATTTGTGAAAGGTTTTTAATGAAAGCTCTTATTACTTATATTAACAGACGTAACTAAATTTAAAATTAAAAAAAAATTTTTTTTGACGCGATGGCTATTAAATATGTATCAAAAAATTAGTGTCATTTAGTACAGTGTTTCTCAACCGAAAACGTACCACGGACCAGTAAAATATTTAATTTTCTACCGCGGCCACAAAAAATAAATGTACTATTAAACAAATTTATTGTATATGTATACTCTACATATAATATCTCAGTAATCACTGAAAAATGAACAAAAATCACAGAAAATGAACAAAAAATCATAAAAAAATTAACAAAAATTCTCAAAAATAATTATTTATAAGCCTTTCGCGGACCACTAAAATTTTTCTAAGGACCACCAGTGGTCCGCGGACCACCGGTTGATAAACACTGATTTAGTAGATACCTACGAAATTCTGAAAAAGGCACCTACCGTTTTTTGTCGGTTGCGAACAGCTAAGCAGAACCGATAATTTGTACAAATATATTTTACATAAATTATTTGACACAGTATTTGAACCAAGGCGTGCACCCAGGAATTGGGGGGGGGGCTCAGACGAAATTATTGAAAATAAAAAGGTCTTCACCTCTAATATACAAGTCATGACCGAAGACATAAACGGTCGTCCCTTGTAAAATATAAATGATGACCAAAAAAAAGGTCCTCACTTACTTCTAAAATACAAGTGATGGGTCGAGGTAACCAAAAAAAGATGACCAAAAAATAGAAAGTTTAATAAGAAAAGTCCTCACTTCTGTTTTAACAAAAACCACGTGTTTTTGGAGCTCTTGGGGACGGGTTCAAGCCCCTGAGACCGTTCCTGGGTGCGCGCCTGTTTGAACCCCCGTCCATACCTTTACTAGCGGCCAACGGCAAGTATATAAGATTAGACATTGCTGCCACAGACTTACTATAATATTCATTGTATAGTCCGTTGAAATGATAGAATGCAGTATTGCTCTTCAGTGTTGTAAAAGTGTCAAATTTTATGTTCTTTTGTTGTTAATTCATTGAAAGTAAATGGAAAAAGTATTGGAGCCTCGTATAACTTACAAAAATCAGGTAACACGGTACAAATATGAATAACCATTTGAAGAATATCGTGTCTTCCGAGCGTTTTAAAGCCGGCAACGTCGCCAAGAAAGGAAAGGACAAAATCATTGGGATAACCCATTAGATAGTATGAAAAAGAACTACACCGTTTGCTCTGTACTGCATTCAAACATTTGAACGGATTATAGGATTATCAAGCAAATATTGATTTTTTAACACTATAATTTAACCAGTATGAAGTATAAACTTCACGCTGAGTTTAACCACAAATAAGTCTAAATAATTAACACGAAAAGCGAGAAATTTCATGGTACACTTAAAGTTCATTTTTTAGTGTACCATGAAGTCCCTTTAACACTACTTTTTTAGAGTTTATGTATCAAATAAAAACCCACTTGAAGGGTAAATGAATGAACGTAAATATTTTTATTAAAACGGGATTTTGACCAAGAATTTTTCCAAATTACCAAAAATTGTCCCAGATAACCAGCAATTGAGCCGTCCGTACGTATCTATCACATTATATACCTACGAAACGTTAAAATTGTGTGTACATTCAAATTTCCCATCAATTTTTCAGTTTTCTCGCTTATGCGCATCATCTATATATAAAAATCTCATTACCGTCCGTTCGTTCTGTCGCTCGTTCTTCTCTCAGCGTTCTTCAATTGTTATTTTTTAACAAGAACACGTCACAACCCTCACATACATAACATACTATAAATTAAAAACAGCAATATATCTATACAATAGCAATATTCCCGATAAGCAATAAATATCTTGAACAAAGAAAACCTATCCATAACTAATATCACATGTGCCGTTTTTTATGCGTCCGTCTGGACCGAATGCGTCACTATATGTCACCCTTATTTCCCCCTACCCCCCCTCCAAAGACAATTACGTAGATTTATTTCACTGGCATAAAAAATAAAGGCGATATTTTATTGGTATACCGATTTCTTTCCAATATTACATACTCCCTCTAAGAATTATTTCAATACCATATGTTGATAGTGGTTTGTTTCTCGCCCTAGTAGCTCATTAGGATTAGTTTTGTATAGGTTGGATTTTGGGTTACAGTAAAATTGCCAGAGGATAGTTTTATATAAAAATATTCACCCTTTGTGATTTTTAAGATAATAGGTACGTCAACACAACAGGATATTTTTTTGGAGGGTGTCATATTGTTAATTCTTTAAAAAATTGGATTTAGGGTGATTGTTAATGAGTTAGATTTATAAACGTGCTACATCTAAGGCTTCTAGTGCAGTGGTTCGTAACCTTTTCAGAATCACGGAACACTTATAATTTTACAAAAATTTTGCGGAACACAGTAAAATAAAACAGTATATATATTTTTTATATTGTATAATATATTAAAAATAGCATACATAACAGTTTTACATATCATTTAATACTACAACTGGGTAATTCGAATTTTGGGTATTTTGAGCTATTTGCACCTACCTATCCAATTATTTATTATCTTTGTATTGCTAAATCTAAATAAATGCTGCTATATGTCTTAAGTACAAAAACCCAGTAAAATAAATAAATAAGTCCATTGCTGTTTATTGTTCTTCAAAACTTAAAATTGATTTTATGAAAAATACTAATTTCATATATAGGGGGGCCGCAGACAATATGTACATCATTTCGGGGGTTTCATGCCAGGAAAGGTTGAAAAACACTGATTTAAAGAGTTAGTTAGTTAGTTAGTTAGTATAGTCCGTTCAAACGTTAGAATGCAGTACAGAGTAAATGGAGTAGTTCTTTTTCATACTCTCTAATTGATATTCCCAATAACAGTATCCTTTTCTTTCTTGGCGAGGTTGCCAGCTGTAAAATTCGCTGATCATTAAAAACGCGGTACAAATATTTATTCAATTTTCCGTGATACTCTTTCCATTTAATTTTAATAAATTATAATAACAGGATATAAAATTACACATAATATTCTGGGATCATTGACGTATTTAACACTTTTTACAACATTTACAACCCCCCCCCCCCCCCCCAAAGCAGTATTGCATTCAAACCTTTGAACGGACTATAGCAGACTGTGCCAAATACTTAGTAAAATCATTTCAAATACCGATCAAAGTATTTGAAATAACAAATACTTTAACATCACTGATAAAAAGTATTTAAATGTATTTGATATACAAGAATTATTTGAAATATTAGGAAATATTTGAAATAATGTATTTCAAATAATTTAAATGTACAATGTAAATACTTACTAGGAAAGATTTGAAATACTTTCAAATACTAGTAGTCAGTATTTGAAATATATCTATAGCAAGGGACTGCAAATCTTTTAGCAGTCGGGCCACATTGCGGATGAAAATTTGACCGCGGACAAAAAAAATAATTTTTTCTAATTTTAAATATTGTTTTTCTTACGAAGGATATGTTATAAATTTTAAAAGCAATATTTTTAAACTAAAACGTGTATTTATTATGCAATTTAAAGAAAAAAAATGAAAAGAAAATTGGAAAGAATGAAAATTTGAAATGATATTGGACAGCCAGTAATATTTTTGCGGGACACAATAATTTATAAAATGCTTCGCGGGCCGGATCCGGCCCACGGGCCGCCATTTGCTCAGGCCTGTTCTAAAATATTTCAAATACGGACATTTTCAAACAACAAATATCAAATAAAAATACCACGGAGAAAATATCTGCAAATCCAAATACCAAGAGAATTTTTTGAAGTAGGTATTTGAAATACTATATTTCAAATACAGAATGTAATTGAAATATATTTTAAAATAATTTATTTCAAATATTCCCAGCTCTGGTTAGTAGTAGGGAGTTGGTGGTAGATTTAGTTGACGAGAATTTAGATGAATAATCGACAGAGAACCGATATAATGGATCTATTTCACACAGTTCCATCTAAACGTGTTTAAACTACTTGTATATTTACATAATCGTACATTTATGAAATGTATTTATAGGGAAAAGTTACCAATATCGCACTGGTTCCTAAATCGCACCATCCATATTTTCTTAGAAACTATGTGTTAGTTCTGCCATTTGCTGATAAATTTTAAATTTAAGGACGCAATAACCTAGGACATGTTTATACTTGTTTAGTTTAATGGGCATGTGTAGCAGTTTTAAGCGCCAGAAAATTTCTTATGCGTTACATGTGACTTTTCATCATTAATTTTATGCTTCTATAAGTAGAGCCCGGCGCGGATAAGCTTTTCTGTATCCGCATCCGCATATTCATGATCCGCATCCAATCCGCATCAGCAGCTTTTGTAAATAATAAATCCGCATCCGCAAAAATATCCGCACAATCCGCACAACAGGTTTTGCAGCCAGTTTGGAAAGAACTAACATGTTTTGCCTTAATTGGTAATGGCTGCTCTAAAACACTACTGAAAGTTTTTGCATTTAAACTAAAACTAACCTTAGGGACGCTGAAAGTTTTGGGGCCAAGCGTATCTAGACGCTTATAATTTTGAAACCTAGAGATAGATAAAAATTTTGGGGGGCCTAAGCGTCCTATTTCGTAAGGAGCAGGTGGCGTGCTGTTCATGAAATTCGTGTTGATAGTTTAATGTCAAGTATCATATTAATGTCAACTCACGTCAGTTTTACCTTTTCCAAGGTGAGGAAAAAGTAATGCAACGTGGCTGTATATATTTTTTAATATAAATTTTAAAAAAAAATATAGAGAAACGTTACTTGGTAGAACGTGCTTCATATTTTTACTTGCCCGACCTTAATATATAAGGGGCAAGTATTGTAATCGCGAAAATTTTCGATGTCGAGATTTTGACTGATGACCACGTTTCATGGTCCAGGGAATCCAAAAAAACCTATTTTCGAAGTGCCGTCCGTATGTGTGTGTGTCTGTGTGTGTGTGTGTCTGTGTGTCTTTGTGTGTGTTTGTGTGTATACACGATAACTCAAAAACGATTTAACTTAAAGAGTTCGTTCTGGTACTTAAAAATTCTCCTAATAATTGGGAAAAACCCTATTGTTTTTTATTAAAATCCGAAACCGTAAACGGAAGTTATTGAACTATAAAATTTAAAAAAATTCGTAACTAGTAAACCAAGCCTTGGACAAAAATTTGTATAGGACATAATTTGATGTATTTTTGAAGATTTACCTAAATCTTCATTTAAATTAAAAAAAAGAAATATATATATATATATATATATGTATTTTTTTTATTATTATTTTTTTTATGTGAGGGCAAGTCTAGCGGAGGTCTCCAAGCAATTGGCAGGTAATTGGAATTTTCGAGAAAAGTGTGTTTAGGTAAATTTTGGTATTTAAATAAAACTTACTAATCAGTTTTATGTAATAAAAAACGTTTATTAGATTTAAAAGCCAGAATTAGAGCAGAGGTAGGAAGAATTACATCGAAAGTGTACCAAGCAACTTTTGTCTAAAATTTATTTTCTATATACAATAATAAAAAAAGGTATGTTGATTGTCTCAACACAATCTCGATCACGGACAATTTTCTTAATAACAATAACATAGAGTGAGATAGAATGCTACAAAATATCACATGTGTATACAGACAACCGAAAGTAACAGAGGACTGCGTAGTCAGAATACAATCGCGTGTTTCTCAGAAAGTAACCGAAGATTTAATGTTCACGCGGATATTGCGGATAAGCGGATATGAAATTTTATCCGCATCCGATCCGCATCCGCATGGTTTAAATGATAATTTATCCGCATCCGCAGTATACTTGCGGATACCCGCGGATTTGCAGGGCTCTATCTATAAGTAGCTATATTTTTTTTACATAACTGTTATAGCTCAGTTGCTGAAACAGCGCAGTTCGTCATTTTGCGTCATAACTTCAATGACAAACTTAGTGGCGAAAAAATAACTAAATCGTTTTTTTTCTTCATGTGAATTATAGACTTATATTGCTCTTTACTTTTTTATTTTACTAAAACATACCTTTTGAAGTCATATTTAGTATGTGTTTGATAGTCATTTTGAAGATTTACAAATTTTAAAAGTGTTTATTTAATAAGGGGACATTTGTATTGGTATCCCTGAATAAAACGATGTTTACATTTGTCATTTACTAATACGTCTGTTGTGTTTTGATACTGACTTGTATTCAAATATCTACCTTATAGTAATTTCTAAAAACCTTTTTTATTTAGTTTGTTGTTTATTTAGCAGTTTTGTGTTTAGTCATATATTTTCTTATTTGATTTTGTGTGTACTGCATAGTTTTTAGGTTATATTCAACTTATTTTTAATTTCTTTTCTTTGATCATATTTTTAGATCACATCAGTCCTTTGTAGGACTATTTTGCTTACTAGAATAGTTTATTTGTTTCTATTATGTTCTTATTCTTATATTTTCATTTCATTTCGATACAAGTGACAGCGTACAAATATTACATTCGTTAAATAGATTAATGTAAACGTACTAAACCTGACGCCACATTCTAAAGTGACGCAACTGCACTGTTTCGCTGATTTCCCTATATATATTATTGTACCTAAGTAAATTCAGACGTTATTGGATTAACTCATAATCGTGTAAAAAACGCCGTGTAAAAACAGAACTGGGTGTAGTGTAGTACGCGATACAAATTTATTATTAATATGTATGTATGTAAATTTTAAATTTTATTGGTCAAACATTCAAATTTCCAAATGTTAGGTGAGTAATCCGAGGGGAAATTTAAGAACTAATACAAATGAATTAGTATTTAATTTTTCGTTCTTTTTAAAACAATAAGCATTTAATCTGTTAATCTTTTAATTTAAAATAATATTGCTAAAATTTGCTATTGTCTAAAACAGGTTAATAACATTGAAATTCTACTGTGGGAAGTCGTCAGAATTTAAGAAATAACAGAACCTGGTAATTCCAGGTTTGTATTTAGTTAATTTTACAATGTCAAATTCTAAGAAATTTGGGATTTAATGAGCCTAATTGCACACGGATAGTCAGACATCTTAATTGTATTGTTTCTTAAAATTCTTACCTGCCGAATTTTAACCCAAACTTAATTTTATGATAGGGTCAGAATTATTTCTGTGGGGCATTTTAAAGAATTTTGTACCTTGTTTTAATCTTTGAATCTAATTAAACTACCTGACAAGTGGTAAATACTATTAGAAATTTACATTTTGGGAATTTCTACTTTTTAATGCGATTTTTGTAAAATATATTTACAAAAAATCTTTTATCGTATATTATAACAGAGTGGTCTAAAAATTTGAAAAAATTCAATGTAGTTATACCGAAATAGTTCAACGGGAATCTTTAGTCAGATAATTTTTTCGAAAGATATCAAATTCAATTTCGTATAAGGCTTTGAATGAAAGCTTTTAATACACTATGGTAGAGTTTCCCAAACTGTGCTCCGCGGAGCACCAAGTGCTGTGCGAGCGTCTACTAGTGCTCCGCGTTCTACTAGTGTTGCTATATATATAGCAATGATAGTGCTCCGCGACGAATTCTTCTAGTGAAAAGTACTGCGCAACAAATTCTCGTGAAAAGTGTTCCGCGGCTCAAAAAGTTTGGGAAACTCTGCACTATGGTATATAATCTATGGTCTTTACACATTTTTTGTTTGATTTTAATCAGTTTTTATATCATATTTGAATATTAGACTTCAAAATCTAACAAAAATACCTGTAGAGACCATAATTCTTTAATTTATTTGTATTATCATTATTTTAAAAATCGATACTCTATCAGTTATATACAAATACAGTAATTTTCTTGCGTAAACAATGCAGGATCCTTTTAAATTAACAAATGTGAATTCAAAAATATATATTATGAAGCGATTACTGTCAAAAATGTGACTAAAAATATTGCTACTCACTTAACACCTAGAAAATCATAAAATGTGTAAAAATTTGCAGTTCACTTTAATTTTTCTAAAGAATAAAGCCTTATGTATAATAGGTCCCTAACATAAACACTTCGCATATGCATAAGGCGAAGCAATGGTGTATCACTGTTCTGCTGTATAGTATTTCCAAAATGAAATGGCCACTCTTGTTAAGAATCTTAACAATCCAGTAATGGGTTTATGGCAGTAATCCCAAGACTTATTGCAGTAAAGAGAATAAAAGAGGTATAAAGGGAATTTTAAATTTAAATCGAGTAGATGTAACACCAGTTCAATTGATGTTTTTTAAAAACCATTAAGGATATTTTCCAAATTTATAATTCTATTGTTTCTAAATTTTAGGGGTTGTTATACTTGTTTGTTAGTTAATTTTCAACGTTCATAGCGTGCATACATTAAAAACATGGCTCTTTGGCGACCATTTGATTTTGCAGAAATTCCTAATTTCTGTAATGAAAATAGTGAATCTCTGCAAGGTGATTCGGAATGCGAAAATGTCATTTGTCAGAAGATTTAACTGTTCTGATACTGAACTTATATAAAAAGTTAGTTTCGGAAGGTAATGACAAACCTATACTTAGAACTGCGAAATTAACTATTGTGCCATACAGAACAATTCAACATATTGTTCGTGGCAAAAATCAGCAGCGAAAGACCCGATTTACAAGTTTTCAAGAAAATAGATAGTTTTATGTCTAAAACAATAATAAATAAAATATACGACTTTTATTCGAAAAATATATTGCCGACTGTGCATCTTTTAATAAAAAATCAGCTGTGGCCACCACAGGACCGACTGCCATCAAAAGTACTTGTATAAAATACATTCTAGCAGCAGAGTAGAAATAACTTGGCCTAATATTTTCTAACAGAGATATTATTTATCATGACCATGGAAACGTTACATATAAGTATGAAAAAATTGAGACTTATGGAAAAAACTTTAATAATTTTACTAATATTTGTCGAAATGTTTCGTTTTATCAAAAAATGTCTCAAATAAAAGTTATTAGTTATTGCATTTATAGCAACTTTTGTTCAATAATTTTTTTCGAAATATTTTTCTGTTGCTAAATATTCGCAAAAATCTTAAAATCGACACGAGTAAACTCCTATTTCTAGCCAACCGATTTTTACCAAAAGTTGATCAACTCGTGTCATTGATATCAAAAGCTTAAATATGCAGTTTCATAAAAATCCTTTTAGCCTAATTTGCTTTGCGCGTGTACACAGACAGACGGACAGACGGACAGACAGACGGACAGACAGACGGACAGACAGACGGACGGGCAGACAGACCGACAGACATCATGCTAAAATTAGTCAAAACGTTATGTAGGGACCTCAATTCGTGGAGATCCATCGAAATCTCGAAATGTCAAACTCGGTATGATCACAATACCTCCCTTATATATGTTGACGGTCGGTAAAAAGAAGACGGAATAGAATTTCCATACAAAGTTAGCCATATGTACAATTATTTGAAGTTGCTAGGATTTAGTTTTGTTGCAAAAAAGAGTGATTTTTGTTTATGCAAATTTGAAGTATTTAATATAGACTATAAAGACTTTAAAACAAAACGATTTTTAAACATACCTATATTTATAATACAAATATAGCCAGTTCTAAGCCTGATGAAAACTTGAAGGAATGTCATGTGAGTATATACAGTACTAAATAGCATGTAAGAAAATAATTTATTTTAAATAATTATTACGGTCCTGGCAACTGTTGGCAATGGTTATACTATCAGTCATTATTGGAATCAATAAGTGAGGGTGGCCATTTCATTTTGGAAATACTATAATATACTCCATCCATACATCTTTAAGTTTATGCTATGCACTTGTGCATATTATAAAAGAGACTTTAAGCCTCGTTTAAATACGTAACACAGCGGTAACATAAAAATACACTCTTTGTTCTATTTAATACAAATAGATGTTCAGTACGGTGAAACCCTTTGTGAAATCTTTATTCACTAAGTTATGGAACTATTTTAAACGAGGATTTAGTAACAAATTTGACTCAATGACAAAATATATGTATGCATGATCAAACTGTGTCCAATTTTTCCTTATGTTTACATATTTTGTTGATTTATTTTCACTTAAATTCAACGTGAAAGTATTTTTTGTGGTTGATTTCTCATCGCGTGTTCCCAAATACAAATTAAACAGTGAAGCGGCTAATTTACATTAATGCTTCTGTACGTAGGTAAAAAATTTACAGACAAATTTGTTTGTAACATATGTAAATAGTAATTATCTGGTTCGTTTAAATTAGTTTTAATGCGATTTAAATTTTTTGTTACTAAAAATAGTTACCGAAAAGGTTTTTACGTTAAGGGGGTTCAAATTACACCCAGGGGGATAATTTTGAACAACTGTTATCCTTAATTTGTAACTAATGTTTAATATGGCACTTGGAACACTATTTTGAACTTAAGATAACCTTGGAACTCAGCCTTAAGGGGAGGGTAAACACCAAAGTTCTCACAAGTTATTTATACAAAACTAATATCTGAAACAAAATTATTAACAATCAATATATCCGTTCATAAATTATTGAATGGTGTTTGAATTTAGTGAGTTGTCGTCTTTTTATCTCTCATTGTCTTACCGTAGCTGTACATGACGCATTTGACCATAAGCGCACATTTTTTGACATTGATGTTTCCATATTTAGTTTTACGTTTTTATAAGTTTCCAATGTATTTATTACCGGTTTTATTATTGCTCCATTTCTACATATTTCAATGGTAAGCAGAAAAACCACATAAAGAATAGTAGATTTGTGCAGTGTGATTTTAGGTTAGTGATGGCTTTGACATATCTGCACAATAAATTTATTAATACGTGTATACGTAACGAACATGGAATTTGGGATTATTTCCCTTTAATTTGTGTTTATATCCCGTGTGAAATCCTTGATAAGTACCAACCTTTAAAATTAAATTAATGAGCGGAAAATTCAAACGCCTATCAATAACATATAAACGCTCTGTATATTAGTCCCTACAACTCCAAAAAAGAGTAAATAACCTCAACAAAACTAGTCCATCTTATACGGATTTGAGCTTGATAAGTTCTTGATTTCGCCCTTGCGTCCGTCAGTGATGAATCTCGACCAAAATCGGTTGTGATTCAAAAAAACATCGATGCTGTACGCAAAATGATTCAAGAAGATCGGCACGTGACTTACCGTGAGATAGAGGCGTCCTTTGGCATATCGTTGACTGCAATACATTCGATTTTTCATGAACATTTAGCTGTGAAAAAGATATGTTCCCGATGGATTCCGCTACATTTAACGATGAAAGCTCAAAAAGGGCTAGTGTTGATTGTTGTAAGGGAATGCTAAAAAAATCAACCTAGGCACTGCAAAATCCGTATACAACATCGTTACAAAACTTGAATTTATTCATGTGAACCAGAAACTAAGCAACAATTGAAAGCATTTGATGTATTACGTATATAATTTTTTAATATGTATACATACCTACGAATAGAGTTGTTTTATTTTTCTGCAATTTATCAAATAAAATACTTATCAAAAAACACTAATCCGGTAATTTTTGTGGAATAATTGGGCCAGCCGCAACTCAGAAAGAGCGATAGTAATAAATCTTTTTGTCAGGCAGTTACCAGTGGCGTGCACATTTTAACACGTTTAAATTGGTTTTGTGTATTTCTATATTACTATTTATCATATCATTAAACGCACCCCTGTTACCATATTTTTCTTCAATATTTTAGGGTAAAATTTTTATGATCTATTGTGTTTAATCCTAGTTCGTATTCCTATATAAGATGTGCGGCACACTCGCTTGTTTCTTAACAATATTTTGTTTCGAACTATTCATATTTTATGTGCCGCTTCTGTGTGAAAAAACAATAACTTCTTACAAATAATAAATTTTATTACCATCGCTCTTTCTGAGATATAGTCTCGATGTGTCCCGATTAAGCGGAATTGACTGTATTTTGAAACCAAATAAAACTGTTTGTTCCAAAAAAAGTTGTTTCTTTCTTAGTTTTTGTAAAAATTCGGTAGCATAATAAAAATAACTAGCGTAATAAAAAGCTAGCCCTCGTATAAGTCAAGTAATTTTTTTTTAAAATTTGTATTACAATTTAATAGGTAAAAAGTTTCCGTTTATAATGTAGTTACGCTTTACTAGATCCGTCTTTAACTATAACTATAGAACTCTGTTAGTCTATGGAATGTGAAGAATGTTAATTTCTCTAACAAACTTTTATCATTTCATTATATTTAAATACAACACGTTCTTTCTGATTCTCATGCACTAAAATCACCAATCTGATCCACGAATTAAGAGCTGGAACGTGATATCTATTCAAATCAAAAATTACAGGACACGATTCATTAAAATGAGCTTATTAACTACAGTTTGGCAGATTTTAATACTTAAATTGATTCGAACACCATCTATGAATGCAATTAAAAACTTGTATAGCAGTTACAGTTACGACATTTTTATAAATTTTGATTAATTACCTACTGAACGATTTTTTATAATTGCTTATTAATAACAGAGCTATTCAGGTGTATTCCTTACAGAATGTAATGAGAACCTAAGAGAAATGAACTCGACACTAGCTTGTGTGTAATTATTTGTAATTATTTCGGTATTTTTTACGCTTGACATTGGTTATTACACTTCGAATACTGGTTTTGTATATATACTCCATGTATTTTCTGTAGTTTTTGCCAGGATAATTAAATTGAGAGATAATTATTCGTAATTATGACGTTTTTTTCTTGTTGAATTTATTGTAGATTATTAATGATAATTATGGCGCCGAAGATGATTATGGTAGATATTTTCTGTCATCTTATTGCAATGATCTGTCATCATTGCTAGCCTTATTTTCTACAACTCATATTTTATTACATCTTTTTGTTTATCAACAAAGACTGAAGTAGTAAAAGGAAATCAGAATTGACAAACAGAATAACAAACAAATGGGAATACTCCCATTTCTAATTAACCGATTTTTACCAGAATTGTTTTTTCACACAGAAGCGGCAAAACAAAAGCGACAAAATATGAATAGTTCGAAACGAAATATTGTTAAAAACAACCGAGTGTTCCGCACATATTATATGGGAATACGAACTAGGGTTAAACACAATAGACCATAAAAATTTGACCCTAAAATTTTGAGAAAAATATGGTCACAGGCGTGCGTTTAATAAAATTATAAATAGTAATATAGAAATACACAAAACCAATTTAAACGTGTTTAAAATGTGCACGCCACTGGTGACAAAATGATTTATTACTATCAGCCTTTTTGAGATAGATTATAACCGATTTTTACCAGAAGTTAATCAACTCATGCCATTGATGTCAAAAGCTTAAATATGAAGTTTCATAAAAATCCTTTTAGCCGAATTTGCTCTGCACGTGTACACAGACAGACAGACAGTCATCATGCTAAAAATAGTCAAAACGTTATGTAAGGACTGAATTTGCTCTGCACGTGTACACAGACCGACATACAGACAGACATCATGCTAAAAATAGTCAAAACGTTATGTAAGGACCTCAATTCGTGGAGATCCATCGAAATCTCTAAATGTCAAAATCGGTTTGACCACAATACCTCCCTTATATATGTTGGCGGTCGGTAAAAAGGTCCTCGCCTCCAAACTACAAACCCGGATATTTTATAACAAAACCCCGAGTCCTGAGACTCTGGCCGGAAACCCGGAGACTCCTGTGAAAACCTGAGACCTGGTCACCCTGTTTGTGTGTGATAGTATGAAAAAAAACCTATGTTTTAAAGACTAGGCAAATGGAACATGATTAAATTTCTCTGTCTTTCTATCTAGGTTTTTAAAAAAGCGCGTGCGCCAACTGTTGTTCTCTGGCTCTCAGCTGTTGCGTCTTTCGCTTTTGTTTACGTTGATGTTAGTTTGTTGTATAATTATTATTTTCGAATATAATATTTAAAAAATCAGCTGTGGCCACCACATGACCGACCGCCATCACAAAGTACTTGTATAAAATACATTCTAACAGCAGAGTAGAAATAACTTGGCCTAATATTTTCTAACAGAGATATTATTTATCGTGACTATGGAAACGTTACATATAAGCATGAAAAATAGATACTTAAAATAAAAATCGAAAACATTTTTCGTTTTATCAAAAAATATCTCAAATAAAAGTTGTTAGTTATTTCTTTTATAACAACTTTTATTTAATAAATTTTTTCGAAATATTTTTCTGTTGCTAAATATTCGCAAAAATTTTAAATTCGACATGAGTAACCTCCCATTTTTAGTCAACCGATTTTTACCAAAAGTTGATCAACTCGTGCCATTGATGTCAAAAGCTTAAATATGAAGTTTCATAAAAATCCTTCTAGCCGAATTTGCTCTACACGTGTACACAGACAGACGGACGGACAGACAGACAGACAGACAGACAGACAGACAGACAGACGGACAGACAGACGGACAGACAGACCGACAGACATCATGCTAAAAATAGTCAAAACATTATGTAGGGACCTCAATTCGTGGAGATCCATCAAAATCTCGAAATGTCAAAATCGGTATGATAAGATTTTGGGAGAACAATAAATTAATTTAGTAAACTGCACAAATAAACTTTTCCAAGCAAAACTGTCATCAGGGCCAGAGAGTTTCGAAAGTATAGAATTGATCATTATCAATTCTATACTTCTATACCCGGGGCCGTCAAGAGGGAGAAAACTAATTCTTTCAGCTCGGATTCTGGACCATATACAAATGAAGCGGGAATTTTTATTATAATACTGATGAACTAAAAAAAAGGTCCTCACTTCCAAAATACAAGTGAGTGACGTCCACGCGCCCCTGGTAGTTGCCTTGATGCCAGGCCGTTCCTAGGGCTCTGCCCAGGACCCTGGGGCCCCGGGAATTTTCCCCTACCCTCCTGTTGCCGGGCCTGTCTGTCATAATAACGCGATGTACGCATGTACAAACGAAAATTAAAGTCAAAACCTAAAGACGTAGATCTTGAAAAAAACCTACAAAAGTAAAACTTGAATAGCGTTCTAGTGTATTACGCCCTTAATAAGATTTAAAGAATCTGTTTTAATTTAATCTCTCCCTTCGATTAATTTGGGCACGCACTATATACACCGGCTGGTCATCTTCTCCCCTTTCATCTTTCCTCCCTGACCAATCTGACCAAATTGATAGAGGCACATGTTATATAATCCGGAGATTAGTGTTAAACAGTGGCCCAGATTCTGTCGTCGGCCCCACTGCATCTGACATGTACCATGATTGTCGCATCAGATATTCATTATTACAAGCTTTGTTTTAGTAGCAGCTGTCTCTTTGGTTTGTTTTACGGTTCGTTACATTTTAGGTATCTGATCGCTTTTAATTTTAACATCTAAAAAATATTTAAGACATTTATGTTTTTATATTTGACATGATGTTTTGATTTAATATGTTTTAATAATCATGACAGAATAGAATTCTATTATTATGGTGCTACTGTGGTGAGACGGTTATCTACAACAGTGTTCCGCGCAGAGCCGCAGTAAGGAAAACTTGCGCTAGGGGCAAAGCCGTGTTTTGGCGCCCTTGACAAACAAAAACAAGGTTCTCACCTCCAAAATTTAAGTGATGAGCAAAAAAAAGGTCCTCACCTCCCAAATTCCAAGTAACGAGCAAAAAAAAAGGTCCTCGCCATCCCAATGGCGCCCCTTACTCAAGCTCGTCAGCGCCCTTTTCCTTAGTGCGCCCAGTGCAGTCGCCCCCTCCGCCCCCCCCCCTTTTACTGCGGCTCTGGTTCCACGGCAAAAGAGCCGCATTCAGAGCTCTTTAAATTAACACGTTGTAGTCTGTTCGTTGTCACGTTGTATCCCAGCAAACATTTTATACGGGCCAGTACCCCGGTGTCCCCGTGGCCGTTAGCTGGCCCATTGATGTATCAATTGCCGTCCCAGCAGCGGTAAAGTGCAAAATAATCGCTTAACTTGCAAGATTTATTTCTGACTGACCAGTGCTTATATTACACCCACTCTATAGTATTTCATATGTAACATATGTATATTTACCTTATACTTGCCCAGTATTAAAATAAATAAATGGTTAGGTGCAAAATAAATACTCATTTGGCCATTTCACCATCGTTGAATAAATTTATTTAACAAATAAAGTTGGCAGTATCGCATCGATTTTAAACTATTAATGAAGAAATTAACGTTGCTGTCAATAGAATGATGCGATATTGTCAACTTTATTCGTTGAATAAATTTATTCAACGATGGTGAAACAAAAATAAAATGTAACATATTAACAAAAATAAGGAGTGCTCTTAAAATGCTGGTAAAGTACTTCGTATAGGAGGAGTGCGAAATACAAATTTGAAGTATAATATTAATACTGGCGTTGCACAAACTTTGGTGCCAGCAATTTACCAACAGAAAAAGCAGTTTGCCGGCATTCGGCCGATGATTTCTGTTTTACTATTCCGGTTCCCATCAGTATACACTATGGAGTTTTTTTTCTGATTTTTAGACTAACCCCTCTATGTTGAGCC
The DNA here is from genome assembly GCA_963971575.1 of Liopterus haemorrhoidalis. Taxonomy (NCBI): domain Eukaryota; kingdom Metazoa; phylum Arthropoda; class Insecta; order Coleoptera; family Dytiscidae; genus Liopterus; species Liopterus haemorrhoidalis. The sequence continues at coordinate 35,933,826 of OZ020619.1, read as the reverse complement.
GTTTGGCTACAATTTCTACAAATTTTGGTGGTCATATCTATCAAACCCTAAATACGAGAAAACATTATATTTAAAATAGCGAAAAGTGCAACGCAAGGCAGGTTACTAAAAGTGATTACTGGTTCACGGATAATGTCGTTTTTAAAAAAATATTTGAAAACAGTTTATCTGTTATCTGCACACTCTAACGTCTTGTGATATACATTGAGCTGTAGGTTACAGTAGTTGGTAGCTAGGGTTTTTGTTAGAACCATCTCCAGCACGTAAAACAGCAGAGGTGAAGTGGTATCTCCTTGTTTGACTCCAGTATGAATTTCAAAAGCCTTCGGTCTGTTGATGTTTTATTTGATGGTCAAAGGGCAGGCAATCTATTAAATTTTTACGGCTATAATTAAAAGTATTTTAAAGGTTAATGTAAACTAATAATATGATTTGATAATTTGAAATATTTATACAATTTTATATCAATTTTATTTAATTGAATCCAATCTAAAAGCAATCTCGCCCTTTATTGAGCATTAAAATATAATTCCCCTAGTTAATATAATATAAATAAACATTCTAACATTCAAAGAAACATAAAACCTTGCATAAGAAATCAATTCTAATAATTACAATATTTTACATCCAAGCCTACACATACAAATTGTACATTAAAATATAATTTAACTTATAAAAAACATAAAACAGATCTAAACTCGAATACCATAAAAGCTTGGAAATTAATTACAAAATTCACGTTGAAACACGCGTTGAGATCTTTTACAAGGAAATTCAATTTGAACACTCCCGCACATATCGTAAAGGTAACTTAACTCACACGTTAATTGCCCGATAAACTGTTCACTCTTATCTGAATATGGCATTATCGATCGGTAAGTCTCAGAGAAGGTGACATACGACCTTACGAAGATTCTCACTCTACAGATATATATTAACAGGTTTAAAATCATTTTGTTCAGGTGGTTTATGCTGTAAATGTCACCTTACTAATTAAGGGGAAAGTATTTAAATTATTAGTACTTTCTAGCGCGATTTATAAGTAAGAATAAAGACAAAAAACGTACCCCATGGAATAACAATGATTTAATTTCTTCTTGCGCTCTGAACAGTATCCAGGATCCAGATCCAGTGCATCCTCTTGTACTAAAGATCCGGTTGCTACTCTACAATCTGAATGCTCAGAATGTGAGGGTAGAGCTGTTTTGGATACCGGGACATGTTGGTATTAAAGGCAAAGAAGCGGCTGATGTACCTTCAAAAGCCGCCTCCTATAGACCTATGATTGATGTTAGTTTCATATTTCCAGATGACGCAAAGAGTCATTTGAAAAATCTTGTTTTAGCCATGTGGCAACATGAGTGGAGCAGCATACAGAACGTTAAGTTACGACAGATTAAGGGAGACGTTAAACCATGGGGTTCTTCCTGCAGGATTAACCGCAGGGAGGAAACCGCCATCACACGCCTCCGTATAGGTCACTGTTGGTGGACCCATGGACACCTCCTTCGAGGTGAAGCGTCCCCTATCTGTGAGACGTGTAACACAGATTTGTCTGTGTTACACTTTTTAACTGAGTGTATACAGTTCGAGGATGTCAGGGAGAGGTTAGGCCTGTGCTATGACCTGTCAGTTGCTTTAGGTGACGGCAGGGTACTCATGGACAGGCTGATACTCTTCCTGAGAGAATCGAACTTACTGTTTTATGTGTGAAGTCTTGCACCTTATTTTAATGTGTTTCTAGTTATTGACTGTGATATTCGATGGTAATTGGCCCCTTTACAGCCTCTTACCATCACCCTGAGTCTGTTCATATTTTCGAACAGACTTTTTATATTATTTATTTGTGTTTGTCAGTGCAAGATTTCTTTTATTGAGTACGCGTATTTTCAATGATTTTATTTATTTATTTATTGTCTAATGTATTGTTTTTAATATATAGTCTAGTCATTTAGACGGGCTGTGTTAGAGGCAAATAGCCTTTGTTGCTCTGCGCCAAAAATTTTAACTAACTAACTAACCATCTCTCTCTTTGAACCTGCACACTCAAAACTACCATTGCTCAGGATACAAAATTGTTTTAAATGGGTAGGAATCGGATATTACTCGGCAAGTGCTGGCACAAGGCACTTTATTTTCCAAAATGCAAGCGTTGACCTAAAAAAAAAGGGTTCTCACTTCCAAAATACAAGTATTCAGTAAAAAATCAGCTGTGGCCACCACAGGACCGACCGCCATCATAAAGTAATTGTATAAAATACATTCTAGCAGCAGAGTAGAAATAACTTATATTTTCTAACAGAGATATTATTTATCATGACCATGGAAACGTTACATATAAGTATGAAAAACTTTACAAAAATTTTTCGAAATTTTTCGTTTTATCAAAAAACGTCTCAAATAAAAGTTATTAGCAATTAGTATAAATGCAATAAATTTATAGCAACTTTTGTTAAATACATTTTTTCGAAATATTTTTCTGTTGCTAAATATTCGCAAAAGTCTTAAAATCGACACGAGTAAACTCCCATTTTTAGTCAACCGATTTTTACCAAAAGTTGATCAACTCGTGTTATTGATGTCAAAAGCTTAAATATGCAGTTTCATAAAAATCCTTTTAGCCGAATTTGCTCTGCACGTGTACACAGACAGACGGACAGACAGACGGACAGACAGACGGACAGACAGACGGACAGACAGACGGACAGACGGACAGACGGACAGACAGACAGACAGACATCATGCTAAAAATAGTCAAAACGTTATGTAGGTACCTCAATTCGTGGAGATCCATCGAAATCTCGAAATGTCAAAATCGGTATGATCACAATACCTCCCTTATATATGTTGACGGTCAGTAAAAAGGTCATCGTTTATCACTTCTAACAAAACTCACATGTTTTTTTAGTTCTTTGGGAGGGGCAGATAAGACATTTAAACGTTTAAATCTCAGAAAGTATACAACGCAGGTGAAAGTTAATGCTGTCAATGGATTAAGTACCATATGTAGGCGTTTTCATTTACTATTGATTTAAATGAGATGAAAAATTCTGTTTTTGATTGTCTATTGCAGAGTTTCCCATACTTTTTAAGCCGCGGAGCACTTTTCACGAGAAGAATTCGTCGCGGAGAACTATCGTTGCTATATAAATAGCAACACTAGTAGATCATGGAGCAATAGTAAACGCTCGCAGAGCACAGTTTGGGAAACTCTATCAGAATACCTATAAAAAGATTAAACTAAATCAAAAGTCTTGTCATTTTATTTTGCCAATTGCGAAGTAAATTGAATTAGCATTTTGAATTCTATGTACTTATTAAATCCGATTGATAATTTTTTCCAATGTCCTGGTGTAATTTGGTTGTTGAAAATCGTTAAAAATAACCTAAATATTCACTGAAGGTCATAACATAAATATTTCAAATGTTTAAAAGAACTAAAACTGTAGTAAAACCAGAAATTTAACACTGAAACAGTTTTTGCGTAAGATTATTTAGACAAAAAGCCACCCTAACATAATAAGAACGCAGCTGTTGTCATTGGTCGCACTAATAAAGCACCTCAGGTAGCATTTCCCTTTACAAACACTCGCTACAGGCGAGTCTTGAAGGAGATACAATCTTCAGGTCCATCCTGAGCATCCGTGCTGTATGGTTGATGGCACGCGGGCCAAGGGGAGCGGGGGTTATCATCAGATCTGGCCTCAGAAACACACCTGGTTGAATACACCTCTCTCCCTTCATACCCGTGTCTTTGTGAGGATTAGTGACAAACATTAAAATGTTCTAAATGGAACAGGGAATTTTTGAACTTTGGTGTTGGGATTATATTTAGGTATTGTTAGGGTAGATATTTAATTGGTTTCTGGAATTTTTTTAGACCTAAATCTTTAGAATTTATAGGAGCGTTAAAATTATTTATTTTGGTTATAATTTGGGGACAAATTTATTCCAGCAACCTAAATAACACTTATCTAAAAGTAAATTATTATTAGTTAGTTAAACTTTCTGGTGCACAGCAACGATAGCTATTTGCGCCTTCTACAGCACATCTTTATGACTAGATTATAATCAACTTAGCATAAATAAAATAACAAATAAGTAAATATACTTCCATACACATAGACTTAAAAGAAACCTTTCACGGACAAACAAAAATAAATTAAGATTAAAATAATTAAGATAAATTAAAATAAGTCTGTTGGAAAAATTGGTTGGCCGGGTGATGGTAACGGGCTGTAAAGGTGCCAATTACCGTCGAATATCACATAAAACAGTTCAGGATCAGGCTATCCATGAGGACCCTGTCGTTACCAATAGCAACTGACAGGTCATAGCACAGGCCTAATCTCTCCCTGACATCCTCGAACTGTACACAATGAGTTAAAATGTGTAACACAGACAAATCTGTGTTACACGTTTCAAAAATAAGAGGCCTTCCACTTCGAAGGATGTTTCCATGGGTCCACAGTGATCTATACGAAGGCGTGTGATGGCGGTTTCTTCTCTGTGATTAATCCTGCAGGAAGAACCCCATGGTTTAACGTCTCCCTTTATCTGTTTCAATTTAACATTTTTTATGCTGTCCCAATCATGTTGCTATTGATGACTTTTTTTTTTTTTTTTTAAATTTAATGGCCTTTGCTACTGTGGCAATTAGCCAGGACAATTTTTATTCGAGAAAATTTCCATGCCTGAACGAGATTCGAACCCGAGACCTTCGCAACGCAGAGCACATGTGTTACCACTACGCTACGCCGGTCGGCATTGAGGACTCTGCGTCATCTTTTTCATATTTATAGATGACGTAAAGTCATCTGAAACTTCTTGTTTTAGCCCAGTTGCAACATGAGCAGCATACAAGATGTTAAGTTAAGCCAGATTAAGGAAGACATTAAACCATGATTCTTCCTGCAGGATTAACTACAGGGAGGAAACCGCCATCACACGCCTCCGTTTTTTTTTAAATGTTGCCTCCTTTTATTTACCAAGTCTAAACGTTAATATTCTCTAGTGTGATAAGGCCTTTAGGGAGACATAAACCATGGTCTTCTTCCTGCAGGATTAACTGCAGGCAAGAGACCTCCTTCGTATAGGCCACTGTTGGTGGGCCCACGAACACCTCTTTCGAGTTAACTGAGTGTATACAGTTCGAGGATGTCAGGGAGAGGTTAGGCCTGTGCTTTGACCTATCAGTTGCTTTAGGTGACGACAGGGCACTCATGGACAAGCTGATACTCTTCCTGAGATAATCGAACTCACTTTTTTATTTATGAAGTCTTGCACCTTATTTTAATTTGTTCTATCTCTGGATTGTGATATTCGATGGTAATTGACCCCTTTACAGCCTCTTACCATCACCCTGCGTCTGCCCCCCCCCCCCAAGTAAGAAGGAAATAACAAATTTTTTAGATACATATATGTATTTGTATTTAAAAATAGAGATGAGGACCTTTTTTTTAGATCATCACTGAATAATTTTTAAATAATTTTGTCTCCCGAGCCCCCCACCCAAACAAATGTAACACGTGTGTCAGAACAATAACAAACTTGTCTATTTGGTTAATTCAACATAATTGCGCCAGATAGTCTCTCTTATGATCATTTGCCTATACTGATACAAAGTATCGATACCTATGGTCGATGTTTACATCTCTACTAGGAAGACCCTCTTACAACCTAGTACTCCAATATACTTTTTGTTTCCAAAAATATTCATTCATAAATCATATAACGTACTATTTTAAAAATGGTGAATCTAGTGTTCAATAACTCTTTCCAGAATTATTTACAATCGTTCCTATCTGATAATAGTAGAGGCTAGACAATCGTAATAAAGATTTGCTACGCTATAACTCAGAGACCCAAGTTTCTGTAAAACTGAACATCTGTTCCACATGGAACATAGAACATATCACACTACATAGACACGTTCATCTTTTTCTTCATAAAAAAACTTACAATTTTTATTTTAATAAAAAAAATAAATTTATAGACTATAAGAACGGGTATAAGAACGAAATATAAATCTTCAAACTTAGACATTATAACTCTTGTTCATTAGAAATTGTATTGAGCTGTATAGTAGACACAAAAGAAAATCAAAAGAATGTCAGCTATTTCCATGATAAGGCATACATTATAAACTTATATAAGTCTTTTAACACACATATAATCGCTAAGTTCCAACAGTTACTAAATTTTTTATGAATATTTTAATTACGCTTCATAAATACGATGCATTATTATGCATTTTAGGTGATATTTTGCACACCGTACATCAGTGGCGCACCCAGAGAGGGGGCCCGGGGGCCCGCCTCTCCCCCAAGTAAGAAGGAAATAACAAAAATTTTAGATAAATATATGTATTTGTATTTAAAAATAGAGATGAGGACCTTTTTTTTAGGTCATTACTTGTATTTCAGAAGTGAGGAACTTTTTTTTTTTTTTAGATCATCACTGAATAGTTTTTAAATAATTTTGTCTCCCCCCCAAACTAATTCCTGGGTGCGCCACAATATAGAATTATTGGCTTTTACGAGGGTTACCTTTTATGTTTTTACAAACGACCACTAGATGGCAATAATGAAATTTGTCATTACTATATTCGTAAAATTTGACATTTGTTATTGTGAAATCAGTGGCAGCTTATAAATTGATTGAGTAGTTTGTTGCCAGCGAGCGTTTAAAAAAAAACACAAGTTTGTGAAAAAATGGATATTAATCGTGAAGGTTTTCGTTGGATTTTTTACGATTTTAGTAAAGGCATAACTCAACAACAATGCATAGATTCGCTTCGTTCAACTTTTGGTAATGAAGCACCATCAGAAAAGACTGTTTAAAATTGGTTTGCAGAATTTCGTCGTGGTCGTGCGTCCCGTAAGTGATGAATCTCGTGAAGGTCGACCAAAATCGGTTGTGATTCAAAAAAACACCGATGCGCAAAATGATTTAAGAAGATCGGCATGTGACTTACCGTGAGATAGAGGCATCCTTTGGCATATCGCAGACTGAAATACATGAACATTTAGCTGTGAAAAAGAGCTATTCCCGATGGATTCCGCATAATTTGACCGAAGCTCAAAAAAAGACTCGAGTTGATTGGTGTAAAGGAATGCTAAAAAAATTCAATCTAGGTACTGCAAAATCCGTATACAACGTCGTTACAGGAGACGAAACCTGGATTTATTCATATGAATCGGAAACTAAGCAACAATCCACTGCTTAGGTCTTCCAAGATGAACCCACAAAAGTTGTTCGTTCACGAAGCACTTGCAAGAAAATGATCTCTTGTTTCTTTGGTTGTACTGGGCATGTTGCAACAATTCCTTTAGAGGATCGGAGAACAGTTAATGCTGAATGGTATACAAAAATTTGTTTGCCAGAAGTTATCGACAAAATCAGGAAAAACAACCAAAAACGTCGCATCATTCTTCATCATGACAATGCAAGCTCCCACACAGCACGTCAAACAGTTGATTATTTGAAGGAGAAAAACATCGAATTAATGTGTCATTGCCCGTATTCACCTGATTTATCCCCTAATGATTTATATTTGTTCCCCAATTCAAATAAAAAATGCGTGGACAGCGATTTTCATCACCTCAAGAACTGTCGAAGCCTTCGAAAACCATGTTTTTGAGATAACAACTTCAGAGTGGAAAAAATGTTTCGAGAATTAGTTTGAACGCATGCAAAAGTGTATTAATCTTAAAGGCGAATATTTTGAAAAGAAATAAAACAGTTTGACACAAAAAACATTTTTCTTTCTTAGTTTTTGTAAAAATTTACTAGGGATGGGAAAAAAACATCGATGTATCGATAACATCGATGTCTCTCCTGAAAACATCGATGTTTTTACCATCGATGTTCAGGTGGCGATAGTATCGATAAAACATCGATGTCTGCTACCGATGTCGATGTTTTGAACTTTGAAATTCAGAAACTACCGCTAGAGGCGCTGGAATCTAAAAATTTTTATTTTTATTAAAATTAGTGCACAAAATATACGCGCTATCTATTGTAATATAACAATACTAATAGTATTAGTTCTTATTCTTCTTAGCAGTTAGCAGAATAAGAAAAAAATAAGAAGAATCTTCTAATTTTTGCAAATAATGACAACGACGAACGAAACCAACACTTGTTGCTCTTTGAGTTTTGTTGTCGAGTCATTTTTTGTATAAGTGAACGAGGTAAATAAAGTGAAATTTAATAGAAATAATCTTATTACAGAAAAATAATTTGAAAAGTGTGATTATAAATATGTCATTTAAAAAAATATCGTTTGTCATATTTCATTTTGAATAGTGACATCTTAAATATTTTGTAAATATAATACTAACCTAAAATAATACAAACTGTAAAGCCCTTTTTACAATATAACCAAGTTTATAAAAGTCAGTAATACACTATAAAAATCACCAAAATAACCAGATTTAGTTTGTCCTTACAAAAGTGAACGGCTTATATAAGCTGTTCCAAACGGTTATAAGCAGCGGCGGGACATTTGAATGTGTCTGTTACACAATCTATTTAAAAATTTAATAAATGCTTTTTGTGTATTATATGTTACTTTTTTTCGTTTATATGTTACTTATTTCGTATTTTATCTTTATATTATTAAATAAAATCTATATAATATAAAAAATTAGTTTTTTTTTAATATTTAATAAAACATCGATGTTTCCGATACATCGATGTTATCCCTTCGATGTTTTTTCAACATCGATGTTTCAGCGCCGATGTTAACATCGATGTTCAACATCGATGTTTTGCCTTCGATTTACAACCCTATTGTGCACACATTTTTTGCTAGTTCTTTTTTCGTTTCCCTTACTGTACCTACATGCGAAATATTTTCACTCCCTTCATATTTTATAGTATATTAACATAAGTTTTAGTTCACAAGTGCGTGTCTTGTAAGGTGTGAATTTGAATAATTTATTGACAAGTCAAGTGTATATTGTAGCCACCCTTTTAGATTTCAGACTTCTGATTTTATTATATTAGCACCTTACTACCCTCTTCTAGGGAGTTGTAAGAATATTTACATATTGGTATAGTGCAGTATTTTGCATAAATTCACTTGTATGTAAGTTCCAAAATAAATTGTATTGAAATGGTGACAGTACTACCTGAAATAAATCTTGAGATCTTACAAAATATCAGTAATCAATAAGTGAAACTATAAGGCCGGGTGTACACAGTCAAAAGACATTAGTCAAAAGAGTTTCAAGAAAAGATGTTTTACTTTGAATAAAAACGTTTTTGTTTCAATCAGTTTCGTTCCTACTCCATAATCAAAATGTTTTTGTTTCATATAATAAAACATTTTTGCTCCTCCCTGCTTTATACAACTTACTTATATTCACTTTTGTCCCTTTATAGCCTCTTATCATCGTCCTATGTTTGTCTGTTCAATGTTGAATATATTTTTATTCTAATTTAGTTGTATTTGTTCGTGTAAAATTTCTTTATTTTCACATGTACATTACTTTAATTATCTAGTTATTTTCTTATTTATTTTATACTAACAAATATCCTAGCCATTCAGATGAGCCGTCTTAGGCGTAAATAGCCTTCATCGGTGTGCGCCAAAAATTTTAGCTAACAATCTTGGTACTCTTTTTACTGGTAATATGTATGATGAAGGCATTGCATTTGTGATTTGAGAGTGAATGTAACTTATTCAAAGTACGGAAAGCTGAAATTTTTAGATGTACCTACCCATTAAAAAGAGAATTGAGGACAAAAGTCTTCAGTTATATATGCTCTTTTTTATGTCATCGTACATAAGCTTGCTTCTATTAATATTGTCAGCCATTTGGTGTCCAATTCCTTTTATACGAGAAAAAATGATACTAAAATAGTAAAATGTGTAAAATTCTGTGTGTTCATGGACGACAGAATATTAAGTTCTCCGTTGTCAGTACCGCGCAGTCTCAGAAAACAATGTTTCATAATAAAAAAAGGGAATTTCGAGCATGATTTTTCTTGCTTTTACTTACTTCAAACAAATTTGCTTTTTGACTAAACTTGGATAAGATAATACCAAACTAACCTAAAACTTGTGGTGCTAATAATTGGTGTCCTGGGTGGCCTTAAGATCTCAGTAAAATTGAGATTGAATGATACAGTAAGTAGACAATATTAGTCGGACTGCTCTGCATTGTTCAGGATCTGAATATTCAGTCGTGGAACCCCACTATTGCTATTTGGGATAAAGCCGTATATATTCGGCTCCATTGACCCCTAGTACGACGTGCTTTCTTAAGAGTATTGAGTGTGGGATCGATGATATTTGCCAAAATCTTGACAAATCTAACAATATAAAGTAAAAATATAATATAATTTAAAAAATACAAATTATTCCCTTGTAAATAATTTTTGAACGACACTACGACTATATTGATTGTGTAAAGGCAGTATTGAGTATTGGCGTCCATACTGTTTTCGATTCTTGATCAGTATCGCCGAGTGATAAATATATTGACAATATTACTATGTGTGTGAAATGACATTCTTCCAGCTTATATTGCACTGAAATACTGACAGTAATACTGATCTTTTCCCCAAAAATATAGATGCATGAAGTCTCCATAACACTTTAGGTGGATAAAGAAAATAACAAATGAAAATTACTGTTTTCGTTGGGCACCTATGCCGCTCTGTTATCATTACCATCCAACCGATTGTGAATATTCTATTCCTTAAGAATTCTTTTCCTCATTTATCTATTTCGAGTTATATCTTTCCAATTTTCTAGAGGGAATCAGAAGCCAGAAATGTTACTTGGTATATTATCGTTCAATACACGAAAAATGCCTCCCTTAAAAATGTATTTTTTAATGTTTACGGAGCGCTCAATCCCACAACTCTCCTCCCTGTGTACACCTGATTCAACTTTATAATATAGACCGATATTTATATTAAAAAATGTATTGAGAAGTTTAAAAACACGCTTTAAGGACACCACGCTTTGACCCTACAGTCGAAAAGTAATGATTAAACAAAAGTTTCGTTATGAAACGTTCGAACGTCTGTAATATTTTAAGCAGATGCACCTCGTTATGGTTTTGTTGTCATGTTGCAGTGGTACATACAGGGTTATTCTTATGGTCAGGTCTTGGCTTGTAACATACTCAAAGAAATGATCGAGAACACGTCCCTAAGATATGTATGCACCATTTGCCAGATCGTTAGCAATGACATATGTTCGTATAGCCTGCGTATAAGTTCTTCACCATGTGTACACTCCAATAAATAAATATCAGTTAAAAACTTGATATAAATAGTTGTTTTATAATCGAGTGTGTACACACAGTATCCTCCAATGAGAAAGCGTAGCACGGTAGCTATAGTAACAAGATACTTGTTTATCTTATTGTATAAGAAGAATGAATCTCTACACCACGCCCAGTATCGTCACGTCTCTTTTTGCTTAACTAAAACCTGTATAACCGCTCTCTGTCTCTCTTATTGTGTTTGTGTACAATGTTACTCAGTTTTTTTTTTTTTTTTATAGTTTATTACAAAAAGGAATCGTTTGTATTGTATTTTAAGCTCAAATTCCTTCGGTTATAATTTAGAAGATCTACTTTTTTGTAGATGGACTTTGTAATTTTATAAATCCGTAGCAAAATGGACTGCTTTCATGGGAACTTTCCTAATTCGTTACAAATCTATTTAATTATGATTGCGTTTTTATGACTCGCGCAATTCAGTGATCCGATCATAATAGCTCATCATTATCTCGACACTTTTTGTAGTAAATTACTCAAAAAGTTCATTGTATCTCGTCCACTCGCCTCAAGCCTTCACGTGTGAAAAATTATATCGAATTTTTATATTGTTTGTCACACCAGGAATTCATATTAATTGAACATTGACATAAATTGTTTCAGTTTTCATGAACGTACTCTTTGGCAAATATCTCGTGAAAAGGCAGTCTCTATGATTGACAGTAACAGCTGCAGAGAACATTCAAATAAACAAATATCAATTCGCATTTGCACATTATATTCATTAGTTATGTCTACAAACTTAAATATCACCCATCACAGTCGTACATCAAAGCTGTCGTAACGTTGCTGCTTGCATTATCTGAGAATTCCACTTGACGATTATTATGTCTACTTATCTATTGGCCAGAGCTCCCATAATTTGCAGTATTTTTAAATAATGGCATTCTTTTTAATGACGAGATTAATCACGAGATGAATCGTGCGGTGGGACTTCTTCAAGTTGGCTTCAGGCAAGTTGATGTACCGAGCGGATATGGAGGCGTTACAGGGAAACAGGGAGTCCGGCCGAACAACATCCCGGACGTGGTCGCTGTTCAACCGCTAGTCAAGATAGAATTTTCGTCTTAAATGCTAGAAGAAAATCTACAAAATCTAGTTACATCGAGCTCATAACTTAACCGTTAGTCACGATACTGTATGAAATCGTCTCCACGAAGTTAATATTCTATCTCGACGACCTATCACAGTCAACCCTTCTCTAGAGGCAATCGCAGAGCAAGTTTAGACTGGTGTCACAATTTTCAATATTGGTGTGATAATGATTGGGCTACAGTTTTGTTTACTGATGAGTCCAGATTTGGAATTCATCCAGATTCTCTTCGGACAAGGGTATGGAAAAGATACGGTAATTTTGAACATTTGAGGTACGCCCAGGAAGTTCACAGTTACAGAGGTAGTACTGTTAAGGCATGGGGTTGGATAATCATTGGCGGTAAAACTGATCTCGTTTTTCTCAATGGATTTTTAACAGCACAACAATATTTGGATAATATTCAACCTATTGTGCGTCCATTTCGTGGTGCTGTTGGTGATCAGTTTCATCTTGTCCAGGATAATGCTCGGCCACATGTTGCGCGAATTGTAACAAACTGGCTGGATAACGAAGGTTCGTTGTGTGAAGTTCAAATTGTGCCTGATTATTCAATGGGATTGGTGATAAATGTAATTGCTGTATATCTGCTTCAAATGGTTTTATCAAAAGAGCTAGTGTAGCTTTATATTTTCTAAACTCTTTAAATCTATCTCCAAAAGCTTCTTGCATGTTAAAAATAGTTTGTGCAAAAAAAATTGCATTAATAACGTTGTTATTGTCCTTATATTATTGTAAATTATTAAAATGTAAAAATGTTTCTTCGCGTAAATCATTCACAAATACAGATAACTTTTTTTCGAACAAATTACTTCTTCTAAAACGGAATATGCAGTAAACTCGGGGAATTACCGGGCGTGAATTGCACAGTAAAACATCCTGATCAATACAAAACCTGTATAGTACAGGCAGAATGTTGAAAATTAAAAAATAAATTATATTAAAATAACAGCCAGCCAATTTTCAAAGAGCCACACAATTTTCTAAAAGAACCGCAGGTTGCCGACCCCTGCCCTAGACTTTTCCGATGTGTGTATATATAAATCTACGTTTGCAAGTATTATCTACCTAATGTATGCCCAATTATAGGGATCCGCGTAGACTGACTGATGGAAGGGTCCTGACGTCCTGCCTATAAGGTATCCACGGTATCATATCGGTCTGTGTGAGGACGTTACTGTGACAGTAATTGAAGGCACAGGCACTATTGCGGAGACGAGAAGCGCTAGGTGTCACTCGCCACTCTCAGCTTCTTGTTAATCGCGGGACTGTTGACGCAAACATGCCCATTGTTATTATTTTAAGAGCCGGCTCAGCGAACCTCACATCGGCCGTATCTTTTAATCTCGGAAGAAAGCATTGACAATGTTTTGCACTTGGAATTTGTACAAAATACATTGTGACTGGAACGTTTGTCAGGATAATTGCAATTTTTAGACTCGTTGTTATTGTTTGGATTCTTTGTTTGTTGACATTTTATTTTCGTACATATTTCTTAGGAAAACACAATAGAAACATACGAAAAAGAAAGCTAAACAACATAGAATTCTTTGGTGTTAAAAATAATAACTTTAAAACAGGACAAAATTCAAAATTTTATAATATTCAAATATATATATATATGCAGGTTAACTGTATGTAAGGGCGTCCGCAAAAACAACATGGTTGGGGGACTGTAAAAACATTGTTTTTTCTTGGCCAAACATAGAATGTTGAAATTAGGCACGCAAGTACAACTCTTTGACCACATACTGGAGTTTAAGAAAATAAATCACGGGGTAAATATAAACAAATATGTACTTAATGAAAAAATAAATATTTTCTTAAAATTTTGAGTGGAGTATCACAGGAAACCTCTTAGGGCCATTTTTTAAAGCTTAGTAAACTATAATCAAATGGTCAACTATGGTCACAATATAACAATCCCATAAGTAACCATGGCAACCATTTTCTAACTCAGTGTTTCCCAAAGGCTGTGCGGCAAAATTTTCCAAATGTGCCACGAAATCTTAAAAAAAAAACTAGCGTCGTTTTTAAAATTATTGTCCGAATATACGTACAATACCTTTAATAAGAATAAAGTACACGAAGGATCATTTTATGACGAATTGAAATTGACGTATAATTTTTTTTCCTGAATTCGGCGTCTGTATTCAAAATTTCTTCTTCTATGACAACGTAGGTGTGCCGCGAAATTTTTCTTCTTTGGAAAACGTGCCACGAGAGTAAAAAGATTGGGAAACACTGTTCTAACTATTTGGTTATAGTTAACTAAGCTTCCAGAAACAGGCCCTTTATGAGTGGATAAACCAACAATTTTTTTAAAGGGATTTTCGCTAAAAATATGCCAGAAAACGTTTGTCCCCCACTTTATCTCTCAGAGGGGTTGATCTAAAAATCTGGAAAAAAATCGATAATGAACATTGATGGGAACCGGAATAGTTCAACAGGAATTTTTGATTAGTTTTTCGAAAAAGAACGATTTTTTGTGTTGAAAAATATATATTATTTTTATGTATTGTGTGGTATCAAAAAAGCTCTTAAGACTTAGATTAAGAAACGGTAAGTAGTTTTTAGAAAATGTCTTAATTTTCATACGCTTTTTGCCAAAAATGTGTTAAAAAATGCCTTGTACTGCACCTTTTTAGACCGGGAGCTCATGACATTTTTGGTCTCCGATTTCATACAGCATGCCTTTTGGAGGAGAGAATATTTACCCTGTGACAACAAAAAAGGGATGGTACTAAACCCCTGCACGCTTTCCGGTCATAGGGAAAATTGCATTTCCACTTGCACAAAATTTTTGTGTTTTTCTGTGATTTAATATTGCTTGCCCTTTTGTCAAAAGAAAGTTATAACAAATTTAAAGTCTTTTAATTATAGGCATGCTGTATGAAAACGCGGAAAATCATATTTTTTTATTACAAGATCACATGACCGTTCGAGTCCTTTGGGACCCTCCGAATCGCATGCATATATTTAAAAGACTTTAAATTTGTTATAACTTTCTTTTGACAAAAGGGCAAGCAATATTAAATCAGAGAAAAGCACAAAAATGTTGTGTTTAAGTGGAAATGCAATTTTCCCTATGACCGGAAAGCGTGCAGGGGTTTAGTACCATCCCTTTTTTGTCGTCACAGGGTAAATATTCTCTACTCCAAAAGGCATGCTGTATGAAATCGGAGACCAAAAACTGTCATGAGCTCCCGGTCTATTTAACTCGAAGGGGTTAAACTAAAAATCTGGAAAATTCTAAGTAATGTACATTGATCTAAACCGGAAATGTACGAGAGGAATTTTTGATCAGATTTCGTTTTTGGGAAAAATTGCAGATTTTGTGTAACTATATATATTTTTTTAATTCATGGCTAAATTATGGCTGACAGTGTTCTGGATTTTTTGTATTTAAGGCTAACGTAGTGTGTATCTTTATTTTAAATTAAAAATATAATAAAAAAAAAATTAACAGCTAAGAACCGAGTTCATGTATGTAGAGTGTAGTGTATTCATTAGGCTCCGCCAGTGCCGTAACTAGTCAGGGGCACATGGCCAGGGCACAGAAAGGAAAATTTTAGTGAGGGCCTTTAAAAAAAAAAAAAAAATCAACATTTGGATTTGAGAAGTGAGAACCTTTCTTTTTTTAGGACATCACTTGTATTATATAATAATAATTAAAATAGTAATTAAAAAAATAAATAAATAAATAAACAAATAATATAGGGTTTACACATTCTCAGTTTTGTACATTAATATTTCAGAATTCATATATTCGAGAATACTATATGGGCATAAATTAATTAAGAACTCTCGCATTACATTTTTAAATTTCTTATGGGGTAACTTTTGTATTGTGGGATGAATTTTGTTATACATCTCATATTTTGTAGCATTTGTTTTTTTAATAATAATTGAGCATGTTTGTGAATTTCTACTACATTACCGTATATATATGCACCGTATAGGGTTAATATTTTTAATAATTTAAATTTTGATCTACAGGAATCTCTACGATTAATATTAGTTATTGCCTTTACTGCTTTTTTTTGTAAAAGAAAAATTTTTATTGATAGAGTTACCCCATATAGTAATGCCGTAGGTCATTATTGAATAGAATAAAGCAAAATATGCAATGCGAGCAGCTTCTTCATTAACACTTTGCTGGATCTTCCGTATTCCGTATATTGCAGTACTCAACTTAGCACTGACTGCGTTAACATGATTTTTCCTGTGTAGTTGTTGGTCAAGGTAAATGCCTAAAAATTTTATTTGGGGGTTATTAGCCTCATAATCTGTAATTGGACGGGAAGAAAATCTCATTTGCATAGTTTTGTCCTCATTCAAAGTATATAGTCTTTAGGAAGGTCCAATTACAAAATCTTACCCAATGCCCGAAAAAGCTAACTACGTCTTGATTCAACCTATTTTTGAATTACTTTAGTTTTGTTTTTAAGGTATCAAAGTAGGATAAATCAATTTCTTGTAATGAAATGCTTATAAATCAAATAACGTTAATAGTAAAAAATATTTTTCTGAAATTGGAAAAAAAAAGGCATTTATCAATATATTTCTTATTAATTTAATGAACACTTTAATACGAAGCAAATGCAGAAAAAAACGCCGGAACATTTTTAACTTAAATTTTACTGTGACGTAATTTTTGTCAAATTATTTAAATTTTGATTAAAAAATATGTGGAAGCTCTTAGTACAAAAAATTATCAAAAAACTGTTGATTTTGATGTGGTTATAGAACAAATATTTTTAGACATCCAGCATTATGTTGGCTTCTTACACTTATTGAATACCGACAAAACCCTGAAATGTGTGAAAATTCACACTTCACATCTATTTTAGATAAAACTGTATGCAAGATAATAATTTTTAATTTGGATTGAGCAGATATTCGCATTTATAATGATGTGAAGTAAGATTTTTGTGAATGTATTTCGCTACGTGTGTCACATCAGTTGTAGAATTCTTGAACTTATTATCCTTAAAGATCGAGCTGAGTTTGAGTGCGCACTTGGAAATACTTTAAAACATATTAAAGTATGTTTAATACTTATTATTTATATTAACATCACTTTTATTCACGAGTAACGCGTTAGGCTAACGTATTATAAGTTTTTTACAATCATCCATGTTAGTCATGGAGAGAGGTCAGGTAGTGGACACTAGGGACCACAGGTCGAAGACTCGCCTGGCCGGTTATGAACAGAATAGTTCGTAAATAAACGATGTAGTATAATTTATAACCTGGTTTGAGTTTAATTCATGCCTGGCATCTCTTTCTGACTCTATATAACTGATCGTATGTCTGTTTCTTTCTAGTCTGAGCGTCGTAAATTATATTAAAGTATTGTAGTCTGCAGTTTGGTTTTTAATATCTCAAGTATTGGCAGTGGCCTTTGCCTCGCCATTCCATCGGCTACCAGGTATTTTAATTTGATATTTTACCACCAGAGACAGACACCTACCTCTATCCGTTACTGTATATTGCCTCCCATATGAAACGAAAATGAAATGTTTCCACTTTGCCAACTTTTAATATCCCTGTTGAGTTTTGTTTGCGAATTGTCCGTATATGAAATACTTGGCTTGTGCTATTTGCTCAAACACCGAGAATCTCATTAGTTTAATTGCGGTTATTTTGTCATTTTTACTTAAAAACGATACGTGGGATAAATAACAATGATTATTGCAAAAAATTTAACTGTAAATTGTTTATGTTGTATCCGCGCGCGGCGAACTGTACCGTTGCATCTGTGTTCGCGCGAGGTATCTCCATAGGTCACGTGTATCTCACTTTTACTCCTGTCTGAGGAGATGACTACTACGACTGGAATTTAACCTGTAGCACACGAGAAACAGACTCGTCATCTCATCTCCAATCAATTATCTTTGTCCTTTTGATCGACCATCACAACACAACACTATCAAACAACATAATTACAACCACAGTTCGACCCATCCTACGAAGATCGTCGTAACTCAATATCTTAATTTTTTGACTTATGTAAGTTAAATGTTAGAATGTTAGAAAAAATTCTCACAAAACTGTACGTTCTGCTACAAAAATTATAGTTTTGTGAGATACGAATTATTTCATGAAAAGTTTACACGATATTCTAATATTTAACTTACATTATAAAAAATTTATGTGAAGTGTGAATTTTCACACATTTCAGGGTCGCAGGTATTTATTAAGTGAATGATGATTATTTGAGATGCCAAAACTAATTTTATGTCAAAATATTTTTTTATGAATTTTAATTCGAATGCCTAATACCATTATTAAGTTTCTAAATATGTGGAGTATTATTTTTATATAGTAAGATTCATTAAGATTTTGAAAATTGCGCCTATGGCTTCCATTGGTTGCTTAAATTATAAGCCCCGCCCTC
Source organism: Liopterus haemorrhoidalis (assembly GCA_963971575.1). Taxonomy (NCBI): domain Eukaryota; kingdom Metazoa; phylum Arthropoda; class Insecta; order Coleoptera; family Dytiscidae; genus Liopterus; species Liopterus haemorrhoidalis. The sequence continues at coordinate 35,915,027 of OZ020619.1, read as the reverse complement.
TGATTTCGTATACATTCAAACATAGAATTAAATTATAATTTCAACACTTCCCACTGGTTATTTAATTTACGCTTTTAAAAATTACAACATTTACCAAAATATAACTAGAATTTTGACAAAATAATTTAAACAAAATAAATATGCAAAGAAAAAACAGAAAAATTAAAATTGATAGGAATTGAAGCAAATTACAAAGCGACGATACAACGCACTACGCTACGAGCGCTTACTTATCTAGTATGTTACATATCGAATTAAATATTTAACATATTTTAGTTAAAAACACAAAAAATGCGGTATTTTCCGAAAACATAATCTGATCAAGAATTCCTGTTGTACTATTCCGGTTCACACCGATGTACATTACTTAGAATTTTTTCATATTTTTAATTCATCTGGGCTACAGGGTGTGGGACAAAAATTTTTTTTGCACAATTTTGGCAAAAATGCGTCAAAATAATTTATTTTGAAAAATAAAATTTGATCGTTAATCCACGTACTAAGGAATTTCATTTGATACCCTACTCAGAATTTTAAACAAATATATTTTTTTTCGATGAGCACATATTTGTTTATATTTTTAGGGGGATATGTTTTTTAGATGTTTTAGTATTTTTCCTATGTGCGGGTCAAAGAGTTGTAAAAGCATGCCAAATTTCAACTCTCTAGGTTTAGCCTTTTGGCTACAATTTTTACCGAACAGACAGATAGACAGACAGACGACAAAATGACGGTATAAGGGGTTTTTGGTCATACATACAAAACCCTAAAAATTGACGTGAAGTATTTTCAAAAAATATATCTGATCAAAAATTCCTGTTGATCTCCGATCAATTTTCATTACGGAGATTATTTTTTAGATTTTTAGATCAATCCCTTTGGGAGATAGGGTGGGGGACAATGGTTTTTTGAAAAATTTTTGGCAAATATATTTTAATGTGTTATTTATCTTAATTTGCGATATCCGGTGGTAACTGACTCCTTTACAGCCTCTTACCATTCCATTGCATCTGTTTATTCAGCCTAAACAGATTGTTATTCTAATTTATTTGTATTTGTTCGTGCAAAATTCCTTTTATTAAGTTTGTGTAGAGGATTTTATTTATTTTGTTTTATTTATTGTTTTTAATATACAGAGTGATTATTTAATGGCGAGACGACGTCACCGAATTTTACGTGCCTCCTAGCAGAATACTATGATTATAATAACCTTGAAGAAAATTTTATTATGAAGAAAAAAAGATTATGCGCATGCGCGCATAATCGCCTGATTATGCGCATGCGCGCATAATCGCCTGCTACGATGTGTATGAAATGGCAAATTATTAAAACTTCCAGTGACGTCGTCTCGCCATTAAATAATCACTCCGTACATTCTAGCTATTTAGATGCTGTGTTAGGGCTGTCCTTTAATTTTAAAAGGATTTAAATTACACTATTTTTGCATGCACATTACTCCATAAAAAATAATTAAATATTAAAAATATAAAAATACCTGTAGTCAGACGTACACTTCGCAAGTTTTTAACTGCAAACGTGTGAAACTCTGATAGGATGTGATCCTGTATTCCGCTGTTACCTTCACGCAATGCCAATCACCGCAATACAATAAGTAACTCGTGCTGCCAAAGCACGCAGCACATCGAGTTACTCTGTATTATAACTTGTAAACCAACTATTTGTTTTACCCACGACGCACAACATTAGTGACGATTTTTAAGTAGAAAATACGTAAATTTAAAAACAGATACAGACAGAGAGAGAGAGAGAGAGAGAGAGAGAGAGAGAGAGAGAGAGAGAGAGAGAAACAAACAGACAGACAGAGATCGAAAAAAGATCATTACCGTCAGTAATTTTTAATTCATTTAATTTTGGGGGTGCTACAGGTATGCAGCTCATATGTACCAGCCGTCACTGCTACCAACATTAAATTTTATGGCAATACAAACAAATCCCCTAGAATTGCATATCTTAATAAAATAATGATTCAGCAATACATTTCTCTGTTTTATTAATTTAGACCCCACCCATTGAAACCTGTATTTAACTAAATTAGTTAATTTAAGACGTCATTTCTTAACCTATGCATTAGTAATATTGAGAATCGAGTCTAGAACACACTTCTGACATTTGCATGCACAAGTGAATTTCAGCATAATTATAGGTTGTTCAATTTCTCCAATTGAATATTTATCATTCAGTCTCGCTAAATAATTACTTGATTCAGCGAAGTACTTAACAAATTCACGACATGATATCAAACTTTATTCAAGTTGCAAAATTTTTATCTCAAACTTTAGAAACTTGTACCTCAGAGTAAAGCTGCGTTTAGAACTCTTAAATTAGTCGACTATAGACTATGACTTATGCACTGTTGATTGTCACTACAAGTTTGTCATATTGCAACGCGAGCAATCGTTCAGAGCTCTAAATTTAATACGTTGTCGATTGTCGATAGTTTTCCAAACTTATAGTTAGTAAGTTGTTTTAATGAGACATATAAACAAATTGGTTATCTCAGTCTACATCGGAGAACGTTTACACTGTATGCCTTTACATTACTTAACAAAATGTCATCACGCCGATGATCTTGCCCAAAATTACAAAGACGAACAGTAAATATGATAAATTTGGGTAATTAGGTTAGGTTTAGTTATTAAAAATCTAGGACAGCAGAATTAGGAGAACGATAATAGATAATAAACATTTTATGAAGCCGCCGTAGTACAAAGACACATAGATGTTGCACTATTCGGAACGCACTAATTTTTAACGAAACTAAATTTTTCTCATCACCCTGTAAACTGAAAAAAAAGTTGACCTTGTAACTAGTTAAGGAAACTTTGTTTTAAAACGCTATTTTGATCTTTGAATTAGTTAACTTAAACCTATTATCATGGTCATTAATATAAAAATAGTATAAAGTAATGAGCGAAACGTTTATCCATTTGTCACCGTTACCAAGATTGGGTCAACGTGGGAGTTGACCTAGACCTTTATTTTTCTACAGGGATGAATTTATATCCAAAACAGTAGCAGTACGGTAGAAATCAGTACTACAGCTCAGTGAGAATACTGTGAACCATTTATGACTAATAATAATAATAATATTCCTCATCATCAAGCGGATCATACTATATAAAGATGCAGAATTTCGACCATTTGAAGAATTTCCAATTCGTGTACAGACAGATTTCAGTACAAATACGAATTTGTTGTCTAAACGATGAGAATGTATAAATAAATATTCAGATACTCATATTTTTCAAATTTCTTAATAAAAATTGGATCATGAAATAAAATAAATCCCAATAACTGTCAAAATATTTTTTGAAAACCTTGTTAATTCTTTTGATTATCTTAATGTGTTGCAACATTATACGAAACATTCTAAAAGACATAAACATAAATTTTGAGTAACACCTTTGATCACTTAAGAGAAACAACTCTTACCGGAAGAAGTTTATTTTAGGTTAAGAAAATACATTCCGATTATTATGCAGAACAGACTCAGGTCCTTTTCATGTTATTTTACTTCTTGATGACTCGTGTCTTGTGTCTCATGTTAATATCACTTGTTTATTCTCACCTTTAGTTATCGCCTACGCAACTTGATGACTAAAAGAGGTTTATTCAACTGTTTTTTGTTTTCATTTATCTTATTCTTTAGTTAAATTGTCGTGCCCTCTATCAAATTCAAGTCAAATTCAAGCTTAATAAATAAAAGATTTATAAAACATAACAATTAATTTATCATCAGCAACGAGTATAATGCTCATGAAAATACCATGTGTTCAAAAAGAAATTACATAAGGGTTGGCTGTGGATAAATAAAATAATGTGTACTGCAAGCTCTAACTGTCAATTAATTAACTCTCATCATTGTTGTTGTCATAAGTTTCTATTAAAAATTTAATTAAGCTACAATTATAATGGTTTTTACAAAAAATTTATGATTGAATCATATTTTCGAAATAGTGTTCGAGTGAACGGCAAATGGATTTATAGTGCGGTGTCATGTTTAGTGGAATTTTGACTACAATTTCCAGATATTGCTTTGCTTGAAGGAAATTTTTACAGCACACTTAGAAGATGTGTTGATTTATTCCAAGATACAGGGAGCATTACTCATAGAGATAGAACAGGAAGGCCAAGAGTTCGTACTCAAAATACAGTTGATGATGTTCGTCAACGTATGAACGAGCAATCCACTACATCATTACGTACACTGTCGCAAGAGACTTATCATTAGGAACTTGCCATACTATTGTCAAAACAGATTTAAAGCTTTTCCCATACAAAATTCTTGCTTTACATGAGTTGTTGCCAGCAGATCACAATTGGCGAATTGTGTATTGCCACTGGTTCCAACAAATTTTAATTAACAATGATGATTTGTTAAATTTAACGGTTTTTTCTGAAGATGCCTGGTTCCCCCTTTCGGGGTATATTAATTCACAAAATGTGAGGTTATGGAATTCTCAAATCCTCATACTTTTCGTGAAACCCTCCTTCACCCGTTAAAAGTTGGTGTTTGGATTGTTGTGTCTCGAAGACGTATTATCGGACCCATATTTTTCCACGAAACTGTTACTGCTTAGAAATACCGCAACATTATACGTGAATTTATTAATCAGCTTCATAAGGATGAGCTCCAGCAAGGCTACTTCCAACAGGATGGCGCGACTGCCCACACCGCTTAAGAGTCCACCAATTACTTTCGTGATTTTTGACGATCTAATAATTAGTTTACGTTCAAATCCAGAATTTCCACCTAGATCACCAGACTTGACTATTTTAGATTACTTTATATTCCCTTATCTGAAAAATAATGTATACAAGACTCCTATTAACAATATCGAGGAACTGCAAAACAGAATTACCGAATAGTGTGCCAATATAACTCCTCAAATTCTTATAAATGCTTTTAATAGTATGAAAAGACGAGTAAATTTGTGTCTGCAGGAAAACTGTGGTCATTTTGAACAGTTTCTTTAGTTTTTTATGTTTATTTTTCTGTACCTGTGAAATCAAAAAATATATAGTTTATAATGTATAAATTTGTATTTATTGTATATAATGTATATATTTGTATTTAGCTGGCTAATATGGTTGTATAGACTAATGGCCAATAAAACAATATAATTAAAAAAAAATAAAAAATAATTTCCAATTTTAATGATTACGAAGGCTGTGCCTAAACGTTAGTCAATTGTTATATAAAGCTTGCAATAGACATAATTTTATTTTTCCACAGCCAACCCTTATGTAATTTCTTTTGAACTCATGGTATAATAAACCAAAGAATTCATAATAATAATAATAGTTCAAATTGCTTGCGCATAGCGTAACGAGCACTGTGCATTTTTTATAAAGACTTTAGTATAAAGTTAGTTAAATTTTTTTGGCACACAGCAACGATGGCTATTTACGTCTAACGCAGCCCAACTAAATGACATACATATTAAAATCAATAAATTAAACAATAAATAAATAAATAAAATCTTATACGCATACTATTTATCCATATTTATCCATGTTAAACCTATGCGGATTATTATTATTATTAATGACAATGAATTCAAACATCTGTGCCCAGGTCGGGATTTGAATCCGGGACCTTCGGCACGCGCAGCAGGGTTGCTACCTCTGCCCTACCGACAGTGACATTGATAGATATATGTTGTTTTTATTGTGTTCTGTTTTATAGATGAAGTAGACGATCTTATAGGTGTGAATAAACATGGTAAAGACCCATGTCATCGAAGAGTTAAATCAGTACTCGAATGAAGAAAAAAAAAAGACTACACCTGTATCCATACGATTAGCTTAATTATGGATTGAAAAATATTCGCGTCAAATAAATTCAAATTAAGCATACAAGGTTACATGATCAATTCTGGTGTTAATGAAATAAATTTAGTCGTAAAGATTCATGTATTCGGCATGGAACACGCGGAGACGAAGTGGGGTAAGAGAAGAGGTGAGTTCGGCTGAGTAGTGGACCACACCGGCGGGCGCTTATTATTTTAGTATTTTTAGATGTGTGCCACATCGATTTATGACAGTCTTATATCTGGGTGTGTAGTTGTCTTCTTCGTTTTATAACGCATTAAAATTTCGAGTTATTCCACGGAGATGGATGACAATGGCCTTGGTTTGACACTCGTATTTGAATATTTAAATATGTCACCGCTATTCTTTTGTCTCAAACAGTGCTGCCATCTCTTAACAAATAAACAAATGAATAACTTTAGAATTGCTAATTATCGAAACCAAGATGGCTGACTGTCAAAATAATTTATTTTTCATTTTACCCGAATGCAAAATTCAAATATATTACTATTTTATATTCGGAGCTCATAGAAAAAACTCCGCTCGTTAATTCAGTTGAATTCGGAAGAAGTTTTGATGCGACTGATGAGTTTTTGTCGTGAATTCAATGTGTTGGTGATGTCGATATTTTCTTCCGTCCTTTATTGATGGCTGACAGTTTGCATCAAGATAGACAGTCTACAGTTGAAGGCTCTAAATCTTTGTCTTTTACAGAATAGGGTACCGTTTTTTTCTTGTGTTCTTTCTTTTTTCCGCCATGGAAAAAAGATTCCAAATGCACTTTCGATGCGCCTTTTATTTTAAGGGTTTATCAGATCTGTTGTTTCTTTTTTTTTAACTTCGATTGAAATTCCAAAACGGCACGTCCTGATATCTGAAATCCAAATATAACAGAATTCCATTAAGAGATATTTATTAATGTTTATGACATTGAATTTCAATATGCGGTCGCTGGTTCTGAACGTCAACTTTTACGGTCGTAAACACGTCGAAACTGTGAGTTGAGGTAAGCGCAAAAACCGCATTGATATTCTGGCTCATCATTTACACCTGGTACATAATTATTTCATACGAAGAGCATGTGCTTTGAAAACCAATACCTAAAATACACAGTGCTCTTCCCGTATTTTCTTTACACGTTCAACCAAGCGTAAAATAATAAATATTTAATTATTGTAAAATTGAATTCCCCAAAAATTCTATTTACTGAACTTCGCCAATACCATATGCTTACAAAATTCTTTATTCCACGAAATAAAATACTGTTATTATAAAATAATTTTAATTAACTCTTCATCGACATGGTTGACAAGTCCGGTTGAATATATTTTTAATCCTACACAGCAAAAAAAAAATCATAAGTGTAAAAGTTCATTCTCAGTTTGGCTAAAATTTTAGGGTACAAATTTTCATTTAAAAAGATTAAAACTTCACTATTTCCACCAATTAACCGTGTTAATCTTCATTTATTCATATAGTGTTATTTTTATGAAATATTACTTTTACAGTGTTAAAATTAACACGAAAAGCGAGGAACTTCATGGTACACTTATTCATTGATAGTGTCCTTTTAACACTATTTTTTAGAGTATAAGAGGATCCTACACTGTACAAGCATGGATAGCACTGTATTTCTAAATAATTCATAAAGAGTAACGAATTTAAAAAAACTAATATAACAGAATCAACAAATAATATATGATTCTTTATTAATAAAGCAAATATGTTTGGAAAGGCTTGAGCTTAATTGAGAAAAAACCTAACAAATCTTTCTGGGTGCTTTGCATGAAAATACCAAATTATACTAGGACTTTTCAAATTAAAATATTGGTTACTATTGCATACTTTGAATTTTAGTATTATGTAGATTTGTGAGTTGCAGTAAATTGCCAAAATAATAATTTACCGATTTGAAATTGGCGCTTAATTATTTAAATTCGGGCATGACACGTTTCATTTGGTATCTGTAGTAGCTGATTTTAAGCTTAGAGTTTAGCGCCTATAGCTTCCATTGATTGTTTTATGTCATATGCTCCGCCCCTCTGGTTTCGTATACATGACACATAGAATGAAATTATAATTCCAATAATTCCAACTGGTTATTAAATTTACGCTCTTAAAAATTAAATGCAACATTTGCCAAAATAATTTAAACAAAATAAAAATGGAAAAAATAAATAAATTTGTCTCCTCTGACCGGGAGTGAACCCTAGTTTGCTGCATAGCAAGCGATCAAGCTAACCGTTAGACCAGGCGTTCTACTATAGGGTGTTACATAACTATAACTTTTGTACATCATCAATCAAAAAACACAAAAATGCGTTATTTTGCGAAAACATAATCTGATCAAAAATTCCTGTTGTACTATTCCGGTTTACACCAGTGTACATTACTTTTGATACATTTGGTACCCCTCTCAGAATTAAAAAAAATATATATATTTTTTTTTTTTCGATGAGCTCATATTTGTTTATTTTTTTAGGGAATTTGTTTTTAGATGTTTTAGTATTTTTCCTATGTGCGGGTCAAAGAGTTGTATAAGCATGCCAAATTTCAACTCTCTAAGTTTAGCCGTTTGGCTACAATTTTTACCGGATAGACAGACAGACTGACGACAAAATGACGGTATGACGGTTTTTTGGTCATACCTACAAGACCCTAAAAATGCATTACAGCATTTATAAATATATAATCGCCCCAAGGCTCCTTTAAATAATAATAATAATAAGTTCCCAACAGCTCCTTTAACTAGTAGGCATATTTAATAATAATAAAATCTCTACTAAGCTCTATAATCGTCAGCCTCATATTTCCTGTCTGTTACTCTGAATGCAGTGCTCATATATCTTGATTTAATTTGTTGTAGTATTTGATTTGATGGTCAATGATCTATGCATGTTTTTTAACTCGTAAACTGCAAAAAGCCAATGAATTAGGTATGAGTTTCAAATGGCGTGAATTTATAGCTTAAATAGTAATTTGACGTACGTAATATAGAGCTCTATATCTCACAATAAAAGGAACTAAAAATTCCAAAAATCTCCTTATTTAATCCGTTAAGTATCCCAATAAAGCAGGACGTTTGAAATAATGACCAGTAAGCGGTCCGAGTGATGTAGAAATGACGATCTAGATAGCATAACTTGCATAGACTGTTCGAGGTGTCCCATATAACGACGGTAAATTGCCATTCGCTATCGTTTAGCACGCGATAACGTTCCGAATATGATTGACTGGCCATATACCAAACCCATAACTCTGTTTTGCCTGTTGGGATGGCGATACCGGAGATATTTGGCATTCTTAAGTTGGCGGCTTCAGTTTATTGCCTTGGAGATGCAACGCTATGTTCAGAATGCGAACTTACATTTGTTGCTTGCTTAACGTACATTCGAAAACCGAAACAATGGTACATTGGTACGATCTTTCAATCGTTGTTACAACAGAACTTTCCAAAAGAAGATATTACATGCAATTTGTTTGCGCATTTTTTGCACATTACAAATACCGTGAGGATATACAGTTTTTAATCGACGAAGATTCAGGTAGCAATTGTCTTCAAAATAACGATATTTTCTCTTGTCTCTTTTTACCGTAATTTCTTTCAAGAAATTTGTTGTAATTGATTCCATTAACCAACCAATGTATTGATGTCTTGATTACACTGCTCTATACAATCAAATCTGAGTAAAAAATATTCAAGTTAAGTGTGAATTATAACACATTTCAGAATTTAGTAGGTATAGTCCGTACCATATTAGTTTTGAAGATCGCAATATAATAATAAAAGTTAGGGAACTCATAAAATTACAATAGAAGTGATATAACTAGACGTGTCAACCCATAGTCGTAGGGATTAGTTTTTCACCTTACGCATCTTACTTAAAGAATTAACAAAAACAAGTATACTTATTTATAGTTAGTACTTATACGTATATATGCGCCACTGACCATTGACTGTTTACAACGTGGTTGTAAACATGAACCCTAGTTCTTTTGTAGTTTAACAATGTGATTATAGTTATACGGGATAATTGTTTTATGCCGATCTTCAAAAGTAATATGGTATGTTCTATATCTAGTATGTGACAACATTATTTTCCTAAATCGTGTCAAATTCCATTTTTTAAAATCGATTTACGTCTGTTTTTAAGTATTAAGATCTTTCTTTTATTGTGTTTAGTATGTGACATATTTTTTTTTTTTCTTTAATCGCATCAGAATCTAATTTTTCGAAGTAAATTTACGGCTCTTTTTAATTATTAATAGTTTTCATTTATTGTCTCACATGAAAAATAAAATATATTGATTTTTTTTTTGTTTGTGCCTGAAACTGCGAGTGCTAAAGCGTTGTTCTTGCTGTTGACCGCTAACAATGTGGATTCAAATCCTGACTATGTCAAATAATTTGTTTTAATAAAAATATTTATACAATTTACGAGCTCTGCTTAGAAATTTGCAACCGGCTTTGAACTGTACGTGCCTTTTTTTATGCGCCAAAAAAAAGGACGTGTGCCTGTGGCTGCAAGTGTTAAAGCGTTTTACTTGCTGTTGATCGCTAGCAAAGGTATGGAAGTGGGTTCAAAACCTGCCTTTGTCAAATAATTAGTGTAACAAATCTTTATACAAATTACGGACTCTGTTTAGACGTTCGCAACCAGCTATAAACTGTAGGCGCCTTTCTGCGTGATCTGAAAAATGGACGTAATACTGACCATATTACTCCTAAATGTACACAGATTGAAAATATGGTTACAAAACCTGGAAACAGGAAGCTAACCCTCACCACGGTCTGTCGCGCTTGCAAAAAAATCATCATCGTCGATGATGATGATTTTTTCAAACAATTATAAAATCTGATATCTTTCGAAATAAGAATCTGATCAAATATTCCGTTTGAACTATTTTAGCTCACATAAATGTGCATTTCTCTGAATTTTTTCAGATTTTTAGATTGACCCCTCTGGGTTACAGAGTGTGACAAAAGTTCATTGGAAATATTTTTGACAAAAACCTCGGCAATATACAATGTTTTTTCTTATTATTATTTTTTTTTAAATTAATATTCTTAATCTGCGTTTCAATAGTTTTCATTTGAGACGGCATGATACATTTTTAAAAAATAATTTTTTTCTACAACCCAGAAAATTCGATATTTCTAAAAATAATTCAGAAATTCTTATTGAACTACTCAGATTACTACTCAACAGTACGTATAATCCCTACAGATTATAAATTTCTAATACAAAACTAAACAATCTGAAATAAAATTAGTAACAAGTAATTTAACAAAATTTGTTTGAGTTATTATCTAATAGGATATTTATAATTGTAAAAATACTAACGATCAATAACTTAGATAACAGACAGCAATTTACTGTATTTTTAAAAATTTATTTGTGGGTTTCAAATAGTTTTTATATTTACATAATTTTGTGCAAAAATATTCAAATAATGTGTTTAACATTTTTTCGACATGATTGTTCATAGTTTAGAACCGTCGTCGAAAAATACTATACTTGATGTTAATGAAATGCCACTTGGTCCACGTTCTTTACGAAAATTAAATCATTTTTACCTGCAAATATGTTGAAAACCGCGGCAGATTCTACTAATTTTATTTCAGATTGCCAGTTTTGTTTAAGAAACTGTAGAGAGCTTTACTGTTGTGCCTCCCCTTAACAATAATCTGAATTGGTGCTAAATACCGTACGGTATATATATACTATCTTTTCTTCACTTATTTTATTAATTATCTAAATGTACATTTCAACATGCTAAGCAGCCATCTTCAGTAGAACAGAAATGTTACTGTTCTACTGACCATTATTGTTCTGTGAGTATTTTACTGAAGATGACTGCTTAACAGGTCAAAATGTACATTTAGAAAATTAATAAAATAAGTGAAGAAAAGATACATTTTTTATTTATAATGAATTGATGCTATTTGATGAATATAATGATCCTCATATCACGTTATTTGATTCAGTTTTCCAATAATTTCTAAACGCGACTTTAAATTTGATGAAACTATAGTAAATACTGTTTTCCTTGAGTGTTCCCCTCGCCCCTTTATATGAAGTTCCTTTCTAAATATTTTGTTTTCCCTTATAATCATCCATCTTCGACATCATCCATTTAATCTTTCCACTTACACTTTTCAGAAATTTAAAAATATCTGATGAAATTCTATTAGTTTAGTTGGGTGTGCATTTCACAAATACATCAGTCAAGTTCCCCAGTGACCGATCATTCATCTACCCAACATAATGCCGTAAAATAGCGAGTCATTAAGCCTGATGCAGGTACAACATAACCTAACAAAAATTCATTATTCTCTACGTCAAAATTCAGTACAGTTGGAGACACTTGTTATTGTTATATATGGGCTAGTGTCCAACGTTTTTACTTTACTCGTGGGTATTTTTTCATCCCTGCACGTCTTACAGAGGGGGTGAAAGGGAATACGATTGCAGTCCACCCTGGCGGCTGTACTATTAACTATTCATACGGTTCGGGCTGGAACGTGAGACGCTACAGAACTCGAAATAGCTAGCGACATGCGAAAACTATAACGTAAATAAGAAATCTTGTTTAGTTTTGCCAAGGCGTGTACCTTGGAGAGTAGAGGGACTATTCTCTCATTGATTCTACGGATATTTGATTGCTTTTGAATATTTTCGTTGGTTTATTGATTTGATTTAAATTAGTTATGATAGAGGGCTATTGATTTCACTTCAATACACAGATTTCTGCATTTTTCAACGACTTGTTATTTAATTAACTTACTAACTTGACCTACTTTCATCCTTAAAGTTACAAAATTGGACTACTTATTAATATTGAAGTTCAAATACTTGGACTCGTCAGTAACGAAAAATCTAGATATGCCAGTAGGTAGTTATCAATACACCAATTTGCAACACCTTTGAGAGAATTTGTATTATTTCTCTATAACTTCTCTTTTCTGTTAAGTGTCAGTTCTTTCCACGGATGTTCTAAACTTATTTAGTTAGATCTTCGGTTAGTTGATCCCTTAATTTTTTGCGAGATGTTTCACTGCTCGACGAGTGTTTTCTTGTCCAGATTCCACAGATTTCAAAACACATGCATTATTGAAGCAATATAAAAAATATCTCATAGTTTACGAAAACGAAAATATTACACCGAACAGTGGCGGATTTAGGTCAGTTAAGGCCCCGGGCGCAGTAAGATTATTGGGCCCCTCAATTAGAAAAAAGTGTAAAGTTAGGTTTTTTAAATCCGCTTCTGACACCGAATGCCCTTTATTAGAATGTGAATCTGAGTGCTTGTTTTGGCGCCTCTCACAACGAAGCGCCCTGTGTCTGTGCCTCTGTCACCATTGCCTTTCGGCGTATCAGGATCTATGTACCAAAACGTAAGTATACAGCCTGGTTCATAATAGATATGCTATGGATACATAAGCATAAAAATTGCACTGCACTACTGTTTATTACAAACAGATGTTTTGAAAGGTCAAACTCATTGTTCAATACGTATGAGATATGTTACGGAGTTTTTATAAACCAGGGTTAAAGCCTCCATTATAGTAGATCCATAGCGCATGGGCATGGCATAAGCATAAAAATGTATCAATGGTGTATATTGTCTGTTTATTACAAACAGATATTCGTACTATGAACAGAACAGTGATATACCATTGATTCACTTTATGCTTGTGCTATGCACATGCGCTATGGACCTAGTATAAACGAGGCTTTACACAAGAAATGAAAGATAGATGATTACAGGCTCCAAGAATTCAAAAAATTAAACCTGAATCAGATGTAATCGATTTTTTTTAATGTGAATTATAGACTAATATTGCTCTTTACTCTTTTATTTTACTAAGACATACCTTTTGAAGTCATATTTAGTTTGTGTTCGATAGTTATTTTGAAGATTTACAAATTTTAAAAGTGTTTATTTAATATAGGGACATGTGTTTTGGTATCCCTGAATAAAACGATGTTTACATTTGTCATTTAATAATACGTCTGTTGTGTTATGATACTGACTAGTGTTCAAATATCTAACTTATAGTAATTTCTAAAACCCTTTTTTATTTAGTATGTTGTTTATTTAGCAGTTTTTTAGCATTTTCTTATTTGATTTTGTGTGTACTGCAGTTTTTAGGTTATATTCAACTTATTTTTATTTTATTTTCTTTGATCATATTTTTGGATCACATCAGTCTTTTGTAGGACTATTTTGCCTATTAGAATAGTTTATTTGTTTCTATTCTGTTCTTATTCTTATATTTTCATTTCATTTCCATACAAGTGACAGCGTACAAATATTACATTCGTTAAATAGATGAATGTAAACGTACTAAACCCGACGTCACATTTTTTGTGACGTTTCAATTGACGTAACAGCACTGTTTCGCCGATTTCCCTATACTTGTTTTTATCCTTTAAGTAAGATGCGTAATGTGAAAAACTAAAAGTTCCCTAACTTTTAGTATTTTATTGCGATCTTCAAAACTAATTTGGTACGACTATACTAGTATAAACTACAAATATATACTAGTATTTATACTAGTATAAATTCAGTAATGCGGACGGCATTAACAATTCCAATTTTAATTAATATTTGATATCTCCTCTTAAAAAATCTTGTATTAAACATGAAAACCGCCCATGTTGTTGTAAAAATTAGTTCTTCTTCTTGATAAAGCACTAAAATATTAAAGTTCGTTTACTTTCTCCAGTTGGCTGTTGAATCGAGGCTGGATATGTTTCCTATGACCGGAGGTGCGAACTAATTGTATCAGGGGCGGTTAAAGGCGGTTCTGTGCGCTGATGAAGCCAGCGGCGGCACGCGCAAGCGCTCAAATACTGCCAACCCCCGCTCTCGGGGGCGGTAGAATACACTCATTGATTACATGTTTAACATGTTATTAAAACAGCCACTGTATAACTTAAACGTCTCCCGCAGATGAGATATTGAAGATAGCGTTTTTAATTTAAAGGAATTTAGGGTTTGCTACGCAGGGGATTGAGATGATTAAAATTTTTGGGGTCTATATTGGGATTTTATATTGAAATATTGTTTGTTATTAACATTTTTTACTGGAGGACTTTTGTAATTTATGTTTTATGTTCAAACACTTTATCCCAATAGATATTAAAACGATTTATTTAAAATTAATTACGGTGCTTATGTCTGAAAATTTTTGTTAAAATGTTTTCATGAGTTAGATGTTTGATTTAACGAATTCAGTGACTAATGGCGGGTTACTAAACAAAGAGTTAAATGTTTTAACTTTAGTTATCTCCAACTCAAGTTAAAATGATGTTTTGATTCGAGTTAGGTTTACTTTGAGTTAAAACACAACTCATTCTTTAACAACAGTCTATTAGTGAGGTGTTGTTATAGGGCAGTCAGCGAATCTGTGCAGTTGCGTCACTGGAAACGTCATGTTTTTGTGACGTCATGTTTAGTACGTCTACATAGCATCCATTTAACGAATATAATATTCGTACGCTGTCCCTTGTATCGTAATGAAATGAAAATATAAGAATAAGAACAGAATAGAAACAAATAAACTATTCTAATAGGCTAAGTACTCTTAAAAAGCGCTGATGTGATCCAAAAATATGATCAAAGAAAAGAAAATAGAAATACGTTGAATTTAACCAAAAAAGCTATGCACTACACACAATATCAAATGGAAATCAATAAGATATCTATAAGAAAATATATAACTAAACACAAAACTGTCAAATAAACAGCAAACTAAATAAAAAATTTTTTAGAAATTACTATAAGTTAGATATGTGAACACAAGTATCAAAACATATCAGAGCATATTATAAAATGTCAAATGTAAACATCGTTTTATTTAGCGATACCAATATAAATGTGCCTATATTAAAACAACACTTTTAAAATTTGTAAATCTTCAAAATGACTATCGAACACAAACTAAATATGACTTCAAAAGGTATATTTTAGAAAAATAAAAGAGTGAATAATTACTCTATAATTCACATACAAAAAAAATAGCTGTGTCCACCACAGGACCGACCGCCATCACAAAGTACTTGTTTAATTTATGCTGCTTTATCAAAAATGTCTCAAATAAAAGTTGTTAGTTATTGCTTTTATAGCAACTTTTATTAAATACATTTTTTCGAATTATTTCTGTTGTGAAATATTCGCAAAAATCCTAAAACCGACACGAGTAAACTCCCATTTTTAGTTAACCGACGTTTACCAAAAATTGATCAACTCATGCCATTGATGTCAAAAGCTTAAATATGAAGATTCATAAGAATCCTTTTAGCCGAATTTTCTCTGCACGTGTACACGGACCGACAGACAGACCGACAGACAGACCAACAGACAGACAGACAGACAGACAGAGCCCGATAGACATCATGCTAAAAATATTCAAATCGTTATGTAGGGACCTCAATTCGTGGAGATCCATCGAAATCTCGAAATTTCATAAACGATTTAGTTATTTTTTCGCCACTAAGTTTGTCATTGAAGTTATGACGTAAAATGACCAACTGCGTTGATTGAACGACTGACCTATAGTATCCTTTCATTTAAGTTCCTGTTCCGGATCTTAATATACAACAATTTTGAGGTGTATTTTAGTTTTTATAGAAAATAATTGATTGAAAAGCCTCGAAAAAGTCGATGCAATTTATCGTTTTGAATCTCGTACGATTTGTCGTACGATAATTATTGCATTGCGAATTTAGTTCACAAAAATCGGAAGTAAAATTATTGTAGTATACCATCCAATATTTATCGCTTTGAATCTGTACCAATTAACGCGCACTACGTCTATTTCCATAAGTTGACAGAATTCAAATAATTGTACTTAACCTAGACTGAACAGATAGTTTAATTTTTGACGACTGATAATATTAATATTTAAATAGAGCCCAAATTATGAATTATGCTACGTACTGTAAAAGGTTGCGAACCACTGTAACAGAGTAAAATGATATATAACATTGCTCTTGAGTACTGAGTCTTAATAATACCTCAAAATTGAGTTATAATTGAGTTTCACATTCAACTGAGCATGAATTTAAACGTTAATATTCTTTCCCAATTTATTATTGTCATACGCCAGAACTCCACTAAATATTTCACTAATTTCGAGAAGGGAAAATTTTTATTTTCCCTCGTACAATTACCTGCCCTCATTTTCTTCAACATCAACGTCTATCTCTGTAAATAATTTCTCATCCAAATCGATCAATAGCATTCTTTGTTGTCTGTATCATATAAGATATACCATTAAGGAATATTTCAAATACTTAGGATTCAATGTCAAATTCAAAATCATTCTATAATTATATACAAATACAACCTTTTACGTAAATAATACTTTATGATTTGCATTTTAATATGAAACAAAGAAATAAATGATTGTTTGATTTTACATATTTTAGTTACACAACGTTTGCTACCATCGTAGATTAGAATTAATGTATTCGCGACGAGCTAATTTCCAAAATATGACGCATTAAGATCCATTTACACCAGTAGCGGACTGATAAAGTTCTCCAGCCCTGGAAAGTTGGAATAAACCGGTCCCATGGGGCCAAGAGCTGGTCTCATTGGTTCAAGAAATGGCCTCTTTGATTCCAAAATCGCTCCTATTGGGACCGGCCCACCGGGAATTGGCCCAATATCCGGACGGGCCAGTCCGCCACTGATTTAGACATGCAAATTAAGCTATAATCTATTTTTTCAATATTTTTAATATTTTTAAAACACACAATAGCGTTCAGGTATTATAATTTACCAGGTAATTAGATAAATTAGTCAGAAATTAAAATGTATAACCTCATTTTCTGCACAAGATTATTTCAATCGTGGTTTTGAAATATAGTTTACAATCTCCATCTTCATTTTCTAAGTCTATTTGTATTTTTACCGACCGCCAACTTATATAAGGGAGGTATTGTGGTCATACCGATTTTGACATTTCGAGATTTCGATGGATCTCCACGAATTGAGGTCCCTACATAACGTTTTAACTATTTTTAGAATGATGTCTGTCGGTTTATTTGTCTGTCTGTCTGTCTGTTTGTCTGTCGGTTTGTGTACACGTGCAGAGCAAATTCGGCTAAAAGAGATTTTTATGAATCTTCATATTTAAGCTTTTGACATCAGTGGCACGACTTGATCAACTTTTGGTAAAAATCGGTTAAGAAATGGGAGTTTACTCGTCTCGGTTTTAAGATTTTTGCGAATATTTCAAAACAGAAATATTTCGAAAAAGTTTATTCAACAAAAGTTGCTATAAAAGCAATAACTAACAACTTTTAATTGAGACGATTCCATGGTTATCGTAAATTATAAATACACATTATGAAATTGTCAACGTATTATAATACGTTATTGTCTTTTACAATAATAACTACTCTGCTGCTAGAATGTATTTTAAACAATTACTTTGTGATACCGGTCGGTCCTGTGGTGGCCACAACTGATTTTTTTAAATTATAAAGTAGTAAGGGCAACAATTTCCTCATTTTGTTTTGCGCCCTCTTTTTGTTATTTTTGTTTTTTCTTGTTCTATACCAGTGTTTCTCAACAGGTGATCCGCAGACAAATTTTAGTGGTCCGCGAAAGTTCTTGTATGTGTTTTTGCAGTTTTTTTTACTTTTTACGCACATTTTTTATGTAAATAATTTATATTTTGTTTATTTTCTATAAACTTTCTGTGATTTTTTACAAATAAAATAAATATATTTTGTAGCACATCAAATATATTTGTTTTTTTGCAAAAAATGAACCAACAATTATTATTAGGGGTCCGTTAGTAAATTATATATTTTACTGGTCCGCGATACGTTTTTGGTTGAGAAACACTGTTCTAGACGCCGACGTATCTTTCCTCTAGCTACAGATACAATAAATTATTAGTAACAAGACACGCTAAGTAGTCATTTTCAGTAGAATAGTTGCGTAGGACAGTAAGACATTGTCCTACTGAAGATGACTGCTTAACATGTCGAAATGTGCATTTTAAATATTAAGGAAATAAGCGAAGAAAAGATTCGTTACTTAGATTTTCTCAGACTTTTAGAATAACCCCTTCGGGTTACAGTGAGTGGGACAAGTTTTTGGCAAGAGATTCGACTTCCTACTTTAAAACTTTGTTGGCAATAAGGGCTATTAGTTACTAAAATTAAAAATATAGTTCCGCTTAAACCAAAGAAACAGGGTATATCTTGTTTATAATAGCCCTATCATTATTTTTTATAAATATAACCTCAAAATATGGCACTAAATGTCAATAAATAGTAAAATGATTCTTGATAGTAATATTGCCAACATAATTTTTTTATAAATAAGTTTCCTTAGCTTTGTAGACGATTTATGGCCCTGATCTTATTGTTTGATTTAGACGGAAACAGTATTAAACAAATTTTATGTTATAGATGTGCAATTTTCATAAAATTTGAATAAAATATAGAACAAAAATTTACCTTATGCATAAACAAATATGTAAAAGTCCTCAATATTAGTAATTATCTAATTTTCAACGCTCGAAGAGGTTTCAAATATACTCAAACATTAAATCTTCCATCCCACAAAACAAAAAAGTCCTATGAAAAATTTGTAATTCGCGGCATGACGATGCGCCATTTGCAAGATAAACGCGCATAGTTGAGCGTCAATTCCATTTATTTTAGAGACAATTTAAGCGATTTGAAGAAATGGCTATGTTTAAAGTAGGGGTGGAATTCCTTTAGCAATACACTCCCCTGTTATCCAACAGAAATAGTATTACCAACAAGATGAAAACTCGGTCTACAACTTTACTGGTCGACTGTACGCTAACTTATCAGCGTCCAACTCAAATTGGAATATTTTAAATTCGAGTTTTATCTGCAGGGAAGGAACTAGCCCCAAGCAGTAAGGAAACAGCCCACTAGGACTAAATTTGAATATTACTCAGATGTCGCCTCGATCGCATATCCCATATATTGTATTCTATCCCGAATTAATGGAAGGACGTTATATTATCGATTTGTCCTTCGTATCTTCTTCACACCACTTCTGAATTATCGAGCATCTACGACATATTAATATCCGCTGCGTAACGTATTCTGATAAACTCTGATGGAGATCGACGCTTTTTATAAAATTGCTTATTTGAAAAATATTCTTGGTCATTTAACCATGACGGAAAATGATTTGATTCTACGGACAAGGGAAAAAGAAGGACTGAGAAAGTATGATTTTACTTAGGCTTTAGGAACCTATCATTATTTCTCTATGACCACCTTAGTTATACGAATTTGGCAGTATTAATATGAGGGTTACCTTTTATGTTGTTACAAACGACCACTAGATGGCAATATTGAAATGTGTCATTACTGAATTCGTAAAATTTGATATTTGTTATAGTGAAATCAGTGGCAGCTTATAAATTGACCGAGTAATTTGTTGACAGTGAGTATTAAAAAAACAAGTTTGTGAAAAAATGGTTATTACTCGTGAAGTTTTTGTTGCATGATTTTTTATGATTTTAATAAAGGCCTAGCTCAACAACAATGCATAGATTCGCTTCGTTCAACTTTTGGTAATGAAGCACCATCAGAAAATCCTGTATACAATTAGTTTGTAGAATTACGTCGTGGTCGTGCATCCGTCAGTGATGAATCTCGTGAAGGTCGACCAAAATCGGTTGTGATTCAAAAAAAACATCGATGCTGTGCGAAAAATAATTGAAGAAGATCGGCATGTGATTTACCGTGAGATAGAGGCATTCTTTGGGATATCGCAGACTGCAATACATTCGATTTTTGCATGAACATTTAGATTGGAAATAGATCTGTTCCCGATGGATTCCGCATAATTTGACCAAAGCTCAAAAAAAAAGGATCGTGTTAATTGGTGTAAAGGAATGCTAAGAAAATTTAACCTAGGCACTGTAAAATCCGTATACAGCATCGTTACAGGTAACGAAACTTGGATTTATTCATATGAACTGGAAACTAAGCAACAATCTTTGGGTCTTCCAAGATGAACCGAAACCCACAAAAGTTGTTCGTTCAGGAAGCACTTCCAAGAACATGATCGCTTGTTTCTTCGGTTGTACTAGACATGTCGCAACAATTCCTTTAGAGGGTCGGAGAACAGTTAATGCTGAATGGTATACAACAATTTGTTTGCCAGCAGTCATCGACAAATTCAGGAAAAACAACCAAAAACGTCGCATTATTCTTCATGACAATGCAAGCTCCCACATAGCACGTCAAACAATTGATTATTTGAAGCAGAAAAACATCGAATTAATGTCTCATTGCCCGTATTCACCTGATTTATCCCCTAACGACTTTTTTGTTCCCCAATGTCAAACAAAAAATGTGTGGACAGCGATTTTCATCAGCTCACAAAATTGTTGAAGCCTTCGAAAACCATGTTTTTGAGATACCAATTTCAGAGTGGAAAAAATGTTTCGAGAATTGGTTTGAACGCATACAAATGTGTATAAATCTTAAAGGCGAATATTTTAAAAAGCAATAAAACAGTTTGTTCCAAAAAAAATTCTTTCTTAGTTTTTGTAAACACTTAAAAGATAGCCCCGTAATGAATAATAAATAAAACTTGAACCCAGTGAAAAAGTTATTAGATCCAAATTGTTATTGATTATTTCTATTCATTCTCGAACACCTGTTCGTTAATACAATATTTTCTTTTATGCAGCTAACGCTAATGAAATGAAAATTTTTAACAAAAAGAATATATAATACTATTAGCAAAAACTGCTTAACGCCTTTGTCTGTTTATTCTTTACTTATTTTAAAATCCTGTAAATTTCAATACAAATAAATTGAAAGCCGCCAAAAGATTTCACAAACTAAAACTCTTTTTCTTAAAATTTTCTGACCATTAACAGTTTTTGCAGATGTAAAATAGAAGAACAATATAGTAAAATTTTACAATACGTTGTAAAATAACGGGCTGTACATTTCGAAACAAAAGTACAAAGATACCGACACATTTGTGTACCCCTAATCTAGGATTAGACCAAAATTTACCCTACGAATATAGACAATGCATTCCGCCATATTGTTAAATGTTTTGTTTGTTGAGGTCTTGAGCCAGGTATACATTACTGCACGTATTGAAAACACTAGAAATTACCTTACTTACTGCTGAAAGAAACAGGATTTTAACAAAAGTTATTGCCAATTATTATAGTACAAGAAATGAAAGATGGGCTATTAAAGAATGCACCTGAAAAGCACTATTGTAGCAGAGATGGGCAACTACGCGTTTTTTGTATACTTTACATGTAAACATCGCGTAGACAATGTAATCTATGTAGTCTAGTTAGACTACGTAGACAACAAGAGTTGGAATGAAAGTATGTCACTAAACAAGTCGCTAAAGCTGCGTTCAGAGCTCTTTAAATTAGTTTTTACTTTTACAGCTTTGGAAATTAGTTACGAATAATGCGACATCTGTGTGTCTTTAAACCAACTCCGGTGGCTTCGTAAAATGTTTATTATCTATTATCGTTTTCCTCATTCTGCTGTCTTAGATTTTTACTAACTAAACCTAATCTAAATTGATCATATTTACCGTTCGTCTTTGTAATTTTGTTCGAGATTTGTTGTAATCGGCGCGATGGCATTTTATTAGGTTATGTAAAGGCATACAATGTGAACGTTGTCTCCGATGTAGACCGAGATAGCCTATGTGTTTTATAAGTCTCATTAAAACAACTCACTAACTTTAAGTTTGGAAAACTATCCACAATTGACAACGCATAATCTATTATATTTGGAGCTTTGAACAGTTGATCGCCTTACCATATAACAAACTTGTTAGTGACAATCAACAATGCACAAGCTATAGTCTATAGTCGACTAATTTAAGAGAAATGGACCAAATGATGGAAGAATCAAATAGTGAAGCCGAGGATATAGGACTCCAAATCAACATAAAAAAGACCAGAGTAATGACAAATTTAGCGCTGAGTGGTAATTTGTCAATCGCGGGTAGATTCATTGATCAAGTTTCTCACTACAAATACCTGGGACGTGAAATCACTATCGGCCGGGACAACCAAACTATAGAGATAACAGAAGAATTGGTTTGGGATGGGCAACCTTTGGAAATCTGAGGCACCTTTTAAAAGATGATTTTCCCATTTGCCTCAAGAGAAAGGTATTTGATCAATGTGTCATACCAGTCTTCACGTATGGTGCTGAAACTCACACCCTAACGCGAAAATCTGCGGAAAAATTACGAGTTACTCAAAGATCGATGATTGGTGTTACACTTTTAGATCAAAAAACAAATTTGTGGATCAGACAGCAAACAAAAGTTTGTGACATAATTGGTAGAATTTTACGTCTGAAGTGGCAGTGGGCAGGCCATGTTGCTAGAGTAAATGATGGTAGATGGACCAGGAGAATACTGGAATGGCGACCTAGAGATAGTACAAGAAACCAGGCAGACCTCCTAGCCGGTGGACGGATGACATCAAGAGACTAGTCGGCAATTGGCAGCTGGTGGCACAGGACAGAGCGGAGATGCAAAGAGGAGGCCTATGTTCAGCAGTGGACATCAATGGCTGATAAATGATGATGATAATGATGATGTTGTAAGTTCCAAATAAATGTAGGTCAATAATAACGAATTAGTAGGTGCAGCTAGTCTAAAAAAAATTCTATCTAGTATTGTGGAGAATAGTCGGAAAATCTTTGATGCACATACCATCAAGGATTGTTTGAAGTACCACTAATGGTACGCGTACCACAGGTTGAGAAATGCTATATCATTTGTCTTATCGTGGTAGTAATTGAGGAAGCGTCTCTCTAGATGTAGGCAAATAGTTATTGAATGTCTATATTACAGGTTAAAGAGCTGGGTAATATAAAACTTTTTTCAATTTCAAAGAGATATTTTTGTAAGGAATGGATTCTGAAACGTTGAGTGTAAACCGTTTATTTTTCTTAGCGAATGAAAATTTCCCAGTGGTAGAGTATATAGATAATTTAGTTGAGTAGAAGGTTACCGCAATTTCCTACAAAGAACATTATCAAATATTTGTTTTAGTGGTATCTTCTGTAGGTCGAGAAGCGAGTGGAAAGGAAAAGAAAAAGAGAAAATGTAAGTTAGCTTCCCTACTTAAAGCAACATCCATACCAATTTTAATCCAAAATTTAGCTTGCCACGTATCTCATTTTAAATTCGTCGCAAGTCACGATTTTCCATCCGTTCGTATCCCTCCGTGTGTCATATTCTAACGTGTGGATTCCAACCACCCTTACGGAATACGAGAAAACGGAAAAAAATACAATCTCCCTATGAACCGAAGCATGTAATGAATTCGGGTTCGCGTTTAATATGGAGCACGGTATCGAGAAGGCGCGGATGTAAAGTACAAGTAAAGAATGACGAGCCGACGTTCCGCTCAATTCAAATAAGGGTTGCTACGCTGTTCTGACATATGAAATTTCTTGAATTGGTGAACTTTCAGGGCTGGCAAAGTTAAAATTTTAATATTCCTGATATTAACTGTAGTTTAACTTGTAGATCTGAAGCTGGAAAGACATATTCAATTTCAAGAGACTTCTCCTTGCATTTCTTGAATATCCAAAACAATAACGTCAAAATCGTAAATTTAAATTCCTTTCATTCTTAAATCTCTATTTTAATTTAAAACTTTGACGTCCCCTTTTAAAAAAACGGGCTTTATATTTTCAGAGTCATTTAAAATATTCTATTTTTTTGGATCTAAATGAATAACCAATAAGTATAATAAATTTATAAGTTAAAAGAATAAAGAATATGAATTTGACAGGTGGAAAAATAAAAAAGTGAGGGACTGGTAGCTTAGAGACGATTTCTATAAAATATGGAGGACATAAAAACTCATTATAATATCGAATCAAAAAGAATCGCTTTTTGTTTGCGATTAATGTTAATTAATGGATGGTATTTCATCGGAGCGAAACAGTTCATCACACATATAAATAATCATTAGCACCTCCGAAAAGGTTCTAGATCTTGATTTAGATGGACTTTGAACTTAGCACAAGACAAATGTTCGCCGGATATATTTTTTTGATTCTCATTAAGCCACATACACACCGTATGATCGAACAATGCTAGAAGTGTAAACTTATCAACGAACACAACTAAATTTAAACGAGCAACATGGAACTTCAACGAAGTTATCCACCAATACGAACGTTGTCAGTACATAAATTTTTCGTTTTGGGTTTTATTTTTATTTTAAAAAAACGTGCAATCAGTTTAGAGGTGGAATTAGTAACTGGACTAGTAAAATATCTCATTATTTCTTAATTTCTCTTCATTTTTCATGTTGGAAAATCTGGAACGAACAAGCAAGAATAAATAGAAACGATCAAAATGACAGAAAGGATAACTGCTAACAAAAGATTTAAAGACTTATTACACAACAGGCACGTATCTGTTGGGGGGGGGGGGCGCTGGAAAGCTTAAGCGCCCCCCTTCATCAGTATCCATGAAATTTGTGATAATATTTATATTATGTCATTGGAAATATCAGTGTCTCCCTTCCAAAAAGCCTGGTTATGCGCCTGGTGTACAAGCGAAAAAATTGCATAGGTACAAGATTACCTGACACTTAAAGCCGGGTGTAGACCTAACTGACAAATATATAATAATAATAGTAGATTCCGTAGGTGGAGCATAAGTTCTGTGCCGTTTTATGAAATTGTAAGGGCGCAAGGCCCTTCATTAATCAGCCTTTCTTGTCCACTGCTGAACGTAGGTCTCCCCAGGCTTTTTCGGAACGATCTTGTGCTATCGATTTCCAGTTTCCCGCAACTCTCTTTACGTTATCCGTCCACTTAGTTGGGGGTCTTCCTCTGCTTCTGTTGGTATCTCTGGGACTCCAATCTAGAATCTTCTTTGTCAATCTGTCATCTTGAAGTCTAGCCACATGTCCAGCCCAGTTCCATTTAAGACGAGAAATTTTTTCGATGACGTTACATACTTTTGTTTGTTCTGGAATCCACTGATTTGTTTTTCGATCAGCTAGACTACTTCCTAGTATTGATCTCTCCATCGATCTTTGGGTAACTCTTAATTTTTCGTACTCTCAATACTCGTCGAGAGTTCTCATGCCGTTCGATGGACTGAGAGTCGAAAAACAAAAATGTATCTATTTCACCAAATTCTATGTAAACTATAACGTATTTGAACTACTCGTACTCAACGTACGTTCTTTGTTTTATCTTTGTTTGTTACGTTTGTTACGTATTTTTACGTCGCTTTCGTCAAAGACAGAGCGAAATCGAAGATATTTCTTTCTCCCTCTCCGAACGAATAAAAACATTGGATTTTGAAAAGCTTTTCGATTGAATCATACGCTTGTTCTGACGGTCATTGGCAAGTAAACTATCACGGACACAACGTGATTGTAAACACGAACCCTAGTTCTTTTGTAGTTTAACCATGTGATTATAGTTATACGGGATAATTGTTTTATGCCGATCTTCTATATGGTATGTTCTATAAAGACAGCTCCTTCTAGAAGTTTTAGGTCTTTCTACCCTGTGATTTCCTTTTATATTTTCTGTCTAAAAATTGTAGTTATATAAAAAACGTTTGTTCCAAATCATGTCCAACTTATTTAGGAAGGTCAGAGCGTAGATTGCTTTTTATATTCTTCATGGACATATATTTATTAAGAAATATTGCCTCAAGTTGAATTTTGCGCTCAACTGATCTAAAATAATAGTAGTCCCTTATTCGTCCCCGCGGGTTAAAGGGTGAAAAGTTGCTAATCAATCGATAACTCCCCAATAGCGTTGATAAAATATAACATAACTTCCCGTACCCCCCTCACTCTTTCCTGATCTGAAACTCTGTTAAACTAACCGAATGATCTAATCATCATCAAAGCGGAAAGTCTGTCTTAACAATTTAGCTACTGAATTAAAAACACTGGAGCTACATAGCAAAACATTCTCATACCAACACTAAATCTCCACGTTTTTTCTATACAAGTCCCTTAAAGTATTCTTAGTTAAGAGCTGATACCTTTTAGTGGACCAAAGAAAAAAATGATGACTACAATAAAATTTTACGGGTTTTTTTAAAAAAGCTATAGCCGACACTCTAGAACGGATTTTTTGACTAAAAAATAACAAAAAAGTGTTAGTTAATTTATGTTCAACAGTTTTTTTTTAGGGATGGTTTTAGCTGACTATTTTGTAAACAATGACCTATTGATGCTACCGAATTACCGATTTCTGAAAAAATAAATTACATTTCATCCAGACTTTTAATTACTTAATTAAAAGCGTATTAACTGTACCGAATGGACTAATTAATATTTAATTCGAATTTTAAGCTTCACATACACCTAACCATAGAAATATTACCGACGTTAACACTATAAAGCTGCGTTCAGAGTTCTTTAAATTAGTAGACTGTTCACTGTGCATTGTGGATAAATTTAGTAGATTAACGTTCAAGGCATCATTTACAGCTAAGGAAATTAGCGCGTTACTAATAGTGCGACATCTGACTTTAAACCAACTACGGCTGCTTCGTAAAATGTTTATTATATATTATCGTTTTCCTAATTCTGCTGTCCTAGATTTTTACTAACTAAACCTAACCTAATTACCTAAATTGATCATATTTACTGTTTTGTAATTTTAGGCGAGGTTTGTTGTAATCGCCGCGATGTCATTTTTTTAGGTTATGTAAAGGCATACAATGTAAACTTTCTCTACGATGTAGACTAAGATAGCCATGTGTTTATATGTTTGTCTCATTAAAACAACTCACTAACTACAAAGTTTCGAAAACTATTCACAGTCGACAACATACGAGTATAACGCATTAAATTTAGAGGTCTGAACGGTTGCTCGCCTTACTATATGACAAACTTGTTAGTAACAATCAACAGTGCACAAGCCATAGTCTATAGTCTACTAATGTAAGAGCTCTGAACGCAGCTTTAATCTGAGAAAATAGGATGGTTATTGAACGGTCATCGATATCAATGAAATCGTCATGCTTTACAAATGCCGAACGGTAATGGAACATTTTTGACAAACAAATTATCAAAATATGGACATGGAAGTTGATAATAGTGAGTAAGTTAAAAATTTTGGAGCACAGCAACAATGGCTATTGCATTGGAATATTGAGGTTTACAATGAAAAAAATAATAGTAAAAAATATAAATTTTAAGTCATTGAAGTCTATCTAGTTAATGGAATTCTGCCGCGCACCCATGGAGTGGCTCACGGGCTTGAGCAACCCCCCCCCCCTCGAGAGCTCAAAATACACGCGATTTTTACGTGTTTTTTTGTCGAAATTCAAGTGAAGGTATTCATACGGTCGGCGGTCTAGAAACTGCGAATTTACCTTCTCTAACCCTTATACGCCTATCTAGGTGTTGGGATTTAGGTATTATTATTAATTTACCAAAATTAGATAGACTAATTTCGCGTCTAATTCAAGTGACGATTTCATTTTAGCTTTTAAACAATAATTTTAAACATTTTTGTAAATAATTTAATTAATTCCATATTTGACACCATTAAATTCATCCAAGAATTTTTTTTTTTAATATGATTCATAATTTACCAAGTATTACCGTAGCTTCGTGGTTCGAATCCCACCACCATCTTCGGATTTTTATCTGCCAAAATTGTGCTCTGGGGTCGACTCTGGGGTCGACTCAGCCTCAAGTATTCAATACTTAAAATGAGTACCTTTTTATACAGGGATAATAGGACCGGTCGTAACATCACACCGACCAGGTGGCTTTCATATCTATGACCGGCGGACTAAAAACGGAGAACATACCTTCTCTGCGCCAGTGGCGCACCCACTTTTGTTGGGGGGAGGGGACGGAAGACAAAATTATATAAATTACGAAAATATATGGTGATGACCTAAAAAAAAAGGTTCTCACTTCTAAAATATAAGTGACGACCTAAAGAAAAAGGTCCTCATCTCTATTTTTAAAATTTTCTAGTGTGTTTGTGTGTTTTTATTTTTATTTCCTTCCTTCTTAGGGGAGAGGGCGAGCCCCCTCCCTGGGTGCGCCACTGCTCTGCCCCTTATACGCCTATCTAGTCGTTTGCTCTATTATTATTAATTTACCAAGAAAACAAAAATCTATTAATATAAAAAATTATACACTAATTTCGCAATGGTGCAAATCAGTTCTATAGGTTGTTTATTATTGAACCACATCCAGCTTTACAAAACTGTTCAAAAGTATTAAATTTTTTGCCAAAAATCCCTGATGTCAACCGATATTTTAACGATCGATTATTAATGGGTACCGTCCATTATGTTAAAACCTGCCCGTCATACGACACAATATTCTAAATTTGAGCATACAGCTGCATCTATTCAAAAAATGTCTAATTTCTCTCAGTTGTTTGTATCTAGTGATTAGGGCCGAAAATCCCTTAAAATCATTTGCTACAGGCTTCATTGTAAAATTCTATTGAAAAGGTGTTTGGGCCAAAGCCTACCCAAAAGTTCACATGTACCTATTAAAAAAAAAAGTAATTTTTCATGCAAAAATCTCCCTAACTATCAATTGTTATTTGCAATGATTAATGATCTGAAACGAGATTTTTGAAATATTTATTTAATATCAAAAATCATAAATCTGTATGTAATATAGCTGTGTGATTATTGATTTATAGTTTTGTATATTTGATACCCCCTATGGGACGCGTGCCGTTTTTTTAGTATCAGTTTCGATCTTATATTTATAATTGTATAAAAAAGGGTGATTTTAAATACAAATGATATATTACATATGGGGTGAAAATAACCCTTTAATATCCATGGATTGCAATTTTTGGTTTTATTTTTTTCAGTACATTTGCCAATTCTATTTTTTTAAATATTTAATAGTATTTTTAATATAGTTTTTTATGTTATAAAATAAATGGATACCATATATTTGCACGTGGATGGTGGGAAAGCTATTGTGTATTGTGTCAAGCCGTCTTTTGGGTTTTGTAGGTATGACCAAAATATTCTTATAACGGCACTTATGTGTCTGTCTGTCTGTCTGTTCGGTAGAAATTGTAGTCAAACGGCTGAACATAGAAAGTTGAAATTTGAAAGATTTGTACAATTCTTTGTCCCTCATATGGTAAAACTATAGAGTAAAAAAAAAATGATGTGAAGGGTGAATTTTCACACATTTCAGGGTTTCGCAGGTACATAATAAGTGAAGGCGACAAGCTGATTGTGTAGGACAAATTTTGTTTTGTAGTAATCACGGCAAAATGAACGATATTTCTAAAATAAATTATCGTCTGTTAATTTAAGAGCTTTAAAAACAAATTTTATATTAAAATATTTTTTTTTCAATTTTAATTCGAATACCTAATAACATTATTTAGGTTTCGAAATATGTGCAGTATTTTTTTTATATAGCAAGGTTAATTAAGATTTTAGTATATATGACACATAGAAAAAAATATATAGTTCCAAGAGTTCCAGCTGGTTATTAAATTTACGCTCTTAAAAATTAAATGCAACATTTGCCAAAATATAATTAGAATTTTGACATAATAATTTTAACAAAAAAAAAAATTAAAAAATCACAAACAATTAAATTTCCTCCTCTGCCCGGGAGCGAACCCTAGTTTGCAGCGTAGCAAGCGAGCAAGCTAACCATTAGACCAGGATACGCCTTCTAGTATAGCGTATGACATAACTATAACTTTTGTACATCGTCAACAAAAAAAAAAAAAAAACACGAAAAATGCGTTATTTTCCGAAAACATAATCTGATCAAAAATTCCTGTTGTACTATTCTGGTTCATACCAATGTACATTACTTAGAATTTTTTCAGATTTTTAGTTTAAACCACCTGGGCTACAGGGTGTGGCACAATTATTTTTTTGCACAATTTTAGCAAAAATCGCATCAAAATAATTTATTTTGCAAAAATAAAATTTGATCGTTAATCCACGTACTAAGGGCTTTCATTTGATACCCTACTCAGAATTTAAAAAATATATATATATTTTTTTCTACGTGCACATATTTGTTTATATTTTTAGAGGGATAATTTTTTTAGATATTTTAGTATTTTTCCTATGTGCGGGTTAAAGAGTTGTATAAGCATGCCAAATTTCAACTCTCTAGGTTTAGCCGTTTGGCTACAATTTTTACCGAACAGACAGACAGACAGACAGACAGACAGACGACAAAATTATGGTATAAGGCTTTTTGGGTCATACCTACAAATTCCTAAAAATGTGGTAGAGGTCGCAATTATACAATCTTGCCCAGGGCCCTAAAAAACTAGTTACGACACTATTCAGCGTTTGAATTTTGGGATTTATATTGCTTAATAAAGTAGCACACCCATAATACTTAGTAAGAATATTTATTTGACGTAATCATTATTGCAAGTAATATTGTATTTACAAAATTTAAATTATCAAATTAATTTTGTTTGAAAACATGACAAGTTTAACCGTAAATTTACAATCCGATAGGTTGGTATTTGATCGTTTTCAACTGTCATAATCTTACTTAATTTATAACTCTAATAATTTCTCGTCTTAATAATCATTCGCGGAATAATTTCGCGACAATAATGATCGAGTAAGTACCGCACAATTTCCATCCACGCTCTTCAATGATTCTAAGATGAATGCCATCAACTTACATTCCTTTAATCTTCTGTCTACCTGAGCACCCACAATGTAACATACAACAAAGGATGAGAAATCCATCTATTGTCCAGTTACCTGGCTCTGGAAGCCAGTATTGTCCTTGTAAGAATATACAAAACTATTAAAAATACACGTCAAAACTATTTTTCTTCTACCAATTCTTTTATTTCTGATCAAGCTAGTTATGCTTATTATTCATCAAAAGTAGCCCAGTTCAGTAGTGATATCTTTTACAAAATTTCAGATCAAGTTACGTATTTTTATTGTCGTCTAACTAAAATTCACTGTCTGAATATTACATGAATATTCATATATTATAATTACTTTTTTGTGTATTTCGTGGAATGAAGGTTTGTTTATTTATTCTAGAAACCTACTTCGAGATGACAAAGAATTTTTAGGCACAATATAAATTATTTGAGATTTATTTAGGTAAAACTATGCATAGAAATGGAAAGTATAGAATTTTAATTTATGCAAATATTTTAAAGGTATCTGTGTTACATTGTACTCTTTTTGGAACCTGAATCAACGTCTAGAACTATTAGAAAATTATTAGAAAAAGCACAGACTGATAAAGAAGATGTAAGAAGGAAAATTAAATATCTATTTGCGACTTAAATTAACAAAACGGCGCCACTAGCGCCCACTGAACTTTTGACACGAAAAAGGATACTTCTCTGTCAACAGTATTTGTTTATAATCAGTTTTTGATCAAATTTATGTCTTCTGGTTGTATACAGTATATTTGAATTATAATTGAGTATTAAAAAGGTATACAAATTATATGTGAATCAATTTTATAAAACTTTCTGTTTGTTTATGATTATTTTCAGAGGTTATAATACTATTGCTAGGTTATACTCACAGAGA
Organism: Liopterus haemorrhoidalis; assembly: GCA_963971575.1. NCBI lineage: Eukaryota > Metazoa > Arthropoda > Insecta > Coleoptera > Dytiscidae > Liopterus > Liopterus haemorrhoidalis. The sequence goes on along the minus strand of OZ020619.1, from coordinate 35,882,618 downwards.
AAATGAAATATTATACTTAAACCATTTATTTGAATACTTAAAAGCTACACATTTCTCTAAAAAATTTATAGAAAAAGAACTTGTAATTTATTCCACGCAAGACAATTGATAAATATTTGCAAACAAGCATATTTTCTGAACATCTGCATGAAATAACAGGGGGTTTTAATTTTTTTAACAATAGTGTAGTCAATATAAAACGATTTTCTCGCACATTTGAGGCAGGAAAATGTGAAAAATTCAACGTTAATTGTTTAAAAACATGTGAACAGCATTTGAATTTCAATAGAAGCAAAATTTATAAAGACATTTATGAAACTATTTATAATTATATTAAATCAGAAAATATCATATTATAAACTTAATTTTAAAAAACCTTAATCTCTTCCTTTATTACCTGGCTAATAGCCAAAAATGCTAAAGCCAAATGTCAAATTTTATGTTAAAATATATTTTTGTTAATTTTAATTCGAAACCTTATTCCATTATTTAGGTTTCTAAATATGTGCAGTATTTTTTTTTTTATATGGCAAGGTTCATTATGGTTTTTAAAATTGCGCCTATGGCTTCCATTGGTCGTTTTAAGTCACATACTCCGCCCCTCTGGTTTCGTATACATGACACATAGAATGAAAATATAATTCCAACAATTCCAACTGGTTATTAAATTTACGCTCTTAAAAATTAAATGCAAAATTTGCCAAAATATAACTAGAATTTTGGCAAAATAATTTAAACAAAATAAAAATTAAAAAAAAAAAAACAAACTAAAATTGTCTCCTCTACCCGGGAGCGCACCCTAGTTTGCGGCATAGCAAGCGAGCAAGCTAATCATTAGACCAGGATACGCCTTCTAGTATAATGTGTTACATAACTATAACTTTTGTACATCGTCAACCAAAAAACACAAAAAATGCGTTATTTTACGAAAACATAATCTGATCAAAAATTCCTGTTGTACTATTCCGGTTCACACCAATGTACATTAGATGTATAATGTACTTAGAATTTTCAGTTTAGTTTAAACTTTTTTCAGATTTTTAGTTTAAACCATCTGGGTTACAGGGTGTGGGACAATTTTTTTTGCACAATTTTAGCAAAAATCGCATCAAAATAATTTATTTTGCAAAAATAATTTTTTATCGTTAATCCACGTACTAAGGGCTTTCATTTGATAGCCTACTCAGAATTTTAAAAAAATATTATTTTTTTTCGATGAGCACATATTTGTTTATATTATTAGGAGGATGTTTTTTAGATATTTTAGTATTTTTCCTTTGTGCGGGTCAAAGAGTTGTATAAGCATGCCAAATTTCAACTCTCTATATTTAGCCGTTTGGCTACAATTTTTACCGAACAGACAGACAGATAGACAGACGACAAAATGACGGTATAAGGGTTTTTTGGTCATACCTATAAAACCCTAAAAACAAGAGAATGAAGAGTTCATCATGAAACGCTTAGCTGTTCAAGACAAAATCCAGGAAGCTAGACCACGAGGACGTGTTCCCAATCGACGGGCCGACTAATTGAAGAAAATAACCAAATGCTCGCTAAATGAGTCCACCAGAAAGTCGGCGATCAGAAGCCGGTGGACGAAAGGTATTAGCATAGGTGCAGTGGTAAACAACGACTCTTCTGACAAAAATATACGAAGGTAGAGAGAATGCAGAATTAGCTTTTATTATTTCTAATGACATATTGCCTAGATGTCAGAGATTTTCAGGTCGCCACTGGCTCTCTGACATAACCTAACGACTACTTTTTGAAACCGTCGACTTTACGTGCTTTACTAGCGAGTATTGGTATACGACAGTAGTTTTCATAATATTGGTGTAATGCCACATTGAAGAAAAAAGAGTTAGTTAACATTATTGGTGAACAGCAACAATGGCTATTAGGGCCTAACTCAGCCCATCTAAATGTTGAAGAGAAAAGTCGAGATATCTTGTGGATCATTGTAAAATTTTAGCAGGTAATTAAAAACGGTGGAGTGTAGAAGATATGTGTCGAGAGGCGGTGAAGATCGCGTTGGAGTGCGAACGTTAAGGTCGTTTAAAGTTTAAATTATCTACCTTTTGTTTGGGTAACAATCCAGACAGTCTGTATATTGTCACATCGCAGCTGCGTGTTAACCACACCGAGTATTTAAAACAGTAATGTTAAGTTAGCAACTAACCAGATTCCAATTTAACTAGCGATCAGTGTTGAACTTCACGGCAGACACTGTTGCCATCTCATTTGAATATAAAGAAATACCCCATTCTATTTTACATCTTAAATCTTCCAGTTTTAACAAATAAGAAATAAAAAAGTGAGCGGCTGCGTTCAGAATTGAAAGGGATTTAATGTAAAAACTTTAAATTTATTGCCATAGAACAATGATGGTAGTTTTTTATCGGGTTAAATTATTGGGTAAGTTTTGTCATTTTAGAGCGTGTTTGTTAACTAACTTGCTGTATGGGTAGTTTTCTGATAAAGGGTACATGTCATACTGAGCTACGTTCCTTCCTTTTCATCTCTTATATTGTTTTCATTCGCCAGTTTTGTCCGACAGCCATGACAACGTCACCCAAGATTCAGTTTTATTATTATGATCTACGATATCATGGAATGCTTCAACTCTTTTATCCAAAACACGTACATTTGCTTTGCCAACGACACAAGAATCAATGCAACTTTCATGGATATGGAGACTGATTAAAATAAATCATTCCATAAAATATTACTATCTAAATATTCCATTTAGTTTACAGCCATAAAATAACTTCAAAACTAACATCAATATTTTAAAAAGAACCAAAACATTCAAACTAAAAGATTTCCGATAATACAACAAGGTCTAAATCCTCAACATCATTATTTAGAAACATTATGGATAGTTAAACCATACTTTTATATATCAGTGAAACCTAGGTATGGACAAATTAGCAAAATACAAGCCGCTGAGGTGAAATTTCTGAGAAAACTGGAGGATCCAAGGGAGATCACATACGAAACGAAATAATAAGAACAAATCTAGAAGTGAAATCGGCCCAAAAGGAACTATAGGAAATGAGGAAATAGAGGAATTCAAGCCAGTGATCCTCGCCCAAACACTCAAAAAACACGATTTTAAAGCCTGGAACAGAATGCACAGCGCGCTACGCCGTCAGCGCGGCGTCATTTACGACAGCGTTGCGTAGCGCCGTTGAGAATTTTCGCCTACACACAATGCAATAATTTTTAACGCCGTCAAGTGTCACTTGACAACCTATATCTGTGTTTATACGTGCGCTTTCTTTTATTAAAAGTATAATGGATGATGAAGACTTGTGTGTGATGTTATTTATGTTGTATGCAAGTTATTTATACATACAAACACTTTACCGTTCAGTAAAAACTAAGGTTAGGTGTTCTGCGTCAACGTTCAACGGCGTCAAAAGTTGGAAGTTGACGAACATTCAGTATCAACGGCGTTCGAACGCCGGAGGACGTTATTCATTCTGTGCACTTGCGTACGACAGCTTGGTTTTAACTTTCTTCTGACAGATATTGCCGTACGTACGCCGTTAACGCGTCGTAGAACTCGGTGCATTCTGTTTCCCACTTAAGAGACATATTTTTCTTGTAAGGGAATATGTGACCCCTAAGAAAAAAATTAGCTTCTAAACTCCCTTCAAGAAAAATTCTAGGTACGCACTTGCTGATATTTATTATTAAATTATTGAGCGATAACATATCTTTTTATATAAAAATCAATTTCTGTTTGTTTGTCTTTTATGCAAAGCCAAACGGATGGACCGATTTTCACCAAATTTAGTACAGGGGGTAAAATAATCCGAGGAAGATTTTAGTGAGGGTTCCAACTTCGTCCATGTCCCCCTAGAGGGCGTTATGGGGGAAATCTTCATTTTTCACTCTCCGTGCAGTTTAAATCGGTTAAGTAGGCTAAATCTTACGAAATTTATCGATATAATATAGACAAAAAATGTCGTTCCTAACTAGATCTAAAAAAAAGTCCTGAAGAACATATACCTATCACGCACCGAGACGTGTATTGGGCAATTTTCTCTTTTTAAACGTACTAGTTTTTGTATTATAAAGTTTGTAGATGCATAACATCGGAATTTTATAGTGATGTATCAGTTATTTTAGAATAACAAATTAGAGCATTTCACGTAGAATCATAATGTATAAAAGTTTAATAATAACGGAGTTATCACAGTTTAAAGTGTACGCATGTACAGAAATGTTTAAATTTGTACTTGTATGTCTCTATTTGGTGCGGAACTTACCAATAGATGGTAGTGGTGGATATTTTTGTATTTCCTATCATCTAATAGTTAATTGCAAAATATATTATCGTTTTATATATTTAACTTTAACGTTGTGAGCGTTATGTTATACCTTCTACGTTTTAAAGTAGTGAAATACCGTAGCGAAGCACGGATACATCCACTAGTATACAATTTAAAATATCCTGCAATTCGCTGCAAATTTTGATGCACAGATTGTTTCTAATTTTATTTTAGATTGTTAGTTTTGCATAAGAAACTTATATCTATGAGGGTTATACTTAATGTTAACCTGCCATAACTTGAATCATCTGCAAAATCGAAAAAATACAGAAATATGTAGAAATTAACACCATAAAGACAACAGGCAGAAAAGCAAGATAGATAAAGACCAAAGGATTATTAGAAAAATATGTAAAATAAATGTAAATTAAAAAACGAATAAATAAATCTGTAGAAAGAGTAAATAACAATCACTTAACACAAATAATAATTACCAAAAAATTCGCGGGCGAAATTTAACCAGGAAGACCAATAAAACGATGACAGAAATCGTCACCCGTAAAAAACTAACACCAACTCATAATGAAGAACAAATGCAGACATAAATAAAACAAAAAAAGATGTGGAAAGAGTTCCAATCAATAATTTATAAAAAGTTATTAAGAATAAGTTATTAAAATAAATTTTTTGTATGTCCAAATCTATAGTTGTAGGGGCTTATACAATCGTCCATTTATAAATAATTTGAACACATCTGTTACAATTCTTACAAAAGTATCATATAATCATATACAATGAGGGAAAATCACCCCCAACATGCATATGTAATATCAGTTAAACCGTCAGACACAAAATCAGAAACTCTCTTTATATTTAATATTTTTAAAAATTACGTCAACAACCGTTTTTTAAGAAGTAATTTGGTGTTGATGAAAAATTAAGTAAGCAATTTTCTTCTTCTTATTAGCGTGATTAAATTTTCCCGTTAACAAAAGACGGGCGTCGTAAACCGAGGTCATTAATGTAAGTAGGTGTTTAAATAAAGATTGATTATTTAATTAGTATCTTCCTTATAAACTCTTAAAGGAATTTACACCACGCAGATAATTAAAAGCGTTGAAGTGTAAGAGCGTTAAGGTCGATTTAAGTTTCAATTTACACGCTTTTGTTTCGACAAATTACTTACTACGCAAAAGATGTAGCAAATTTTTAATTTTCAAGACGAAAAAAAATTAAACCTCGAGATACCAGGTGTGTAAATTAAGTAACCGGACTGGCAACATAGCATTTGATCTGGCAACATTTGGGACGCGGAATTTTGTTGTCCGTTGCGATTTTTCGTGAAACAGTTTTTTCTAGTGCGTTCTAATAATGAGTGACATTCCTTTCGAGCAACGGTGTGCTATCTGGTTTTACTTCAGATTTGGGCACAGTGCAACGGAAACTTCTGCAAAACTTCAGCAGACCTACGGAGACAGTGTTTTGTCAAGGACCCAGGTTTTTTGTGGTTTAAGGCAAGCACCTTGCCTAACTGTGTGACAAGACGCACCGTCTAGTCACACAGCAATTTCAATAAACGAGTTTTTGGCCAGTAAAAACATACCTGTGGCTTCTCAGCCTCCTTATTCGCCTGATTTAAGTCCTTGTGACTTTTTCCTCTTCCCAAGATTGAAAATCACCTCAAGGAGCGTCATTTTGGGTCACTCGAAAACATTCAAACGTCCGTAACCAGCTGAAAGCTATTCCAGTATCCGAGTTCCAGCACTGCTATGAGGATCGGAAGAACCGTCTCCAGTACTGTGTGGCTTCCCAAGGAAGTTATTTTGAGGGAGACAATATTGAATTGTAATTCTATTCGAATAAAAAAAATTAAGAAATCAGTCCGGTTACTTAAAGTTAAAAGTTCATTTTTGAGTGTACCATGAAGTCCCTTTAACACTACTTTTTTAAAGAGTGTATAGATTGTTATTAATTTTATTTCAGATTGGTTGTTTTGTATAAGAATCTTTTAAGAATTATGTTTTGCCTCCCCTTAAGGCTGCGTACAACCTCCAGAGCTTACTAGTTTCTTATACAAAACTAACAATCTGATATAAAATTAGTATCAATCTATACAACAAATTTTGCACCAAATTTTTATCTATCTAATAGGATATTTTTAATTGTAGAAACATTTATTGTAAAAATATTATGGCTCAATAACTTAAAAATAGAAATCAGCGATATTGTTCTGTATTTTTTAAAATCTATTTGTGGGTTTCGAATAACTTTTATATTTATATAGTTTTGTGTAAAAATGTTCAAATAATACGTCAACATTTTTTTCGACTTGATTACTTATAGTTTAGAGCCTTCGTCGAAAAATATTATACTTGATGATAATAGAATGCCATTTGGTACACGTATTCTTCACGAAAAATAAATCATTTTTACCCGTATCACCTATTTTGCGCGGCAGATTCAAGATGGCGGCAAAAATAGAATACCAAGTACAATAACTATAAGTAGTTTTCACAATAGAGCAAAATAGCTAGAAACATATTTATAGAATGAAGCCTTAGCTACAATTTGCCGCATCATACGCAAATATGCATGGATTGGTTTACAAGATGGCGTCTATAATGCAATTTGCTTATTTACAATTACATAACAGTTTTTTCTACAGTTAAAAATATCCTATTAGATAAAAATTCGCTGCAAATTTTGATATATACCCAGCAAACATTTTCATACGGCCCAGTACTGGTAAAGCACATACTCCCCGGCATTGAAAGTAATGGGTCAGTACCCCGGTGTCTTCGTGGCCGTTACTGGCCCATTGATGTATCAGTTGCCGGCCCAGCAACGGTAAAGTGCAAAATAATCGCATTAGTTGCAAGATTTATTTCTGATGGTTTTAAGTAAAAAGTACGAGTGAAGAAGAGTGCTTATAAAATGCTGGTAAAGTACTTCGTATAGGCGGAATGCGAAATACAAATGTGAAGTACATTATTAATACCAGCATAAAAGCAGTTTGCCAGCATTCGGCCGTTAGTTGAATGTTTGCTGGGTAGATTGTTATTAATTTTATTTCCGATTATTAGTCTTGTATAAGAAACTATTAAGAACTATAAGGTTGTGCGCCGCCTTAAACTCTCAAGTACGAGATAAATGAGAAGAAGTGCAATCTATTTGTTTATTTATTACTAAGGCACTTCCTTAAAATTGTTTATTTCTTCTTAAATATAATGAAATAAAATACAATTTAAATTGACATATACTGCAATAATAAATCTTTTAAATCAATAAATTTTAATTAAGCAATCTAATAAATATCTGAAAAATACCAATATATTGTAATAAAAATTCAATTAAATCCCGTCAAAATCCACATATCTTTCTAAAGATAAATTCTTACAAAAACATGTTATTTTGTTGAAATTCTTTGGTAAAAGAAACCAGTATTTGCCTACGCGTGGTTTACCGATATTCCGAACTCATTTCAAATAATAGAAACTCCTAAATCCAAGTGATTTTGTCATATGTAGGGGAAAAGAAAAGTATCGAATCATGAACCGGATGCTATATATTTGTTTAGGGCAGGGAACGCGCGACTGGGGTGTTACCTAGCGGTAGGTATCCTTAGCTAATTTGTAACACCAACCTTACCCAGGTATACCACCATCAAAGAGAAAAACAACTATGAATGAAAGATGTGTTTTTGTTAAGTTACTGCTATGGTAGACTTCTGATAATTTTGATTGATCACGTGGACATTTTTAGAATTTTTCAATGCTTAAGAATTAATGTGGGTGGTAAAAATGAATAAATATGAATGGGCAATGAATGAAGATGTAGGTTGATACACATGACTTTTGATAAAGATATGACTTGTTTATTAATTATATATAAACCCAGTTCAGTTTCTTTCAAAAAAATACATTTTTTACTTGTCTCAGTTCCCGTGCCCAAAATTTTCAGGTTTGAATCTCGAGATTGCATGTTTGTGTTCATCGTCTCATCTTCATTAAAATAATAATAATTGTCTCTTCAATTTTTCGAACAGACTTTTATTGTAATTTATTCCTTTGTCCTTGCAATATATTTTTCTGAATTGAAAATTATTTATTATAAATTTATTTAATAAATAGCAGGGCCATGCAAGGGCCTTTGGGCACACAGAGTTTGGAGTCTTTTTAGAAAGTCAAAAAAAATGTGAATGAAAACATTATGTACTTTTATTTAATGACTATTGGTTATTATGGTTAGCTTTATACAAAACAAATATAAATGAAGTGATTACAATTTTGAGAATTGGACTTACGTTAATGATAATGGTTTCTTCCGGGATTTCAGTTGCGCAAAATCTTCTATTATGTCCTCAAAATCTAATGTTTGAAGGATATCACTTTCTATGCACATGATAGACAAATTAGTAAGTCGTTCTTGTAACATAGTCGTTCGTAATTCATATTTTATTCTTTTTAGCCGTGAAAATGAGCGCTCTCCACTACAATTGGTGACCATTAAGCAAAGGAATATCCTTGTAACAATTTCCACATTCACATTCCATCAAGCCGGGGGCCCTGGGCTCGTGCCCCATGTTCCCTTATAGAAAAGACAGAACTGATAAATAGTATACTGAAATATACCTATCGAAACTTATCGAACACCGTTTAAACAATATTTAGTTAGTTAAACTTTTTGGCGCACAGCAACAGAGTCTATTTTCGTCTAACGCAACCCATCTAAATGACTACACTACATATTAACCAGTAGTTGACCAAAATATACACATCCAACCAAGTGGGGTGTAGTCTACCCCAGGCTTTTCTCATTTAATATCAATTAAAATAAGGTAAAATTTATACAGTTAGATGCTGTCAAGCTTATAGAACAATATTACATAAAAAAAAAATTTTTCAAAGTAATTATTTAATGCTTTTTTAATAATTTTTTCAATAAAAGTCAAAATCACGCCAATTTCTTTCCTAAATTGCATCATACTTCAAGTTGAGTCTCGTGTTGACTGACAACATTGCATCTCTCGTTCACACCAACTCTCACACATACTAATTTAGCTAGCTCTCTGATTGGTCTATGTATTTTGGTGAGGGAGACAATTTCTTTCTCATTTCCCAAGCATAATTCGTTTGAAATTCGCTGTTGCCAAATATAATTTAGACATATTTTTTTATAAATGGTGTTTTTGATTTTTTTGTCGATTAAAAATTAAATTATTGTTAAATATTAACTAATTCATAAATATTGTCAACAGATACATCATTTCCACTATTAATATACTAGGGTGTGACACACCCCATTTGGTCAAGCTTGGGTTAAAAACAATAAATTAAACAATAAATAAAATTAATAACAATACGCATACTTTTGCAATATTTAATTGACTAACTGGAGAACTGGAGAGCTGTTTTGATACGCGCGCCTTCCTCAATTAAGTACGCTTGCAAGTCTCTAGATCAGGGGCTCCTCAAACTTTTTTTACCGTCAACACCTTCAATAATTTTTCTGCTTTATATAGACCGCATAGAGTCACAAATAGCCATCGTTGCTGTGCACCAAAAATTTTAACTAACTAACTATATTGACCCCTTAAAAAAATATGTATATATAAGCCCAAAGCCGAATTAAAAAAGAAAATAAGTGACAACCTGGGAGAAGACAAATTTTTCAAGTGATAGTCGAGGGGAGAACCAAAATTAAGTGATGATCCTCCTGATGGCAGGGGGGGGGTATACCAAAATTAAGTGATAATCCTGCTGATGGCAAGGGGGGGGGGAATCCAAAATTATCAAATGATGATCAGGGGAGACGATAAATTTCAAATCATTTTTATATCGACCCCCAATCGACTCTGAGCCCGAATCTACCCCTAATAATGTCAATATCGACCACGTTGACGACTTCCTTAGATGGAAGCACGGAAATTCTTCAAAATTTATCGAATTTTATGATTTTTAACATCTTCCTACTCACAATTTGTTGTCATTTGCTAGATAACTTCAAAATCCTTTTTTTTACGACCTTCCCGAATGCCTACCAACTAAAAACCATGTTAGCCTCTATGTCCATGTAGAAATGTCTGAAAATTCATCCTTTATGTCATTTTTCCTAGATTTCTTCTGTGACACTTGTCTTTAAGTATAACTTTTGATGTGATGATAATGGTAAATTCTGCTTATAAATTTTTTAAATAAAAGGGAACATAAATATTTTTTTTATTTATTAGTTCATTAGCTAATAAAAGCTTAAAAGCATACTTAGTTTTTTTAATGATAAAATATGAGAGTAGTTTGTTAGTCATATTTGATGAGTTTAGTAATTTAAAAAGAACTTTTAAGTAAGTTTCGTAATAATTATATATTTTTATTGTCTGCAACACGCTACCAAGACGTTTTAATAATATCAGAAAATAAGAAAATAATTCTAGTTTTCATAGTGGCACGCTTATAATATCCGCTTTCATAATTACATCACCCTGTATATAACAGCTGACGTGTCCAAATACAACTTTAATTATATTTCGCAGATATACCCTAAACAAAAAAAAATTAATGGTGAAACGGAATTTTATAATATATTTTTAAACTGTTACAAATGTTGCTTTGTTAATTTAAACTTAAATAAAAACAATAGTAACTTTTAACCCAGATGGATTTGAATGAGTAAGTCCGAAAATATGTCCAGTTCAGTGACGGACTAAGGTAAATCGGGGCCCTTGGCAAGGTTCTCATTGCGGGCCTTACTAGTTAAAAAAATCATAAAATAATAGAAAAAATATATAATAAATCCGTCTTTCGGGCCCCAAAAAATACGGGCCCTAGGCAGTTGCCTAGTTTGCCTAGTCCAAAGTCCGTCCCTGGTCCAGTTCAGTGGCGGCAGAACAGGGTGGCGCTGGGACCTCTTAAAATTTTTTAATAAACAAACTGAATTTAATAACTCATTTATTCTTTAAAATGGCATAAATTAGCTAAATATATCTGCATATATTTATTTTTATAATTTCTAACTCAAAGATTTTTACGACATGTGATTTCTAATGTATTTATCTACGCAAGTAATGAAATTGAACTGGAAAAGGCAACAGCGGCGCAGAGCCGTAGAAATGTTTTTGGCGCCCTTGCCAAATAAAGTAAATTAATCAAATTTCTACTCACGGCTTTGAGCCTCCATTAAGCACTGAAAAAATACGTTTTTTTAAGAAACGTACTTAAATTTTCACTCCTTCACTTGAGTTTTAGAGATCATGAGCTATTTTGTTCAATCATTTCTTGCATTTTGGAAGCGAGGTCCTTTTTTTGTCATCACTTGAAAAGATAAAGTCCTTTTTGGTTTTTGGTCAACAGTTGTGTTTCGAGAGATGCGCTGGCCGTTTTAGAACGAGCCGGTCAGGTCAGTAATTTCCCGATAAAATATACGTCCCGGTCCATTCCTGTTCCTGTAAAACAATTTTGTTCTAAGCTGAATGCGCGCTTGCTCCAGGTCGTTTCAAATATCTTTGTGTATTTATCTTTCATAACGTATGATTCAAAAAAAATATTCGTCAGAGTGGGCTGAGAAAGAATTACGTATGTCTTTGAATATATTTGGAACCGTAGAAATACTCATATAACCTGTGACACTACAGAGCTATTGAGCAAGTTTAAATTTTGCTTGCAACAGTTTTTAAATAAATCTTGTTTGTTCACGTTACTAAGCGAATAATATCCAGTTGAACGGTGCAACTTATACCAGCTTCCTTTAAATTTTTGCATTCCTTAAGTCGCAAAAATACGTAGATTGTGTGGAGGTGTTTTTGCTTGATAAGTAGAGCCCTGCATATCCGCGGATATCCGCAACTTTTCTGCGGATGCGGATAAATTATCATTTAAACCATGCGGATGCGGATCGGATGCGGTTAAATGTCATATCCGCTTATCCGCAATATCCGCGTGAACATTAAATCTTCGATTACTTTCGGAGAAACAAGCAATTGTGTTCTGACTACGCAGTCCTCGGTTATTTTCGGTTGTCTGTATATACATGATATTATGTAGCATTCAATCTCACTTTATGTTATTTTTATTAAGACAATTGTCCATGATCAAGACTGAGTTGAGACAATCAACTTAACTTTCTTTTTATTATTGAATATATTATAGAAAATAATATTTTGGACAAAAGTTTCCTGGTACACTTTCGACGTAATTCTTCCTACCTCTGCTCTAATTCTGGCTTTTAAATCTGATAAAGGTTTTTTTTTACATAAAACTGATTAGTAAGTTTTATTTAAATACCAAAATTTACCTACATAATTTTTTCTCGAAAATTTTATTATGTAACCTGCCAATTTTTTTATACTATCCGAAGTAAAAAGTCTTGCAGATCCCAAAAATTTGAAAAATGACACATGTTGCTATTTGAAAAAGTTGCAACGCCATGCGCGAAATGGCGTAAGAGAATTACTTGATCCTAAAAATATGAAGCACCTTCTATCAAGTAACTTTTCTGATTTTTTTTTAAATTCAATATTTAAAAAAGCAGCACGCCACTTACTCCCTACGAAAAAGAACGCTTAGGCCCCCCAAAATTGTTATCTCTCTCTAGATTTAAATAAGTTATTAGCGCATCTAGGCCTTAAAACTTTTGGGGTCCCTTAGGTTAGGTTAGTAATAAATAAGCTGATAAATCCAAAAATTTTCAGTAGTGTTTTAGAGCAGATATTACCTAAACAGGCGAAATATGTTAGTTCTTTCCAAACTGACAGCAAAACCTGTAGTGCGGATAGTGCGGATATTTTTGCGGATGCGGATTTGTTATTTACAAAAGCTGCGGATGCGGATCGGATGCGGATCATGGATGTGCGGATGCGGATCGGATGCGGATACAGAAAAGCTTATCCGCGCAGGGCTCTATTGATAAGGAATGAGTCAAATTTAAAGAAAGCTGGTGCAACTGGACGGTATACGCTCGTACTCGAACTCGCATACAATCTATTGTAATATATTTGGACATCAAACTAATTGTATTTTTTAGAGTCAGTGAGTGAGTTTAAGAGTAAGGGAAAAGTACATCTGTTAGAAATTGGCAGGGTTATTGTAAAATACAAGATGTCGCGTCCTAAATCAGTAATTACATTTTGAATTCGCAAAATGAATCTTTAAAACTTTAGCAATAAAAGACAAATGTAATCAAAGATATAGATCAGGTTGATTTCTATTTAAACTACAGGGTAAATAGCCAATTTAGTAGCGTCTATACCTTAATAGTTTGACAATAAAGTGAATTGATTTCACATTTATTACTTCCTCGCGATGATTTGATGCGATTTGACATGTTCCCTAGTTTAAGAGACCCACGTTTTTTGGCGTGCTATCAACCAAAGACAATGAAGGATAAAAAATAAATTATAACGAACCACTAAGAAGTACCAGTGTTATCCTTAATATTACTTAATCATGCGATATTTAAATATAAAATACCCTGTACAGGATGGTACAGCTACACAAATAAATACACCTATTTATCTACTTCTGTGTTTTTTACGTGGTTTGTTTTGGGCGATTGGGATTTTACCCCAAAAACTCTTGAAAGTAATCACCATTTCTGAATTTCTTGACATGCCATGTTTTGTGTGATGTACTCATATATATTTTTTTGTCATTAAGTTATTTTTATTGCCTGAAATTATTTATTAATGATTGTGGATCTGATTTTTTTTGATTTTTATCTTTTTAAGCTTCCATTTATACTAACAACTGGAGACAACATCAATCTGGTTGATTGTTTTGAGTTATTACCAAACAACAAAATCATTTTGATATTGCCGAAAAGCTAATAGCCTTTAATGGTATGCGTTTTTAAGCTATCTAATTTTTACTAACTCCATATCTAATATGTATAATACAGTATCAGAGTAACTCGCCGTCGAACGGAATTTTATACATCCGCCAACTTATTATAAAAAATAACAAAGAAGTAAATATCTGCATAAAAATCAGAAATCACCTGTTCACTGAAGTAACGTCTCTCCCGAATAGTTATGATGCTGACCGAAGACGACCAGACAGCGTGGCGTTATACAGCCGGCCAACAACTTTTCAAAGGAAATTCCTGTCTTCTCTCTATATTTTCAGAACTATTTAGACGTGCCAATATAATTAAAAACAAAATATCTAAAAACTACCAATATTTTTTTGGCGTCATGACTTCCGTAGGGTCCTATAGAGCAGCGTTTCTCAACCGAAAACGTGCCACGGACCATTAAAATATTTAATTTTTTACCGCGGACCACAAAAAATAAATGTACTATTAAACAAATTTTTTGTATATGGACTCTATATCTGTATTATATCTCAGTAATAAAAAATCCATGAAAAATGAACAAAAATCACAGAAAATGAACCGGATCATAAAAAAATTAACAAAAAATTTCAAAAATAATCATTTATAAACCTTTTGCGGACCACTAAAATTTTGCTAAGGACCATCAGTGGTCCGCGAACTACCGGTTGGGAAACACTGCTATAGAGTAATTATGCAAAATTTGGTCCAGCTCGGTCTACGGCAGCATTTCCCAACCTTTTTTCATGGCGGACCGGCAAGTTTAGAAAGTAATGTGTATCGCAAAATTATTCCAAGTGATAAGCAAAAGAAAGGTCTTCACTTCCAAAATATAAATGATGAGTAAAAAAAAGAAGTCTTCACCTCCAAACTACAAATCCGGAAATTTTGTAACAAAATCTCGCGGACCGGAAAAAAAATCTCACGGACCGGTGCTGGTCCGAGGATCGGCGGTTGGGAAACGCTGGTCTAGGATGTATAGCGAACAAACAAACACACAGACATTCTTGTTGGTATTACCTCATTATTTTTACAAATTCTTGCTTGTATTGCATGAATTTTATACACCTGATGATATATGCCAAAAAATTAAGTACCTTCTTCTTTTTCTTCTTCTCACTATGATTGAGACATAGTTGTTTACTTTCAATAAACTGATCGTTCTGCATAATTAAAAACAGTTTGCGCTTTTTACCGACCGTCAACATATATAAGGGATGTATTGTGATCATACCGATTTTGACATTTCGAGATTTCGATGGATCTCCACGTATTGAGGTCCCTACATAACGTTTTAACTATTTTTAGCATGATGTCTGTCGGTCTGTCTGTCCGTCTGTCCGTCTGTCTGTGTACACGTGCAGAGCAAATTCGGCTGAAAGGATTTTTATGAAACTTCATATTTAAGCTTCTGCCATCAATGGCACGAGTTGATCAACTTTTGGTAAAAATCGGTTGACTAAAAATGGGAGTTTACTCGTGTCGATTTTAAGATTTTTGTGAATATTTCACAACAGAAAAATATTTCGAAAAAAATTATTGAACAAAAGTTGCTATAAAAGCAATAACTAATAACTTTTATTTGAGACGTTTTTTGATAAAACGAAAAATTTCGAATAATTTCTATAAAATTTTTCTCAATTTTTTAATACTTATATGTAACGTTTCCATGGTCATGATAAATAATATCTCTGTTAGAAAATATGAGGCCAAGTTATTTCTACTCTGCTGCTAGAATGTATTTTATATAAGTACTTTACGATGGCGGTCGGTCCTGTGGTGGCCACAGCTGATTTTTTGTGTTGTATAGATCAGTACGGCGTCGCGCTTCTACTGTAAACCAGTCTATACCCGGCATTAAAGTGTTGTTTACATGAACAAGACGCTTAAAAAAATTATTTTCTAAGTACGTTTAACTTTTTAATTAGGCTATATTCCTAAAAATGTGTCGCCCCAAAAACCAGCCCAGGTGCGATGTACCCCTTTCACCCCCCGGATTGTGGCTGCCCTGACTATAACCCTAATACATTTATCACAGCTCCGAAGCCATATAGAATTACCGTGAGGGTTGTAGACCTGGAGCTTCACATTCTCAGATTGAAGATGCCGTTCCAAATATACTAGCAATACGATGTTTATCAGCAATACGTGTCCTCTATCGGCAGTGTACTACTGTGGAACTTTTAAAAATTACAAACAGAAAATGTACTAGAATGATTTTATCGAAAATTTATAGCGATACAAAAAGTAGGGGCGTACAGAATTTCTCTTAGAGGGGAACTCAGGAGCCAACAATTTTTATTAGGGGTCTCAGAAGCCAAAATATTTTTCTTTTGACGGACTCATGTTCAATTACAAGACAAATGTGTCCCGTAAAAACGTGTTTTTTGAGTGTTGAGGGGGGGGGAGAGGGGCGAGGCTAAAGCCCGTTTCCCCCTTGAGTGTGAACCTGACAAGAAGTATACAGTTTTATAAAATTTGCAAGAACCATTTTAATTGTAGTTGATCGTAAATTTAAATTTTCCATTTGCCAAACTGATTAATGTGAATGAAATTTGGAAAATTCCGTAATATTTTTCATAAATACGCAGTAATTTGTGTGTTAGAGCCATATGAAAACAAAATAAAAATGAAATGTCCCATAAAATTTCTAAAAATGCTCACACGCATATTACCAACATAAATAAAATGTTTTGTGAATAATTCAAGACAATACTAAATGTTTCTTTTGTCTTTATTACATCAAATTAAAATCAAAAATATATAATTTACTATAAACACCACTTTGTTTTCTACGAAACATAAATTTTAAATCCCACCTACACTGTAAACTTATTATATTATTTAGTAATTTTTATAAAAGTGTATATAATCCGGCCCATTGAAATAATTATAAGTTAGCAGTTCTAAATTACTTTGTAAAATTGTTTTTTTTTTTTTTTTTTGAAAATTCTGATTGGTTCTTTTCATAATTTCAGTGTTCGAATCTACTCAATGCGACTTCGGATCATTACTGGCCTCTATCGATAAGGTCAGTAACTAGAAATAAGTCAATAGACTTTAATTTTGTTAAGGGATACGGATTTATACACATTACAGAAAAACTTAATTTTACACATAAAAACACAAAAAATGCGTAGATGGATTAAAATAAAACTTTGAGCGTATTATGACAGAATTAGGAGAGCTAAAAAAGGTTTTAGTTGATTTAAATATATCATTTGGATCTTTTAGAATATTCATATCCTTTAACAAGTCGAAATAGCTTAAAATACTGCTAAAAAGTGTTTGATGTACTGTTCCAAATGGAACCTTTGGATCTCTAAATCGGTTTTAATTCTACTCAGTAGCTTTATATGTTGCCAAAATTAATTCACAGTAAATGGGCTGTTGGCGTTAATATCTATAAACACTGCTCGTATATTATAAATAAATGTTAGTGACCCCCTGGCGAACGATAACAACTCTTTATATTACTCTTCTTGGGTCAAAATTTCGATAGGCGACTTTTGGCCTGTGCCAAATTTTGGTCTAATTGTCGTGTGTTTTTAGTCTATATACTAATGCTTTCTATATCTGCTCTAGGGCAGTGTTTCTTAACCAAGAATGCACCGCGGACCAGTATAATATATAATTTTCTAACGCGGACCACTAATAATAATTGTTGGTTCATTTTTTTGCAAGAAAACATATATATTTAATGTGCTAATAAATATATTTATTTTATTTGTAGAAACTCACAGAAAGTTTAGAGAAAATAAACAAAATTTAAATTATTTACATAAAAAATGTGCATAAAAAATAACAAAAATCTGCAAAAAAACACATATAAAAACTTTCGCGGACCACTAAAATTTTTCTGGGGACCACTGGTGGTCCGCGGACCACCTGTTGAGAAACACTGCTCTAGGGTATCTTTGCTGTCTTTATAGAGGATTCATTTTTCATTTTGTGCTTTTCTTTTCACGTCATATGCATTGTAATCGTATCTTTGTCTTCCAATTTCGGTCAATTTTTTTGTAAAAGATAGCTTGTATAGCTTTTATATCTTCTGTATGACATTTAATTACACATGATTATACGAAAAAACATGATCTTGGTCTCAGCAACCATTTGGACGCCACGACCCTTAAGACCGAATTATATATATACACACCAACCTCTTTGCGTGATACTAATTTAATAAATATATATTTTTCTCGAAACTACATAAAATTCGTTATTTTTTGAAAAATTTAGGTTCACTTTACTGTGCATTATTCCAAATTTTTTCATATTATTAGACAAACCCCTCTGTATAATTGGGTGGGGGATGGATTTTTTTTGGAAATATGCAAAATTCTTGCTGTAGATACGTTTTTTGCAGTATATTTCTAAACGCAGATTAAAGAATTGTATATGTCGAAAGAATATTGAATAATCCGTTTCTTTGCAAAATTACTAGTAGTTTGGCTGTTTTTTTTTTTTTGCCATAATTGCTAATAATTTGGTTAGTTTTTTTGCAAAATCATTGCATTTCAGTTCTCTAAAGCTGCGTTTACAGCTTAAAAATTAATTGACTATACGCTTTACGTTGTGGATAAATTTAATAGACAATTTTAACGTTTAATCATAGCTAAGACAATTAATGCGTAACGAATCTTGTGACATCTATGTTTTTTAAAATCAACTACGAAGAAATAAATGCATTTATGTGACTTTCTACGAACCCCCCATCAGCAAGATCGTGGTTTCTTACTAAATTTGAATAACAAAATTATTGCCGCAATTACAGCAATTCTTTTTCCTACGACTACTATGGAACTATATCATTTTGATACTGTTAGTTCACAGGAAATTAGCTTAATTTCGCATGTTACACTCATGCGCGCGCAGGCGAAGCGGGAATGATAAATGCGTCCCAATGCGCATGTGCGTTGTGCGGGAAATAATAAATTCGTAGCAATGCGCATGTGCAGTTTCCGAGAATTTTCATTCCCGTACTGGCTGCGCGCGCATTAATGGCTGTTAACCATATTTATTTTGTATTTTCTTGATTATTTATTTATTGAAAAATGGTAATCGAAGGAAAAGCATAGTGAGCAACACGCGCAGAATACATATTCCGCACTCGAATGATTTGCTTCACTCGCCTGCGGCTCGTTTGCAAACTTCAAGCTCATGCGGAATATGTGGTATTCTGCGCTAGTTGCACAATAAACTATTTTGATTTCCGAAATTGGTTTAAATTTGTGCGAAAGAATTTTTTAGGTTATGTTAAATGAGATATAGCTTGTTTCTTTAGTTTAGGCGGAACTAGATTTTCAGTTCTAGTAACTTTTACAGATTAAGTGAGGCTTTTGATCTCTGTATATGGTTTAAACTTGTATTCCCTACAATTAATATTTGTTCCCACTGAATGTATCTCTTAAAAAATAAGTTTAGTTTGTAATTTGAACTCCTGTAGATGGCGTCACTGCCGAAATACGTATAGAGTAATATTAAACTTATATTTGTGAAACTTACCGAGTTTTTTATTTATTAATCTTAAATTTTGAATGAATGTTAGAGCTGTGATACTTAGCTGTGAACGCTATCAATAAACGTTAAAACGATCTATTAAATTTATCCACAACGTACAGTGCATAGTCCACTAATTTTAAAGCTGTGGACACAGCTTAAGATATCAGACAAACTATTCTTTAGATACGCGCGTATATTTTTAATAATATTAGATCTTTCCGATAAGAATCGCGAACTCAATTTGTGCGAATCACATTTGGGATATTCGCATTACCTAAATTACTTCTACTTTAAAAACATTGTGCATGATTGTCTCCCCCTTCTTAGTATTCCGTTCATTCAACGTGCGAAATTCGTCTAGGTCCCAATAGATCGATTTTAAAACTCGCGGGTATTATTTTAAGTAGATACAGGGAGGCTACAATATCTAATAGGGTAAAAAAAAAACGGAAGGGTGCTGACTCATTTTTTTTACCCCCGTCTAATTTGGGGTGTCGGAATTTTGACACGCGTTCGTTGCAAACAAAAGGGAGAATAAATGATTATCTTTCAAGAGAGTTGTATAAAATCCAAACCCTTATTTATGTGAATTATTTTAAGTCTAATAAATATTACTACGTTATCACGAAGCGTGTGATCATTAAGGTTTTTTTTTTATAATGGATAAACAGACAATAGTTTTTTTGATTGAATAAAAAATGCCATTAACAATGTAATTGTAAACAGAATTCGAACGGAATTGAACTCTTTGGAAATATGCTGGTCTGTATTTATATTTGGTACCTACATATACAGGCTGTTCATTTTAATTTGTTAACTATTGCTGTCTCGAAAACTATAAGAGCTACAAAGTTGGTTGTATTAGACCAAGATTATTAAAGTATAAGGTTGTCTCGTAACTTGTAGTGGTGGGGGTAAATAGAGAGGTTACGCGTCATCTGTATGCTAACGGGACGTCAGTCTTTGTTTATCGTATGTTATATACACGTGAAGTTTGATTTTTGGCTACATATATAAAAATATCGTTTAATTTTTTGATTTTCTACTTGTTATAATTTCGAAAGGAATGTTTCTTCGTTCTAAATAAATTTTCTTACATTCATTTTTGATGTGTAGAGAATAATAAGTGAAATATTTCAATATTTTAGTTTTAGGGTGTCCCCCTGTAACTACCGTAATATTTATCAAATTAAAAAAATGCATAGAACAAATAAGATTTGTTTTCTTACAAAAAATTTTTGTTGTATAGTTTTTTCTGTTAAGATAATTCTGTTTGTTAAGGAAATATTTTAAGTTTTTTAGTACCAATTTTTACCCAGAAACACCCCCTAAGAAAGAAAATTTTGAGATACCATGCCTATATTTAATCTTGGTTCTATTCTATTTTACCAAATTTCGTTAAAATACGTCCAGCCGTGATTTAAAACAGTCAATCAGATCATTTTTTTTCCAATTAATTGAACAATTTATTGATAACCTTGAAAATAAGAGGATCACTTTACACACATCAATTTATTTATTAATTTTTTTGAAAACTTTCACATTGTCAACTGTAATACATGTTGATATATATCAAAATGAAAATATTGGAAAAATCTTCACAAAATTACAAGCTGTGAACAAAAACAAAAGAAATAACCTAGATGATAGTGAATTAGAACGTTTGGGGTTCTGTCACATTTGAAAACGAAACACATAACCTCTACATTTAATTACAACTAAACAGTTGGCAATAACTAAACGGATATAAATATACCTAGAATTCCCTAAAAAAATGATAAAAAATAGAACTTAGTTCTATTTTCAAAATAAATTAATCAATTTTTTCATCAAGAAATTGTTTAATTTATTAATGAAATTTGAACACTTTAATTTATTGATCAATAAATTGAACAGTGTAAAACTTACTTTGTTACTCAATTTATTTAATAATCACAGAAAACACAACCGAGTTATAATTTGTTATCAATAAATTAAATGTATTATAAAAAAAATATATATCTGAAAATAGGGTTTATTCCAAACGTTTAAGCGGAACTAGATTTTGAAATCTAGTAACTTTCAACGATTGAATCGGACTTTTTTTTTTAATTAATTTTGGTCTTAGCTACGATGGCCATTAACCAGGATATCTTTATTTTTATTATGGATACATCAATTTTTACAACAAATACAAACATCCATGCCATCACCAGGATTCGAACCCGAGCCCCCATGGTTAGCAGTCAAATGAGCTGACCACTAGAATCGGACTTTTGGCCCTTTTTGTAAATTATAAATCATACTTACATTGAATATTCTATGTCAAGTTACCATAATGGATACCATAGAAACATTACGTTAACATAATGGTAACATAATCTATTTATTGTAATACTCTTTACAGCACCTGATGAAGCTACAAATATTTTAGCGAAATTTTGTTTTTCTAAAATAAATACTTTGTCCAAACAAGCCGCAGAGTGCTATTCTCAGGAGTTGTGGCCAGGCGTGTTATCGTATATGTGCCAAACAATGATGTAAAACCAATCGCAATGCAGTTTGCAGCCGGTTCTACGTCCTTTGCTTAGCAACCGAGCGACTGTACGAATTCTGGTTTCTGCGCAGGTGACGTACTAAACCTCAACTCCTGAGAAAAGCATTCTACGAGTTTTATTTCATCATAGTATTCACTGGACATTATATACTCTAAACAAAAAAAAATAAGTAAGAATCTGTTAACCTCATTTACTAAAATACTTACGAAATCTTGAAATAAGTGAAAATTCACACATCAGTTTTTCTTGTTTATTTATTTTTTCTCGATGAGAGTTAATTTAAATCCATGATTAGTAGAAACCTGTGCCCACCCAGGTAGTATACGGTATTAAAACCGTAAAACAAACAGAAATAAAAACGGTTTTGTAGTCAATCATACAAGTAATCAGACGATTTTGATTCGGAAATATCAAAGTACTGTCAGTCTGCATAGTGAAATATGTCAATTCATTTATCCGCCACATACTTAATACCATCTTATTAATATTTAATCCAACTGGTACGACACAAAGCGGGATTTTTAAATATGAATTCTTAATAGTAGTGACATCTGTTTTCTCTCACGGACAATACTGCAAATCGAAGAAAATAATAAGAATTAATATTTGAATGGAAATTTCAGTGTTTGAGCTATGTAAATAGTTTAAGATTTCTGTTTTTGTAATTAATAAGCGAAAGGTGTAATTAGGGGAGAATTGGGTATAATCACGTTTGATTATTACTTCAATTATTCACGAAGAGTTCTGTCTTAATTTAGAGCTTTTTACGTCAAATATATCTTCTTACAAATTACAGCTTTTTTAGATTATTAAGTCAAAGTTGCCTTGAATTATTAATTAGTACAAAGAACCAAATTTAATATGTAAAAAAGATTTTACGAAATGAAATCTATATATCGTTCTTGTTCTAAAATCTCGTATGCACGAGGGTTGCCTTTTGTATTTCGGGATTTGAGATCAAAAACAATTTATCAACAAAAGTAGCTTTATTGTTTTTCAAAATATTCTCCATGAAGATCAATACACTTTTGCAGGCGTTTGAACCAATTTTTGAAGCTTTTTTTTCCCTCCGATTGAACCACATCCAAAACATGCATTTTGAACGCATCAGCCGTTTCTTCAGGTGTCAAAAAACGTTGCTCTCGCAATTTATTCTTGATATACGGGAATAAAAAGAAGTCTTTGGGTGCCACATCAGGACTACACGGCGGATGACTCATCAAATCGACGTTTTGAATGCTCAAAAAGTCAGTTGTTTGAGCCGATTTGTGACAGCTCGCATTGTCGTGGTGGAGAATGACCAAGACTTCTGTCAAACAAATGGTTGTGTACCATTCAGAATTAACCGTTCTACGTTTCTCTAAAGGAACGGTTGCACCATGTCCAGTTTTTCTGAAAAAACAGGCGACCATTTGCTTTGAAGACCTTTGTACATAAGCAACTTTTGTTGGATTTGGCTCATCTTGAAAGACCCATATAGTCGCCTGCTGCTTACTTTTGAGTTTACTTTCGAGTCAAAATTGGTGAAAAAAAAATAAATAAATAAATAAAATTATCTTATCATACGCGTAAATCCACGATTCGTCACCATGTCATAGACGTGTTTGGAAGCACCGCGATCGTATTTTTTAAGAATTTCTTTCGACCAATCGACACGAGCCTGTTTTGAGCGATTGTCAAATTATGTGGGATCCAACGCGAACTTAATCTTTTTGACTGCCAAATGTTCATACAATAATGAATGTATGCTGGTCCCACTAATGCCCAACAAAAACAAACATTGCGCGCCTATGAAAATTTATATTTATTTTTTTGAAAAATATACGCATATATTTTTCGTTCGATGTGTTTTTCTGTATTTTCCCTATATGCGGGTAAAGCAACTGTATATGCATACCAGATTTCAACTCTGTAGGTCTAGTCGTTATGCTACAATTTCTGCCGTACTGTTTTCAATACTTTATAATTTATTTTGATTTTTAAAGTTTTCTTCTTTAGGCGTTGTCAGTCTGGTTGACATTTGGCCTCACTTACATAAGTCCCCCATCTTGCTCTATTAATTGTCAGGTCTTTCCATGCGCCCTTTATACCAATACTTGTTGAATCTTTGGTTAGCTGATCTCTCCATCTTTTAAAAGTACTTATTGAAATCTCAATTAAAGTTTTTGTTATCATGTGAACTGTAGCACCTTATTTTGACATATTGATTATTATTATCAGACGCTAATTAGCCCATTTACAGCCTCTGTCATCTCCTTGCGCCTTTTCCATTTCTGGGACAGTTTTTCTAATTTTATTTCAATTTACCCATACAATATTTCTTTTATCGTACTATATATTTTATTTAGCTAATTCAATGGTCTGTTATATGCGTTAATAGCCATATATGCTGTACGCTAACTCATAATCATTATACCGATAGTTCATTGTCTCTTGAAACATCATAATGTCCCAA
Organism: Liopterus haemorrhoidalis; assembly: GCA_963971575.1. Lineage (NCBI taxonomy): Eukaryota > Metazoa > Arthropoda > Insecta > Coleoptera > Dytiscidae > Liopterus > Liopterus haemorrhoidalis. The sequence goes on along the minus strand of OZ020619.1, from coordinate 35,858,022 downwards.
AAGAGACCATCTTTAGTGACATATTACTACAGTAAGGAATGAAGTAATTGTTATAACCGCTAGAGGGCAGCATCGGTCGGTATTTAGAGTGGTGAAATGGCCTACGGAAGGGTCGTTAGGACGCACTGATTGGGGTAGCGCGTTATTACAACTGCCCAAATACATAGACCCCGGGGCTGATTTTGTTACGATCAAATAGACTTATATTTGTAATAAGGGGTGTCATTTGAATTCACAATATTTGATCATTAAAGATAAAAGAAACTGGTTGTTATTATACTATTATTGATATAAAAAATAAAACAATGTTCAAAGTTCTTAACTTTAACGTTTATTGAGAACACTGATGTAAAGTTCAGTTTTTAGTGGTTTGTAGGTATGACCAGCAAAAAACCCTTATAACGTCACTTATGTGTCTGTCTGTTTGTATGGTAGAAATTGTAACCAAACGGCTTAACACAGAAAGTTGAAATTTGGTATGCTTATACAACTCCTTGACTCACTTATAGGAAAAATACTGAGAGTTCAAAAAAATCAACTGTGGCCACCACAGGATCGACCGCCATCACAAAGTACATGTTTAATTTTTGCTGCATTATCAAAATATGTCTCAAATAAAAGTTGTTAGTTATTGCTTTTATTTTGTTTTTGTTATATTTATAAATTTTTTCGAAATATTTCTGTTGTGAAATATTCGCCAAAATCTTAAAACCGACACGAGTAAACTCCCATTTCTAGTTAACCGATTTTTACTAAAAGTTGATCAACTCGTGCCATTGATGTCAAAAGCTTACATATGAAGTTTCATAAAAATCCTTTTAGCCGAATTTGCTCTACACGTGTACACGGACCGACAGACAGACCGACAGACAGACAGACAGAGGAAAATTGGTGTTTGCTGAGGAGTGTTTTGTATCTGAGGCAACCCAATCGAAAAATACCTTCCGCTCTAGCGCAAAAAGTATTTTCCGATTGGTCAATATAAATTAAATAATACTACACGTTTAAGTTTATTTTTTGTAATTAATTGTTATTTGACAATTATTTAAAGTATTAAAATTAATTTCTCCTTCGAACAAAAAGTTGGCTGTTACACAATATACTATTATATATATTATTACCTTTCTCTTGACTTTTGCGGCAAGAGTTCTAACACTATTTTCTTTGCCGCTTCCTCTATCTCCTCGTCAGCCTCGCTGCTTACTTCATCTTCATACATTATTATTTAACAAACGTACAAATACTAATGTATTTTAAAATCATTATTTTGACATTTTTGAATTTTTTGAATTTTTTAAAATAGGTGTTCGTAGAAAAAATAATATGTGCGACACGCGCAGAATGTACATTTGCCGATTTCGAAAGATTGCCGCTCTCGCGGCAAATATCTTTCTCCATCGGTAAATTATTAGATACTTTTTTGCGCTTGTTGCACAATATAGTATTAAATCATACTAACCTACAAATATATTCAAAGTTATGGTTATACCAACGAAATCATGTGTTATGAGATATTCTTAAAAAAATGTTTCTTTAAAAAAATCTTACAATAACACAGATCCATTGAAAGTCTCCCTTTTTCTTTTCATTCTTTTTACTTCTTAATGACTTCATAATTAGTTTTTTATTTTCTGTAACACCCCTAACATCAATAATTTCTTTTAAAGCTCATCTGTCATAAAAAAGTAATTATAACAGCTTTTAAACGTCTTCATAAAAGAAACTTTTTTATAAAAACTTCCGTCTTCAGTCTTCTGACAAATCATTTTCACTCCTTCAGAATTAATTACAACCCCAGAGAGTAAATGTTTTAACAGATTACCACCATTTAAAGTTGTAAAGTTGTTTTAATTTACAAAACCCGTAGTCTAATTAACATTCAGTACCCCTTTCTGCCACTTGTTGAATGTAAAGGGTTAAACGCTGATAAAGAAAATACACTCCCTTGGTAATTAACAAGTATTGCCTTGTTTGTAAATTTACCCAGATTATAGCCGAGATTATTAAAGAGGATGGCACGAGATTTGCATCAAGGGGGAGAGAATTAAAAGCTTAATTAATGTTAGAGTCATTTTCCGCGGTGTTTTTGCGTTTAAAATCACTTCTTTCATTCGTTTAAACACTTGGGAAATACTTTCAGGGTATTAGGGGTTGTTTCTGTTAATTTTGTCGCGGTAAATGAGTTTGTTTTACACTTCGCGATGATGTTTAAATTAATTTTAATTTCCTCTTGCGAATTTCAGCCTTAAAGGGGCGCACAACTGTACAGTTTCTTATACAAAACTAACAATCTGAAGAAAAATTATTATCAATCTATACATCAAAATGTGCAGCGAATTTTTATCTATCTAATAGGATATTTTTAATTGTAAAAAAAAAACTGTAATGTAATTGTAATTAATAAAAAAATCAGCTGTGGCCATCACAAGACCGACCGCCATCATAAAGTACTTATATAAATTACATTCTAGCAGCAGAGTAGAAATAACTTGACCTAATATTTTCTAACAGAGATATTATTTATCAACAACATGGAAACGTTACATATAAATATGAAAAAATTGAGACTGAAAAAATTTCGAAAAATTTTACAGAAGTTATTCAAAATTTTTGTTTTATCAAAAAACGTCACAAAAAAAGTTATTAGCTATTGCTTTTATAGCAACTTTTGTTTAATACATTTTTTCGAGATATTTTTCTGTTGTGAAATATTCGCAAAAATCTTAAAATCGACACGAGTAAACTCCCATTTTTAGTCAACCGATTTTTACCAAAAGTTGATCAACTCGTGCCATTGATGGCAGAAGCTTAAATATGAAGTTTCATAAAAATCCTTTCAGCCGAATATGCTCTGCACGTGTACACAGACAGACAGACAGACAGACAGACAGACAGACAGACAGACAGACAGACAGACAGACAGACAGACAGACAGACAGACAGACAGACAGACAGACGGACAGACAGACCGACATACATGCTAAAATAAGTCAAAACGTTCTGTAGGGACCTTAATTCGTGGAGATCCATCGAAATCTCGAAATGTCAAAATTGGTATGATCACAATACCTCCTTTATATAAGTTGGCGGTCGGTAATTACATTGTAGGCGCCATATTGTAAACTATTGGGCGTATATTTGCGTACAATGCGGCGAACTGTAGCTAAAGTCTCAATCTATAAATATTTTTGTAACTATTTTGTTCTATTGTGAAAACTACTTATAGTTATTGTACTTGGTAGTCTATTTTTGCGACTATCTTGATTCTGCCCCGGTTCTCAATATATGTGCTATTTGTAAAAATGAAATAATTGTTCTAAAGAACATGTGTATCAAGTGGCACTCCATTATCATCAAGTATAATATTTTTCGTCGGTCCTTAAATGTAAACAATATATTGAAAAAATGTTGACGTATTATAACTTTTCTACACAAAACTAATAAATTTAAATTATTTGAAATACACAAAAATATTTAAAAAATTACAGAATATTATTGTCTGTTATTTATTATTAATTTATTAAAATTTAATAAATAAAATAATAATAGGTTCCCAATGCCTAGATAGGCGTATAAGGGGCAGAGAAGATAAGCTGCCTACATAATATCGAAAGATAAAAATCTGAAGGAGGCGGGAGGTATCGAACCAGCGTCCCTTGCTTTGTAGGCAACCGTCTTACCACAGAGCCACGGCAACTCGTAAAATTAATTATTATTAATTTATTGAGTGACAAATTTTTTTCTTCAGTTAAAAATATCATATCAAGTAAATAAAAATAAGGTACAGAATTTCATGTATATATTGTTACTAATTTTATTTCAGATTGTTAGTAAGAAACTTGTAATCTCTGGGGGTTGTAGGTAGCGTAATGGGCTGGAGTATATAATGTGTCCCATAACTTCTCAGGTGTTAAGCTGTGACCAAATTATGCCAATTGGCAAAGCTAACTAGCAAAGCCAACCAGCAAAGTGGCTTTGCCAGTTGGCAGGGAAGCAGACATCGTTAGCTCAGGGTAGAGCACATAGCTTGTCAAATATTTTTGGTTAAGTTGTATTTTTACGCCGCTTGGCACAGTTGGTACGTCCACACTATGAGCATTGCCGCGGCATTCTGTGATCCAGACCGCCATCAGTCAGTTTTCTACACGTTCACACTTATGCGACTTTGTCAGTTGGCTTTGCCAGCACGGGATTCGAACCCAAGACCTTAGCAACGCAGAGCACATGTGTTACCGCTACGCAAAGCCGGTCGGCATCGATCATATTGGTTGTATTTCTTATACTACGCTTTCAAAGCCAACATGAAAATGAAGCATATAGGGCCAGAATGAATTGTTGCCACCACTAGGACTTTTATTAGCTCCAGTTTTGACCACCTTAATTTCTTTCTTTCTCTACGGTGTGTCACTACTTCTGTCTTGGTCTCCCAACTATTATTCTTTTATCCTATAGATATCAATCCAATGATCTTTTTGCAATGTTGTCCGATTCTCGTTCTCAACAATAATACCATCGAAAGCTATCTTTATTTAGATGTTAAAATGACGTTCAGCTCTATATCGCACTTTATTTGTATCCGAAAATGAATATACCAGTGTTATGCGAAATATTGCTATAATATAGTACTTTAATATTTATATCTACGCAGTAAAATTTAAAACAAAAATGTAATGTGTCATACTAATAATTATAATAATTTGTGCTCAAGGTAACCAAATTAACAAAATTAGCGACCAAAAAACATCATGAGCATAAAAATATTCATTATCTAAATGTTGGTACAGTAATTATCTCAGTATGTTATGAAACCATTCAATTTGAATGAATACAGAAACGACACATATGTTTACAGTACGAGAAATGAAAGATGGCAAACAATTATTTTCAACATACGACAACAAGATAATCGATGATCCATAAAGATCTGGGAAGGTCTTTCTGAGCGCAAAAGGTTAGGACTAGAGATGGGAATTTCGGCTCAGTTTGCGGAACCGGATCAGTGGAGGTCGTTCAGTTTGCTGAGCCGGCTCATTGATCCGGCTAAGTAAACATGTTTCCGAGACACAGGTCGGTCAGTTGTCAGTTCTCCCACCGTTCAGTATGGTTGTTGGTTTGCAATATGTAGGTAGAACGTCGCTCAGCCGGCTCTTACATTATATGAATAAACAGCGGAAAGCGGAATTGTTTCGAATAAATTCGATAAAAACGTGTGAGTATTTGCCGCTTTATTACCTTTATTCTTGTTAATAATCTTAGTATGAATTCAAGAAGTAAATTATGATTATTGACAAATTCTTCTCTCTCTCTCTCTCTCTCTGTCTTCCTCATTATCTTGTTATAAAGAAATAATGAAGTTAAATAAATAAAAATCTATAGAAGTTAATTATCTAACATTTTTGCCGGGTTAATAGTAAACAAACAATTCAATTTATGTAGCTTCTGTATTTTAAACCAGATGTGTTAAGTTTATGGGATGTTTATTGCCTTTATAAATCGGACATCTGGGATTTGGGCAATATTTTTAATATTTCTATATAGTATGGTTGTAAGAAAGTACAGACTAAAGCCTGGTTTATAATAACTCCATAACATAACGCATTAGAATTAAACAATGGATTTGACCCTTCAAAACATCTGTTTGTAATAAACAGAACAAAGAAAGTAGTATAATTTTTATGCTTATGTATCCATAACTAGGGTGACCAAAAGGCAATGCGGGACGGAGCCAAAAAAAGGTCCTCATCTTTTCAAATCCAAGTGAAGAGCAAAAAAAAAGTCCTCATGTCCCAAAATCCAAGTGAAGAGCAAAAAAAAAGGTCCTTATCTCCCCCAAAATCCAAGTGAAGAGCAAAAAAAAAAGGTCTTCACCTCCCAAATCCAAGTGAAGAGCAAAAAAAAAAGGTCCTCACCTCCTAAATCCAAATGCGGGACAATACAGGACAAAATGTTAAAATGCGGGACTTTTGCGTGACGCATATTAATGCGGGACAAAATGTTAAAATGCGGGACAGTCCCGCAAAATGCGGCACGAATGGTCATTCTATCCATAACACATCTATTATAAACCAGGCTTAAGCCTATTAGTTACAAATAGACTGCCCTACAAAATGATGACAAAATACACTTTATGATAATACATTACAAGCCGAGTTCTCGCGAAGTTCAACATGACATCGATCCAGATCCGGATCACTTCGGTCACTGCTCACAATTACCCGATCAGTCGTATCCTTGAAACTTGAAACTATGCAATGAACCGTGAGCCGGCTCATTTCAATTTGGTGAACCGTGTCAGTTCGGTCAGTGTACTGAGCCGGTTCGTTCATGAACGACCCATCTCTAGTTACGACTAAAGGAGCCGATGGGGGCAAGAGGTCTCCATGAACCCGACTGTCATTCATGACTGGGAAGATCATCGGGCTTAAGGCTAGCTGTCAAGTTGCTAGGATTTTTAAAGATAATTTATATTACAATTACATTCAATTTATTTTATTCTGTCTTTTGTTACACATTTATATAATCTCTAACTCCCAGTATGTACTGTTTTATTATTATTTTAATTGTACCCTTCATATGAAAGGGGATATAACTGCATTCTTTTCGCAGCTTTTCTCCCATTTCCTGTACGTTATGTGGTTAGAATTCACCCCAAAATGCCCTAAATGCGATGTTTACACAGTCCTTAGCAGCTTATCTTCCCTCAACACTAATACTATAAGTTTTACTCGTTCGTACCATATGGTTGAATACAATTAAAGCAATGTTTCTATCTTATAATTAAACTTACCGTAACCACTCATTAAGTTAAACGTAAATCTTAAAAAGTTTCTTACATCGAAAAAGTTACAATTAAAAATTAAACGCGCAATTTGACTAATCGTAGTTAAATTATGACGCCTCCATACCAATTACTATCATAATTATTTTAACTGGCGTATCCCTATTAGGGTTACTAATTGCGCTTCATTAAGAACAGTTCACACTGTAATTAGTAGTGACGTCATATCCGCTTACATCTTCCGGTGTGATGTCTCGGTGACAAATATTATGTAATTGATGATACGAGATTTTTTCGTTTCGCCTTTTGACACATTAATTGTACCAGATTATTAATTGATATTTAATGTGAGAAATGCTGTTTAATATATATTCTAATAAATAAGAACGCTTTTCTAGATTTCTGATCACGAGTCTGAGTTTAACAGTACCTCTGCATGATTACTTCCGTTAATGTGAACGTGATATTATAAATTATGATAGTGGTACTTGTAGACCACCTCGATAGATATCTCAAACGTTATGTTGGTTTAAGAGGCCAGAACAAGAGATAAACCCAGTTTTTAGTTAAGCAGCTTGTATAGAAGAAATAAAAATATAACAGTCAAATAATATTTAAATCAGTAAGTAATACTTGATGCTCGTTTAAAGCATGAGAGGGGGTGAGAGGGAGATAGAGAGAAACAGGGCCCTAAATGACAAATTTTTTATCTTGGTGCCGGAAAAGTAAGAACTGATTTTGGATATTTTTGATGTGCTGATTCCAAAAATACCTGACTCTTTTTCGTAGCAGCTCTAGTTTTTGAGATACAGACTAATTGATTTTAGTTTTTTTATCTAAAAACGGTAAATTCCTCCTTGGACAGCAAAGTGGATATACAAAATATCCTTGTTTTTTATGTCTTTGGGACAGCAGAGCTAAGGATCAGCACTGGGTTAACAGAAATTGGGTGATTTCCATTAAGAAATGTCATAATTCAAGAAAAACAAAACGTTGTCAAACCTTTCTCGAACCTTTGGTTGCGAGAAAGAAAATTATATTTCCACCCTTGCATATCAAGTTTGGGCTTATGTAGCAATTTTTGAAGGCTTTAAATCGAGATGGACTTTGTGTAGGCTACTTGACACGTAAATTTCCTGGGATTAACTCTGAAAAACTGAAAGCCAGAATATTTGATGGTCCTCAGATAAGGCAACCTACTGAAGATTCACAATCCAATCCAACCACATCAATGAACGAGTTTGAATCTAATTCTTGGTGTTCATTTATTCAAGTAGTACAAAATTTTCTTGGAAATCATAAGGCAGAGAATTAGTGGAAAATATGCTTTCCAACTTTAATATTCTCGATTGTATTATGACCTAGTTGATTTTAGTGAAGAACCGGGGGAAAGATTCCATCAGAACATAAAACTATGGAAGATAGATATCAAGGAAGATAAGATAGCCACATGATGACCTACTACTGTTGGAGTGTTCAGAAAGACTGTTCTGGTAAACTCCATGCTAGAAAGTCGTACAAAAGATAAGTGATAAGTGATGAATGTATATCTACTTTGTGAAATAAATACCTTACTTTGTCTCTTTTGTGTTTGTAACTGGCAGTTGGAGCAAATAGTAGTACTTAGACAATAGACAGTAATAACGTGAAAATACACAAGTTAAGAAATAAGATATTTTATTGTAAAAGAGGCCAATATAGCGTATCTCAAAAACTAGATCTGACCAAATCTGACGGCTATTTTGGATTCTGTACCCAATTAGACCTAGAGACAGTTAAAAACTCGCAGGCACCAAAATGTCTGTTGGGCTATATAATGAATATATATTGTTTAAAATATAATAAATAAACAAATTGTGGAAACTTTTCGGCGTACAAGGCTTCAGATGGGCGACGCAACAAATGGGCGGAATTTGGGGTCGATTCTATAGAACCCTACTAGAAGAGGACGATCTTATGAAAGCTTACGCACGGGCGACATTCGGTTCGATTCTAGAAAAGCCGTTCTTATGTATGTTTGCACACAGGCGGCTGACACAAACGTGATGGCATTGGTTGCAAATTTGGTCTTTAGATATTCTCTGTTTACGACGTAGTTTCTGAATAATTAGCAGACCAGTAACAATAAAAATTGGTAGCATTGTTAAATCGTCGTCCATATTATTTGAGACATACATGTTATTCGACACTTTTTAAGAAACTTCTTTTATAAAGAGGTTACTTAAAGAGTTCTGACACGATATTCTAAGTTTATTGGAAACCAAAACAACAAAATCTACGATCTACGCTCTACGTTTTATTTCTACGTCAGTTGGAAACCATCCTTAAAGCCTGTAATACATGATGCGATTTCTCGTTTTGAATCTCGTACGAGTTATCGTACGATAATTATTCCTAACGGTATCGGTCACGTGACTATGCGCAATAATCTACTGCGTCGATATTTGTTCATTTCTATACAATATTTTAAGTCTGGAGCATAAATATTGGATGGTTTTCAATATCGTACAAGATCTCGTACGAAAATCCTGTAGTACACGATACAATAATTCTTGTACGATAAATCGTACGAGATTCAAAACGAGAAATCGCATCATGTATTACAGGCTTAAGAAAGTCAATCTACTAAGTTTATTTGTATATTTTTTGTCAATTGTTTTGGTATTTTTTCAGTTATGCCCTATGCCCCGTATTTCCTAGAACTCCCACATGTTGAACGTCAAAGTATTTTATTTCCACATCAGTTCATCCAGTGATGTTACAATGTTGTAAACCAGTTGTTATTACATTCATAATATAACTTGGAGCAATGAAAAGTATACAATGTATGACAACAATGTCTACTTCTTCTTATTTTACAAGTCTATTATCTGTCAATAATATAACATTAACTTGGTTTCTAATCATAACATTTAATAAAGACATTTGAACAGCATATTTAACAGATTCCGAACACAGAATTCCTGCAGAAAAATAATAAAATAAGTAAAGCAAGATTATTTTTATAGAAATGTGTTAATCATTAATAAATTATTGTAAAGTCAGCAAAGAATGCAGTACAATATCAGCACCTCAGAGGTAAATTGTATTAAGTCACAAATGATAAACAGCTCAGAAAAGACGATTTAAGATTGTTTACTTCCTTGCGTTGATTGACTTGATACAGTTTTAAAGCAACGTATATTGAAACTGGCTAGAGCTATAGTTCCAAATTATTTTCCAATCGACGGACTATAAAGTATTAAGTCACTTGGCACTAAAATGTCATTTCTGATAAAAATGTGACTTGATATAGTTTACTCTAAGGTGCTGATATACATACAGTTGAACACTTCTAATAACACAAGTCCGCCATCTTGCTTTGTTAATTGTTCTACTTATATTCTACAGAGTAGAGTATCTCAACCCGGGATCCAAGAACCCCTAGGTATCCACAAATTGTTTCATACTAATAAAATACTATAACATATAGAAATATTACATTTTATGATTTAAAATGTGTAAGACAAGTAAGAAAATTCTTCTAAACACAAAAATATCTGTAATCAAACGTGCACTTCGCAAACTTTTAACTACAAACGACTGCAGCTCTGAAAGTATATAACAGCTGTTACCCCCACTCACTGCAAATCGCTACGTTACCATGGAAATTTGAGCTGACAGAGCTTACAGCACATAGTACAGTGATGGCGAACCTATGACCCGCGGGTCGCACAGTAACCTGTATGACGATTTCAAATGACCCGTACAAAAGAAAATATTTATATTTCTGAACATTCTAAAGAAATATTCTATGATAACTAAGGTCGGGTCTAAGAGAGCGCATTTAGGAAACAGGTTAGAAATCGACAAATATGGTAATAACAGCGAAATAGAATTTAACTATTACTTGTTATATACCTGTATTATACACGTGAAACCAAGGCCGCTAGCTCAGGTAGAGTTAATGAGATTAACAGGAGGTTCCACATAAATACTTATACCCTAAAGCGGCAGACTTTTATTTACGGATTATATATTTGATCCGCTATTTGAATTTACAAAATTTCAAATTCAATTTTGACCCGTTTGAGAAAAAAGTTTACCATCTGACATAGTACATCATTGTGGATGAACTACTTGTTTTAAGCATGATACTCGGCAGTAATGAAGATTTTTAATCAAAATTAAGAAATTTTGAGAGATAGAGAGAGTGTATGTTTAAATTATTTTAATTATGGGGGTACTTCTGCTCCGTCAATTATATATTCTAGTTATTTATTTGAGCTGTAGTAGGCGCAAATAGCTATTGCTGCTATGCGCCAAAAAATTTCACTAACAAAAAAAAAAAGATTTTCAAATCATAGCTGAATCTGGCGCTATACAGCAAAAATGTTGATCAAAAATGTCTTAAACATCCAGCATTTGGGTCCTCCATGGACCTCCTTTACTTACTAATTACCTACTAAATCCTAAAATGCACGAAAATTATCACTTATTATCAATTTTTTAGATTACTTACCATTAATTTACCGTAAGAAAAATGTACCAAAATTTTTAATTTAAGTTTTTTAGAATAATATTAAGTTTTTCTGACAACACATAAATTTCACTTAAAGAACAACCTATAAAATTAATATTTTACATCGTATGTTTTTTAAATTAATTAGTTTTCACACGAAACTAATTTGTTAACGAGTTTTTTATTGGTCACAGGTGTGCAAAGTATATCAGAGTGACATGGCCAAATTCCGTCTTAAGATAACACTTTTTTAACCCATAAATTTAATTCTGTCGATACTTATTTGTTATATGATGGCGCTGAGGTGATAGAACTGTAATTAATACCATGTTTTTGAGGTTATATCTATCTTAGATCTCTTAAGAGTACAAGCTTCACAATTAAACAAAATATATCGTCTACGCTTTTGTATAATTATTTTAATTCTTTGAGTGCTACAAATTGGTGCCAGACAAGTTTTAGTAGTGTTAAATTAGTGGCTAGAAAACCGGTAAAGTATATACGTTTTCTTTTACATTTCCGGTTCGTTTATACACCTCATTTATTGATAATATTGGGACTTTTAAATATATATTACGGCTAAGGTTATTGCCCTTATAAACGCACTTATCTGCATTTATCTAGGAATCAAAAAAATGTCTATGTTGAATATTGGATAGATATTGTGCAAATAGCCATCTTTGCTGTGCGCCAGAAATTTTAACTAATTAATATTTTTTTTTGCTGGCCCGCGTAGCATAGTGGTAACACTTGTACCCTGCGTTGCTAAAGTCTTGGGTTCAAACCCAATTCATGCATGGAATTTTCATAACAAAAAATTAGAAGTGTCCTGGCTAGGATAGACATTAAGAACTGAAGATGAAGAAGAATCTATATTTAAAACTCTGCCCATTTTCATCCTTATCACCTGACTTATCCAGTGTAGTCTATATAGAATCTGTTTTTACCGACCGCCAACATATATAAGGGAGATATCTCCCTTATATGTGATCATATCGATTTTGACATTTCGAGATTTCGATGGATCTCCACGAATTGAGGTTCCTATATAACGTTTTGACTATTTTTAGCATGATGTCTGTCGGTCGGTCTGTCTGTATGTCTGTCTGTCGGTCTGTCTGTCGGTCCGTGTACACGTGCAGAGCAAATTCGGCTAAAAGAATGTTTATGCAACTTCATATTTAAGCTTTTGACATCAAAGTTGATCAACTTTTGGTAAAAATCCGTTAGCTAGAAAAGAGAGTTTATTCGTGCCGGTTTTAAGATTTTTGCGAATATTTCACAAATTATTTCACAAAAAATTATTTAACAAAAGTTGCTATAAAAACAATAACTAACAACTTTTATTTGAGACATTTTTTGATAAAGCAGCATAAATTAAACAAGTATGTTGTTATAGCGGTCGGTCCTGTGGTGGCCACAGCTGTTTTTTTTTATTTATCACTTGTATTTTGGAAGCGAGAACCTTTTTTGTTTTTGGTCAGCACTGGCCGTGTTAGAATGAGTCAGTTGGGTTCATAATTTCCCTATAAAAATGTAAGCCCTGAACCATCTCTGCCCCTATAAAACAATATTGTCTTTTAAGCCCACCTCCTAAGAAAAAGTCAATACGCGCTTTAAAAAATGAAATGTTGGCTCGGCATCTGATTTGTGTACATCAACGCCGGTTGCATTTACCGATGCCGGCGGCCAGACTGTCAAAATTTCCGGGCAGTGCTACGTGTGAAAACTATTTGATTACATTGTATCCGACACCGGCACTGGTTTTACTGGTGTTTCCATGCATCCTGCGTCTTAAATTTATCCTTATATTTTTCACAAGTTTTGTCCCATAGCACTGGTTTAGATTGCACTGTAGAAATCAGCCGATCCACATCAACATCTGGTAAACTGATAATTTTATCAGAAAAACTGCGACAACAACTTTCCAAAAATAATAATAAGACATAATTTTTGATCTACAAGAGATCCACCCGCTAAGTTAAAACAAACTGAACCGTGCGTGTGTGAACGCCTTGATTGCTTTCTGTTCCCTGGACATGAGTTCGGAACTTGTAGAAACCTAATGAAACCTGTTCGTGTCGAGGGAGTATTCGGTGCTCTACTGTTTTTATTAGGTACCGAACAGAAACCGAAGCACCGTTTCACACTTGTCGGCAGCGACCGAAAAAGAAACGAAAATGAACCGAACCGAATAGAACCGTATACGTGTGAAACAGGCCTAAATGTGTAACAAGTTCGAGAACCACTGCTCTATCACAATGATGAAACATTTCCTTAGTTTTCAAAAGTAATATTTCAACAAATTTTAACTGTAGTAAAATATATCTAGCAGCTGAATCATAAACAAATAATAATTTACATATCGACAACCTAGTTGTACCTCGCGCCATAAATCTCCTATTACTACATCTCTTGTTCATAGTTAAAACTAAAACATCGCGGAAGATATATATTCGTAATGTAACATTTGTGTTTTTTGTTGACAGTGTTTGTCTAATTGAGTGTCCTATTTGTGAGAAACATTAAGTCATTAATTAAGAAAGGTGTGTGAGAAAACACATGTGTTCAGGAAATGAAATGTAATGTAGTTGATAAATCAAATGAATAAAGTGAATTTATGATCGTTTTTGCGGTAATTATATCAACACTAACCTGCTAAATGTCTTCTTGTTTTCAAAACAACATTTTCATTTTGGTTATAATTAATTTTATCACCTAGATTTTGAGATATTTCTTTAAATTTACTTTGAAACATTTCCTGATAGTCTTAATTGATTCAAGGAATATATCCTGAAATCTAATATCTCACACTGTTTAACGACGTATTTAATGTGTGTTTTTCTTATCTCCAAGTATGTATCTATAAAAATTTGTCACATATAGAAATAAGATGTTGAAACACGTTTAAAAACGTGGGAGGTATTTCTTAAGAGGAAAAAATTTCCTGATTATAAAAAGAACATTTTTAATAAGATAACACAATATTTTTGTCATCAATTTCTATTAAAGTAAAATAGTGAGAATTTAAAACTAGTGTTAATAACCTAAAGAGTTGCTATGGCTCTTTAAGTGGCGTAACTTTTTTGGGCCCCTTATGTAGAGTGATTTTTTTTATGAATATTAAGCATGTATACAAAATTAAATATGCCAATCCATATAAAGCATTGGCATATCTAATTTTGTAAGTTTCGCTATGATTTTAGCAAAAAATAATTATAAATACTTTTACATTTTAAACTTTACGTCATTGTGACGTAGTTGCCATCAGTGGATGTTTTTCTTATTAATATTCGACGTACGTTTATTATCTCTTTCGAGTGCATGAACATTCATGCATTCATGTTATCTCTTGCTAATCTTGTCAAACATAAAATTTGTTGTTTATATCATTCTATATTTTGATCTTCTGTTTTAAAAATTAATGGAAACAAAAAAAAATATTGGGTATCATTATCATATTAATCTAAGACAGCGTTTCCAACCTTTTTCATGGCGGACCGGCATGCGAGCTAGAAAAAATTCGCGGACCGGCAAGTTTAGAAAGTAATGTGTATCGAAAAGTTTTATATTTTTTATTAACACAAAAAAAAAACATCAAATAAAAAATCACATATAATTAGTGAAAAAAGAAACAAATTATTACTTTAGCAATTAACAAATTAAGGACCGAGATTTTCATCTCAAAATTAAGTGGGTTATAACTTATTAGGCGAATAGTTGCATAGTAAAAAAAAAAAATCTAGCGAACCAGCAAAAAAATCTCACGGACCGGCGGTTGAGAAAAACTGATCTAAGACTGTGGTCAGCTACGTCACTAAAGGGCGGCGTTTGAATCACTTTCATATTTAATAATTAATAACGTTCTTATAGAATAAGATATATTTTTTTTTGCTTCATATATATTTATAATTGCTATTTTTGAGGCACAAATATAAAATTTTGTTAATTTAATATCATTCTACAAGTATGTTTTAGTAAGTTTTGCCCCTATTAAGTTTATTTATATGAAAGTTATATTAACTTTTTCTAGAGATATACAGCGACAAAAAAATATTATTTAGTGGTTTGTGGGGCCCTTAAATGGCCTTCTACTCCGGTTGCGGGCGTAGTGGTTATACCACAGGACTCTTTGGCAGAAAAATTGCCTACAAAACACAAAGATGCGGGTTTAAATCGCGAACGTACTTCCGAAATTTAAAATTTTCGGGGTCATATCGTTTCTAGTCGGCTTTGATATGTTCTTGGCTGGCACAGAGTGAATTTAACAAAGCGCTCGGTGCTTTTTTATTGATTTCTATTATGAACAATCTCACTAAAACTCCCTCCGCTAAGCTCGTTGAACATAAAGACGTCTGCGACATGCCTCCAAAATCGGTGTTGAACACTATTGTCTCGTAGTGTTGTTTGGTTGCACGATAATGCTCGTCCGCAGGTTTCTGCCCTTGTTATGACGTTTTTAATCATTTTTCGTGAAAATGAAACTTAATTTTATCGTCATGGATCCTGCCCCATCAAACTAAAAAGCAGAGTAATAGCCCGTCTGGATCATCGGAACTTTCTCCAAAGCTTCTCATGAACTTGTAGCATACACCTTGTCGTACTGGCAGTTGAAAACTTCCTCAATAATAAAAATCTTTAAAAGAAATTCGTAATTCTATTGACGTTTAGTAGCAGAGACTTACGAGCTGTGTAATGACCAGAAGCAGTCATTTTTAAAACTGATTTTTGATGAAGATGCATCTGTGCATTATGCACTAAAAGAGAATTAATATATCTTTAAACATCTTACGAAATAACATTGAAAATCTGGTGACAGTATTTATGTTAAAAACTAGATTTTTTTTACATTTTCAAATAAACTGTTTGTCGCTGACAATACAGACGATTAAAAGTTTTTCATTTCTTTGCATACAACATATATCCACGAGTTGACAATGGTAGAAGAACAAAAGAAAAAGAAAACAGATATTATCTTTTTTTGTGAGTTTGGAGTGGTGTGATGTGAAGAGAAACGATTTAGAAAATAATAACTTTTCCACAGTGTAAGAATACAGTTCCATATATTATTTTATGAGATATGCAGAATGTATAATACATCCCTACGCCCTTATCCTTCCCTTGTTACTCTCACGTAGAGAGGCAAGCTGGTGAAACGGCGCCGAGTAACGTCGCACCGCACCGCGACGGTAGAGAAACGAGATATTTTATAATTCAGAGAAAAACTGCGCGTCCAAAGCAAAAATCTATATCTCACCCTTAGTCTACCCTCCCCCTTGCTATAATAACTCGCGAAGCGAAAAAGTAAATTTTAAGATACCCTCGTTTCCTCTATAGCTACATTCGCCCAGTAGAATAAATTACATCATCTGCATTCAACAACGACCAAAATTCAACTTGCTCGAATGCAATTAAATAGGCAATTTATTTTTTATGTGACTAGGGATTTTTTAATCAAACCACGATATAATTAAAAAGACGTTCTTTGCTTCCCTTTCGAGCATAATTTTTCAGGGGTGCGGTTTTTTTATTTTTTTCTCTCAAGTAAATTTCATTGTGGAAGTCATGAATTTTACTAGAGTGCTTTTTAAAACGTCGTTTCCAAAGCAGAGATTTTTCTGTCAGCTTTCTGGTTTTCCTACTTCAATATGGTATTTAAATATTGCATAAGGAATATTTCTTACATGAAATGCGGGACGTTTGAAGAAAATTCTAAATCCATTGTAGCCGTCTAAGGTATGTACTGAATATTAAAATTATTGCGTCATTTTGTTATACCAAAATATTTATTTAAATTTCAATAGATCCGTCTATTAGAAACTATAAAGAATACCTATCCAAACTGAATTCGCAATGATCTTCCTCATTAACACAAAGAATGGATGGCAAATTGATATGAAGGAAGCACATTAAACACGTTTTATTGTAATTAGTATGTCTAGTTATTAATTTTAATGGCATGCCATACAAAACGTAATAATTTATCCATCAACAGCACAAGAATCCTAACAAACGTCGAAGTTTTAACTACTCTAAACAAGAAACAAATACTATTTGATTTAAATATAATTAGCAACAAAATGGCAACAAATGTCAAGTTTCATGCATGTGTGACCAAGTACAAAACCCTACCATGGACTTAGATCAGAAATAGGTGAACAACGGACTTGGGACGCCATGGTTTGATGAGTTTAGATTTAGTTTGACCAGTTGGATTCAAGTAACAATTTGTAAAATGACAAATGAGTAGAATACGCTGCAAATTTAGGATTAATGAATTATTTAGCTATACAGATCAACAGCCGTTGTGATTGTGATTTTTTTAATTTTAAATCAGTTCGATTTTGACGATATATCATCATGAGTAACGAAGCATTTCGACCTCAGTGGCTGACCAAACAGAATAGCTACTTCTTGGCTATTGAAAGCCCAAATTTGACACAACCACAACTTTTATACCCACGAAAACTGACTGTATGGTGTGGTAGAAGATGTTATTTTTACGAAAACGCTGCGGGAAATACTATACGGTAGATAAAAGGTAATTTCCGACAGTTTATTATCATCAAACGCAGGTGCAAAGTAAGAGTTTGTTAAAATTACTCTACGTTTGTATCTGATGATAATAAACTATTAGAAATGTATTTACGACCAGACCTAATGATAGCGAATTTTAGGTATTCTCTTAATACACACGGTATTCATCTAGTAGGTGGTCGAACAATAGTTCTAGCTATAGTCTAGGGGTGTATACTCATTCATTTTTCTTGTCTATCTACAATCAGCCATTCACGTAACATATCCAGGCCATACCTATTTGAGGTATCAACTGAATATTATTATATTATATTTAAAATTTCCCAGTCTCAATCAGTGATGATTCCAGACTCTTGAGGGGGATACATGAGCCGGAGGGAAACTACACGAGCCCGGGGGGACCGCAAGAGCTCGGTGTGAGGTAGATTAGGCAGGTATTATAGCTAAAAACAATCTCGAGGGGGATTTTTGCCACCTGGTCAACGGGCAAGAGTCCACGGAAGGGGAAGCCCTCCCGGATACCCCTTTGGATTCACTCAGCACTGATCGCAATAAATAATATAACAAAACAGCTGTAATTTTTCGTATATTTATATTGTTTTAAAATATAAATTTTGGATAAAACTGATATCGTCAGTAAAACATGCAGTTGCAGTGGATAGGACACATCACAAGAATGTCAAAGACTAGTGTCCTTTAAAAGTTGCTGTACTCAGAATTGGAAGCTATAGTGGTATACGCTTCCCAAAACAACGCTACAAATACAAGCTAAGAAATAAGCTCGAGTTATGTCTGTTTAGCTCAGACACTGACAGAAATCCCTCTGTCGAAGCACAAGGCGCAAACTAGTGACAAACGTAATTCAGCAGTACGAATGGACACGTGTAAAACGAGCCACACAAGTACACAATAAAGGAAAATGTAGACGTCAGAATCTGTTGCTTGATTCTGTCCACTGTCTGCTATGTATGTTGCAAAACATCCGTATTCAGAATTGGTCTATTCAGTTAACACAGTACCAGTCCGATAGGTAAGGCTGCGAGGCAATTGCCCAAGGCGTCAAATCGCAAAGGACGCTAAAATTAATGCTTAATGAGGTTTTTTAAATCTCCCGCACTGTTAGGCAACTGCTTTGCCTCAGGCACCAAATTTTATCAAATAGTAGCAAAGTGCTGTTGGCGATTTGATGCACTAACCGTTAAATATAATTTAAAAAAAACAATAAAATTGATAAACAAAAATAATAACATCGTTCATTTTTCTTTTGTCCATAATGAAAGATCTATTTGCTACTAGTGAAAATGCTCTTCTCCATAAGGGGGCTATCCGTTCCGGAAGTTGGCGATCATCATTGCGATTTTGACTTTGCTGACTGTACTCCTAAACCAGTGTTTCCCAAACTTTTTTTACCATGCCCCACCTAAGTCTTTCAAAAATTCTGATTCCTTCCTATGTATCATATACATATTTTTTATATTCAAAAAGAATTATACCCGAAATGAAATCTAATTACAACTTGTTCAGGACACAGGACTTATGTCGAAGTGCCCCCCCTGAACAATCAAATTGTCCCCATGTGGGGCGTAGGACCCACGTTGGGAAACACCGTCCTAAAAAGTTCAATTGTTATTTCATTGACCCATACCCTTGTATTATTTTACCTAGATTTACGATATCTTCAAAGACCTCTTCTTCCAAACACGTTGCCCAGTATAACTGGTTGGAATAGTCCTCAGACCAATAACTAAGATGGACAGCGAATGCCATATGAAATCCACAACAAAATGTGTCGCCAACATTAGCCTGCGAGGGACAAAAGGATAACGGACGGAAAACAAACAAGAACCTCAATAAAATTACCTTTTAACTTAACTATAAAGCGATTTACCACATTTATTCATGTAATGTATACCATTAGAATGTATTTATGTTTAAAAACACTCCGAAAACCACAAAAAAATTGTTTAGCACGATCAAATATAAGCAAACACGTAAAGAACGTAACTTCGGCAATTAGCAACGATTGGTAAACGGGTATCTTCGGAAATATTCAGAAGGCAACGATTTATTCTAAGAAAATGTAAACAAACAATGTTGGAGACGCAATTTAACATAAACAATGGTGTCCGTCTTGGTTATTGGTCTGAGGAGTAGTCCGTATCTTTCTTCTTTCTCATTATATAGCCCAAGTACTCTAACTTGCTTTTCTTAATAGTGAACATTAATTTCAAGTCCTTCTGCTCACTCACTAAATTTTGAACAAATCAAATTTGATTTCGGAAAATAGTCCTTACTACATATTAAGAAAAGCAAACTGCAGTATTTTCGTAGATCTTAAATAAATACTTTTCAAGTCTAATTTAAGTATATCAGTGAAATGAGTATAAGGTTTCCCTTGAAACATGTATATCACTATACGTAACTGAAAGATTATGTTTTAAGTTTATAATACCTGCCAATAATCGTGTAAAACATTTGAAATGTGTATACGCCCGCAAGAAACCATAGTTGTGTCAGGGAACGGGGTCATACTTGACGTGTTGCTCATTTGAGCCTCCACTAATTCAATTATTCTAATTACCTACAGCTGCTAATTAATGTTTAATATTGATTTAACATTGCGGCGTGAACTATTATGGCTTGAACACACGGAAACTCTGACTTAACAACAAGATTTCTACGTCTTACAAACACAATTATGTTAAATGTATAATTTGTTAAACATAAAGATATTACAGGATATTCAAATGTGGTGCTATAGGCGCATTCTAACAATTTCCAACTACAGTGGAAAACGTGATGCATAAGGTTCCAAAACAAATACTCTTTTTCTGTAAACATAAAAATAAACGGAAATTTTGTTAGAACTTTTATAATTCTTAAGCTGGATTCAGAGCTCTTAAATTAGTCGACTATAGACTATAGGTTGTGCACTGATGATTGTCACTACAAGTTTGTCATATGGTAAGGCGAGCAACCATTCAGAGCTCCATATTTAATAGATTAAGCGTTGTCGATTGCGGATAGTTTTCCAAACTTATAATTAATGAGTTTTTTTAATGAGACAGACATATAAACATTGGATATCTCAGTCTACATTGGAGAGAACGTTTACATTGTATGTTTTTACCTAACAAAATGTTATCGCGCCGATTACAACAAATCTCGCCCAAAATTACAAAGACGAACAGTAAATATGGTGATTTAGGTAATTAATAAAAATCTAGGACAGCAAATTTAGATATAATAGATAATAAACATTTTACTAATCCACCGTAGTTGGTTTAAAGACACACAGATGTCGCATTATTCGTAACACCAGATCTGTAATTTCCAGAGCTGTAAACGCTACCTTGAACGTTAAAACTATCTACTTAAGTTACCCACAACGCACAATGAACAATCTACTAATTTAAAGAGCTCTGAACGCAGCTCTAAAATTAGTAGTCTATACCAGTGTTTCTCAACAGGTGGTCCGCGGACCACCAGTGGTCCCCAGAAAAATGTTAGTGGTCCGCGAAAGTTTTTATATCTCTTTTTTTTGCTGTTTTTTTGTTATTTTTTATGCACATTTTTTATGTAAATAATTTTGTTTATTTTCTGTAAACTTTCTATGATTTTATATAAATAAAATAAGTAGTTTTAGTAGCACATTAAATATATTTGTTTTCTTGCAAAAAATGAACTAACAATTATTATTAGTGATCCGCGTTAGAAAATTATATATTATACTGGTCCGTAGTGCGTTTTTGGTTGAGAAACACTGGTGTATACTATATGACTTGTGCCCTGTAGATCTGCGTTTCCCAACCTTTTTTCATGGCGGACCGGCAAGCGACCTAGAAAAAATTCGCGAACCGGCAAGTTTAGAAAGTATCGTAAAAGTTTTATATTTTTTATTGCACTGATTACAGACACAAAAAAAACAACAAATAAAAAATCACATATAATTAGTGAAAAAAGAAACAAATTTTTACTTAAGCAGTTAATAGATTAAAACTGTCGAAGTTTTGGAACAGACACCGGGCACGTCAGTTAGTAGATAGATAAGAAGATAACGAAGCTTAAACAGTTGCCGCTAACACCCTGTATAATAATTCAACTAATTATAAATTAATATGATGCAATAATATCAATTATTTAACCCCTCAATGATTCATCAAAATAAAATTTTTAACTTTTGCAAGTTAACTGTAATGAAAAATAATTGAATCTTCTTAACGATTTCTAAAGTTTTTTAAGTTGCCTTCCTGATGATAAATGACTAAAAGTTTACAAGATCGAGACCCATTGTTTGAGACTTGTGAAATTAGCATAATTTCCAAGACGTCTTGAACTGTGAACCTAAAAGCTCTTACATAACCTTACTTTTTATGTATTTATGTGAATTTATTCTAATTAAATTCAGCGATGACATTCAGAACTGATCTAAATAAATGTTAATTACAAACAATTAATCAGATGATTCCATTAGCTACATTATTTGAATTTTGTGGTCCAAAGACAAGATAAGTTAAAGAACAATTTAGGATCCAAACAGTGGCGTTTTTTTTATGGGGAATATTTTCAAAATAACACTTTTTATTAATACGTAACACTTAGTTTAGACCACCGTTTCTCATACGTCGGTCCGTAAATACTTGAAAAACAATTTACGGCTTGACATTCGCGATTTTCACATTTTTTCTCCCGTAGAGAAGAATAGTTTATTCATTTTTGCTGTGTAAAGTAAATAATAAGAGAAATTTATCAATTTCAAGCAAAACAAATAATCGTTTTTTTTTTATTCTAAACCACTCTTTTGTGTATATTTTCAATGTTAGGTAAATAATAAGTGAGGTACTTCGTTAATAAGTTCTCTCTCCATAGCTCCCCAAATATATATCTTGTTAAAAACTGCACTGGACGTAGAAAAATAGTTACTTTTCTCATATTTATTTTTGCTGTTAAATAAATGATAAATTTAATATTTCAACTTTGTAAGACACACTCCCCTTGCCCCCTAAATAATCTTATTAAAAACTGAAAAGAACTGCGAAAAAAAAAAGTTTCCGCATACACAATTTTAATGTAAAGTAAATAAGAAGTAAGATATTTCAAGATTTTAGTTTTAGGGATGCCCTCCTCTAAAATATAGTAAAGAAAGATATTGTAAATAAAACACCTTGAAGCTTGAAATTAAAAATTATTTATTAAAATCTTATTCTTATATAATGAGAAGGATGAACCTGGTGCGCTGCTATCAATGTATCAATCCTTGGCTCTATTTTTATCAGCATTATTCTTAAATTACCGCAATTAGCTATTTGCAGTCGGTTTCTTTTTTTGATAATAGATTTGTGACCGCACTGAACTAAAGTTCCACTAAATATGACGAAGAAAATGCAATTAACAACTTTTGTATTATAGCCCATAATTCAGGATAATGTAGGAATCTGCTTTTGCAGCCAGAACTGTTGGTAGCCGTCTTTGAATTTAAATTTCAATTCGTAATTTGTTGTTACTTCCATCAGTTTTTCTTGTAATTTTGGAGTGTTTGCACTTGAAAAAGGATCCAAAACCCAATCTGGTATGTTCTTAAAAATATCTTCAAATCGTTGGTTGAAGTCAGAATGGAAAGCATCCAAGTGCTGACAATAGGTAAGCAAGTCTTCATCATTTTCATCAAGCCCCCCCCCCCAATTCCCCCGAGCTACTATCGCTCCCCCCCCTGAATCGATATCGACCACTGAGAATCACTGATCTAGAAGGTCATCATAATTAAGCGATGTCATTCGTTCATATGTTCAGAAAGAACTATTGTTTTAGTTGCTATTCCAACTTGCACGGAGAAAGTATTGCATATACAAAGACATGCATATGTTTATATGAATATATTTAAATATAACGAATGAAGATAAAACTACGGACGTACGTTTGGTACGAGTAGTTCAAATACGTTACTGATAGTTTACAGAGAATTATCTGAAGTAGATACATATTTGTTTACCAGTCCTTTGTCGATCAATCGGCATGTAACTTTTCGTGATTTTTACTGAAATCAGAATAGTGGACGGAAACTTTTTAAAATAAGTTTATTTTGGAACGAATAAGGTAAAAATATTGTCCTGCATTCTGTTGGCCTCTTTCACATAATAAATACCTAAGAAATCCTGAAATATATGAAAACTCATATTTTACATCAATTTTTACGATGATGGAGAGTTTAGGCAGGTTTCTACTTGTGTGACTGACGCACCGCACTGCCTTATGCCTAAACCATAGTGGGCTGACTAACTACGTTTTAATCAGGCTCAATCTTGAGCACAGCTGTGTTACAAATTTATACAAGAGTTCAATACGTTCGACTCGCCTAACAAATAGCCGCTCATTAAAGTGTTGGATGTTTTAAACTGGTTCAAATTTCAACATGACATCATTGGACCGCTATACTGAATGTTCGATTTAATGTATTGACAAGTATGTTATCGACAGTATACGATTCTAATGGTTTATTTTATTTATTTTTGGACGTGCAAAGAATTATCAAACTAGTAACTTATGGATTTTAAATACTCATTAGATCAGGAGTACCCAAAATGTAGACACATTTTTTAGGCTCAAAATCTAAAACATTTAGCGCCTAACACAAACATAAGTAAATAAAAAGGAATACAGGTTTTCTCGTGTGTGGAAAATAAAACCTCGTCTTCTTCCAATATTTTTAAATTTAACGTAGCATATGGACTGGCAATATTAATACTATGCATCCATTTGGGAGGTAGTCTACTTTTATTCGTAGATGGATATCGTGGTGTCCAATCAGTAGTTTTTCTGGTAGGTGATCCTCCACTTTATGTTCCTTCTATCTTCTTGAATACTATTTATTGGGTTGCCTTTTGGTATCACTAACAAATATTTCGTTTTGATGGGTTAGGTCTTTACAGACAGATATACCAATACTGGCTAAATCTGTCAGCTGATCTCTCCTTTATTATTTCCTTTATCACTTCTTATTCTTTGTTAATCGGGTTGTTTTAAGCTCATCCACACAAACTCATCATCCTTTTCTTTTCTAGTTCTGTCTAGATACCAGTATTGTAGGTATATTTGGAGTTCTCGTGAACAGGTTGCTTCTTTACCTGGAAGAATCGAACTGATTGTTTTATGTTTGAAGACTTACATATCATTTTAGATTGTTTAGAACGTATTGGCTCCTTTACAGCCTTCTATTACATTCCATACACTCTTTTTTGGAACAGATTTTTATATCTTATTTGCGTTCGTACCTACAAGTGTTCATTGCTGTACACCAAAAATTGTTCCTATATAAGTTTTCTTTCATGATAATGAGCTGGGTTGCATTTGGGAAACTGGAACACATTTTACAGAACCCAGAGATTCCCATATCACTGAAAGTGTACGATTTTTGTATCCTGCCTGTTTCCAATAACGAACTGAATGACGTTGATAACTAAAAGTGCTAAGAGACTGAGAACAACACAAAGGGCAATGGAGAATGTCATGCTTGGCATAAATTTGTGGTACAGAATCAGAGATTCAGAGACACAGCAAAATTACAGACGTAATACACCGCATTGTGAACCTCAAATGGAGTTGGGCAGGACACGTACCAAGACAGGACTCAACTAGGTGGACAAATACTCCATTGTTGCCCACAAAAAAAAGCGTCGGAAGACCTCAAAATGGCTTGCTTGACATAAAGAGCATCGCCGGAAACTAGCGGCGCAGAAAAGTTCAAGATAAAGATGCGTGGAATAAGACAAAGAAGGCCTACATCCAACAGTGTATGAATACTGGCTGAGGAAGAAGAAGTAAAAGAAGAATTCTCTCATTGTGAAATTTTAATCTAGATAAATAAATGGGCAAAGTTTTATGCCCTGCAAACATTCCTTTCAAAGAAAACAGAAATTAAAACAAGTAGAAAATATAGAAAGTATAGACAAAATTCAAACTTCACGTGTATACAACATATACGATAAACAAAGGCTGACGTCCCGTTAACAGACAGATGACGTGTAGCTTCGCTATTTACCCCCACCACTACAAATTACGAGACAACCTTTACTTTAATAATCTTGAACTAGGCCCACCTCGGGCTGTCGCGCCAATGAGGATGAAACGAATGGGCTGCGATAAGTGCTAATAGCCGTAAACAATATGCGCGAAATAGTTTAATTAACTGCACCAATATTCGATATTTCCAGATCTACCATCAGCTGTTATTTCTATTGCGAAATCTAAAGGACGATTTCAGTCCTCGTTACTGAAGGATATAAATGTTCAATCCTATCACTTCATTCGTAAGCCTAACGGCGTTGAACGGAGAGGCGCTAAAAGCATCCTTCTATATTAATGTTATTAAAATGTAGTTTTTGGATTTTGTTTCGTGAAAGTTTTAAGAGCACTGTAATAATTTATTAGTTAAGATACAGTCAAATTAGTTACGTTGTAATCTTTCGAGTATTTTTTTATTGTTATTACAGACAAGATTTTTTTTGTGAATGAGTTGAAAATTTACATTAAAATGTCTTTTCGTTGTTCTCACATGTTAATGATATTATCCAAACTCTAAGATATAAATCTTTAACTTAATTAAAGTTTTGGTAACTTAGCTGTTCTTGACATATGAACATTGATTGTCACTTAGTGAATGATAATTAACAATTTTGTGTTAATGGGTCAGAAATGATATTTTGAAAGTGTTATTAGCATCATTATGCAAAACACCATACAAGAAATTTTTAAATAAATTGTGGGCGGAAAAAGAGTCCACTTAGAAACGCTCTAACTAAAAACAAATTGTTTTAATGTCTAACAGTTAAATAAATATAGTTAAATTCGAACTATTATCTCGCACTTCCTACTCAAATAATCATTTCTTGAAAGTATTTAGTGCTGAACATACTAAAAAAATAAATACAAGTACAGCATACATATTACTTTTGCTAAGTACCACGTAGCTCAATAAGTCGCCGGTCTAACTAAGAAAAATAATTTTTTTTTAGAAATTCGACTTCATCATCATATTCTTCTTCAAGAGTGATACATTCATTCCAACGCTCTAACTTTTCGATGCCTTCTTTGTAGAACGATTTGTCTTTGCCCTCAAAATAGGCGTAGGTTTCGGCAATCACTTCTTCATTTGAGTCAAATTTCTTTCCCTGGAGCATCTTTTTGAGTTCTGCAAAAAGCCAGAAGTCGCAGGGGGCCAGACCTGAAGAGTACGGTGGATGAGGAAGCAATTCGAATCGTAATTCATTTAATTTAACCATCGTTTTCATCGACTTGTGACACGGGGCGTTGTCTTGGTGAAAGAGCAATGTTTTCTTTTGCATGTGAAGCCGTTTTTTCTTGATTACTACACTTAATCGATCCAATAATGCCATGTAGTATTCGCTTTTGACAGTTTTACCTTTCTCAAGATAGTGGATAAACAAAATACCATGCACGTCCCAAAATACGGATGCCATAACCTTGCCAACTGATTTTTGAGTTTTTGGTCGCTTTGGACGACTTTCACCGACTACTGTCCTCTCAGCTGACGATTTTTTTGATTCAGGTACACACCTGAATCAAAAAGATCACACAGTAGTGGATCCATGTTTCATCCATTGTCACATACCGATGCAAGAAATCCTTTTTATCTCGCTTGAACATCTCCAAACAGCGCTCTGAATTGTGGACGCGTTTTTGTTTTTGGTCCCGTGTAAGCGAACGCGGCACCCATTTCTAAAGTTGCATATTTATATCATTTATAAAAATATTAAACAAAAGTGGGCCTAAGTGACTACCTTGAGGTACACCGGAAATTATTTTTCTGACGTCAGATTTATAGCTATTAATGACAACACATTGAGTTCTATCTACAAGGTACGTTTTAAACAAATTTAACAGATTACCATGGACGCCTATTCTATTTAACTTATTTAATAATATGTCATGATCTATTGTATCGAACCCTTTATAAAAATCCGTGTAAAAAGAATCCAATTAAAAGGGATGAAAAAGCAAAATAGAAACAAAAAAATAGCATAAAAACTCGTTACATAAGGCTTTTTGCCGAACTTGTCGATTATAAAACTCATTTCTTCGCGACCTGTTTTCTAAATTCAACGCGTGCGGCAAAATCATGCCTTATGAAACTTGTGTTTTAATATACTATTAAAACATCCTAGGAGATTATCGCAAAATCCGTCAGGACGTAAGACTTATTTATAAAATTATTTATAAATACTGCTGTTTCGACTGCATGACAAAATTTGAAATGGGAAAAATTCAGTGTTTCTTTAAAGATGTGCATGTTTGTCTGCCTAACTTCAGGGGTTTCTTTGAAACATCCTGTCCTCTTAAGACTGTTCTTCATTTTTACACCTTGTACTATCAAACTTCTACCGAATTTTACTCTCAGTTTGTATGAGCACTAGCGGCGTTGATGGAATATTAATGTTATAAATTAACATAGAATTTTTCCGCGTTTAATTTTATTATTCATGTTACAATTTCCTCGTATAATTACGTAGATGAGCTGGATAATCAAGTCTTATAATCGAACACTAATAGGAACAAATCACATGAAGTTTTTTGTCCATTTACGGTTTACGAGAATCTTCAGTCGTTTCCCGTGTTTAATATGCAAGTCGTACGATAAAGCTTCGAAACACAACGACCTGAAAACGAGAATAAATCGTTAAGAGACATACAGTTAAAAATGTAATTGCGGTTTATCTATCCAGTCAGGACACTAATTGATCGCGATATCCACTATATAATTAATGCGGTGTTGATACTAATTGATATTTGTGATCGGATATTCATAAAACATTCATTGAATACATTTGAATCACATTACAGCTTACAGCGCGCAGAGTATTAAACCTACAGCGTTTGTTTCCTCATGCTGCCTGTTTAAAGTCACGATTCTCAAAGTTCACCAGGAAAATCAGACGAAAATCGTGTGCCATCAAATACGTAATAAATCTTCGAGACATTCTTCACAAATACATCATTGTATATGGGCTGTGTGAGAACGCGGCTCTCAAAACATAGGATGTACTTAACTCATTTTCACTTTTATACATGATAATAAAGTTCGGCCGATGCGCCTCCGAGCTTATTGAGAAAGCATTAGCTTCACTGTGCAAACTATAAATACAAGAGCTAGTCACTGTCAATTACCCGCTAATAATGTTGCAATGAAACGCTTTATTTACGTACGAATCAAGTAAGAATCTTCGCTAATGGGTTTGTGTTTTGTATGATTACAGGGGGAACCGGAGGACTGTTTCTAGACGCGGGCTCCTCCAACAGCGGACCCTCGTTCCTGCCGCTGCCGGTCCAACTGCTCGAGCAGATCATGACCGGAACACCGGAGCCCGGAGTCACAACGCTTCGAATGCCGCAACCAGAAAACAACAATCAGCAGCGAGACCGCGATCCGCAGGCCAGAGACGTCGACATTGAGGTATGCTTCGTGTGTAAAAAATGTCGCGTAGCCTTCAGCAGCGAGTCAAACCTGCTCACCCACCAGCGACAGTGTTTCGGTGGCAACCTCGACAATCGTGGCGCTTACCGAATAGTACAGCCGGGCTTCGAGTGCAAATTGTGTCCGAACGACAAGTTCAAATCGATGCAAGAGTTCAAGAAGCACGCTGAGAGCGAACCCCACAGCACGAAAATGCTGTTTACGGGTAAGAACGCGGGCGCGAGTTCGGTCGGGGGTATGGTGCCTCCACCACCGTCGGAGTCACCACTCAGCCACGAGATGGAAGATGTGGTGAATCAAATAACGCTGCTAGCAGCGAGGGCTGCACAAGAGGCCAGCTCTGATGGTGTGAGGGGGCCAACTTCAGTCGATTCTAATTCGAATTCAACTTTCTGCCAACCCTCCGAGCCGAAGCGACGATTTCTCGCGCCCGGCGACGTAGCGCAGCCGCTCACGAGCGCCGGCCACTGAGCCACTCAATGAGATCCCTCACTGACAGCGCCGCGTCTGTCGGCCGCGGCTGGCACCAACAACTAGGAACTCTCTGACCAGAGAACAATGAATATAGAAACTCCAAAAAACTACCTTTTATTTAAAATGAAATGAAAAGTAAAAAGCAATGATTAAAATATTATATTATATATTTACAGCTGATCTAAATATATTTTTAAACGTTATTATTATATGGTAGATGTGTCAGTGTAGTGTTTATTGTA
This sequence comes from Liopterus haemorrhoidalis, assembly GCA_963971575.1. Taxonomy (NCBI): domain Eukaryota; kingdom Metazoa; phylum Arthropoda; class Insecta; order Coleoptera; family Dytiscidae; genus Liopterus; species Liopterus haemorrhoidalis. Next base: position 35,828,005 of record OZ020619.1, on the reverse strand, counting down.
TATGTTGTATAGAGGAGTAGTAGGCTCAGGTGATTCCTATCGCAACATATAGTTACTAATTAACGATGAACGATGATCTGATCAAGATGAAAATGATGTTGATGATGATGATGATGATGTTGAAGATGAGTAAAGGACGTGTGTTTCTCTCTCTTTGTGTGCGCCGGCGGGCGTGCGAGAGCCGCGCCGCCGGCCGAACTAACTGTACATATATAGGAGTACGTAGGGTAGACGCAAGAGTTCCTCAAAATGATTCCTAATAGGGCGGAGGCCGGGCTGGCCGGCGTCGGTCAGTCCGGCCCTAAACTAACGGCATGCAACAATATGTTCCTAATCGAGATGTAGTAGATGTTTTTAATAAGAAGAAGCAGAGCAAAGCAAAAAGCGACTGCGCATGCGTGCGGTGCGACTCTAGTGCAAGTGGCCGAAGCTCTAGAGGGTCCAACCGACGACGAAGGCGATGTGAGTGGCGACCAGAGCGCGCTGCGGCGGACCCCGGGGCTGGGACTGGGCGTCGCGCCGTCGCCATATTGGTGCTCTCACACCACGAACACATATGCAACACAAACACGGCCAACCCAGTAAAACAAGTTCCTATCCGTGTGCGTCCGAACAGTTCCTCAAGACAACTCGCAAACCTCGGACGCACGCGCTTTTTTATTGATTATTATTACGATGATAAATTATTAAACAAAACTTTTATTATTATTGAATGACACATTATTGAAATTTAAATAAGGCAAAAATGCTGTACTATTTATCATATATATGTATATGTATATCAGAAGCTGGTAAATACTACTACCTAACTAACTTAGATAGTGAAAGATAGGCGGTCGCGCGTCGGGATGCCGAGCGCGTCGGAGCGGACGCACGCCGCCCTGACGCGTCTGTCGCGTCGCGCGACCTTTCCCCACTCCGCTCTCGCTTGTGAGGGCCGCGGCGCGCGCCCCTCGGCGGACGGGTCGCAGGCTCCACGCTCCCGGACGCCCATTGGGGGCGCGCGCGGCGACACATTAAACCCCCGCCCCCCAGTAACACGCGACCCCCAACTTCTGACAATGATCGCCCCCCACTCACCCACACACTCGTCCTCTTCTCCCCAAAACTAACATATACTAATTAAATAATAATACTAAACTCTGGTACTTTCATACCAGCAAAAATGAAAATTGGTTCCTACTAATTACTAATAATCGGTTACTTATACGGTGTTTAAGTAATAATAACATATAGTTATGTTTTACCGTTGGTTTTCACCGGCATTGTACGTATATATTAGTAGTAGAAACAAATATATTTAAAATTTTAAATATATTTTAGATTTACGTATCCAAAATAACTCAAATTGGGGAATACTTAGGTATGACCTGCCTCGCATATTAGTGAGTTTATTTGGAACTATGTGTGATTGTCGATATAGCGCGCGGGCGAGACGATGAGGGAGATGGGGCAGCTACTTCCGAGCAAGCACAACTCCAAGCGTAACCCCCCCCCCCCGCAGTCCTTCATTCCGCTTCCTTCAACCTCTCTACCATCACTCCTTCATCCCCCTTTCATTTGCTCTCGATCAACGAATAAACTAACGACTTAATATTGTAACGACATATCGAAAGATCTTCTCCAGAATGTCAGGAAGCACGAAGCTCCTCGGAGATGAGTTAGCCTGCGCCCTCATCACTCGCTCGCGCAACTAGCAATGCTACGTTAAGTGGATGTGACACGTGGCATTCAGTGCTGCCACCTTCTGACGTATTACACCATTATTATTACTATTCATATACTATATTATTATTATTATTGCTATGATAATTATAGGGCAGTCAGTGTGTATTTTTAATCAAGTTTGTTTGAGTACTGCTGGATCTTACCTTCGATCCGTACCGTGGTTCCTATTCAATTTCATATCGCAATTCATTGCAATCACAAATTTTAAAGTTAAAATTTTTACAAATGACATTTTTATAAATTTGTCTAATTATAATACATGTTTTGTAATTTTTGTTAAAATTATTTTGTGAAGTACTTGGATCGGCACATCAATGAAAGTTGATGTGCGGATGCGACTACTATTACGAGAAGTTGTGTATTAGTACGATACACAAAAATCTCTATCTCTCATACATACTGACTTTCACTGGCATATCCAAGGGGTTAAGAGTGCAAATTGCACTCCCCTTGGGTACGCCATTGGATTCTTTCTCAAAGATGCATCCGCTTTGCTTTTCTTGTTTTAACAAACTAACATTTCATTTGCTTTTGCATGCTTTATTCCCATTTTACTCCTTTTACTTCCTTTTTCATACATTTCGTTTTACTGGTATTTATTTTGATTTGACGAAGACCCAGTTTGTTTTGACCCGTTCGGCTGGACGATTTGCACGTTTTTGAGTCGCTTTCTGTTCAATATCAGTGGATAAATATGTTGTTATAGAGTACATCTCGATTATTTTTGTATTATATAAGAAAATTATATTTAAAAATCGGTTGCATCTTTGTAAATAAAACATTACTCGCGTCATAATTAATTTTATTTTGTTAAGTTGTATAAATTTGTTAAGGCATTTATATTAGTGTTATTTAATACGGATAAATTATAAGTTTGCGTTGCGTTAACGCATCGTTTGACTTGATTCAAGTGATTTTTAGTTTTTAAGTTCTACGTAATAAATATTTATTTCTTAATTCGTTTATTTTATTTTAATTGTGATGTAAATAAGTCCGATTAAGTTAATTTTTAATTCGATTGTATGTGTGAGAGATTTTCTGTTGCAGCGGTACATATGTGTACCGCAAAATTCGCTGTGCTGTATCATACTAAACAAAACAAATTTTTAATTTTGTTCTTATTGTTGAATATTTTGCTCATTGCAATTGTTTTGCAAAAACTAAATCCTCGCATTTAAAAGTACCTTTTGCAAAATTTTACGAAATTTTTAAAAGTATAGTTAAATTAAGTCTGTACAAAAAAAAAACCACAGCTCACAGATGTTTCTGTTAACTATTTTTAGCCGATTTTTAACTTATTAAAAAAAGCAAAAATGTTTCAACAATAAATGAACATTCTGTTGTTTTTTCATAAACAGTTTTAATAATGAATATTAATAATAATAATTAATAGGTAAATGTTTGTATCCTACGGCTTGTGCCGCCTCTCAATTTGTGAGTGTATATGAAAGTCAAATAAACTACATAGTTTATCATAAAAATAAAATCATCTATTTATTTCAACCTTATCTTCCAGATTCAGAGTAAAGCCTCATTTATAATAGATACATACCACAAACATGGCATATGAATAACAGGACTCTGTTCTATTTATTAAAAACAAATGTTCAGAACAATGATACCCCGTTGTTTCATCTTTATACATATGCTATGTCTTAGGTTATGGAACTATTGTAAACGAGGCTTAACTACATGTGTTAACTGCAATAGATTCACAACGCCTACAGGACAAGTATGGCTGATAAGGTAAGTTCTTGGTTTTGTCATTGTTGACAGGGTGACCAGATATTTACATAGTCGAAGTAGGACGTTTAAAGTTTTATAACGCATCCCAGTAGGACATTTGACAACCCAGCTTAGAACAATAAAAATAGGTATTAAAAAAAGCACAAAACACTAAAAATTGATAAGTAAATAATTTTAAATTGATATACTACTCTTGTTGTTTTAAATACAAATCTTTGTTGCATATTGTACCCATTATTTAATATAAAAATAAGAAAAAAAAAGGTTTATTGTTATTATTACTACCTATACTAAATTATTTGAATTGGTGTAATTTGATCAACAGTATATATTATAACATCTATTTTATTTATTAAAAAAAAGAAATAGTATATTCTGTAACAAGGTTGGTTCCACTCGTGGTTCCACTCGCATCGAATTTTCTCATTCCAACCGAGTCACAGAACCTACTTTCTCCACGACCACCAGAAAGAAAAAAAAATAACAAATAATTATTTTAACAAACATTTTATCTTAACAAATAATTTATATTACATAACAAATTAATCAAATTATTAAACTAATTTATTTTATTTAATATTAGTTTAATTTTAATTTAATTTGCCGCACATTGGCCACTATTTTAGGTTAGTAAGTTATGTTGCATTTATTTAATGTAAACGTTGCATATATCTTAATGTAACCCTACAAAAACAAAAGACAACAAGTATGGAATAGTTATTCCATAACAAGTGATAGAATGAAATACACGCAAAATGCATAAGAAGATAAGTGCTTTAGAATATCACTCCAACTCTTGTGTTACAATATTAACTTTCTGTAGTCAAAATTGGTTTTAGAATTGGTAAATTAGTGGTCGTGGAGAAAATTAGACATCTAATTTTTATTTTTAAATTCGTATTTATTATTAATATAAAATATGAAAAAATATTTATTTTAAATATTGTTCTTACCAATTATAAAATGGTGTTAATTTGAATAAACGAAAACAATAATGTGTATAAATTTTAAAAATTTTATTTCAAAATTTTTAAAGATATAGTATAATTTATATAAATAATTACCTACAAAAACAAAACAAAATATCAGAAAAAAAATTGAAATCATGTTTTTATTTTCATTTTTCAAAATATGAAAAAAAATGCTTATTTTACACATTGTTCTTGCCAATTATAAAATGGTATTAACTGGAATAAATGTTAAAAAAATAGTATAAATTTCAATAAATCTGTCTTATTGCTTTCAAAATTATCACAAATACCATAATCGCCAATAGCAAAGTAGTTATCTGTGAAAGTAGGATATTTCCGTTAGGCGGTAGGACGTAGGACAAAAGGTTTAATTGTAGGACATGTCCTCCTAAAGTAGGACGGGTGGTCACCCTACTGTTGAGACTGTAAAGAGCGGTCTACACGCTACGACTTGTTATACAGTTTACTTGATCAGTTAAGACGTTTCATGCAAAATGTCGTGTGGACAGGAAAACGGACGGTTTACTTGAATCAAGTGAATAAGAAGACCTACTTTTTTCTACAAGTAAAAATATCCTATTAGATAAAAATTCGATTGTTAGTTTTGTATAAGAAACTTGTGAGATCTATACTGTTACGCCTCCCCTTAATAACGAAGTAATTTTCCTTTGTAGAAAATAAATTTATATTTATTTTTGTCCTCATTTTCTCTACTTGTCTTATTTCAGTGAATACGCCGTTCTACAAAGGTAGGTTAAAAACTATAATACATGTTTATGTTACCAAATAATTCTATGTTTGTTTATATAATTTGTTTTTAATAATAGTTTTATTATTTTTTTCTAAGAGAAAATGTTTAATTTCCTGTATTTTATTACAATGCACGCGTGAAATAGTTGCATGTCTCTCTTGTCAAACATGAATCATAAATCAAATTTACAAATAGATTTTAATAACTTCAGGAAATACCAAGTAATTTAAACACTTATTTTATATTCCCAAAAAATTTAACATATTTATTGTATAAAGCAGTGGCGTAACTTCCGTGGGTCTAAAGCTGGGTCCAGATTAGTGAGTCGATCCTGTAATTTACCGCATAATGTAACACGCCGTGTAACATTTTGTAAGGGAGGAAATTTTGGTATTATTTCATAAATAAAATTTCATAAATAAATTCATTATAATCATTCAATTAGAGTAAAATATTTAATCTGTTAAACGATACAAAAATAATCTATTGCTTAGAAAGGGCATTTAAGATAACGGGAGATTGTTTATTATTGCAACTTCACACTTTTGTCAATGTAACATGAAAAGTGAATCGTAAATTATTGTGTTAAAAATATACGTCAACCATAAGCACATAAATATTAATTAATTTTTGTCTGATATATAAATATGATGATTGGGCTATTTTCTAATGGGATATTTATCTGAGTTATCATCAATAAATTATGAATTTTAAGATAGTACAAGACAGATAGTCAAGAGGTGTTAAATGACATTTAACAGTTGGGCGATGTAAGCATTTTTAGGGTAGTCGTGTTTTAAGAGTAGTAAATTGTAAACCTTCATAATGTTAAGTCATGTTTTAGAGTTGATTTTGACCCGTCGTATGGTTAAGACCATGTTTAAGAGTTGAGTCTAAAGAGTGAAGAAGTTAAGTCGTGTTTTAAGTAGAGTGAGAATTTGTTCATCATGGGTTAGAGTCATTTAGAGTGTTTGGTCGGACAAGTAAAATGTAACCAAGTAATTTCGTATTTACGTTAAGGTAGTGTTCGTTAGTTTGGTGTAGTGTGTCTAGTGTGTGTGACTGTGTCTCTTTGGATTTAGCTGTATCGATGTAATTGTAAGTCTAGTGTAATTAGTGTAAATATTTAAATCGTATCATAATTAAAGTAGATTAGCTAAAATGTTGTTTAATTGAACAACCCTTAATCCTTCCAAGAATCATAGCAACCAGCTAGCGGACTAATAGGGGGGGTCCAGACTTGATCCACTCGCAAGTCTTGGAACCCATAATGTGAGGGATGTACAGAGTAAGTACAAATGAAATAAATAAATCAGACAACCGTGACCTTTCATATTACAGTCCAGTCATATTACATATCAGAGTCCCCACAATTTGTGTTTAATTTGGAAGAGACCACGCGCACAAGTCGAGCGGTTCGCAAATCCCTCGACCTGATCCGTTCTGCGTCTGTGTTTGTCGCGAACACAAAGGAGTTAGACGAATTTGGTTGGACGCGTTCGAGGTAATATTTCACTCGCGAGCATGGACGTTTGACATAAAATTTATATAACTTAAATTAAATAGTAAATGTTTGTTAATAAATTTCTTTAACTATTTTGCGACATGTTCGGCCAGCAGTTTAGCTTCTTTAAGATTATTTGTGTGTTCTATATATTATACATGTGAAGTTTTAACAAGAATTTAATAAAACTACAATGTAAAGTTTATCCTAACTTAACATATCTTAACCCAGTAAATCCGGAGTATTTTTTTTTTTTTCTACAAATCTTTGCATAAGATGAGTTACATTGTGTATTTAGAATACCCTTTAACAGAAATTTTGGTTATGTTCATAGCATGATCTACTCTTGTACTGTTCACAGGAAGTTTGCAATACGTTCGCGACACAAAGATTTCAAGCGAGCATTACGTTCCGCGATACATCACAGGATCGGCTCACTAATCTAGACCCAGCTTAAGGGTGCGCATAACCGTACAGTTTCTAATACAAGACTAACAATCTGAAATAAAATTAGTAACAATCTATACATCAAAATTTTCAGTGAATTTTTATCTATCTAATAAGATATTTTTAATTGTAAAAAGAACTGTCATGCAATTGTAAATAAGCAAATTGCGTTATAGACGCCATCTTGTAAACCATTCGACGCAAATTTATGTACCATGCGGCAAATTGTAGCTAAAGCTTCATTCTACAAATATGTTTGGAGATATTTTGTTCTATTATGAAAATTACTTATAGTTATTGTACTTGGTAATATACTTGTGCGGCCATCTCGAATTTGCCGCGGTTTTCAATATGGGTGCTGCGCATAAAAATGATTTATTTTATGTAAAGAATACTTGTACCAAGTGGCATTTCATTATCATCAAGTATAATATTTTTCGACGAAGGCTCCAAACTATAAACAATCATGTCGAAAAAAATGTTGACGTATTATTTGAACATTTCTACACAAAACTATATAAATAAAAAAATGATTTGAAACCCACAAATATATTTAAAAAATTACAAAACATTGTTGTGTGATTCCTATTTTTATGTTATTGAATAATAACATTTTTACAATAATTTTTTCTACAATCAAAAAATTAGGTAGATAAAAATTCTGTGAAAATTTTGATGTCTAGATTTTCACTAATTTTATTTCAGATTGTTAGTTTTGTATAAGAAACTAATAATCTCTGGGGGTTGTATGTAGCGTTAAGGGGTACGCGTGAAAGAAGATGTTACGTTCTTTTTTATTTATTTTTTTATTTGTTTCAAAACTTTTACATTTCTGCTCAACCAAATCGTTCTTTTCATAAAAATGTCTCTCTGTAATCTTACTTATACAGATCAATTCTGTAAAAAGTTACTATAATAGTAACTGTGTAGTAACGATACTACATAATAACTTCTATAGTTACTTTCATAGTAACCTTAATATTTTCCGTATTCTGTAGAATCCAACTGTAGTGACGTCGCTATGAAAGTTATATCTTAGCAATAGTTACTGAGAAAGGAATGAAGTTAATAACAGAAACGCAATGCGCATGCGCATTGGTGGTACACAGATGACAGTTGAGGTTAAAAATGTCAAAATATTATATTGTTTATTTATAGCAAGCATCTTTGGTCTAAATGGAACTAGATTTTCAATTCTAGTAACTATTTCAGATTAAGTGAGGCTTTTGATCATTTTGTTTAACAAAAGCATACTTCAAACCTTTAAAATAAAGCTCATGACAACTTAGTTGACTAGTTAGTTCCGCTTAAACGTTTGGAATAGCTTATATTTTGTTTTTATATACTATATTTTATGCATATAATTTGTAGTAATCTATATAATTTTGTAAAGTAATCTGGAACTTGTAGAAGAGTTGGCTAGGCTCCTCTTCCGGATTCCATGCGACGTCCATGTACTTATACTACTGATTGACCTAGTTCCAATATTCATTCGTCATGACAAATATTTCCTTATTACGAAAATGCGGCGTATGCATTTCGCAACATATGCTAGACGCTGACAAATAGCTTTTTAATCAAAAAGCTGAGCGTCACAATATCTAGGTGTCGCAATCCTGACCTAGGATTACCTTTGTGACAATATACCTACACTCATTTTACATATTTTATATATACTTAATTTTATCCACTATTTTATCCATTTTTTTAGCTTCTTCATTTTCTATTACAGAGGTTCTTAAACTGTAGTCCGCGAAGCCCTGGGGGTCCTCGTAGCCATTACCGGGGGTCCACGAAACAATTTTGAAATTAATTTTATATCCCCCAACTTTTCGCTTTTATTCAAATAACTCATTTAATAAAAATCCTACATGGTCAAGACTTTTTTTATTTGTTGTTATCTAACTAGTTATTGACATAACTAAATAATAATTAGTAAAAATTTAATTATTTTTATTCAACTGCAAATTATTTACAGAAAACATATTATAATAAGATCTATTTTGACCAATATTTGACCAAGAAATGTTTGTATGTGTTTAACGTATTATAATTTGTAACTTTTTTTATTCTTTTTACTACTATTTTTATTAATTTTATGTTTTTTATTCTATATGCTAATAAAAATGTTCCTCTATAAATGCACAAGACCTTTTATTAAAATAACCAGCGATACATTTTTACCAATATTTATTACAACGTAGTGCCCATGAGATTATTGAGTCAGAAATTAAGTCTCAAGAACGACGTAAAATGGGTTGTATATCGAAGGCAAAACATCGATGTTTAACATCGATGTTAACATCGGCGCTTACTATCGATGTTGAAAAAACATCGAAGGAAAAACATCGATGTATCGGAAACATCGATGTTTTATTAATATTAAAAAAAGCTATTTATTTATATTATATAGGATTTATTTAATAATGTAAAGATAAAATACGAAAAAAGTAACACATAATACACGAAAATCATTTATTAGATTTTGAAATAGAAATATTCCTTTTTAATAGTAATTAATTTCACATTAATATTATTATACCCAATATAATAATCCTAATTTGTACCTACAGTCTATTCCAAACGAATAGGCGGAACTAACCGCAATTTTCATTTTTGTAATTTGTCATTAGATATTTTTTTATATAGTGAAGTTGACTTTTCCTGAACAAAATGATCAAAAGCTTCAATCAATCGGTAAAAGTAACTAGTATTGAAAATCTAGTTCCGCCTAAACCAAAGGAACAGACCTTACTATTTTTACATTTCTAAAATGAAATATTGGATTTTATTACAATACTATAAAAGTATAATATAATAATCTTAATGTTAATTTTATATTATTTAACGTAAAAATAACACTGTCATACACAATTATTTTTATACTTTTTTAAGTTGAAATAAAGTCTGTTCCTTTGGTTTAGGCGGAACTAGATTTTCAATTCTAGTTACTTTTACCGATTAATTGAAGCTTTTGATCATTATGTTCAGGAAAAGCCAACTTCAATATATAAAAAAATAACTAATGACAACTTACAAAAATCCAGGGATTGGAGGAATAACAACTGGGAAAGTGTCAACAAGACTCAAAAAGAAAAAGTGTGTTGGCGTCGTTGATCGTTCGCATTGTTTGCAAAAATTAGAAGTTTCTTCTTATTTTTTCGTATTCTGCTAACTGCTAAGAAGAATAAGAACTATTAGTATTGTTATATCACAATAGACGGCGCTTATATTTTGTGTACTAATTTTAATAAAAATTAATGTTTTAAGATTCCAGCGCCTCTAGCGGTAGTTTCTGAATTTCAAAGTTTAAACATCGACATCGGTAGTAAACATCGATGTTTTATCGATACTATCGCTAGCTGACCATCGATGGTAAAAACATCGATGTTTTTATAACAAACATCCATGTTTTCGATACATCGATGTTTTTTTTTCCATCCCTAGTAAAAAAATGTTGTTCCTCGGATTACATAAGTTTAAGAACCCCTGTTCTATTATATCTAAAAGTTCCACTTGAAATCAAATATCCACTATTTTTATCTTCATAAGAAATAAATTATTACTTATAAGCCAGCGTTTGGCAGTTGCTATGATAATAACTTTGATAGTGACAAATTCAATATTGTAGTAACTTTTGCCTGAATACGAAATACTCCAAAGTTACTATGATAGAAACTAACCTTGCTTATAGTAACTGAATTAGTTACTGTGATTATATTAACTGAGTTACAGAATTGGTCAGATTAAATTAAAATAACCTCTACGTTTTGTACCTAAAAGTAACTAAAAGTTATATAGTGGTAAGACTGGCAATCAATTCAATAATTCGTCTGGCGCAAGCAAATGTCACGCAAGAGAGAGCTTTCATACTTTATCTTATTGACACATGAGTTATGCCAAAGCTGCAGAACTATTTTCGATTTGCCTAGTATTTAGGGATCAAGAGTCCGGAGAACGTCTGGAGTCGCCTGGAGTAAAATAAGAAAAAGGTAAGCACAGTTGATTCGTTTCCAATTATTTAATAGTATTTTATTTAACATTTATGGTTGCAAACCATAAATCCGAAATAAATAAAAATAGGTAAAGTCTATTCGTTTCGTTTAGGCGGAACTAGATTTTCAATTCTAGTTACTTTTACAGATTAAATGAGGTTTTTGATAATTTTGTTTAGCAAAAGCCTGCTTCAAACCATAAAAAAGAGCTCATGACAACAGAAGTTCCGCCTAATCGTTTGGAAAATACTGTAGGCGCTTATTATACAATGAATTTCTTTTATCCTGCAACATTGAAATTATTATTATGCATGGTTAACCTAGTAACGACAAATTATTTTGACAGCAATGTATTATTATTTATTTATTTATTTTACACCGGCCTATTTCTGCAACGAGACTAATCGCCGAGACAGCAATGTATTTTCGCCTATGTTGCAAATTAAAAGAAACGCAATTTTACATTGCTGTCAGATTTCAATTACCATAGTGACGATAATACCTATACTGCAGGATAAAAGATATTCACTGTGCAACGTTAACTTACAATTTTAACGCCGCCGTGTTAAAATTTTAACACAAATATGCTTAGCGAATAATATTGACGTTTAAAATGGTATTAAAAAGAATAACGCCCGTTTTGGACATTAAGATTTTAATATCTTAGAAAATACACCCGTATATACAGGGTGTTTGTTTGAAACGGGGCACCCCGAAAATCTCCTTTATTTGTAAAGATACAAAAAATCTTCAGAACAAAAGTTAAACTAGACAAAAAGGCCCATCTAAAGGTTTCTTCATCTAAACTATTTGACTATTTAGAAAAAAAAAAAAAACTATTACTTTTTACAGTTATTTTACAAAAAAAAAAAAATTACAAATGTTCGATCAAACCACCATTATTGTGAACTCTTATAAGGGCGATGGAAGAGTTTTTGTTAAGAACGAGAAAATATGTGGACAATAATGGTGGTTTGATCGAACAATTGTATTTTTTTTTTTTTTTTGTAAAATAATTGTAAAAAGTAATAGTTTTTTTTTTTTTAAATAGTCAAATAGTTTATTTTAGAGATATTTTGTTTCTTTTTTATTGTTTTCAAAGCTTGCTACTTTCAACTTTGTAAAACTTATGTTGATTATTATTTGGTAAATAAATGGTCGCCATTTTGAAATGGTTAACATAAAAATGTGACTTTTTGGTGTCATTGTAAAGCTAATTTAATGTACTTTTAGGAAAAAAATATAAAATTATCGATTCCCTATGCTAGATCAAAAGTTGACTCATTTCCGGTGAAACCGGAAGTGCCTCAGAATTCTTATAGTAACCTTTAGATGGGCCTTTTTGTCTAGTTTAACTTTTGTTCTGAAGATTTTTTGTATCTTTACAGATAAAGGAGATTTTCGGGGTGCCCCGTTTCAAACAAACATCCTGTATATGCGTTAAAATTATTATCGCTACTTTATTTATCTAATTACCTAACTTTGTCAATAAAATAATTATTAAAAAATAAGTAAGCGTACCACAACTTTTTGTTAAAAGTTTTTGCACAATTTCTTCTATAGTAATCTAATTTCTAACTGTCAAATGGTTTAATACTCAATAGCTTTTTCTGTAAAATATTTACAGTTTTAGAATGTAAATTGAGATCTGAAATTACTTATCAATAATTGATTTTATCCGGAAATATTCTGTGAAATTTAAAAATACTTTATAAAACATCTAATAATTATCTAAATCTCATTTGTCTTATATCGTTAAATTTTTTTATGGGTTTCCTAAAAAAATGCGTAAAAAATGGCAAATCAAATTTATTTTTATTAAAATGAGACAGTGTAATTACTTTATAAAACGTAAGGCCAATAGAGGATTAACCGGGCGCAGGAATTGACAGCCGCAATCAATTCTTCTTTTTCAAATTCTCTTCTCCAATTCCGATATTAAACCCACGTCTTCCTCAGTTTGTTTCCAAGTTTTACTTAGGAGTCTTAATTATATTTTTTGTTTTGAATTCCAACCGACAATTTTGGTCCTCGCAGAGTCGGCCACAAATATTTCGGGGCCCTATCCAAGTGAGCACTGATGGTAATTCATCTTTACGGGGCCTTGTGATTGTGAACGCTGGCTGTACTTTATTAACCATTTTGTATTATGTATTGTGCGAGAGCGGGGTCCAAGAAACCGCAGGACACTGGAGGACTGCTCCAGTCGCCTAGTGTTTCTTCTCGAGAATTTCTCGAGAAAAATTTATAATTCTCATTTTTCATTTCTCGAGAAATGTAAAATTTTTTCGAGGCGCATTGTGCTTTTAAAAAAATATAATTTTTAATGAGTTTAATTTTGATAAAAGTTGTCTTCGGTCTCCCGCAACGCAACTGTGGCAACAGATAAGAAGCGATTTATAATATTTAGCATTTATTGTTACAATATTTTATTTTAATTTAGTGTATTATTTATTATAATCAATTATATTTCATTTTTTGTTCAGTTTAAAATTGTCATGTAAAAGATTACCTACAAGTTAAATAAAATAATTATTACTACTATTATTAATTTTTTAATTTCTTGAAAATTTCTCTACACAAACGTATTTTCAATTAATATGCAATTACGTGCCGTTTTCATAATCATTTTTAAAGCCCAGTTATCCATTTGTTCTAATGTTATTTAAATGAATACTTTAGAACTTTAAAGTTGACTATAATTTTAACATGTTTTTATCCTCTACAATATTTTCAATATTAAAAAAAGATATATATTTTAATAATTATTATTCTCGAGATTTGTCGAGAATTCTCGAGAAAATAAGCCTAATTTTTCATTTCTCGAAAAATGAAAAATGTCGAGAAATAAGAAACACTGCAGTCGCCCATGCATTACAACTGCCTTGGGTCTTTCTTCTTATCCTATTTGCTTCTTATAACCAAACCAGATAAGCATTTTCTTTACTATGTCTTCGTTTATGGTACTACCATATCCATGTCTTCTTATATCGTATGTGGGATATACTGGCTGTTAGAAAAGTGGTCAGATGTTTTTAAGACTTTATTTGAAGTTAATTATATAAAGACTTTACATTAATTGCATTATTTCCGATATACCTCTACAGTCAAGTGCGTAAATGCATACTAACATATGATAAATTTGGAGGAAGAACGTCTATGTATTATTACGTAGCATGTGAGCCATTATTATTTACAGTCTACTTAAATTAGCGTTTGAGTTCGGTACAAGTCTCAGGACACGGGTAGGGGAAGCTCAGGCCAATAATCAAGTAGACAAAGTTATCGTCAAGTGCAGTATTTACATAAACCAAGTAACTGCGTTTCTACAGTTTTGATGTCCAATTATGGTAGGTGGTATTTAAGTTTGTACACCTAACAAACAAGTATAATGTACAAGAGTTAGAATGTGAGCTGATACTTATTTCTTCGACTTTTCTTTGTATCTGTTACTGTATATGATAGTACTTTCTCCTTCTTTGCGTATTATAAAGACCGCCTTGTCAGGAGATTTATGCCGAACTGCAGTACAGTATTCTTTTCTCAAAACTCCTATTCGTTTCGGTTGTCCACAATTATCCTGGCTGTCATTAATTTGTTTACTGTTGCTCGAAATATTCCTTTGGTAGTCATAGAAATTTTGTGAAACTTGGAAATTTTCTAAAATACAGATCAAAAAGCTTCGTCTTTATTAACAAATGATTTCGTACGATAAACAATAATTAGGAAGTGAAGATTGATTGGTTACATTTTGCGGAGAGATCCGGCTGATGCCATCAGGGCATCCTTGGAACTGAATCCTGAAGGGAATCGATGTAGAAGTCGCCCGGCTAAGACGTGAAGAACAAACCTCCAGGAACTGAAAGAATTTGGAAAATCCTGCCATAACATTATAATCCTTGTCGAATAGCATACCTAGATGACGAAACTTTGCTAAGGCTCTTTGTTCCAGAGAAGAGATATAGGAATAGAGAGTCATAGAAAACCAGGTTCTGAGATTTTTGAACCACGGGATTCTTCTCCTTCTAGCAGTCCTTTTTTCCAATACTCTTTTTGTCAAATATTCTGCAGTAGAAGGAATCTTATTTCATTTCACATAATGTGGGGATATATACCATATATAAAATAAAATATTATAGTAATCAGTTTTTTAATAATTTTTTTGTCGAGTAAGTAAAGAACTAATCGTTCCTACTTAGGTCCATTCTAACAACCGTTAAAATAATCATACGGAAGACTAAAATGAACAAAAATCAATTAGCTACACTATCACGACTCATATAAAATAGATTCGGTTTTTATTATTCTCGTCCATCGTGTTGGAATTTTTAATAAGACTCCTCATACATTTTGAAGAATGGAACATTTTTTATCAGAAATCATGTTTGTCCTTTCGGTAAGAATTATTTGGATCAATTAAATTTTAAATGATTTTTAGTTTAAGATTCTCACGGTTCATGTTTGAAGAAAATTGAAGTATTTTTCATCCGAAAAGGATTAATTAAGCAGGCCTTCACACATATGTTTGAATTTTTATCGACCGTATTGTGATCATACCGATTTTGACATTTCGAGATTTCGATGGATATCCACGAATTGATGTCCCTACATAACGTTTTGACTATTTTTAGCATGATTTTTATGAAACTCTATATTTATGCTTTTGACATCAATGGTATATCAAGGGGTTGATCAATTTTTGGTAAATATCGGTTAGCTAGAAATGGGAGTTTACTCGTGTCGGTTTTAAGATTTTTGCGAATAGTTCACAACAGAGAAATATTTCGAACAAATTTTTTAACAAAATTTGTTATAAAAGCAATAACTAACAACTTTTATTTGAGATTTTTTTTGATAAAGCAGAATAAGTTAAACAAGTACTTGGCGGTCGGTCCTGTGGTGGCCATAGCTGATTTTTTTAGTTTTCAAGTCTAGTTTAGTTCCATTTTAGTTTTACTGTATTTTTTACAAATAATTTTTGAGTGAATTTATATTTTCCCTCGATGTGTTTTTTTTGAACTCTCAATAGTTTGCCAATATGTGAGTCAAAGAATTGTACAAGCAAATTGGTCGCCCCTAGCATTTCGGGGCCTGGGGCAAAACTGGAATTGCGGGCCCCAAAACTGGAATTGCGGGCCCCAAAACTGGATTTGCGGGGCCCCATCTATCTATATATTGAATAACGATATTTTCTTTAATATTATTAACTATTAACAAAGTAAGGGGTTTTCTACGATCTCCTCAGTAGAACATTAGAGGAAACTCCGAAAGGTGACCTACTATTATTGATGGGGGATTTTAATGCAAAAGTAGGCAGCAACAATGAAGCCATGGAACATGTAATGGGGAAACATGGAGTGGGTGAGATGAATGAAAATGGTGAGCTACTGGTAGAATTTTGTGGCCTCACTGGAATGAAGATAGGGGGCACCTTGTTTCCTCATAAAATGTGCCATAAGATAACTTGGGTATCTCCAGATTCACGCACCCAAAATCAAATCGACCACATCTGTATAAATGCTAAATGGAGCAATATGCTAACAGATGTGCGCAACAAAAGGGGGGCAGACATTAGCTCTGATCACCACCTACTGGTGGGAAATTTGCAGCTGAATGTAAAGATTATTCGCAAGAATAACCAAAACCCCAAGAAGAAATATAATATTTCTAAGCTGAAGGATGAAGAAATAAAATCCAACTTCTGTACAACACTTCGGCAAAATCTTACTGATAGAAGTGACCAACAAGAGAACATACAACAATGTTGGGACCAGCTTAGAAATGTTATAAACAAGACTTGTGAAGAAACATTGGGTATCACCAGAAATGTAAGAAAAGATTTTATATCGTCGTATACTTGGACTCTTATAAGCAAAAGAGAATCAGCAAAGAACGATATAAATTCAGCTAAAAGTGTCGACGAAAGGAAAGATGCACAAGCCAGATATAGTGCTCTCGATAAAAGAGTAAAAAGAGAAATAAGGGATGACAAACGTCTGTGTATGAATACATTAGCTCAACAAGCAGAAAACGCGGCAGCCTCTCGTAACATGAAGGACCTTTATGACATTACGCGAAGGATTGCCAATACCGTTCAATACAAGAATATGCCTGTAAAAGACAAGAACGGTGTGCTATTGACTAATGTAGAACACCAACTGCAAAGATGGAGAGAACATTTCTCAGAGATTCTAAACTTACAGCGTTGTAATTTAGAACCAACGATACAAACGGAAATATGTCCTCTTCCAATTCGAACCTCCCCGCCAACTAAGAGAGAAATTATTGTCGCCATCAAGAGTTTGAAGAACAACAAGGCCGCGGGCTGTGATAATATCACAGCTGAGGTACTTAAAACAGACGTCAACTTGTTTGCTGAGTGTCTTCATCCACTCTTCACCAAGGTGTGGGAACAAGAGTCATTTCCTTCGGACTGGCAGGAAGGCATTGTGATTAAAATTGCTAAGAAAGGGGACCTGACGGACTGCAATAATTGGCGTGGCATTAACATCTTATGCTCAGTAATGAAGATTTTTTGCAAGATAATCCTTGAAAGAATGGTCACAGCTATCGACAGGAAATTGCGACCTGAACAGGCCGGATTCAGAACAGGCAGGTCTTGTATAGATCAAATTAATACGCTAAGGATTATCATCGAACAAGCAGTCGAGTTCCGTTCCCCCTTGTATCTTCTTTTCGTCGACTATGAAAAAGCATTCGACTCTGTCGATAGAGAATGCATTTGGGCTGAAATGCAGAATATTGGAGTGCCTGACAAAATAATATCTCTGGTTAGAAATAGCTACAACGGCTTCACGTGTAGAGTTCTACACAATGGTAGCTTGTCAGAACCCTTTCCAACCATTACAGGTGTTAGACAAGGTTGTGTGATGTCACCGCTTCTTTTTTTGATAGTTTTAGACGCCGGGGCTAGACGATCAACAGCTAACAAACCCAGAGGAATCATTTGGAATCCGCTAACACCAACAGTCAGACTGGAGTCACTGGATTTTGCAGACGATAAATGTGAGTTGTCGCATAAGCATGGAGACATGCAGCAAAAACTAAATGACCTCACGATTGAATCTGCAAAAGTTGGATTGAAAATCAATAGCTCCAAGACAAAAGAAATGCGGATAAATGCAGAAACCGATAGACCTTTACTGCTCGGTAACCATCAAATCGAGCGTGTGGATGATTTCCAGTACTTGGGGAGTGTTGTGTCTGTGGACGGTGGCGCGGATTTAGATGTGGAAAGCAGAATACGCAAAGCGAGAGGCGCATTTATCCAACTTAGCCGTGTATGGAATTCTGCGATCTACAGTACTTCCACGAAAACTACCATATTCAGGGCATGCGTGACGTCAGTTCTTCTGTACGGCTGCGAGACTTGGTTCGTAACAGAAGCTATCAAGAGAAGAGTGCGAGTATTTGTAAATCGATGTCTTCGACGAATTCTTCGCATTTATTGGCCACGTAGAATATCAAACGTAGAATTGGGGGAAAGAACTGGTCAAATGGACATTAATTTGCAAATAAAAAGAAGAAAGTATGGTTGGTTAGGGCACACTCTTCGAAGGGCTCCTAGCGAAGTGTGTCGCTATGCACTAGCATACAACCCTCAGGGCAGTAGGCGTAGAGGGCGACCCAAGAACACCTGGCGTCGCTCAACCCTGCTAGAAATAAATGCATGGAGCTCTCAAAACCAAGACAAAAGAATTTATAACAACATCACCGACTTGAAGCCTATGGCAGATAGACGAGTTAGATGGAGAAATTTTATTGACAGCCTATGCTCTTTCTAGAGGCAGTCCAAAATCACCCGATGATGGACAAGGCTTGATGATGATGATTAACAAAGTAAACATACTTATATTCAATGAAAATATAAATTTTTCCCCTAGCATTTGCGGGGCCTGGGGCAAAACTGGAATTGCGGGCCCCAAAACTGGATTTGCGGGGCCCCATCTATCTATATATTGAATAACGATATTTTCTTTAATATTATTAACTATTAACAAAGTAAACATACTTATATTCAATGAAAATATAAATTTTTCCCCTAGCATTTGCGGGGCCTGGGGCAAAACTGGAATTGCGGGCCCCAAAACTGGATTTTCGGGGCCCCATCTATATATATATATATTGAATAACGATATTTTCTTTAATATTATTAACTATTAACAAAGTACACATACTTATCTATATATATAAAATCGTAACTAAGCTACCTACTCATAATCAACGCCCAGCCCAAACCGCTGAACCTACAATCATGAAATTCGGCGAGTATATTCCCTCCATGACGTAAGCACCCACTAAGAACGGATTTTTCGAAACTCATCCTCTAAGTGGGTGAAAAGGGGGTTAAAAGGGGTAAAATGTGGCTTCATGGTTTCCTTAATATCTCTTAGGTCCAATAAGATATCGTCTTGGTTTTTGCTTACAGTAATTACGCATGTAAATATTAAAAAACTTATTTCAGGATTTTGTCCTAATCAACCCCTAAAGGGGTGAATCTACAATCAGGGTAAATTATAGCACCCTTCGCATCTTCTGTGTTTATTGTGTTATAACATTCCTTTTTGGCATAAAGATGTCTTTTTAAAATATTTAGAAAGTGTTTTGACCGTTTTTTTAAATTCCACCCCTAAAGGGGTAAATTGGCATTTTTTATTCGATAAGATGTCGTCTAGACAAAGAAGAATAAAATTCGGGGAATATATCCCTTTTATGACTTAAGGACCCCTTAAGAAATGATTTTTCGAAATTCGGCCTCTCAGGGGTGAAAAGGGGTGAAATGTGTTTTCACGGATTCCTCAGTATCTGTTAGGTCAAGAATATATCGCCTTGCTTTTGCTTACAAAGACTACCCACATAAATATTAAAAAACTTATTTCAGGATTTTGTCCTAATCAACCCCTAAAGGGGTGAATCTACAATCAGGGTAAATTATAGCACCCTTCGCATCTTCTGTGTTTATTGTGTTATAACATTCCTTTTTGGCATAAAGGTGTATTTTTAAAATATTTAGAAAGTGTTTTGACCGTTTTTTTAAATTCCACCCCTAAAGGGGTAAATTGGCATATTTTATTCGATAAGATGTCGTCTAGACAAAGAAAAATAAAATTCGGGGAGTATATCCCTTTTATGACTTAAGGGCCCCTTAAGAAATGATTTTTCGAAATTCGGCCTCTCAGGGGTGAAAAGGGGTGAAATGTGTTTTCACGGATTCCTCAGTATCTGTTAGGTCAAGAATATATCGCCTTGCTTTTGCTTACAAAGACTATCCACATAAATGTTGAAAAACTTATTTTTCAGGATTTTGTACTAATCAACCCCTAAAGGGGTGAATCTACAATCAGGGTGAATTATAGAACCCTTCGCCTCTTCTGTGTTTGTTGTGTTATAACATTTCTTTTCGGCATATAGGTGTCTTTTTAAAATATTTAGAAAGTGTTTTGACCGTTTTTTTAAATTTCACCCCTAAAAGGGTAAATTGGTATTTTTTATTCGATAGAATGTCGTCTAGACAAAGAAACATAAAATTCGGGGAGTATATCTCTTTTCTGACTTAAGAACCCCCTAAGAAACGATTTTTCGAAATTCGACCTCTCAGGGGTGATAAGGGGTAAAATGTGTTTTCACGGATTCCTCAGTATCTGTTAGGTCCAATAATATATCGCCTTGATTTTTGCTTATACATATTATCATTATAAATGTTGAAAAACTTATTTCAGGATTTTGTTCTATTCATCCCCTAAAAAGGGTGAATCTACAATCAGGGAGAATTATAGAACCCGACGTATTTCCTGTGTTTGTTGAGTTATTAAATTCCTATTTGGCATATAGATGCCTTTTTAAAATAACTCGAAATAGTTTTGACAGTTTTTCAAAATTTCACCCCTAAAGGGGTAAAAAGATATTTTTTATTTGATAGAACATCCCTTGGACATAGATACATGATATTCGCAAAGTATATTCCCTCCATGAGGTAAGCATACACTAAGACATGATTTTTCGAAATTCAACCCCTAAGGGTGTGAAATGTAATTTCAAGGATTTCTAAATATCTCTACGGACTAATAAGATATCGTCTTGGTTTTTACTTACAAGGATTACCGATATAAATGTTGAAAAACTTATTTCAGGATTTTGTTCTAATCAACCCCTAAAGTGGTGAATTTCCGAACAGGGGAATTTATACAACCCATCATATTCCCTGTGTTTGTTGAATTATAAAATTCCTTTTGGCATATAGGTGTCTTCAAAATATCTCGAAATGGTATTGACAGTTTTTAAAATTTCACCCTTAAGGGGTAAATGGGAATTTTGTATTCGATTGAACATCCCTTGGACATAGATAAATAAAATTCGTGACGTATATTCCCTCCATGACGTAAGCACCCACTAAGACGGGATTTTTCGAAATTCCACCCCTAAGAAGTGAAAAGGGGTGAAATGTGATTTCAAGGATTCCTCAATACCTCTTAAGACCAATAAGATATCGTCTTGGATTTTGCTTACAAAGAATACCCATCCAAATACCGAAAAACGTATTTCAGGATTTTGTCCGTATCAACCCCTATAGGGGTCTACAATCAGGGTGAATTATACAAATCGTCGTGTTTCCTGTGTTTATTAAGTTATAACATTTTTGGCACACCGATGTCTTTTTCAAATATCTCGAGATAGTATTGACAGTATTTTAAAATTTCACCTCTAAATGTAAATGGGGGGTGGGGTTAAATGGGTATTTATAAATGGGTAACTTCCCGCTATATTCGATAGAACTTCCCTTGGATATAGAGACATGAAATTCGGGAAGTATATTCCTTCCGTGATGTAAGCACCCACTAAGAAGAGATTTTTCGAATTCGAGCCCTAAGGGGTGAAATGTGATTTGAAGTATTCCTCAATATACCTTAGGACCAATGAGATATTGACTTAGTTTATGATTACAAAGGTTACCCATACAAATTTTTGAAACAGTAATTCAGGGTTTTGCCGTAATCAACCCCTAAAGTGGTGAATCTACATTTGGAGTTCATTCCATTTTGGTACATAATTTTCTATTTAAAATATTTAGAAAGCGTTTTGAAATTTTTTTAAAATTCATCCCTAAAGGGGTAAATTGGTATTTTTTATTCGAAAAAACGTCCCTTCACATAGAGATATGAAATTCAGGAAATATATTCTCTCCATGTCGCAAGCACCCGCTTATATGGATTTTTTCGAAATTCGACCCCTAGGGGATAAAAAGTGATAAAATGTTTTTCCTCGGATTCTTCATTATCTCTTAGGTCCAATGGTATATTGATTTGGATTTTGCTTACAATGGTATCCGTATATGTGTTTAAAAATTAAATTCAGGATTTTGCTCTAATCATCAATCCCTAAAGGGACGATTCTAGATTCGGGGTGAATTATAGAACCCTTTGTAGCTTCTGTCTTTATTTTACTATAACTATGTTGTACTTTTTCGCATTTAGGTGTCATTTTATTATCTTTAGTTTCAAGATCATTTCATTTTGATCGTTTTTTTTTTTTATATTTCACCCCTAAATTGCATTTTTTATATTTCCCTAAATTTCATTGGTACATTGGTATTTTTTAGTAGACAATTGAAATTCGGGGGCTATATTTCTTCCATGATGTAAGCAACCACTAAGAAGAGATTTCTCGAAATTCGACCCCTAGGGGGTGAAAACGGATTTCTTAATATCTCTTGATGAAATAACGACTTGCTTTTTACTTACTATGGTTACCCGTACGCATGTATACAAATGTAATATAGGATTTTGCTTCAATCAACACATAACGGTGCGAATCTACATTAAATCAGGGCGACTTATATAATGTTTCGTAACTTATTTGTTTGTTGAGTTATAACATTCCTTTTTGGTATATATATTTTTTTCTTATCTTTAAAAAGTTTTTTAAAGGTTTTTTTATCTTTAAAGGGGAAATAGGTATATTTTTGATTAGATACATGGAATTCCGGGAACATGTTCCTTCCATAACGTAAGCATCGAACCCTTTATATCTCCTGTGCTTCTTGAATTATACCATTCCTTTCTGGCATATAGGTGACTTTTTAAAATCTTTCGATAGTGTTCTGACAGTTTTTTAAATTTCATTCCTAAAGAATTTTTTATTAGAAATAATAAATTCCAAGACTACATTTCTGGGTATGACGTAAGAACCCACTAAGAAAGGATTTTTCGACCCCTATGGGGTGAAGAAGAATATAATGTTTTTTTACGAATTCCTCGATATCTCTTAGGACAGATGAGATATCGACTAGGTTTTTGCTTATAAAAGTTACCCGTGCACATGTTTAGAAACAAACTACGAATTTTACACTAATGAGCCTCTAACGGGGTGAATCTATACCTGAGGAGAGAGTTAGCAATGTGATCTATAAAGAACCATTACTTATAATAATTGCACGATGATGGCAAACTGTCAATATACCGTAGCGAAGCACGGGTACTCAGCTAGTATTCAATAAAAATATAATTTTTTCAGCTATTTATAAAACTTGGAATAATATTTTTAATGTATTTTATTATTTTATTACTTGACGGTCAAAGCGCGGGGCCTGGAGCAGGTGCCCCACTTGCCCCCGCCTAGGGGCGGCTCTGGTACAAGCATGCCAAATTTCAATCTTCTATTTTCAGCAGTTTGACTACAATTTCTACCAAACAGACAAACATGTAGACATATGAGTTATAAGGATATTTTGGTCATACGTACAAAACCCTAAAAGCGGAAATGAATTTCAAAATCATCATTCCCAAAATCATTTATCAGATCTTAAACAAAATTTAAAAGGGATTCAAATGCAGGCCTGTTTCATAACCATATTTAGAATATAAGATAAAAGGACTGATACTATAATGAAAAGAAAAAAAGTATAAATTGCTACATAATTCAGAGAAAAATCCTAGGCAAAAGAAGCGTCGATCTTAAAAGAATCTTCAAGCGTGATTCGAGTGCACATCTATAGGTAAATGTATTTAGAACTGTTAGATCAAAAGCAAAAAAAAAACTGCGACATTACGTACTCATGTACGAATAAGAATGGAATAAGAGTGAAAAGAGTGAAACAAAATGCACAATACGAATTGTGCCTTTTTTGTAACGTGACTGTAACTTTGTTTAGAAATGAATGTCTAGATCCTGGTTTATGAAATTTAATACCGCATGACGTCACCTTACTATTATTTCTAAAATGAAATTTAATGTTTATATAGATAATTAATTAAAATATACTAATTACCTTACGCCACAAGTGTAATTAAAAACTTGTTTATAAATTTTTATGACGCACAGATGTGAATAGATTTATAATAAACAAATTTTAATGATTCTCATTAATATGACTACAAAAAATATTGGTTTTATATACCTGTACAAAAATTATTGCATAATTAACCTTCATCATTAAATTTTGCGGCACAGATTCATTTACAAAGATCGCGTAGGACAGATTATTGCCAGAGTAGGTATAGTTCTTCGCTAAGTGGAATACCTGATTTGAAGAGTTCCTTCTTCTACCTTATGATATGATCTTCTATTCTTATAAATTTGCGAGAGTTCTAGTTTAGTGTCTGTTAACCAGTAGCGGCTGGTGAGTAAAATATTTGGGGGGGGACACTTTTTGCTCCATATACTGCAATAGTGTCCAGCCTACGGCCCGCGGACCGAATCCGGCACAACAACGAAGTTTCAAACGACTCGCATGAAATTTCTATTCCTTGTTTATTGGAATCACTACCCCTTCGTCCTCAAGAGATTTTCGGAATTTCTTCACTCACTCTGTCCTTAATTTATTTTCAGAATTTCTTTCCCACGATCTCAAAAGATTTTCAGAATTTCTCCCACCCGTCCTCTGTGATTTTTAAATATCTGGCCCCCAATCTAGGGATGTGAATTTATTTTTGAATATCGATATATGCACGATTCGATATATCGTAAGTGTGATATCGATATTCGATATATATCGAAGAAAAATATCGATATTTTCGATATATCGAAATAATTAACACGTAACATGTAAGATATATAAATTACAGTTTTTGGTGGCACCTTGGAATTTTTCTTGGGGGGGGGTAGAAGGCGAAATTATTTAGATTATTAAAAAGGTTCTCATTTCTAAACTACAAGTGATGACCTAAAGAAAAAAAAAAAACGTCCTCACTTCTAAAATACAAATGATGACTTAAAAAAATTGATGTGAAGTGTGAATTTTCACACATTTCAGGGTTTCGCAGGTATTTAGTAACTGAATGATGATTATTTAGGATGCCAAAACAAATGTTATGTCAAAATATTTTTTTATGAATTTTAATTCGAATGCCTAATACCATTATTTAAGTTTCTAAATATGTGCAGTATTTTTTTTATATAGCAAGGTTCATTAAGAATTTGAAATTTGCGCCTATGGCTTCCATTGGTTGCTTAAATCATAAACCCCGCCCTCTGATTTCGTATACATTCAAACATAGAATTAAATGTATGTAATAGAACACTTCCCACTGGTTATTAAATTTACGCTTTTAAAAATTAAATGTAACATTTACCAAAATCTAACTAGAATTTTGACAAAATAATTTGCAAAAAAAAAACAGAAAAATTAAAATTTAAAGGATACGAACTCTAGTTTGCAAATTACACAAATTACAAATGAACGACCAAACGCATAACGCTATGAGTGCCTGCATATGTACTGTGTTACATAGCGAATTAAATATTTTACATATTTTAGTTAAAAACACAAAAAATGCGTTATTTTCCGAAATCATAATCTGATCAAAAATTCCTGTTGTACTATTCCGGTTCACACAAATGTACATTACTTAGATTTTTTTCAGATTTTTAGTTTAAACCATCTGGGCTACAGGGTGTGGGACAAAATTTTTTTTGCACAATTTTGGCAAAAATCGCGTACAAATAATTTATTTTGTAAAAATAAAATTTTGATCATTAATCCACGTACTAAGGGCTTTCATTTGATATCCTACTCAGAATTTAAAAAAAATATTTTTTTTTTTCGATGAGCACATATTTGTTAATATTTTTAGGGGGATATGTTTTTTAGATGTTTTAGTATTTTTCCCATATGCGGGTCAAAGAGTTGTAAAAACATGCCAAATTTCAACTCTCTAGGTTTAGCCATTTGGCTACAATTTTTACCGAACAGACAGACAGACGACAAAATGACGGTATAAGGGTTTTTTGGTCATACCTACAAAACCCTAAAAACGTCCTCACTTCTAAAATACAAATGATGACTTAAAAAAAGGTTCTCGCTTGTATTTTGATAAAAACACATAACAACCACAGTTTTTGGAGCTCTTGGCGATGAGCTCCCTCATCACTTATATTTTGACACATATTTGGACAAAAATATGTAAAAACCACGCGTTTTTGAACTCTTGGGGGAGGGGAAGACAATGAGCCCCCCTGGGTGCGCGCTTAGTTATAATGTACTTTCTCATCGTAAAAAAAAACCTGTTTTTGTTTTCATTCATTAAAAAAAAAAAGCGGTTAATATCGTAATTTTGTTTTTGTCCGTTCTCAATTCCTAGGTATTTCTCACTTATCTTTCAAGTTTTTTCAAGTATCAAGTATATAGCAATACTCGCAAAATTTATCTGCTAACTGATATTTTATTTTCTGAAAACCTACTGGTCGATGGATATTAAATCTTCCCTCCCAATTTATACATACTCGTCTTCTCTCATCGTCATAACTGTAATAATTAGTCTTGTATTCCTGTGTGATATTCGGTAGAAAATGATTATCTAAGTAATAGCATATTCTAGGTCTCATAGGATTGAAATTTTTCTGGAATAAGATAGTATCTAAAAATTGATGAATTTACAGAACCGCTTCGCAAAAACGAGATTCGTGCTACATATGTGTATTTCCTATAATCGAAGAGCAAATACATATATATGTTATACCAGGATCAAATAACTAGTGAACCATTTCATTGTTCAGCATCGAATATCGAATACACACGTGACTATTCAACTGGTGAACTGTACGGGGTTAAAAATCTTTCTGATGAAAAATAAACACGGTGAAGTCCCGACAGTCTCTATATTCCATCCAGGGGGTTTTCGGTAAGTCTTGCAAGAATTAAAGATTTTCTTTCCTTCCCCCATCTATATTCTTTTATTCTCGAATCTCTAACAATGTCTTTAGATTTTATCTGTGATGGGGTGTACTGCCACGAGTCTGTTTTATAAAAGAATTTCTAAGTATAATTATTTGCATTAAAATGTTTTTGTTTGAGTTTTTTTTTCCTTTGTTTGTTATGGTAAAATACAATGTTAGGGTGGCATTTGAATTAGGTATTTCGTTTGAATAGGTAGATAAATTTGTTTGATTAAAAAATGTAAATACCTATATAAATATTATTCTTTGCATAAAACAATAATGATGAGAGTGACACGACATGAGGATGAAGGAAGACAGAAAATCTGTGGCAGGAGATCAGTTGGAAATCATAATCTAGAAAATCTTGATTATGCATAAATAGAAAAAATCAGCTGTGGCCACCACAGGACCGACCGCCACCATAAAGTACTTTTATAAATTACATGCTAGCAGCAGAGTAGAAATAACTTGGCATAATATTTTGTAATAGATATTATTTATCATGATCATGGAAACGTTACATATAAGTAAAAGTAGTATATACAGTCGATTCCGCTTAATTGGGACACATCGGGACTTAGGCATTTTGGCCCAATTAAGCGGCTGCCCCAATTAAGCGAATTTCACATAAAATTAAACAATGCATATTTTTCTTTCAATAATTTTATTTTATAAACTCTTGGACAAAACTATAAATTACATATAACCAAAAAATATAAACTTTTAAAAAAAAATAAAAAAATAAATTACAAAATAAAATAATAAATAGGTAAATACAATTTAATTCAATGCAAAAATGCGTCAAGTATAGTCTGTCTTTTGATTTGTAACATTTCACTTCTACAAAATCAGCACAGGTATTCAGTGCGGATGTAGGGCTCCCTTCATTTCCTTCCTGCATAAAATAACGCTGTAATATTAAATTCTTTATACATATTTTTTCTTGAAAATATGTGTAACATAATATGTACTGTGATCTTAAATTTACTGTCCCAATTAAGCGGAATGTTGTCCCAATTAAACATGTAAATTTACTTTGGTTCCCTGGTTTGGTTTCTGTTCTTTGGTATTTGGCCCAAATAAGCGGCTGCCCCAATTAAGTGGTGGCCCAATTAAGCGGAATCGTCTGTATAAGAAAAATTTTACAAAAATTATTCGAAATTTTTCGTTTTATCAAAAAACGTCTCAAATAAAAGTTATTAATTATTGCTTTTATAGCAACTTTTGTTCAATAAATTTTTTCGAAATATTTTTCTGTTGTGAAATATTCATAAAAATCTTAAAATCGACACGAGTAAACTCCCATTTCTAATCAACCGATTTTTAACAAAAGTTGATCAACTCGTACCATTGATATCAAAAGCTTAAATATAAAGTTTCATAAAAATCCTTTCAGCCGAATTTGCTCTGCACGTGTACACAGACAGACGGACGGACAGAGAGACCGACAGACATCATGCTAAAAATAGTCAAACCGTTATGTAGGGACCTCAATTCGTGGAGATCCATCGAAATGTCAAAATCGGTATGATCACAATATGAACACGCACTTGGTAATGTTTCACAAAAATATTTTATTACAACTTAATATACTGTCGGGGACTAAATTAAGTGGACAGTGCCTACCTTTTCAAACAAATACGAGGGTGGATCAATAGGTACCCGTGTTAGGAATGAAGACGCAAGTTTTTCACTTTTTTTTATTTTTTTATTTTTCAACGTAATCTCCATTTAGGTAGATACACTTTTCCCATCATTTCTGCCATTTCTTTAACCCCTCCAAAAAATACGCTTCTGTCTCGGCGATATCCTCGTTTGAGCTATTTTTCCCCCGAGCCATGTTTTCATGTTGGGGAACAGAAAGATGTCGCAGGGAGCCAGATCGGGCGAGTATGATGGGTGCGGCAGCAATTCGTAGCGCAGTTCATGCAATTTGGCCGCGACAATTCCGGATGAATGTGTTAGTGCGTTATCATGTTGGAACAGCACCTTTTTTTAGTCAGATGGGGCCGTGTCTCCTTCAATTTCTTATCGAATCGGTCCAACAATTAACCGTAGTATTGTCCCGTGATCCTTCTACATTTCTGCAAAAAAGTCAATGAGGATTATTCCCTTTGAAACCTAAAAAATCGTGGCCATGACCTCTCCGGCCGATGGGACCGTCTTTGCCTTATTCGGAGCAGATTCACTCTGAATGATATTTCGTTTTACTGTGTAATATGTATTTAATATTATACAGGATATATCAGACTATCCGTCCACTCCCTGTTTCTTGAAAATGCGATGTGTGAACAACTTCGGAAAAGAAAAAACGATGACCAAACTCAACCGTAAAAATCGAATGGTAGTAAGAAATGTTCCGGAACAAAGCAGAAGTACAGTACCTTTGACTTTGACATTGGGCGGGAGCTATGACAGTACCACTAGGCTTTTTGATTTTCGAGGAAGATGTAAAAACGTCGATGAGAATCTACTAGGACGCTATGTTAAAGTCGATAGTTAAAGAATTAAACAACTCCTTCTTTGCTTGTCACCACTGGAGCTTCCAGCTTGATTCAGCCCATAAGGGGAAGACTACGCAGCCAATTTATCGGACTTCATGTCTCGTGGACTATATATTTTGATCCGTGCTTGAGAACATAGCTTGTAAAATGAAACTTTCTAAATCACCTGAAGCGCTCCCTGATGATGGTAGCGAGGGTTTTCTTGTAGAAACTTTTTGTAATTTTACAGACGAATGGACGCAGGGACTTAAGAGCTGTGTAAAGGCCAGAGGTGGTCATTTTTAAGACTGACTGGTGTTTTTTGCCACTTTTCCTTCCATTGACATCTTATCAATTTATTTATTAAAGCCTTTATGTCGCTAGCTGGTATATCTATTTCGATGACTTCTTCCTCTACGGCTTCTTTGGCGAAGTGGTCTGCCTTCTCGTTCCCTGTTATACCAATTGGGAGGGAATCCACATCATAGTGATGTCCTTGCCGATATCGCTTCATGAATGTTTTCTTGTATTTTTTTGACAAGAGGGTGTTTCGGGTATAGCTGTTCAATACTTAGGATCGTACTTACACAATCGCTATGA
Source organism: Liopterus haemorrhoidalis (assembly GCA_963971575.1). Lineage (NCBI taxonomy): Eukaryota > Metazoa > Arthropoda > Insecta > Coleoptera > Dytiscidae > Liopterus > Liopterus haemorrhoidalis. Next base: position 35,797,607 of record OZ020619.1, on the reverse strand, counting down.
ATGATATATCTTCTTTCTTGATTTTTATCAATTTTAATGTATTCGGAGGCATTCAAGATGCTATACATTTCGGCTGTGTACACACTAGCTGTAGTAGGTAAACGATATATGCTTTTTCATTGAAAAAAAGACCAGCTCCTGTTTTATTTTCTATTATTGAACCGTCCGTAAATATAGCATTGAATTGTGGGTATTTTTTGGATTTCTTGTTGGTATAATTTTTTGAAAGTATCAGGTGTTGTTGGAGATTTGGTGTATTTAGTTAGGGATAAATCAAAATGGGGTTTTGTAATGGTCCAAGGTGGATATTTTGAAAAGAACTGTTTTAATATAGGCGGGAATTCCATATTTATAGCTCGTAAGTTTTGTGATAATTCTTGTCGTACGGGACAGGAGTTTTTTAATTTTTAAGACTGATTGGTGTTTTTTGTTCATGATTCATCTGTGTATTATGCACTAAAAGAGAATTAAAATATTTTCTCCACGACCACTATAGAATTTACCAATTCTAAAACCAATTTTGACTACAGAAAGTTAATATTCTAACACAAGAGTTGGAATGTTATTTTAAAGCACTTATCTTCTTATGCATTTTGCGTGTATTTCATTCCATCACTTGTTATGGAATAACTATTCCATATTTATAGTCTTTTGTTTTTGTAGGGTTACATTAAGATATATGCAACGTTTACATTAAATAAATGCAACATAACTTCCTAACCTAAAATAGTGGCCGATGTCTGGCAAATTAAATTAAAATTAAACAAATAATAAATAAAAAAAATAGTTTAATTAATTGATTAATTTGTTATGTAATATAAATTATGTGTTAAGATAAAATGTTTGTCAAAATAATTATTTGTTAATTTTTTTTTCTTTCTGATGGTCGTGGAGTAAGTAGGGTCTGTGACTCGGTTGGAATGAGAAAATTCGATGCTCGTGGTTCCTCACGCTCGCCTGCGGCTCACGCTCGGAATATTCCACTCGCATCGAATTTTCTCATTCCAACCTTGTTACAGAATATATTATTTAACGCTACGTACAACCCCCAGAGATTATTAGTTTCTTATACAAAACTAACAATCTGAAATAAAATTAGTGACAATCTGTACATCAAATTTTGCGCAGAATTTTTATCTATCTAATAGGATATTTTTGATTGTAGAAAAAATTATTGTAAAACTGTTATTGCTAAATAACTTAATAATAGGTATTACACAACAATGTTCTGTAATTTTTTAAATATATTTGTGGGTTTCAAATAATTTTTATATTTATATAGTTTTGTGTAGAAATGTTCAAATAATACTTTAACATTTTTTTCTACATGATTGTTTATAGTTTAGAGCCTTCGTCGAAAAATATTATACTTGATGATAATGAAATGCCACTTGGTACAAGTATTCTTTACATAAAATGAAACATTTTTATCCGCCGCACCTATATTGAGAACCGCGGCAGATTCGAGGTGGCGGCAAAAGTAGATTACCAAGTACAATAACTATAAGTAATTTTCACAATAGAACAAATTATCTCCAAACATATTTGTAGAATGAAGCTTTAGCTACAATTTGCCGCATGATACACAAATATGCGTCGAATGGTTTACAAGGTGGCGTCTATAACGCAAGTTGTTTATTTACAATTACATGGCAGTTCTTTTGACAATTAAAAATATCCTATTAGGTAGATAAAAAGTCGCTGAAAAGTCGAGGAAACTGAACACAATTTCAATCAAAACTTTGTGATAGTGTTTATGGAAAGACTAGGTATATAAATAAAACGAGAAAATTGTATTAACCCTGACTTTCTGTAAAGACGAAAACATTTAAAGGTAATTTAGGGTAATTTTGCGGTATTAAATTAATTAATATTATTCCTCAATTAAAATGTTTAATAGCGCTTACGTGAGTCATGTTCAAGTGAACCAGTATTTGTGTAATAAAACCTCGTAAATCATGTAAAGTTTCAATATTAAAATTCCCAGAGAATTATCTGTAAATACATAAGAGTAAATGAGTTAAAGTACAAGAGAATCGTGACCATCCACGTGTACTTGAAAGAAAAACAATTATCTTTTAAATATAGTAACAAATTTTTCATAAGTTGATCTTGCAATTTTGTGGTGAAGCTGACCCAAAACATCCATTGTAATATTTCATTTTCACGCTTCACATCCTGAAAAATTGAAACATAACTCCTTGCTATGGGAACATAAGAATGACTTTCTATCGATTGAGCCTTTTCAATTTTCAATATTTCCCTACGAGTTCTTGATGTTTTATTCATTGCACTCTGCGCCATCTTGCTAGACTCAATCAGACAATCTTATTGGAATGCATGCATAAGGTCACATCGCATTCGTGAAGCTGAGGGTATGAGGAACGAGTAACCTGAGTAGGAGATGTGTGTGAACCGCCAACCGGGAAATTGACGCAGATGCAACCGATACTTTTTGTTTAGGGATCATCTAACGTTGCCCAAATTACTTTCTCTCCTATATCTTACAAAAAAACAAAAAGAAAAATACTGAAATTAACAGTAGAAATATATTAATTAAAATAATATAAGTACTATACAAAAAAAGAATTTGCAATATAGAATATGCATTTTTAAATTAAATGCTATAAATATAATTAAATATAAAATACATAAAAAATAAGCTGTGGCCAAAACGTTTAGAAAAAGAAATTTAGAAAAAGTCTGCATTATAACTTGCAATTCTGACAAATTCACATAAGTTCGTATAATTACCTTTTTAGGGTTTTGAAGGTATGACCAAAAAACCCTTATACCGTCATTTTGTCGTTTGTCTGTCTGTCTGTCTGTCTGTCTGTCTGTTCGGTAAAAGTTGTAGCCAAACGGCTAAACCTAGAGAGTTGAAATTTGGCATGCTTATACAACTCTTTGACCCGCACATAGGAAAAATACTAAAACATCTAAAAACCATATCCCCCTAAAAATATAAACAAAATAATAAACCAAAATATAAACCCCTAAAATATATGTTCATCGAAAAAAAAAATATTTTTTTACAATTTTGTGTAGGGTATCAAATGAAAGCCCTTGGTACGTGGATTAACGATCAAAATTTTTGCAAAATAAATAATTTTGAGGCGATTTTTGCCAAAATTGTGCAAAAAAAATGTTATCCCACACCCTGTAGCCCAGATGGTTTAAACTAAAAATCTGAAAAAATTCTAAGTAATGTACATTGGTGTGAACCGGAATAGTACAATAGGAATTTTTGATCAGATTACGTTTTTGGAAAAAAACGCATTTTTTGTGATTTTTGGCTAATAATGTACACAAGTTATAGATTTGTAACACGCTACACTGGAACGTGTATGCTGATGTAGTGGGTTTGACGCTGGCTTTTCACCCAAGTAACTCGATCTGAAAGGGATCGAACCCTGCGAGAAGAGACAATATTATGTTTTGTTCTTTTTTTTTAAATTTTTATATTGTTTAAATTATTTTTTCAAAATTCTAGTTATATTTTGGCAAATGTTGCATTTAATTTTTAAAAGCGTAAATTTAATAACCAGTGAAAATTGTTTAAATTATAATTTAATTCTGTTTCAATGTACACGAAATAAGAGGGTTGGAACTTATAACAACCAATGGAAGCCATAGGAGCAATTTAAAAAATTCTTAATGAACCTCCCTATATAAAAAAAAAAAATACTGCACATATTTAGAAACCTAAATAATGGTATTAGGCGTTCGAATTAAAATTAACAAAAAAAAAAAAATTAATATAAAATTTGTTTAGGCATCCCAAATAATCATCATTCACTTACTAAATACCTGCAAAACCCTGAAATGTGTGAAAATTCACACTTCACATCAATTTTTTATTAGTTTTTTTTTTTCATATTTATCCTAACATTTTCTTTTTGATCACCTATTTTTATTAATATTTTCAAGTTGAAAATTATATATGAAAAACCTCAACACAGTACTATGGTTGGTGCCTAACACAGTAATTAGGGTCCTCACAGTTAAATTTAATTGGAATGCAAGGGGTTAGACTCATTATGAGCGTACTAAAAATGGATAAAGTACGAGTCTCGGTTTTGACAGGTTCGGCACATGAATAAAGTGCCGCTTGCAAGCGACAATGACGGCTTAAGCCTAACTATAGTCCGTCGAAGCAAACAAAGTCCCTGGGTAGGCGTGACTTAGCGCTCTATGCGTTCTCAAGTACACTCAACGGCATATTACACTCGCGCGAAATGCTATATATGTGTGAACTATTATATATAAATATTAATAATAGTTATAAACACAAATCAATTTTGAGTTATAAATTCAAATCAACTTGAATTATATCAAACAGAAATACTAAAGCTCAAATTATACAAATAAAGCGTAAAATCAGTACTTATCAGTTCTGTGTCAGACTATACACATTCCTTAACCCTTTCGCTGCTCCAACCGTATATACTCGTAAATAAAAGTGTGGCCCGATACGCTCCGAGCGAGTTAACTCGCCCCGTGTTTTAAATTGTTCGCTGCTCAACACGACTATTCTCGCTGGGTACCCCAACCAGTTCAAGTACCTGCGAGCACGTTGCGTTGGTATAAGTTGCTGTGCCGTTCAATTCAGTTAAGATAGGGTCTTACATTCAGTATATCTACTTATTTATATTGACTTTATATAAATATATATGGTAAATATATTATAGTTTATTCCAGTTCGGTATACGGAACTAGATTTGACTTTGTAAGTTTCATAGTTAGTATAGCATATAGGTAAATATGTAAACAAATATTTTTTTAAATAAAATCTTTTTGATTGTATTTTTGTATTCATTCACTCATATTACATTTTTTCCTAACACTAGTCATACCTTCACCATCATTCATCCTTACATGTCTTGAAAACTTACACAAAAAGTTCACGCCAACTGCTCTACACGAATAAACTCGCAATCACCGAAATATGTGCGCACAGCGAGCACGAAATCTCAAAGCGTATTGCGCAGTGAAAGGGTTAAGGTGGTTCCTAATTGGTCAGACGGAAACCCGCCAAAAAAAATTCAAATTAGTTCACATATTTTCCGGGGATCTTGTTTGTTTCGTGGCACTATATGTCCTAACTCTACTTATAACATTCAGTTTCCTAGATTAACCATTATATAAATAACCATTATCTTTACTTGTTTGTTTATCACTGTAACTAGCTTTAATCTCAAACAATAAAAACAAAATATATAATCTATAATAAAATATATAATTTAGGTCAAATAACATTATAAGATCTGTGAGAAATTGTCAAAGCGTTAATGGATTATTATTACGTATGGCAATGAAACATTACACAAATAAATTTTATCAAATACTGGGACATTTATTTAAATATTAACATTGTATTCCTACTATGAGATTAAATTAATACAATTTATAAAACAAAGCAAATATAATCAATCGTAAAACAATAGTCCCAATTAAAACAAAACTCTTAATTATATACAATGAGAATATTAAATTTTTACTTAAAACTAGGAGCTTATATCGGCCTGTGATAGTGCACAAAATCACAATAGGTACAGTGGTTCATTATATCGAAAGATTTACGTCATCAAGGTAGTAAAAATAATCGAAATGGAATAATCCTTAACTTTAAACAATTTCATTGAATTTATACCTACACGTATGTTTTTGTTAATATTATGTACCTATGATATTACCTATCGATTATTTCTAAGGTTCTAGATTCGATCGTGATAGAACTGATGCTATGCAAGCCGCGGATACCCGCCATTTTTCTACGGATGCGGATTAATTATCATTTAAATCCTACGGAAGCGGATAAAATATTATATCCGCTTATCCACAATAACCTCATGAACATAAAATCTACGGTTAGACGCCTCTTCCCACGAAGATGTGTTCAGAACCCTCAGTGGCGCAGCCAAGGGGGGGGGGGGCGACGGGCCTGGGCCCAGGACCAGCAGATTACACGCCGCTGCTCAGAGAGTTGAAGATAAAATTTGTTAACCAGAACAGGAGTTAATTTTTAAATTACTTCATTGTAAACAATATTGGCAATTTTTATTTATTTTTTTTTTCGTATAAATAAACATTTTTTTAAGATTGCCTACTCTTGATAAAGTGACATAATTATTGTTCAAGTGAAAATACATCACTTTCCAAATATGCTCCAACGAATTATATGAAGGGGAGCGTTGATCCTTTTCTCCCTGATACATCGACTAAAACATTCACCCAGTCAAATGATAAAACTGTTTTAAACAACTCATTACTCGATTCAGATAAGATAAAGTGGAAATCTGACTTCGGTATAACCTTCACACAAGTCTGTTCGTTCGATACAAATTGTGGCCAAGCGGCTGATTTAGAGAACTGAACATAAGTACGAAAAATATTGAGACCTCAAAAATATATCCCGGGAAAAACATATATAAATATGTATTTATCGAAGAAAAAATCAAGTGAAAGTTTTTGATACATAGATTAACAATTACATTTTTTTAGCAACAAATAATGAAATTATTATTTGATATAAACATCAATATCCAACAGCAGGGGTGCCGAACTGATTTGGGTCGCAGTCTATTTTACATACAAAATGATAAGCAGTGACGGAACTTTAAATATCCCGAAGGGTTTCTTGACATCTTTTTAACAGAAAAGGGGAAGAGAGTATATTTTACATTTTTAAATACATTTTCCCATAAATAAGCTCAAGTGATTTTGATTACCGCTTCAGGGGTCACAAAAAATAAGGTTGAGGGCCGTATGCGGCCCGCGTGCCCTATAAATTTGATTCGGCCCTCCCCAAGACAAAATCCTGGCTGTGCCACTGAGAACCCTAAAAATGTATCGCTAGCATTTGCAGTGTTGTAATGTATCTAGTTAGAAGTATCTAGATACAAATTAGATACTTTTTAAAATATGTATCTGTATCTGTATCTAGATATTTAAATTTAAGTATCTTGTATCTGTATTTCAGATACTTTGATCGTTACTTTATTTTTATACCATGATACCGAACTGATACAATAGTTTAATTATAAATTATCATTTTAAATATTTTATTTTTACTATAATTATAACTATAATAAAATTCAGAAAACAGGTTTTACTTAAATTTATATGGAATGTCAAAAAAATATATATTCTCACTAGTTTTTCGTAGTTTTTGAAAGGCCGTAAAAATTGTAGGTATTTAGGTACCACAATAGCAGGTTCAACACTTAAGGAAAATGGGTCATCATTAATGAAAACTTTTTGAATAATTATTGTTGCTATTGCTAAAAAATGATGAGCTAATACTAAAAACATATGAAAAATTATATTCACACGAGTGGACCGTGGTTTTGTGAAGCCTAGGGCAAGAACAAATTAGGGCCCTTCAAAAGTATCCAGTGTTTATAATATACTTTGATAATTTTTTTGAGGCATTTCTTCACTTGAGGCCTGTCTCTAGTCCGCCTCACCCAAGGGCCGGCCATGCTAGTGTGGATATTAAATTCATTTCCTAATTGAAAACAGTAAGATAAGTAGGTGTGTTTCCTAAAGGATGTAAAATTTAATAAATTATTAAACGTTCATATAAATTTAATTTGTAAGCGTGAGAATGTCAACTGATATTTTGTTTATAAATTAAATTTGTATGGAATGAGAAAATAATTACATATTTCTTATCAGTATTTTTTTATTAGTGATCAAAATTGCTCGTGACATTACACGAATTCCACTGCACTTCGGGCTAAAATTTGATTGAAAGGAACATCCTCTTAACAAGAACATAGCTGCGCATCTATAAGGCTAACATTAGTCTTATAGATACGCAGCTCATAGGTTAGCAGATATGGCTAACATAATACATACGTTATTTAGAATAAATTTATTCCGTCGAATAGTGTTTTACCTACAATTTAGTGGGCTTTTTGTGCCGTTACGGTCATTTTTGAACAACCTGTATAAAACTGATTAACATGCACTCTTTGTTTGGTAAAAAATATGGTATTTTCATTTTTCAATGTTTTTTCAAAAGCATCTAGCTGTATCTAGATACAAATATTTTTGGCATGTATCTGTATCTAGATATTTTTTTAAATGTATCTATTACAACAAGGGTTCTTAAACTTATGTAGTCCGAGTACCCCCTCTTGGACAACATTTTTTTTGCGGATCCCATCCCATCCCTAGGTATTTTACGTCGTTCTTGAGACTTAATTTCTGGCTCAATAATCTCATAGGCACTACGTTGGTACATAAAACAGTATCGTTGGTTATTTTAATAAATGGTCTTGCGCATTTATAGAGATGAACATTTTTGTTAGCATATAGAATAAAAATATAAAGTGAATAAAAATAGTAGTAAAAAGAATTAAAAAAGTTACAAATTATAATACCTTTAACTCATACAAACATTTCTTGGTTAAATATTGGTCAAAATAGAACTTATTATAATATGTTTTCTGTATATAATTTGCAGTTGAATATTAATTATTTTAATAAGTAGTTAGGTAGCAACCAATACAAAAAGTCTTGACCATGTAGGATTTTCATTAAATGAGTTATTTGAATAAAAGCAAAAAGTTGGGGTATGTAAAGTTAATGTCAAAATTGTTTCGCAGATCCCAGTTTTAGAACCGCTGCCCTAAATAATCGTGAAAATGCAAAAATCACAATTTGCCAGAGAAAAGTGATTAGACACTTTCGGCAAACAGGTGAAAATTATAAAAGAAAATCTTAAAAAAAATAATAAATAGCCAAACAAAAGTTAATTACCTTTATTATCCACAACAGTCCATTCCAGTACGAATATAATAATTATGACTACTCAACTAGATGAAACACCCGAAAATCACATCACTTTTCACAATACACTTAAACGAAGCCGCAATTCACAAAACACGCCATTCGAACCAAAGAAAACATATACTGCACACTCATCAGCTATCATGTCATCATGCTATCGCCAGTCCAGAATGAACTCGCTAATGAGATAAGCCGTAATCCGGCAATAATTAGTATACCCGAAAATACAAATAACCAGGCTGATTCAAATAGTTTAAATTACTACCAAATAAATAGAAACAATAGATATAGCATTGTTGACAATGGCCCTTATATCATTATATTAGAAAGCAAAATTAACAATGCTGGTAACCTACACCCTGAGCGTAGAGAAAAAAATTGCGAAAATTTCAGAGAGGATGCCAAATATATTACATACATATGTATATTAAAAGAATGACGCGGAAAATAATCAAATTATTAGAAGTACATCATATTTATTGTACTATGTATTAGTTTGTATATATAACATGTAAAATCATTATGTAACATGGCTATATATGGTTGTACATATATATAAATCCGACTGTGAGACAAAAAATTATTTAAAAAAAAAATAGTAGTCTTCGGTCCGGTCATGTAATTACGAGCGAGTAGGTTGTTCCAAAAAAATTTGAGTCAACAATAACAAAGTGTTTTAATAAATGGTCTTGCGCATTTATAGAGATGAACATTTTTATTAGCATATAGAATAAAATACATAAAATTAATAAAAATAGTAGTAACAAATATTAAAAAAGTTACAAATAATAGCTTAAACTCATACAAACATTTCTTGGTCAAATACTGGTTAAAATAGATCTTATTATTATATGTTTTCTGTAAATAATTTGCAGCTGGATAAAAATTATTAAATTTTTACTAATTATTGTTTAGTTATGTTAATAACTAGTTAGAGAACAACAAATATAAAAAGTTTTGACCATATAGGATTTTTATTAAATGAGTTATTTGAATAAAAACGAAAAGTTGGGGGATGTAAAGTTAATGTCAAAATTGTTTCGCGGACCCTAGTTTAAGAACCGCTGTATTACAACACTGGGCATTTGTATTGTGTTTATGGCAAGAGTGAAATAATGATACGACTCTTTTTACTTTTTTTACTCTTCCCATAAAGACCTACTTTACGCTTACTTAAATAGTTAAATATAGTAGAGTTTATAAAACAGTCGTAGATACAACAATGTCTTTGGATTTATTGCGTTTATTGATTTAAAAATAATTATGCAATGTATCGCCTTATTTTTATTTTAGGAAATATTAGTAAAAATTAACCACTTGAACGAACGATTTTTTTTTTTGTTATGAAGTTGGCTTTCTGATTTCTCCATTGCCAGCTACGATTATTTATATATTTGTCTTTTAACCTAAACTAATCTAACCGAGAATGATGAGTATGATTTGAGAATTAAACTATGATTAACAATAGAATTTTTATGCTATTTAATGAAAATGATTTCCTATTTCGACATTTCTTAATTTAACTAATTTAACAAACTTATATAATAATCAAATATTGTTTATTAATAATAGTCCACAGTTTGATATTTGTAGACGCTAAATATGTGGCTACAGCTTCATAATTTTTATCGACCGCCAACATATATAAGGGAGGTATTGTGATCATACCAATTTTGACGTTTCGAGATTTCGATGGATCTCCACGAATTGAGGTCCCTACATAACGTTTTGACTATTTTTAGCATGATGTCTGTCGTTCTGTCTGTCCGTCTGTCTGTCCGTCTTTCCGTCTGTCCGTCTGTCCGTCTGTCCGTCTGTCCGTCTGTCCGTCTGTCCGTCTGTCCGTCTGTCCGTCTGTCCGTCTGTCCGTCTGTCCGTCTGTCCGTCTGTCCGTCTGTCCGTCTGTCCGTCTGTCCGTCTGTCCGTCTGTCCGTCTGTCCGTCTGTCCGTCTGTCCATCTGTCCGTCTGTCAGTCTGTCTGTCCGTCTGTCCGTCTATCCGTCTGTCTGTGTACACGTGCAGAGCAAATTCGGCTGAAAGGATTTTTATTAAACTTCATATTTAAGCTTCTGCCATCAATGGCACGAGTTGATCAACTTTTGGTAAAAATCGATTGACTAAAAATGAGAGTTTACTCGTGTCGATTTTAAGATTTTTGCGAATATTTCAAAACAGAAAAATATCTCGAAAAAATTTATTAAACAAAAGTTGCTATAAAAGCAATAACTTTTGTTTGAGACGTTTTTTGATAAAACGAATAATTTCGAAGTCTCAATTTTTTCACATTTATAGTAACGTTTCCATGGTCATAATAATTAAATAATATCTCTGTTAGAAAATATTAGGTTAGGTTAAGTTATTTCTACTCTGCTGCTAGAATGTAATTTATATAAGTACTTTATGATGGCGGTCGGTCCTGTGGTGGCCACAGCTGATTCTTTATGAAGACTCAATATAATTTTTATGTTGGTAGGTAGGGCTATTTGCCACATTTAAAAACATATGAAGCTCATATGAAACATATGATCGTATCCAGTTCGTTTTTATAGAAGGCTTCATGTCGGATATTATCAATGTTACCTCTGGAGATCCTCAAGGATCGTATATCGCACCAAAATTATTCTTGCTGCTTGTGAATGACATCGGAATAAATCTCAAATTTTGTTTTAATGTTCTCTTTGTAGACGACCTCAAACTCTTTTGTAAAATAACGTCAGTAACTGATATTACACTATTTCAGGAAGACCCTAACACAGTGGTTGAATTATGCGCCACGAACTGCCTTCAAAAAATGCAAAACTATATCAGTTCTAGTTAGATCTTTTCGGTGGCTCATAATATTGAGTTTTCCAGATCCTATTAGGCATTTTATTTTCTTGTTTGTTTTTTCACTGTAATCAGTTTTAATCTTAAACAATAACAATAAAATATATAATCTATAATAAAATATTTAATTTAGCGATTTAATTTAGGTCAACTAACATTGTAAGATCTGTGAGAAATTCTCAAAGCGTTAATGGATTATAATTACGAATGGCAATGAAACATTACACAAATAAATTTTATCAAAAACTGTGACATTTATTTAAATATTAACATTGTACTCCTACTATGAGATTAAATTAATACAATTTATAAAACAAAGCAAATATAATCAATCATAAAACAATAGTTCCAATTAAAAACAAAACTCTTAATTAAATACAATGAGAATAGTAAATTTTTACTTAAAACTGGAAGATTAGTTGGCTGTCGTCGACCTGTGTTTCTACGTACAGCTGGGGATTTTGCCCCGGCTTGTGATAATGGACAAAATCCATTTTATTGTGCTGTGTATTTTCATTCTTAAAAAGGCTGTAACCTATAATTCACCAACTATAGATTTACTTAGTCTGGTAGTTAGCTTTTAAACAACCGAGACGGTCGTGCGATTGAAAATCAAATAAAAGTATTTTAAAAAAATTAAAAGGTTGCCAATTGGTCTGAAATAAAATAATTGGGACCGACCAATAGATCCCACGCACAGACTAGATTTTAAATGAAGACTGACTAAATCAGTATCGCTAGGCGAAACCAAAACTCTCAATGCAATAATTATCGAACGTCAAATCGTACGAGATTCAATTCGAGAACTTGCATCGTGTACTACAGGCTTTAGATTTTAACTGCATGGGTGCTCCATACATTTATCCAAGGCTGTATATATTTCTGGCCGGGACTTTGAAATTTCGTCGCAAAAACCGATATGTCGTTATATCATATGTCGTTATAAACAATCAGTTCTGAAGCTTTACAATTGACGATCAGATATTATATGTTTTTAAATTAAATTACTATTTTTCTAATGAGAAACTATATAATTGTAGATGAAATATTATATTTGACTCGCGTATAATGGGTATATTATATGCTTGCTAAATAAAATATTATTTTTACGGTTTTGTTTTCTTTATTGTTATTTCCATTTGTGTTAATAAGCTACAATATGTAAACAATTCACGTTTCGTTATTTTAAGCATAATGAAAAATACGAATGATAAAAATCTCTCATCATTTCTTTAGATGTTTCAATTACGTTAGGAAAAACCAACGAAAAATGTTTCCAATTTTCCTTCTTCTTTATCGATTCGAACACACTTTCAACTCGAAACTGGCTTTTTCCTTATATCTACATACTGGAGTGCTATTCAAACAACACAACCGTCCAATCCGTTTGTCCAGGTGGGACAGCGTTCAGGATATGTTATATTTATATGGCGGACTGTCAACGCGAGATGCAGCTTTCAATTTAGCTAATGACGTTTCGTCGACTGTCACACACACACACATGATCTCATTCACATACATATATACATAGAGAGGATGGAAGTTTTGGCACTGCTTTTATTTTCCAAAATCAGTATTCTCTATCGGAATTTTAAAAAAGTATTTACTTTGATTTGGATTTTATTTAAATACCTAAGGGTCGGAGGGTTCAATTTTCTTTTCCTTTGCGTTTAAGATTTTATCAGCTATTTTATCAATACACATTTTCTTATAGCTTTTCTATATTCTATATTTCTATACATTTCAATATTCTCCCTGTGACAACCGGGTTCATTTTTAAACTTTCTCAAACAAGTCTCCATCTTGCTCTGTTAAGTGTCAGACACCTACTAAAGTCCCTTAATAAGGAAAGTAGTGGTAGGTGTGGCTCGGCTTAAAGGGTTACAAACATAACTTGTTTCCACTGATCATCACTGAAAACGCAAATATTAAATTTAAAAATATACTGTATTTGAAAACCAATCAATTTTATGTGTTGTGCATAAATTAATACTACCTCCGTCCAAAAATATGGTCTACATTACTTTAAAAATATGGGATTAACGATAGTAATATTATCTTGATCTTTTTAGGGTTTTGTAGGTATGACCACCAAAAAACCCTTCTAACGTCACTCATGTGTCTGTCTGTCTACAACTTTTTGACCGACATATAGGAAAACTATAGAGAGTTGAACAAAATACAGCGCGGGATAAATATAAACAAATATGTATTTAATGGAAAAATAAATATTTTTTGTGTGGTATCAAACGAAACCTGTTAATGCGTGGATGCACAAACAAATTTTTATTTTTGAAAAATCTTTTTTTTAGGGTTTTTCTCAATATAATGGCAAACTTTTGTCCCCCACCCTACTTCCTAGAGGGGTTGAACTAAAAATCTGAAAAAAAAAAAAACTCAATAATGTACATTGATGCGAACCGAAATATATCAACAGGAAATTTTGATCAAATTATAAAATTTCTTTGTGTTTTCAAAAAAAATATATTTTTTTAAAATTTATTGTGTGGTATCAAAAGAAAGCTCTTAAGATGTAGATAAAGGAACGGGAAATAGTTTTTATTATTATTTTTTTTAAATTATTTTAATTCGATTTTTTCCAAAAATGTACTAAAAAATCAGTGTGCCGCACCTTTTTACCCTAAGGAATTAAATAAAAAATCTGAAAAAATTCTAAGCAATGTATATTGCTATGAACCGGAAACGTACGAGAGGAATTTTTTATCCGATTTCGTTTTTGGAAAATATTACAGTTTTTGTGTTATTGAAAAAAATATATATATTTTTTAATTTTAATTTTATTGTTGTGATATTAAATGGAAGCTCTTTAAGTGCAGATTAAGGAACGGTAATTGATTTTTGAAATACATTTCATTTTGACTAAATTTTGCCAAGTATTAAGATTTTCATTTAATATCTTAGCTAAAATTAAAAAAATATATTTGTATATACATGGATACATTTTGTTATGGGTAAAAAAGAGGTACGTAAATTTATCTTGCAAATATCGACTAAGATAAATAACTGGCCGGTTGCTGGGATTCCATTTCTAGTAGAGAATCTGTTAGTTTTTCATATAGTCGCAATATAAACAATGTCTCTGCAGGCGTTATGCTCTTACGTCGCAAAAGACCGCCCGCAGTATTGCTAGGTTTGGAGTAGAATAATATTTTTGCAATTATGCAAAAAAAAAAAAAAAATGCGTTAAAATATACCTATATTATGGTATTATTAGACATAAATGATACACGGTAGAAAAAAATCTAACTGCAACCTTCTTTTCATACCAATTGATTTAAAGGATTTAAAATCAACACTTGTAATTGTGTTATTTAGTGACAGGCATTCATCGTTTGGCCTTCTAATAATCGTCATTCACTTACTTAACACCTACAAAATCCTTAAATGTGTGAAAATTCACACTTCACTTTAATTTTTTTGTATTAAAATAACAAAATAGAATGAACAGTGTAAGTGTACATTAAATATATTTTAACAATGTTATTTATCGACGATGATAATTGATTTGGAATTTCATCAAATGGAAAAAAGAAGAATGCCTGAGTGTTTTTACTGAAATTGAATACGTGCTAGTTCTTTATCAAGCCAGCGCCATCTTGTATCATTTATATATCACGTGTGCACAACAGATACTTCTCCAATAGTATCAATCGTTATCATTTTAAATTACTTTTTTTTCAAATTCTATTTCGTAACTGTTCACGAACTCTTATAGTAACATACGAATGAATTTTTCTTATACCACCGATACATGTACCTTAAATTAAGGAAAAACGACAGCAGTTAATTCAGGGGACAGCAAAAGGAGGCTAGCAGATTTTTACTGTCAAACGATTTTTTTCGTGAATCAACATTTTCTACTACGTTCTAAAAATGAGTGACATTCATTTCGAGCAACGGTGTGCTATCAGATTTTGCTTCAGACTTGGGCACAGTGCATCGGAAACTTTTGCAAAACTTCAGCAAGCCTACGGAGGACAGTGTTTTTGTCAAGGACCCAGGATTTTTCG